>CANXME010002275.1:5085000-5685000 GCA_948144175.1 Closterium sp. NIES-65 | reverse complement strand
TGGAAAGAAGAAACATGGTACAAAAGACTTGAAGGATGCTTTCCTAAGAGCGGGCGAGGAGGAAGGAGACGAGAGAAGAAGGAAGCATACGGGGGAGAAGAGGGCTTCTGGTGCTTGGAACCGCTCCGCACCGATCCGAATCGTTCGACCATCAGGCAGCTGATGATGACGATGAGAGAGGAAGGGAGAGAGGGAGGGGAGTGGGGCGGGGAGGAATCGGAGCAGTGTAAATAAGGATATAAGGAGAGGGGTGGATTGAGAGACTGGTGTGTGCACAGCCCCTGTGTGTGTGTGTGTGTGTGTGTGTGAGTGAGTGAGTGAGTGAATGAGAGAGAGAGCATTCGCATGCAACTGGATCCCTCTCCCGTCGCAGTCACAACTGGTAATGAGAGAACGAATTTCGAGCCAAAGCAATGCTCGTTGTCCCCCACTTGCCACTCACCATAAATTGTTTGACAAGCCCTGTGGTGTGGTGTCCTCAGCCAGTTGAAGTGAGGGTAGTGAGGTGCATT
The DNA here is from genome assembly GCA_948144175.1 of Closterium sp. NIES-65. NCBI lineage: Eukaryota > Viridiplantae > Streptophyta > Zygnematophyceae > Desmidiales > Closteriaceae > Closterium > Closterium sp. NIES-65. The sequence continues at coordinate 5,684,488 of CANXME010002275.1, read as the reverse complement.
TTGAGGCGCCTCAAAATGTCCCCCCCACTTGCCACTCACCATAAATTGTTTGACAAGCCCTGTGGTGTGGTGTCCTCAGCCAGTTGAAGTGAGGGTAGTGAGGTGCATTTTGAGGCGCCTCAAAATGTCCCCCCCACTTGCCACTCACCATAAATTGTTTGACAAGCGCTGTTGTGTCCTCTGCCAGTTGAAGTGAGGGTGTTTTTGAGACGTCTCAAAAAACCCACTCACCATAAATTGTTTGACAAGCACTGTACTGTGGTGTCCTCTGCCAGTTGCATCTCTCTTGCACTCACATCACAACTGATATGACATGCCGGCAGGATGGATACTGAGTGAAACCAGACTCATTGGCCCCCAATCTCCACTCACAGTGAACTCTTTGACCAGCACTGTGGTGTCCTCAGCCAGTTGCATCTCTCTCTTGTAATCACAGCTGATACAGTCAACATGAACCGCCGTGATCAGGGCAAGGGAATGGCATGGTAAAATGGGGGCTGAGGAGGGGGTGTTGTGGAAGGAGCTGAAGAGGACGACAACGATACAAGTGAGTTGAAAGAAGAGTAGTAACAAGACGCATTCACTCACTCGCTCACTTACCCTCACACTCACTCACCCACTCACTGTCTCATTCACTCTCTCACTCACTCACTCACTCACTCACTCTCTCACACTCTCACTCTCTCACTCGCTCACTCACTCGCTCACTCACAGACTCCCTCACTCACAGACTCCCTCACTCGCTCACTCACAGACTCCCTCACTCGCTCACTCACTCACACACTCACACACTCACTCACTCACTCACTCACTCACTCCCTCACCTGACAAAGCACAACTGTTCCTTGATGGCCCTCGCTGCCTCAAAGTCCGACACCTTGCTGAAGGGGTAGCTGGTGCACGGTGTGGGGGGGGTGAGAGGCAGGCGGGTTGAGGAGAGGGAGAGTTGGGGAGAGCGAGAGGGGTGGGGGGGGCACAGGGGAAGTAGAGCTGCTCCTTGTCCTTGATGGCCCTTGGAGCCTCAAAGTCCGACACCTTGCTGAAGGGGTAGTTGGATCAGCGGCAGGCAGGAGGGAAGGAGCGGGCGAGTTGGGGAGAGAGAGGGGAGTGAGATGCCAGAGTTCAACAGCAAAGGGGAAAGCAGAGCTGCTCCTTGATTGCCCTTGCAGCCTTGAAGTCAGACACCTTGCTGAAGGGGTAGCTGGCGAGAAAAGGGGTGCGAGGCAGGCGGGCACCAGACGAGTGAATTTAACAATACGATAGAATCCTAGTCAATTATGAATACCAGCAATGTATGTACGAATGAGCACATACCCGCGGCGCATCATGAGGTCAATGAGGTGAGACGTGCTCTGCCTGCCTGCCCCGTGTGCTCTCCCCTTTGTGCGTGGCCTCAACAGTACCAGAATCCGAGCCACATGCGCACGAGGATATGGGTTCGAACCGCAGCAAACGAATCCGAGCCACATTACGACACAGCGATGAGGGTGACTTTTGAGTCGACTCAAAAGCCACATTACGACACAGCGATTAGTTTTGAGAATTCTCAAAACTAATCTCAAACAAAATTTACGACACAGAGATGAGGGTACGAGTGAGCACCACACGTACCCGCGGCGCATCACGAGGTCAATGAGGTGAGACGTGCTCTGCCTGCCTGCTATGCTCAATGCGAGTAGACCCAACATTACAATAGAATCCAAGTCAAGCATGAACACCGAGACGTCTGTACGAGCGAGCACCACACGTACCCGCGGCGCATCATGAGGTCAATGAGGTGAGACGTGATCTGCCTGCCGGCTATGCTGATCCGCTTGGTGAGGTGCGGGTATGCAAAGCCCTCCACCACAGGGACCTGGAAGGAGGGAAGAACAAGAGGGATGAGGAAGGAGTGAAGGCAAGAGGGTATGCGGACACATGAATTGTTTTGAGACGTCTCAAAACACTTCTTCAAACGCGTGGCAAGAGGGTATGCGGACACATGGATTGTTTTGAGACGTCTCAAAACACTTCTTCAAACGCGTGGCAAGAGGGTATGCAGACACATGAATTGTTTTGAGACGTCTCAAAACACTTCTTCAAACACGTGGCAAGAGGGTATGCGGACACATGGATTGTTTTGAGACGTCTCAAAACACTTCTTCAAACACGTGGCAAGAGGGTATGCGGACACATGGATTGTTTTGAGACGTCTCAAAACACTTCTTCAAACACGTGGCAAGAGGGTATGCGGACACATGGATTGTTTTGAGACGTCTCAAAACACTTCTTCAAACACGTGGCAAGAGGGTATGCGGACACATGGATTGTTTTGAGACGTCTCAAAACACTTCTTCAAACGCGTGGCAAGAGGGTATGCGGACACATGAATTTGCTCTCCCTCCCTTTTGAGTCGACTCAAAAGTCACCTCAGTGGCAAGAGGGTATGCAGACACATGGATTTGCTCTCCCTCCCTGGGAGTATGCGGAGGGAAGCACGATAGAGGAAGAAGGGAGACGTGGGATGGGAAGAGGAGGTTCAGTCTAAAAAGAACTCGTCAACCTCTCTCTGAGCACCAGAGGAAGAAGGGGGGGATGAAGATAAGGATTGTGAGAATGGCTGTGAGGCGGTTCATGCGAATGAAGGTGTGCAGTGTGTTTTGGCAGCGGTACTTACTGCGTGAGTGGCTCTCTCCCCAGAGTCCACTACAAGCCCTGTCAGAAAGGCTTTTGAGGCGTCTCAAAAGCAGGCGTGCATGATTTCAATGATGCACCTACCTCTGCCTCAAAAACAGGATTCAAGGGGAACAGCGGTGCTTACTGCATGAGTGGCGCTCTCCCCAGATTCCACTACGAGCCCTGTCAGGACGATTTTGGAAGCGCCTCAGAAGCAGGCGTGCATGAGTTCTAAGGGGCACCCCTTCCCCAAAAACAGGAGGCAAGGGGAAAAAACGGTGCTTACTGCGTGAGTGGCGCTCTCCCCAGAGTCCACTACGAGCCCTGTCAGAATGCCTGAGGGAGAGATGGAGACGGAGATGCATGGAGAGAGAAGGGGAGGGTGAGGGAGAGGGGAAGGGTGTATCTGACGCAGTGTGTTCAGAACGCAAATCAGTCAGCAAGAAGCTGCAACAATCTCTCAAGTAGAAAAGCGGCAGTATTTGATGAATGCCGCAGCATTGAAAAAAAAAGCAGCACCCAGCAGCACCCCACAGCACCCCACAGCACACAGAAACACGTAGCAGCAGCACCAAGCAGCACACCTTGGGCGTAGAGTGGCAGCACGGCTTGCAGCTGAATGAAGAGGGAGTCGAAGTTGTACTTCTCAAACATCATTTGCAGCTGTGGTGGGGGGTGGCGGGAAGGGCGTAGGGGAGGAAGTACAGGAAGGGCGGGTGCATCAGTTGCAGATGCAGTGGGGAGTGGCGGGAGGGGTACAGGAAGGGCGTAGGGGAGGGTGAGGTGGATGAAGAGGGAGTCGAAGTTGTACTTCTTAAAAATCATTTGGAGCTGCAGTGGGGAGTGGCAGGCAGAGGGGCGGGAAGAGGGGCGGGAACGGGAACAGAGCAGGATCAGTGAGCAGGATCAGTGAGCAGGATCAGTGAGCAGGATCAGTGAGCAGGATCAGTGAGCAGGATCAGTGAGCAGGATCAGTGAGCAGGATCAGTGAGCAGGATCAGTGAGCAGGATCTTGCTCTCAAACAGATCGATCTTAAGCGCAGTGCCGAAGGTGTAGCCCCACACGTGCCCCTTTTCGTCCCACCCACCCAACCACCCACCCACCGTGCATCTGAATGACTCAAGCCAGTCAACCCCGAGTCCCCGACCAGTGCACAGCACAAAGCCTGCAAACCCTATGATGCCCTCACCATGCGTTGGCGGTTCTTAGTGGGGTTGAGAGGCGGGTCATTGAGAAAAATCTTGGTTTCCGATGGGTCGATCTTGAGAGCGGTGTTGAAGGTGTAGTCCCACACGTGCCCCATGTCATCCCACTCACCGTGAGTCCGAGTGACCCACCCCATGATGCACTCACCATGCGCTGGCGGTTCTTAGTTGGGTTCAACGGCGGGTCAGTGAGCAGGATCTTGCTCTCTGACGGATCAATCTTGAGCGCAGTGTTGAAGGTGTAGTCCCACACGTGCCCCATGTCGTCCCAGCGCTGCACCACTCCGTTGTGGATGGGGTAGGTCAGTTCCACTCGCTGCCCGCCCTGCTGCTGCTCCATGCACTGGGAGCCCACGAGGATGCTCTGCACAATTATGTAGGGTTGCAAGGGGTTGGCAGTAGGGTTGGCATGGGATGGGATTGGACTGAAAGGGATTGCTTGTGGATGGGGTAGGTCCGCTCCACTCGCTGCCCGCCCTGCTGCTGCTCCATGCACTGTGAGGCAACCAGAATGCTCTGCACAGCAGTGTGAAAATGGTGTTGGGTGGGTATGAAAGAGCAGGGGGTTACGGATCGCCTTGAGGGACTCTTGTGAATAGGGTAGGTCAGCTCCACTCGCTGCCCGCCCTGCTGCTGCTCCATGCATTGTGAACTGACCAGGATGCTCTGCACACAGCACAGCCCAGTAGGGTTGCATTGACATAGTGGAAGGGGCATTGAGGTCGCCTGACTTGAGTTGAGGGGTTGCCGTTGTGGATGGGGTAGGTCAGTTCCATGCGCTGCCCGCCCTGCTGCTGCTCCGTGCACTGAGTGACAACGCGTTACAGAGTGACAAGGTAGCAGGGCTTACAGGGGGTGCTTGGCCTTGGGAGGTTTCGTCGAGGCGGACGAGGCGTCGCCCGACGACATTGGGAATGACGGCGACGGGGAAGTTGTCGCCTGCGAACCCGCACTTGATGGACTGCGACAGACGGTCGCACGGGAATGAACGAGCGAGCGAACGAACGACGCATTGGAATGCAACTCAAAGTTTAAATAGATTACAGCGCGAGGAAATATTTAGGAATCAGGAGAGTGCTAGAATAATTGCGCGGCGAGCCGGTTATTATGTTACGCTTCACGAGGCATCGAATTGGACGGCCTTACCGCGCTGCCGTTATCGCAAACGACTATCTTTCGCCTATCATCCATGTCGAGTGCGGCTGCCGCGGAGAAGTAGCAGATACGAAAAGACACGTGCTGAAGGAATCTAGAAGAGTAGCGGGACTGGGAGGAGCTGACTATGCCGTCTAGGCTAAAACACATTACGTTCGTTGTGCATCCTGCTTGGATTATCTATTCTCTCCCGAGGCAGTATTCTTAGCAATTCCTACAATCAAGCAAAATTTACTTCGCAAGTATCGTCTGAACAAAATGTAGAAGCATATTGTGCATTAAAATATGTTGGACGATGCTGAAACGGGAATGCCAGCCAACCCCAGTTCTGCTTCGTGCGCTGCTTCCGAGCCAGTTGCTTATAACGAAGCCTTACGCAAAGCCAAACGGGAAAGGGTCTTGTGGACCTGCCCAACGGCCTAAGGTCGAGGCGCCACCGTACTGGAAACCCGATAAAACTATAGGAAACCTAAAAGCCGTTTCTGACTCCTTTCTAGGACATCTGAAAACGAATTCTACGGTTCAGCATTTGCTTGTCGTTGACCTTGCCTCGCTAGCTCTCATGTCACAGTAGACATGCCACGGCAGCCATCGATCATGTCGCCTCGCCTGTCGGTAGTTTCGAGGGACCCTTCTGGGCGACGCACGGAGGTTCTTGCCTGACGCGACCAATTTATTCTCGCTCGCGATGGCTTCCTTGAGTTTGGAGTCTTATGCATCAGGAGCGTTTCATTTCATAACCGTTTTCGCCGCTGCCATCTCCCGCAAACTAACCAGTTGATCCAAAACAGACGAATTCATCGTAATCCGAAAGGTCTATTCTCAGCAGAGTTGTTTTCTTCTTTCAAATAGCTCGAGACAATGGCTGCTGAATCAGCGACGGGCTCGGAAGTCAAGGTACCAAGCGAGAGTACTACTCGTAGTACGACTACTAACGGCGTGGAGCACAAGGAGGAGTGGTTCACAAACTCACGCGGAATGAAATTAATGTCCGCGTCCTGGGTTCCGGCGAACCGACCGTTGAAAGCGCTCATCCTCCTCCTTCACGGTACGTCGCGATGTGACATTTGAGGCGGCACTAGAAACTCAACAGCCGAAATCACTCATCTTCTTCCCTTACGGAGCATCCACCTTCACGGTACATCTCACTTTAGATAGGAGAACAGGGGTTGGTAATGGTAGGCCTCGGCGCTATCCTCGTTATACTGCCAGGACCTCATTCTGTACGTATTCTGCGCATTTCCGTTGTTACAAGCCTTTCCCTTTGTTAATTCCCTCCCGATGTTTTTTGTTTTTTTTCTCTTACCGTTCGTGGCGTGGCAGGATATGGCTTCGATTGCACCACTTACTTCCAAGGTACAGTACACTGCTTCCCCGCGCTGTGCCCCTTCCCCGCGCTGTGCCCCTTCCCCGCCCTGTGCCCCTTCCCCGCCCTGTGCCCCTTCCCCGCCCTGTGCGCCCCTTCCCCGCCCTGTGCCCCTTCCCCGCCCTGTGCCCCTTCCCCGCCCTGTGCCCCTTCCCCGCCTGTGCCCCTTCCCCGCCCTGTGCCCCTTCCCCGCGCTGTGCCCCTTCCCCGCCCTGTGCCTCCCGAAGTTTCGAGTCAGTGTCCATTGCTTTCACGTCCTTCCCTCCCACCTCACCCATCCTCCTTTTTTCCACCCGCTTTTCCTCCCTCTATTTCTCCCCACCTCCTCCTTTCCTCCCTCGTTTCCTCCCCTCTTCCCTGCGCTCCTCCTCCCCACTTGTGCAGACACGGCAGAGCGACTGGCGTCAGAAGGGTATGGCGTGTATGGGATCGACTTCGAAGGGCATGGCAGGTACATCATGCTTTCCAGGCACTTTCCAGGCACTTTCCAGGTACTTTCCAGGTGAAGAGGACAGAGGGGTATGGCAGGTATGCCGTGCGTTCTTTTCCAGGCACTTGTCCAGTGCTTGAGTGGTTGATGACATCATCGCACTCTGTTGTCTCTCATGACCCTCATGTGCCTGATCATTACAGTGGTCCCCATGTCATCCTCCCTGCTCACACCTCCCTGCTCTTCAGATCTGACGGGCTCAGCGTGTTCATTCCTGACTTCAACACCCTAGTCAACGACAGCATTGCATACTTTGCTCCGATACGGGGTGCGTTTAAGAGGAAGGGGGGGAGAGGGGGAAAGTGCTTTAGGGTAAAGGGTGCAAATCTGGCCGAACGAATCGGGTAAAGGGTAAAGGGTGCAGATCTCTTACCTGCCCTAACTCCTCGCTCCATGGTTCTTTCCTACTTTTTCTGTTTCTTCTTCCACAGAGCGACCGGAGCACAAGAGCATACCCAAGTTCTTGTGTGGGGAATCAATGGGCGGGGCAGTGGCGATTTGCATCCACCGCAAGCAGCCCGACCAATGGGACGGCGCCATTTTCATGGCTCCCATGTGCAAGGTACGCATCTTCGGGCATGTGGCATGTGAAGATAATTAGTCTCCTGCGTACACTCCCTTCCAATCCTTTATGAGCACATGTCAGCCAAAGTGCGATCTTTCATTCAAGCAAGCACGGCGGATGAAGGGCGTGGCCCTGGCGTATGTGCTGCCCCTGAGGAATCCCTTGAATCCTCATCATATCACTGCACACACTCCCTTCCATTCCTTCGTGAGCAGATCTCAGCCAAGGTACAATGGAGCCCCAGATAGGAGCCATGTCTCTACGTGGCTGATTTGACTTTTGACTCAAAAGTCAACCCCAGATAGGAGCCATGTCTTTACGTGGCTGATTTGACTTTGACTCAAAAGTCAACCCCAGATAGGAGCCATGTCTTTACGTGGCTGCGACTGATTCAACTTGTAAAAAAGTTTGTTAGTGTGTTGGTTTGTTTTGTTGCGTAACTGACATTCCTTCGTGAGCAGATCTCAGCCAAGGTACAGCCACCAGCGATCCTGGTGCGGCTATTGAAGGGCCTGGCATATGTGATACCCACGTGGCAGATAGTGCCCTCAGCTGACATCGTCACCTCCGCCATTCGCTGCCCAGAGAAGCTGAAGAAGGTGAGAGATTGGGTACTGCTGAGAATTCTCCGTAAATTGCGGGGTAGTTTGATGTCTCACAGAAAGACCCTGCAGAAAACGCCCTCCGCAGACGTCCATTGTCACCAACCCCCCTCTCCCCCCCCTTACCAGATAGCAGCCAGCCCATACACGTACCGTGCTCGCCCGTGCATGCGAACAGCCCTCACCATGCTGCACGCCAGTCAACGCCAAGTCCTCCCTGTCCCTCCCCTTCCCCATCCACTCCCGCCCCAACCCGATACAGATAGCAGCCAGCCCATACACCTACCGCGCTCGCCCGCGCATGCGAACAGCCCTCACCATGCTGCACGCCAGCCAAGACGCAGAGGCCTCCCTCCCGTCCATCTCCCTGCCCTTCCTGCTGCTCCACGGGGACGCCGACACTGTCACTGAGCTGGACGGTAGCCAGGCGTTTTATGAAAAGGCAAGGAGTGAGGACAAGACGTTGAAGGTGTATGAGGGTGCATGGCACCTGCTGACTGAAGGGGAGCCTGAGGAGACTGTGGAGAAGGTGCTGCGGGATATGATTGGCTGGCTGGACGAGAGAAGTCAACGAAGGTCAAGCGAGTAATAAAGGGAATCTATGATGATGCAAGGAGTGAGGACAAGACGTTGAAGGTGTATGAGGGTGGGTGGCATCTGCTGACTGAAGGGGAACCTGAGGAGACTGCTGAGAAAGTGCTGCGGGATATGATTGGCTGGCTGGACGAGAGTAGTCAACGCAAGTCAAGCGGGTGAATGGACTTTTACGTAGTCAAAAAAAGATGCCGGATACTTAGAAATTTTATATTCCAGTCATTGAAATGCTCAAGAATAACTACCAGGATAGGATACGTAGGTGCCTTATGTTGGAAACAATCGGACCTAAAGCGCTTCTATTGTGTAAAAACACCAAGGCACAAGCGAAGCAGATTATATCGAGGCACCAGCGAGCATTGCTGACGCTATCAGACTATTTAGTCTGATTAGTCTGACGAATCAGACATTGCACTTGGTGGAAAATGTATTTCCAGAGTACCGTTTGGCCCCGGATATAAGCGCATATGCGCTTATAATAAGTAATGATTTTTTAGGGGTGGCGCTTGTAATTGAGGAACGGCCATAAGCGCCGGCGCTGATAAAATGTCAAATTCCAATTTTGGTTTTCGAAGTATTAAATTGAAGCCCACAATAAGGCGAACACAACTGTGAACGTTGCGCATGGGATCGTGCATGAAATTCCGGCGAAAACTGCCGCGACTCGATTTCCCACCGCACAGAACCTGTCCTGGAGCAACGCACCTGCCAGCGATGACGTGCATCCTGGCGTGCGGCCCAATAGGGTTTACATGCGCTGCCAGGGTGCCACATTTCACCCGAACTTTCGAGAAGGGGGTGGCATATTCCTGCCAGCGCAGCAGATACGTGCCGCGATTCCATCCTCTGCGGGTTTAGGCAGGGGGGGATCTGACTATGCCTGAAGAGGAACTCGAGCCGCACACCAGAAGGGGTCCCCTCCAAACCCTCATTTCTTCGCCTTCTCTTTCACTTTTTTCATTCAGATTCTTGGTCTCGCCCGCCATGCTGCGGAAGCCATGGCGGAATTCGCTGGCACTCATTTCTTGTTCAAAAAGAAGCCCGCTCGTAGGCCCGCCTTCGTAGTCGACGCCGACGGATGGTACTCCTGTGTCCCACCTGAACCACCAGAGCCACCACAGCCTCCATCGCCTCCTGCGCCGCCTGCTCCTCCTACTCCTCCTTTGCCGCCTGCGCCTCCTGCTCCTCCTGTTCCTCCGTCTCCTCCGATTCTGGGATGTCCTCACAACACAGGGGATCCGCCCGTGCTCACGCTCCTGCTCCCGACTGCGTTCGACGAGTGGCTGGAGGAACCGGAAAGGAACAAGGACCAAGATGTTGAGGTACCCGGCGCACCTTACCCTGGACCACGTTGGGGCCGGCCCGATGATTGCACCACGTGGGACGAGTCTGCACTCGGAGCTGACGACGACGTGGCTGAGGACGAGGAAGCGAGCCGTGCTGACGGCGACGAGGAAGCGAGCCGTGATGACGGCGACGAGGCTGAGGAAGGTGGCGCGCAGGGCGGCACCGCTGAGGATATGTTTCCTGAGGGCGTACCTGGTGGCGACGACGACGACGGTGTCGAGTACTGGTCACGTGACGGGCTCCCCGAGGAACTGCCGATACCTTCCTTTCCACCAGCTAACCGCAAGCGGCCCCACCCGTCTACCCAGAACCGTGATGCCCGCCCCCCCTCTCCCAGGCACAAGATCAGCGATCACAAGCACAAAGGCTACACCGCTGCGGAGAAGTTGAAGTACGTCGCGATGCTGGATGTGGCGAAGTCGGTGCGCGCACTAGCTCGGGAGTGTGGGATTCACCGGAAGTGTCTCGCCAACTGGAAGGTGGCAGCGGGGTTTCTCAAAGAAGCACACTCCGGGCGAAAGCGCATGCACGGTCGCGGGCGGGCCTCGTGGTACCGCCCCATGGAGTTGAAGGTGTACGAGCGGCTCCTGGACTGGCGCCGCAAAGGAACCGCCGTGTCGGTCGGCCGTCTGCGGGAGTGGTCGAGGGAGTTCATGAAGATCCTCTACCCGGACGTCAAGTGGAGCGGGAGTCGGAGATGGTCGGAGCGGTTTCGGAAGCGGTGGAATCTGAGCGTCTGCATGAAGACGCGGGTTGCTCAGAAAACAGCCGCTCGTAAGATTACGCCCCTTGCTTTTTTTTTTTTTAAGTTTCAAATTCACTTACTAAATTGCCGTCTATCCCGCTCGCTTTCCCCCGTCTCACAGATCTTGCGGAGCAGTGCCAGAAATTCTGGCGTTTTGTCCGACACATGCATCGCGCGCGCGGCATCGAGCCATGCTGGATCCTCAACGCTGACCAGACGCCGCTCTGGCTGGAGATGCCCGCCACCACGACCGTGGATCAGACGGGCGTACGGTCGGTGCCCATCCGGAGTGCAGGTTACCAGAAGGAGCGTGTGACCGTGATGCTGGCGTGCACGGCGGATGGGGCGAAGCTCAAGCCGTGGGTCTTTTTCAAGCGGAAGACGCTGCCGAAGGGCAACTTTCCTCCTGGTAATAAGTAGCAACTGCCGCTGTCTTACCGTATCATTTCTCATGCCGCGCTAACAGTTTAAGTGCAATTTCTGTGTGCAGATGTGGTCGTGGCTTGCCACGAGAACGGGTGGATGAACGCAGAAGGCGTCATCCGCTGGCTTGACGAGTGTGTCAAGCCCTTCTTGCAGCCCCGATTTGGCAGGTGTGCGAAGAGCTCTATGCTCGTGCTGGATTCCTACCGCGGCCACCTTACCGAGGGGGTGAAGGAGAAGCTCCGCGAGATCAACTGCGTGCCTGCTGTCATCCCGTCGGGTTGTACGGGTGAGGTTCAGCCACTCGACGTCTCCATCAACAAGAGCTTCAAAGCATTTGTTCGTCAGCAGTACCAGAAGTGGTTTCAGGAGGAGGGCCAAGAGCAACTGACACCTGCAGGTACGTTGTTTGCGTTAAACACGCATGTTTATCCCCCTTTCACCCTAGGTCACTAACATGGCTTTCCCGGGTGTCTCTGTTGCGGTGCAGGGAATCTGAAGAAGCCCCCCCCAGAAGTGGTCCTTCGATGGATTTCACAAGCCTGGAAAGCAGTACCCTCCGACCTCGTCAAGTGCGCCTTCCTCACCTGCGGCATTAGCAACGCACTTGACGGCAGTGAGGACCACCTCGCCATGGCGCACAGGCGGAGCCAACTGACGGCGGAAGTGGATGTAGACGACGGCATCATCGCCGACGGATTTTTCGGCAACAACTGCCAGGAGCCCGAGTCTGACGAGGAGTAGGTAGTTCCGGTAGAATAGCAGATTAAGTCTAAAATTGTGTACCTAGGTAGAATACCGTAGCAGATTAAGTCTGAAATTGTGTATAACTTGTAGTATTCGTTGAAGCGAACGATGTTATAGTTGTTGTTTTCTTTTGTTGTGGTGGTAAAAAAAGTGTTAATATTGAGGGTGGCGCTTATAATAAGGAAGGGTACAAAAGGGGTGGCGCTTATAATCGAGGATCGGCCATAAGCGCCATGCTCCAGATAGAAGCGCCGACGCCTATAATAGGCCGGCGCCTATATCCGGGGCCATACGGTAATCCATTTTTCATCACTGAGTGCCCCAGACTTATTGTTTTGGGGCCCCTGATTCCATGTAATACGGTAGGCTTCAGACTTAATCATTTCTGGAGTCTGACTCTACAGAGTATACATTCTGTGGTCTCCGGACCCCGAGGCTATCGAGACAAAGTTTCCTGGAACTTTCTTCCCAATACCGTATACCCACCTTCGAATGGGCAGAGAGTGCTACCACGCGAGCAAAGTACACATCACCAGCTGGGGATACCGAATACACCCTATCTGCGACAAAGACACGCATTTTAGATTGTTGAGTGATTGGGGTAACCGTTGAAGTGTGAAATAGAAAAGGGCCAAAATACCTTTTCTACGGTAGCGAATCGCTCAACGAATCGGAGAACTTTACAGCCAATCGGGGGGAGGGGGGGGGGTTGGGGTGGATATCTCGCCACGGGTAGGATATTGCACTTTTTGGTACTGATGTCGTCACTGTTTCGTAGGTTGAAGGTACTGCCAGGCGCGCCACCAAGTAACAGTTCGTGCCTACTGCCAGCTCATCTTTGCAGCAGCTCGGCCAGTTGGCACTTGTAAGCAAGGTAGGTCTCACTGTCCCAGGAACTGTACATACACAACAATCGCGCGCTGCCTGCTGCAACAATCTGCCGAGTCACACGCCATTCACACCAGCCAATCCAGAATGCCACCGACATGGGCCTGTCAGCGGCAGGCATGAGGACTAACCCTGATGTGGACCCACCGACACTGACTTGTCAGACAGGCTGACTTCAGAACACTGACCAATCAGAGTGCTTGATTTCTGGCCGAAGTGCCTTCAGAGTCGAATTTTTTTTTGGGGGTTGGAAGCAGAGTGCCTAAATTTGAAACGTCAGCCCTGCCAGCGAGTCAACCCTCGGAGGTTGAAAGTAACAGCTGGAGGTTACGCGAAGGTCAAAGGTCAGCGACCTTTGACTTGACAAATGCAGCGCGACAGCAAGGACACACAACTGACTCGATATTGAGCAGTTGCCCGAGTCGCACTGTATCGAACCGCAACAGGAAAACAATTATCACTCGTATCTCTTCATATTCCTTGTACTATTATATAAACCTTTGTACTTGTTTGCTTTAATCAACTTACTTTGCCCTCACATACCAGCGCAAGGTGGTTCAGAATCTTATCATTAAACGCTTCCGCTATTACATCACTTTACCTAGAGTTTCATCCTACCAAAGATCCTAAGGGGCACTCAGCCCAACATGGTATGAGAGCAGTTAGGGTAAAACTCTATTACTCCTTTTGATTACACCAAGAGACATTTCTACCAGAAAGGAGAGAAGCTCCTCCAACGGCTCTCCTGGTACCACTCCTACTCCACCTCCTGCCTCTGGTCTACAGACAGAGGAAGGCACAACAACAAGACCGGCCGCTGGGTCTACTGAAACACCCGCAAACCAAGGCGCGGGCTTCAATCCAAGCATGATGGAGAAATTCTTCTCCTTCATGTCCTTCTACGAGCAGCACCAGCAAGGAGTACCTGCGACATCAAACAACAGCAACAACAACAACAACGTGACGCCCATGAGTCTCGATGGCTCATCCTACGCGCGCGGAAATCAACAACAACCTACCTTCGCTCCGTACGAGCCCCAGCGCGGCTCCGTCAGCTTCATGCCACAACCACAACCTGCACCGGGACAAGAAAGAACGCTGGACGCACTACAAGTTCAGTCGCAGTTCGCGCACGTCTTAAAACTGCAAACGACAAAACCCTTCGACGGGAAGGACTTCTTTACCTGGTCATTCGAATTCGAGCTAATGATGGAAGGAGCGCAAATTCTTGGCTTCTTCGACGGGTCCCTGCCATACCCAACAAACGGCACACAGTATGAGAAGCAGCAGTACACCTAATAATCTATGATGGCGTACACGATACTACTAAGGAACATCACCCCGACTCAACAGCAGAACATAAGGACTTACCGAGGATATGGCAACTCCGCGGAGCTCGCGTACAATCACTTGAAGAACCTGTATCAAGCAACAGACAGTGTAAACCAAAGTCGTTTAATGGCGTAGTTGACAACAATCGAGATGAAACCAGGTGAGAAGGGAATGGCATATATCAGTCGCTGCCGCGAGCTGCGCGACAAGCTTCTTCGATGTGGAGGATCGATTTCAGAAGACGCCTTCGTCACGGTTGTCATCGGCGGTCTTGGTCCTCACTGGCGCTCCACCCGCGCCATACTACGAGCACACGGGAGAATCTCCGAAGCAGCACTCTGCGCCGAAATCCATGCTGAGCAGCAAGACATGGACCTGCAAGAAGAACGACACAAGAAAAAGGCATCAGTACCCGAATTCGCGTTCCACACTCAGCGATGCTACAACTACAACAACAACAACCGGCAGCAACAACCGAAGCGAGTACCTCCGTTCTGCCACATCTGCAAGACTTCAGGGCATCCTCGTACTCACTGCCCGAATCGACATTATTCAACGTCGCCGCAACGCCAACTTCGTCCTTCAAGCAGTCAAGTTGCCTCAACACAAGCAAGTCCGACAACCTCGGTACAAGTGTCAACAACATCGACAAGACAACCTGCAAAAGAAGCAAGAAACATCGTCAGCTGCATGGCAAGGCTAAGCGACTCCTGCGTAACTGAGTCACCACCACATTACTCACCAGAAGAACAACTCGACAACAGCACGCCTCGCCGCGAGTCACTTCAACCGAACCCGACGTACGCCGCCATCGCTCAAAGCGAACCGTCCGGGAAAGACACGTGGTTCCTGGACAGTTGCTGCGGACAGCACATGTGCTCCTCGGGACGCTTCGTTCAACGCGAGCACCGACTTCAACGAGAGGTTGTCATCACAGTCGCCAACAACCAAAACCTACGCACACAACGACAAGGAGTTGTGCAACTTCAGTCACGAGAGACAAATGTCATACTACAAATGTAAAAAGTGTCAGAACATTATAGCTTATGTTATTGTGTAGGCTATAGTGGGGTATCCCATAGGGGGTACAACCTAATTAGGGTTAGTACTTGTACCCACTTCATTCATAGTTGATTGATTCTCGTTTCAGTTTTTT
Organism: Closterium sp. NIES-65; assembly: GCA_948144175.1. Taxonomy (NCBI): domain Eukaryota; kingdom Viridiplantae; phylum Streptophyta; class Zygnematophyceae; order Desmidiales; family Closteriaceae; genus Closterium; species Closterium sp. NIES-65. Next base: position 5,669,217 of record CANXME010002275.1, on the reverse strand, counting down.
CATGGTATCAGAGCAGGTTCCCTCGTGGGAACTGTTCCTAGGGCCCTACTACTGCTTCCGCTGCTACTCGATCAGTCGCACGCCCCGTGGCGTGCGACCTAGCGCGCGGCGATTTTCTTTCTGGCGCGCGCCCCGAGGCGCGCGGCCCTGCTACCCCGTCGCGCCACCTTGGCGGCCGCGTCGCGCAGCCCTCGCGGCCCCGATCCACCGCCCTAGCGGCCCCGTCACCTACCCCTGCGGCCTCAGCGCCGCCCTTCCCGGCCCCGGCTCCGCCCTCCCCGGCCCCGGCGCCACCTCGGCTGGCTCCGTCGCCTACCCCGGCGACCCCGACGCCGCTCTTCCCGACCCGGCCCCGCCTCTGCTGGCCCCGTCGCCTACCCCTGCGGCCCCGGCGCTGCCCTTCCCGGCCCCGGCGCCACCTCTACTGGCCCCGACGCCGCCCTTCCCGGCACCGACGCCGCCCTTCCCGGCCCCGTCGCCTACCTCCCCGGCCCCGCCGCTGCCCTTCCCGGCCCCGGCGCCGCCTCTGCTGGCCCGGTCGCCTACTCTGCGGCCTCGGCGCCGCCTCTGCTGACCCCGTCGCCGCTCCACCCGGCCCTGCCGCCGTCCCCAAGCGGCCCCGCCGTCACCACCGAACCGCCGGCGCCGCCGAGCTAGTGCCGAGCCGCCCGAGCCACCCGAGCCGCCCGAGCCACAGCGCCACCTCAGCCGCCCGAGCCGCCGGGTCGCCGAGCCGCCGAGCTGCAGTTGCTGCCGGGCCGCCGTACCGCCGAGCCGCCCGAGCCGCCGAGCCGCCCGAGTCGCCCGAGCCGCCGAGCCGCCCGAGTCGCCCGAGCCGTAGAGCCGCAGTTGCTGCCGTGCCACCGTGCCGCCGAGCCGCCCGAGCCGCCCGCACCGCCGAGTCGTCGAGCCTGCTCTTACCACCACTGGTGAGCCCCTGCCTTACTAACGCACTGCCCGCCGCTTGCTTGGCTGCCTGCCTTACTGCTGCTACTCCTGCTCCTGCTTCTACTGGCGGGGCCAGATGCAGCCCCAGCGACGTCCGCGTGAGTCCCTCACGCCCCGGTTGCTGCGTGAGTGGTACGCTGGTTGGGGTTGTAGGGGTGGCGGCGCTATTACTGCTACTACTACTAGCGGCGGCAAGATGCAGCTCCAGCGACGCCCACGAGCGTCTCTCACGCCCCAGCAGATTCGTGAGTGGTACGCTCAGAGTAGAGGGTCTCTCAGTTCTGTTCGCTGCTCTTACGTGATTCGCAGTGGTGCTCGGACTGGTCAGCCTTGTGGGACGCCTAGTCACACACAGTCCCGCTGCTTCGCCCGTTTGAGCGACGCCTGGCGTACCGAGTTTGGCGACGAGGCTGAGCTCCCCGACTGGGTGGAGTTGCTTAGGCAGAGGGTCGATATATTTGCTCTTGACTATGATGCTATTCTCACTGCCATGTATGCATTGCCTACTAGTGCAGACCGTGCCGGTCACCTGTGCGTACCGCCTGACCCGGGTATAGAGCCTGCTGCTCTAGCTGCTGGTGAGGCTGCTGCTCTGGGTGCTAGTGTGTCTCCTGCTCCAGGTACAGGTTCGGCTGCTGCTCTAGGTGCTAGTGAGTCTGCTTCCTCAGGTGCCGGTGAGTCGCTCTCTCAGGTAACGCGTCGGCTCCGGCCTCTCACACCTTCACCCTTGACTCGGGGGCTTCCCGCTCCTTCTTTCGAGACCGCACCACACTCACGCCGCTTGGTCAGCCAGTTGCAGTCTCTCTGTCAGACCCCTCTGGGGGCCCTGTCCTTGCTCACTTCTCCACTGTCCTCCCGTGTCCGGCGGCCCCCTCTGGCACCCTGTCTGGTCTTTACCTCCCCTCGTTCTCTATGAACTTGGTGAGTGGTGCTGACCTGCAGGATGCGGGGGTTCACTAGTTCACTCCTGCGAGTCAGCGGGTGACCCACTGCACGGACGCTCGGACAGGCCGACACCTGGCCACGTTTACTCGTCGGCCGGGGTCGAGCCTGTACACACTTACCACTAAGTCTCCTCCAGTCACTGCGTCTGGTCAGGTAGCTGCATTGGATCAGGTGTTTGCCGCAGCGTCCAGGTCTGGTCCTGAGTCTGCCCCCTACTCGTGTCGCCTCCTGTCTCACGAGACTGTCCTCTGGTACCACCGCCTTGGTCACCCCTCCCTGCTTCGTCTCTGAAGCATGGCCTCCCGTGTCCTTCTCTCTGGTCTTCCCCGGTCCCTCCCTCCCCTTCCTCCGGGGCGTGGCCCTACCTGCGTCCCCTGTGTCGAGGGGCGGCAGCGGGCTGCCCCTCACTCCTCCCAGTTTCCTCCGACAGAGGCCCCACTGCAGACGCTTCACATGGACGTGTGGGGCCCGGCCCGCGTCCGTGGACAGGGTAACGAGCGCTACTTCCTGCTGGTGGTTGACGACTACTCGCGTTACACCACAGTTTTCCCCTTGCGCAGCAAGGGTGATGTCACTGAGGTGTTGATCGACTGGATCCGCGCTGCTCGTCTCCACCTCAGGCGGAGCTTCGGCTCGGACTTTCCTGTTCTGCGTCTGCACTCTGCCAGAGGCGGAGAGTTCTCCTCTGGCCTTCTGCGAGCCTACTGTCGTGCACGAGGCATCCGCCAGACCTTCACGCTTCCGGAATCTCCACAGCAAAATGGGATTGCTGAGCGCCGCATTGGCATGGTCATGGACGTCGCCCGTACGTCCATGATGCATGCGGCTGCCCCCCATTTTCTGTGGCCGTTTGCGGTCCGGTACGCGGCGCATCAGATCAACCTTCAGCCCAGGGTCTCCATGCCGGAGACCTCCCCAGCCTTGCTGTGGACGGGGAAGGTTGGCGATGCGTCTGCGTTCCGTGTCTGGGGATCTCGGGCGTTTGTGCGCGACTTGTCTGCGGACAAGCTGTCCCCTCGTGCTGCTCCTTGCGTCTTCATGGGTTTCCCCCCTGACGCGCCAGGGTGGCAGTTCTACCACCCCACCTCTCGCCGTGTTCTGTCCTCCCAGGACGTCACGTTCGACGAGTCGGTCCCCTACTACCGTCTCTTTCCCTACCGCACTCCGTCCCTCCCCCCGCCACCGCTCTTCCTTGTGCCAGGTCCCCCCCCGGTAGACCCCCTCCCCCCTCAGGGTCCTGCCCCTTCAGGTGTGTCCCAGGTAGACGCTGTCGAGCCTGTTGAGGTCGCTGGTGACTTTGGTGCTGCTGAGGGTGTTGAGCCTGGGGGTGCTCACTCTGGGGGTGCTCACTCTGGGGGTGCTGAGCGTGAGGGTGCTACGACTGGGGGTGCTGAGCCTGGGGGTGCTGAGCCTGGGGGTGCTACGCCTGGGGGTGCTGAGCCTGGGGGTACTGAGCCTGGGGGTGCTACGCGTGGAGGTGCTGAGCCTGGTGGTTCTCCGGGTGCTTCGTCTCGCCGGGAGCCACTCTCTCCACAGGAGCTGCGTGAGTGGTTTGCCCGGCGCTGGAGGCGAGCTGCTGGAGCTGGAGGTGCTGCGAGTACTCAAGGTTCTGCTGCTGCTGAGAGTGCTGGTGCCACGGGTCCCGGAGGTGCTCGTACTGGGAGTACTGGAGCTGCTGGGCCTGCGGGTACTTCTGGAGCGGGAGTTGCTTCGGGTGTTGGCGTGGAGGCTACTGCTGTCGGTCCTTCGGGTGCTGAGCCTGGAGGTGCTCCGCCTGGAGGTTCTCTGGGTGCTTCGTCTCGCCGGGAGCCACTCTCTCCACAGGAGCTGCGCGAGTGGTTTGCCCGGCGCTGGAGCCGTGCTGCTGGTGCTGGAGGTTCTTCAGCTACTGACGGTGCTGCTGTCGCGGGTCCCGGAGGTGCTCGTACTGGGAGTGCTGGAGTTGCTGGGCCTGCGATTTCGACTGGAGCTGGTGCTGCTGAGGGTGTTGACACTGAGACTACCACTGGCTGTCCCGCTGGGGGTGCTCCTGGTGCTGCTGGAGGTTCTGGAGCTGCTGGAGGTGCTGCTGGAGCGGGTGCTCCTACTGGGGGTACTGGTGCTGTCCCTGCTGTTTCTGGCGTCGCCACGCGGCCTCGACCGTACTTCGTTCCACTCCTTCAGCAGGTTCTTGGTCTTCCACCTTCTACTGGTCCTCCTCCTCCCTTAGCGTGTCCACAGCCTGTCCCGTCACAGTTATAGTTGCAGCCTACCTCACCTTTGCCTGCTCCTTCTCCCTACACTAGTCGTACTGGAGGTCTTGCTGAGCGTCGTGAGCCTGCGTCACGCCCTACGTCGCCTGTCCGTGCTGCTCGCGCTAGTGGTCGTGGTTCGCGTCACCGTCCTCCTCCAGTCCCTGGCACACACAGGATGTCTCTACGTCCGTCCACTGCTCCTCTGCGTGCCCCTATACCTTCTCCTCCTGAGTCCTCTCTTCCTGCTCTTGCCGACCCGGAGTCGGACTCTCTTCGTGCTGCCAGTACTACTGTCACGCGTCTCCTTGCTACTGTCCTCACTGACCCTTCTTTTGAGTCCACTGCTGCGTCTGCCCTAGTTGCTGAGCTCGTCGACTTTGCTGCTCGTTGTCGTCTAGACTACGCTGCTAGTCTTGTCGCTGAGTCTGTGTCTGCCTGTCCTCCGTCCGTCGGGGGTGAGTGTGCCCTTGGCACGGACGTCCTTGAGGATAGGCAGGAGGAGTTCCAGTATCTAGCTGCTGCTTCACCTCATCTCGTGTCTGTACTGCTTACCCCTGAGGGAGACCCGGATGCACTTGACATCCCGACTCCGCGCTCTTATGCGGAGGCGATAGAGGGTCCCTACTCCTCTCAGTGGTAGGCAGCTATGGATGCAGAGATGGCTTCCTGGAAGTCCAAAGGCACCTACGTTGACGCTGTCCCCCCTCCTGGGGCAAACATCGTCAGTGGCATGTGGATCTTCAGGGTGAAGCGGCCGCCGGGCTCTCCGCCTGTCTTCAAGGCGCGCTACGTGGCTTGTGGCTTCAGTCAGCGGCAGGGAGTTGACTACTTTCAGACCTTCTCCCCCACCCCGAAGATGACCACTCATCAGGTACTGCTGCACGTTGCTGCTCACCGTAACTACGAGCTGCACTCTCTCGACTTCAGCACAGCTTTCTTGCAGGGCAGCCTGCATGAGCAGATCTGGCTGCGCCGCCCACCTGGCTTCACTGGGTCTTTCCCTCCTAGTACCCAGTGGAGTCTCCGGCGTCCAGTCTACGGTCTCCGCGAGGCGCCACGTGAGTGGCACGACACACTGAGGACTACGCTTGCGGCTCTTGGGTTTGCTCCTTCTACTACCGACCCGTCGCTGTTTCTGCGCACCGACACCTCTTTGCCGCTGCTCTACATCCTCCTGTACGTCGACGACTTGGTCTTTGCCACAGCTGACACTGCTGGACTCGCCTACGTGAAGTCCGAGCTGCAGAAGAGACACACGTGCACTGACCTGGGTGAACTGCGCAGCTACCTTGGCTTACAGATCACCCGGGACAGAGCACGCCGCACCATTACCCTGACTCAGTCACACATGGTGCAGCAGGTCCTTCAGCGCTTCGGCTTCACGTACTCCTCGCCTCAGGCCACTCCTCTGCCTACTCGCCACTCACTCTCAGCTCTGCCTTCGGATGAGTCCGTAGAGTCGAGTGGCCCGTATCCAGAGCTTGTTGGCTGCCTCATGTACTTGATGACCTGCACACGACCTGACCTTGCATACCCTCTTAGCATTCTTGCACGCTATGTTGCTCCTGGGAGACACCGACCAGAGCACATGGCTGCACCGAAGAGGGTGTTGCAATACTTGTGCAGTACGTCGGGCATGGGGCTAGTGCTTGGAGGGCGGAGTCCAGTGGTCCTCACTGGGCACGCGGACGCTTCTTGGGCTGATGACCAGGCTACGCAGCGATCGTCACAGGGTTACACCTTCAGCCTTGGTTCCGGCTCTGTTTCGTGGCGGGCTACTCGCTCGTCTTCTGTTCTCGGCTCCAGTTGTGAGGCTGAGATCTACGTCGGGGCCATGGCTGCACAGGAGCTTCGCTGGCTCACCTACCTGCTGACCGACCTTGGAGAGCCGCCTCGTTCTCCTCTAGTCCTGTACGTAGACAACAAGGCCATGCTGGCCTTGTGTCGCGAGCAGAGACTGGAGCACAGAACAAAGCACATTGCTCTTCGCTACTTCCTTGCTCGTGAGCTACAGCAGCGTGGTCAGTTGCGGCTTGCGTACGTGGCCTCTGAGGCCAACACTGCTGATGTCTTCACCAAGGCACTTGCGCCTTGTGATCATCAGCGCTTCTGCACCCAGCTGGGTCTTGTACCTGTCTTGCCTCACTTGCTCACCTCTTGACCTTCCTTGTACTGTTACATATATATATATACCTGCTCTTGCTTGTCTAGCCTTATATATATATGTGTACTCCTGCATGTGAACAGGTCGTGTGGCCTTGAACTTGTGCTCAGAATGTGTGGTGACGTTGTGATCCACCCTGAGCTTGCTTGCTTTACTTAACTTGACTGGTCTTGTGACCCCTTGTTCTCCCCCACTTTGCCTATGGGGGTGTGTCAGAACATTATAGCTTATGCTATTGTATAGGCTATAGTGGAGTATCCCATAGGGGGTACAACCCAATTAGGGTTAGTACTTGTACCCACTTCATTCATAGTTGATTGATTCTCGTTTCAGTTTTTTCAAAAAGTACTAATCGCGGAGGGACTCGGCTACAACTTACTAAGTGTTAGTCAGTTGATGGCGAAAGGCATACACCTGGAAGCCGACAGTACCACCCAGGAGTTCAAGTTGTACCACGGGAAGGGCGGCCTCTACATCGGAAAGGCGGTCCTGAAGAACAACGTCTTCGTCCTCGACTTCGTACCACACCTAGGCACCGCAGACAGCGACGCCATCGTGAACTTCACCGACTGGACACACCCTCCAGATCTTGATCCAGACTTCAGTCCGGAAGGCTTTTGGTATTCACATACCATTCCTGAAGCAGAACGAACACGCGCGTTAGTAACAATTCAACATTTGGCAGCAGCAGAAACAACATCGGCAGCAGCAGAAAAAACATCGGCAGCAGCAGAAACAACATCGGCAGCAGCAGAGACAGCATCGGCAGCAGCAGGAACAACAAGAGCAGCATCAACAACGACACCAGTCCTCGTCGATGAAACACTGCCAACAGCAGCACAACAGCTCCACCCAGCACCACGAGAAGTTCATCGTAGCGCCAACTTCATCGCCAGCTTTTGCTCCAACTCCGACATGTACCGACGATCACCCGGGCATCGCGCCGACGAAAGTACCTGGCACGCACAGATGGGACACGCAAGCAACACTGTGTTAAACAACACCATAAGAGCAGGAGTCCTTGACAAGGACTCGTTACTACTACTCGACGGAAGAGAACTTCAACGAGCACGAGGAACATGCCTCACCTGCCCCGAAGCCGACTTACCACATCGGTCGTTCGCTCCTCGTCACAACCCGAGCGCACCCGCGTACGCACCACTCGAAAAGGTGTACAGCGACATCCTGTACAATCGGGAGCCATGACAAGTAATCTACAACTACACAATCACCTTCATCGACGCCGCCACCCGCTACGTCTGGCACCCAAACCTACCCAGCCGCGACATGGCCCTCGCATCGTTCGCTACCTGGCTACCAGTAGCAGAGAGAGAGTCGGGCGTAAAGCTAAAAAGCTTCCAGTCAAACGGAGGAGGAGAATACACCTCTCAACGATTCAAGCAATACCTGGCGGAAAGAGGCATCAAGCAGCTCCTCTCTCTTCCCTACGCCCATCAACAGCAAGGTGTAGCAGAAAGAATGAACAGGACTCTGCAGAACAGCATGCGCAAACTGTTGCGTGGCATGCGACTACCCAACCACCAGTGGCCTGCAGCAATGGACCACGCTGTCATGCTGCACAACTTGCTGTCGTCATCATCGCTTCCGAACAACGCATCACCGCATCCGCTGTGGACAGGGAAACAGGGCAGCACAAAAATGTTACGAATGTTTGGATGCATGGTACAGTACCAACCCCCAGAAGCACGAGCGGGAAGATTTTCACAACGCGCACAGTGGGGACTACACCTCGGCATCGAAAAGAATTACAACGCATGGAAAATCTTCGACGTCCACTCCAAGGAAACAGTAGCAGCACGCGACGTCATCTTCTACGAACGACTCACGCTCCAGACATACCTTGCCACCCTGCAAGAGGACCAAGATCCCACAGGTGGTTTTCGTGGCAACCGAGCCTTCGCCTCCGCAGAAGACGAAGCTGATTGGGACGAGCAGAATGTGGACAACGCGTCAGAAGAAGCCGGACCTCTACCGTTCTGCTCCGTCGACGTTCCCATGGACGACGACAACCCCCGCGAAAGTGTCAACGCCAAAACCTTCTACTACTTCGCCGACAACCGTTACGTAACACCTGCGACAGTCAACACCAACGAAGCAGAACGAGTAGGACCAAATTTCTTACCTGATCCAGAAGCGGGAGACGAAGCAGCTTATCCCGAGGACGCAAATCTTCCCCGCTACTCTCAAACTGGACTGCAGATACTCGGCCTCGTCACCGCAGTCCATGGCGACACTCTTCCTAAGGAGCCTGCGACGGTTCAGCAGGCTCTGGGGGGGGAACACAGGGAGAAATGGCGTGAAGCCATGGACAAAGAGTTAAAAGCGCTGGAGGACCGGAACACCTGGAAAGTCGTCCCCATCAGCGTGGCGAGGAACAAAACCATCCTCACCGGGAAATGGGTCTTCCGCGTTAAAACAAAAGCAGATGGCACAATTGAGAAGTTCAAAGCACGCTGGGTTGTGCGTGGATTCGATCAGGAGCACGGACGAGACTTCACCGAGACATTCGCCCCGGTTAGCCGACATACCTCACTTGGAATCCTCCTCGCTATCGCTGCCATGAAGAAAAAGAAGCTGCGGCAAATCGACGTCGCCAACGCATTCCTCTACGCACCTGTTGATGCCGAAATCTTCGTTGAGTTACCGCACAGCTCCCACGGAGAACCCAACCAAGTTTGCCAGTTACTCAAATCACTCTACGGCATCAAACAGGCCTCGCGACTGTGGCAACAACACCTGCACGCTCGCCTCATCCGCATCGGCTTCCAGCAACTACCACACGATCAAGGCATGTACCGGCTCATAAAAAACGAAGACTACATTCTGCTAATCGTCTACGTGGATGATCTTCTCTACATCGGCTCGACTGACGGCATCACCACCTGGTTTGAAGGGGAGCTGCAGCGAGATCTCACGCTCACAGTCTCATCTACCGTCACTCAGTACCTCGGCCTCAACATCCGCGAAGAAAATAACGCGATCTACCTCAGCGCCGAAAAATACGCCGACACTATCGCCAAACGCTTTACGATCACACCAGCAGCCATCTCCACGCCATACCGCTACACGGCAGGGAACGACAAAGGAGGTTCCGCCCTACTCAAACCCGCCGGCATACGAGACTACCAGATGAAGCTGGGATGTCTACTCTTCGCAGCCGTCACCTGTCGTCCCGATCTCTCATACTCCGCAAGCCAGCTTGCTACCTATCTCAAAAGTCCTGAAGCAGAGCATCTGGCGGAACTCGACCGCGCTCTTCACTACTTCGTCAACACCCCGACGATCGGCCTGACCTACCATAAGAACGCAACTGCACCGCCTAAACTAGTCGGTTACGTTGACGCAGATCATGCGGGCGACTCCGACAACAGACGATCACGCACCGGCTATATCTATCGCTTCGAGCCTATCGGGCATATCTCCTGGCAATCGAGCAAGCAAGAACTAATTGCTCTCTCGTCAGCTGAAGCATAATATATTGCATTCTGCTCAGCCACCAAGGAAGGACTCTACCTTCGCAAACTGCTAGAAGAAGCGAAGTTAGCCGAGTTACCCAACTTCACTCTGTTCTGCGACAACCAATCTGCAATCCGCATCGCCAACAAAAACGGCTTCGCGAACAGGACGAAACACATAGCCCTGCGATATTTTTTCGTGAAGGACGAGATTGAAAAGGGAAAGCTCGAGCTGTCATACTGCCCCACGTCCGAGATGGCAGCTAACTACCTGACCAAGAAGCTCGGGAAGCAGAAGTTCGAATACTGCATGTTGCTGACTGGACAGAGCCACGTCAGCGACACTCCAGAAGCGAAGGGGAGTGTTGGAAACAATCGGTCCTAAAGCGCTTCTATCGTGTCAAAACACCAAGGCACAAGCGAAGCAGATTATATCGAGGCACCAGCGAGTCAACCCTCGGAGGTTGAAAGTAACAGCTGGAGGTTACGCGAAGGTCAAAGGTCAGCGACCTTTGACTTGACAAATGCAGCGCGACAGCAAGGACACACAACTGACTCGATATTGAGCAGTTGCCCGAGTCGCATTGTATCGAACCGCAACAGGAAAACAATTATCACTCGTATCTCTTCATATTCCTTGTACTATTATATAAACCTTTGTACTTGTTTGCTTTAATCAACTTACTTTGCCCTCACATACCAGCGCAAGGTGGTTCAGAATCTTATCATTAAACGCTTCCGCTATTACATCACTTTACCTAGAGTTTCATCCTACCAAAGATCCTAAGGGGCACTCTGCCCAACACCTTATATCATATGCCTGCTAGCAAATACAACGTCCCTGATTATCAGGTTCCCAAGAAGACAATCTCCCAAGACAATCATATGATTACAGCCCACCGCAGCGCAGCTGATGTTCTAGGAGCATCAAAGGTCTGGTTACTGAATTGGCCAGTAGACAGTGTCCCTGCTCTATTAGGCAATGTCTCTTGCTTTGCTTCCCAAAGCAGCCCTTGATGCCCTCCTGAACAGTTTAGAAGAGCCCCTCCCTAGGTCTTTGAAACGAGCACGAGTCTGTGTCAAAACAGCCCTGGTTGTCCGAGACCAGCATACCAGAGAGACCCAAGTGGGGAAGTACACGGGGGAAGAAGCCCCAGCAGAGGAAAACATCGCCCACGTTCACAGGCGAGCACAGCGGCTCCAGCACCATGCCTTGCCACTGCAGCACTGTGCCCAAAACCTTCCACCTTTTCTGGTTAGAACAGCCCCTGGTTGTCTGAAACCAGTAAACCAGAGACCCAAGTTGGGACGTACACAGGGAAGAAGCCCCAGCAGCAGAGGGGCTTCTCCCACGCTCACAGGCGAGCAGAGGGGCTCCAGCATCAGCCAGGCAGCACCATGCAGTATCCACATTTTCGGTTAGAACAGCCCTTGATTGTCTGAGATCAGTAGCCCCGACACCCACGTGGGGAAGTAGACAGGAAAGAAGCCCCAGCAGAGGAAGAATTCTCCCACGTTCACAGGCGAGCAGAGCGGCTCCAGCACCAGACCCTCCTGAGCTGTAGACCACACGCTGCTGCTGCGAATCGTCTCCCCGTCATCCTCGAGAGGTCTCGCTTCTCTTAGCAGACCCATCACGCTCACCGTCTGCCCCTCTGTGACCATTCTGTGTGGATATAGGACAGCGAGTAGGGGAGTGGGGTTTGGGGGCGTGGGTGGGGGAAGGGGGGGAATGGAGTAAGAGATGGGAAGGGGAAAAAAGGAGAGAGCAGAGCGGCTCCAGCACCAGCCCCTCCTGAGCCGCGGACCACATGCTGCTGCTTCGAATCGTCTCCCCGTCGTCCTCTAGAGGTCTTGCTTCTCTTAGCAGCCCCATCACGCTCACTGTCTGCCCTTCCGTGACCATTCTGTGGGTACGAGGCAGGGAGATGGGGGGTGGGGAAAAGGGGGGGAGATGGAGTATGGGGGCCAGGAGGGCAGAAGGGAAGAGGGGGGGGGTTGGGGGGGGGGGGAGGTTGGTGAGTGAGAGAGAGAGTAGAACGGCTCTCCTCTCTAGGAGAGTGAGCACCAGCCCCTCCTGGGCCGTAGACCACACGCTGCTGCTGCGGATCGTCTCCCCGTTGTCTTCTAGCGGCCGCGCTTCCCTCAGCAGCCCCATCACGCTCACCGTCTGACCCTCTGTGACCATCCTGTGGGCAGATGAGAGGGAGAACGGGAGAAGGGGTTGCGGGGAAGGGAGGAAGATTGAAGTATGGGGGTTGATAAGGGGGGAGTGGGGGGTGGAGGAGGGGAGGGGAGAAGGAGAGATTAGAGCGGCTCCAGCACCAGGCCCTCCTGAGCCGTCGACCACACGCTGCTGCTGCGGATCGCCTCCCCGTCGTCGTTAGACGTTCTAATGGCCAGGCCAGGCTTCTCATAGCAGCCCCATCACGCTCACTGCCTGCCCATCTGAGAACACATGACAGGGGAGGGTTGAGGAGAAAAAAAGAAGCTCACAACTTCTACCTAATACAGTCACCTACCCCCGGGAAATGACAAGATCCGATGGCTGAAGGTTTGGATGGGTCTCCAGAAACTGCTGCTCCTGCTCCAGCCAGGAAGTATCCAGGAAGCCGATGATCCGCTTGCTAGACGCCAAAGGCACCACCGTCCCGTGCTGCACAAATGCCGCCAGTTTCCCCCGGTCCGCCGCCCGCCGCCCGCACACGAGGATGCTGTCCCCGCTGGCGTCGGATATGCGGAAATCGACGGCCAGGATCTGCCGCAGGTGCTCCCGGCGGCGATAGAAGGCTGTGGCTCGGCGGGAGTGGTACGACTGGAGGGATGTGCTCATGATGAGGAAACCCTGAAATCGGGAAGGGGAGAAGAGAGGGGCGGAGGGGAAGAGGGGTAGGAAAAAGGTGGTGTGGAGAGAGTGGCTTAGATATGTTACTCTGGCAGTGGTAGGCGGCCGTGGCTCGGCGGGAGTGGTATGACTGGAGAGATGTGCTCATGATGAGGAAACCCTGGGGATTTGCACAGGTAGGGGGAAGGTGGGGTGGGGAGGAAGGGGTGAACGGTGAGGGTGGTGATGCTTGCGGCGGCGGTAGCAGGCTGTGGCTCTGCCGGCGTGGTAGGACTGGAGGGAGGTGCTCATGATGAGGAAGCCGTGGGGAAAAGCATAGGGGGGTGGGGAAGGAAGAGGGGTTGAAGGGTGGCGGTAGATGGTGATGGTGGCGGTACCCTTCACCATGAGGGGGGTGATGGTGTTCCTGGTGGCGGTAGAAGGCAGTGGCTCGGCAGGCGTAGTAGGACTGGACGGACGTGCTCATGATGAGGAAGGACTGGGAGAGAAAGGGGTGAGCTGGAAGAAAGATAATCGCCCCCACCATTCTCTCATCACACTCCCACCACTCTCCCATGACACTCCCACCATGTTCCCATCTTACTCTTGTTATACCACATCTCTCTCTCTCTCACCTGATCCCCCTCGAGACTGGACCCTCCTGGCATGGATGCAGACGTGGAAGGCAGGCTCACTTGCCCTCGCAGCACCACTGCTTCTGCTTTGAGAAACGGTTTTTCATCTCAAAGCAACAGGTCTTACCTGATCCCCATCGAGACTGGACCCTCCTGGCATGGATGCTGGCGATGCAGGCAGGCTCACTCGCCCTCGCAGCACCACCACTCGCCCTCCTCTCCGCTGCCCCGCTATAGAGTAACCCACTTTAGCTGCCTCCAGTATATCGCGCTTGGCGTACCGCTTCAGGAACTCTCGAGCGAGTAGGCCGGGTAGAAGCAGCGCCAGGAGTAAATTACCCACGAAAATGACCGCCCAGGAGGTTGCGAGGAAGGCCGTGAAACCAGGAGAAGCTCCCATGAGGTGGAAAAGGTAAATAACGAGTACAATGAATATCTGGTACAGTACAAATGTCGCTATGGAGTAATATTTTGGGTCGGACCAGAACTGTATGCACGCTTGTTGACACCTGGTTGGGTTCCTTAACGAGTCTCCAGATGTCCCCGTTAGAGGCATACGCGTTAAGCCTCTCGTGTTCTCTTCGTTATCCGAGTCGCCGAAATGCGCGGCCACGGGAAGACCCTGATGCGCACTGCTGATGGCGAAAGCCAGCCCGGAAAACGCGGCGCTGAACACGGCGAGAGTTGCGGGGACGGACGCGCCTAAGAACGAGGTTATCTGGCCGCCGACATTTGCGGGGCTGAAAATATAGCCGCCTGCGCCTCCCACAGACGAGTGGTTAGGGGATTCTAACTCCAATAGTGGGCTGACCGCAATTTCCGCGTCTTGAGAGGCCGCTGCGCCATGATCGCCGTAGAATGCGGCGAGATTGCTGGGAACCTGACCAGGTTCTTCCGTGATTTCCGGAGGAGGGATAGAGGGCGAGGGCCGGGAATGCGGTTGCTGGTTGTGTGGAGCGGTGGTAGGCGGATTGAGCGAGCCGCCAATGCGGACCTGAATGTTGGGGTTAATACTGAGTTTTAGCTCTGTTTCGAAGTCTAAGAGGCCGTCGTCTTCGTCTCCGGCCATCTCTGGCAAAAGAGGAGGAGAGATGTCGACCAGACAGCGATCAAGGTCGGGCTAATGCTCGCAATAGCGGGCCCGGAGTTTCCTTATGGCTATCTATCTGACGAATGCCATCGGATCTGTGTCGTTTGCGAATCCAAACGGTAAATTTTCAGATCACGAGACGGCGCGGCAAGAACTTGGTTTAGACAAGTCTCTGGTCTGGTTCAGGCAGAAACGGAGCCATGAAATAACGCACGCAGCAATTTTCAGGGGGGGTGTGTTCTCATCGACTCCCAAAGAAATCTGCGAAACCTCGGCAAAAGTTTAGCCTTCGCAAAACCTGCAACACACCCGCAACACACCTGCAACACCCGGGTTACCACCGGGGAGAAACCTGTGTTACGGTTACCACAGTCGTGAACCTCTGCCGAAGTGTGACTGGCGAACATAATCTCCCCCACCACGATGTGAAGGGACGTATGCTACGAAAAGCAACGCTGTCACTCGACTCGCCAGCCCAGCAGGCTGAGCTGGTAGGAGCTGGTTGTTGCTGATTACTCCCACCAAATGCAGCTATATCCATTTTATCCCTAATATCTTTGCACAGTTCCACTAAGTAACCTCAGTCTAGTGGCTTTGTTCTCGTCTCATTCGGCCCTTCGCCATTCGGGCTAGCTAAAGCGATGTTTCGAAGTGATTGCCATGGTTCACTCCCTGGACTCTCATCGCTCAATGCCGTTTGAGCGTCGTGTCGGGCCACGTCGAAGTTAAATCTGCCCGACAAGGCTCTTAGGAATCATGTCAATGCTGCCCTAGATTTTAGCATTTTTCCGCGTTTGCAGCGTTGGCAGACTAACCGCTTCGGCAAGTTAGGGTTCGTCATTGAAGGCAAGGCTCGTGCTTTACGAGCACGTTTAGGGTAATTACTCCTGCATTTCCCCTTCTGTGCTCAGAAGCTCTGGTTCCTAATCCATAAACGAGTTAGCATTAATTTTCCGAAAACCTACCCTGCACCTTGAATCAAAGCGTCGAACACTCGGGTGGCTGATTAGAGGCGTGGCGTGTCGTCATGGACCAGCGGTTTCAGTTGACAGAGCTCATTGGAAAAGGGTCGTTCGGCGATGTGTTCAAGGGGTAAGTCTCCGTTGCTATTGCCATTGCCAATATCGTTCCTAGGATGGACCGCGCTCACACCCTTCGATTTCTCTTGTGAAATCCATCCTCGTAATTCTAATTCCACTCGCATGGCTGACGGTCGTTTTCCATGTCGTCGCTTGGCGTGCCATGCACCTCATGGCTGGGAGTCATTTCATAATCCAATCATGCTCGACTCGTGATATCTTCGTTCTCGCACGGCCTTCAGTGCAGTTCGCACGCGTTGTCAGCACTTAGAATCTGAACACGTGATGGCATGAAGCATGACGAATGGGGTACGACCATGTGCTGGCCTGTGGTGCGACCATGAACTCACCTACCGCAATGTGCAGGATTGACAAGGCGACGCCCAAGCAGGAGACAAACAATCAGATCAGACTTCAGCTTCCTCAAAATTGTCTCGTGTGACGACGTGCTGACCTTAGGTGTTACCATGTGGTTACCACATCGTGCAGGATCGACAAGGAGACGGGCAAGCAGGTGGCTGTGAAGATCATCGACCTGGAAGAAGCGTACGTTCCTGATTGTCGTTATTTATATGAATGACAGAATCTTGTTTTTTTCTCCGCATTCCCTTATCCCATTTCGCCCTCGTCCTGTCATCCGTTTTGCTTCCTGATTAATTGCTCGTCCCAGCAGCCTGTTTAAGCTTGTCCTGCCGTTCCTGCAAAACAATCCTGCTTCAAATTTCTGGTTTAAGCGGACTTCTTACCTTTCTTACGCCATGCCATGCCATGTCTGCTCTGCTGCTGTGCCATGCCATGCCATGTCTGCTCTGCTGCTGTGCCATGCCATGCCATGCCATGTCTGCTCTGCTGCTGTGCCATGCCATGCCATGCCATGTCTGCTCTGCTGCCATGCCATGCTATGCCATGTCTGCTCTGTGGCGTGCCATTTCCTGTGTTGCTGTGCTGCAGTGAGGATGACGTGGAGGATATTCAAAAGGTGAGCAATTCACATGGCAGAAAGAGGTTCACGTATAGTAGAAATGCTGCTTGCTGTCTTCTGTTAATCACTCAAGTCTTTGCAAGTCTCTTTGAGCCGTTGCAACTCGTCGCAAATCTTCTCAATTCCTGAATCCATTCAAACCTGCCCTGACAATCTGCACTTGCACAATTCTCTGTGCATGCGAATTCTCCCTCCCTGTGTGCGTGCGTGTGTGTGCGTTTGTGCGCGTTCGTGCATGTGTCACTGCATGGGAGCAGGAGATTGCACTGCTGGCAGAGTGCAGAGCTCCCAACATCACCAGGTACCATACCCTTCCATGCCATGCCATGCCATGCCAGTGCCGCTGTGACCTTGAGGCCCACACCTAGCGAGCCTGGCTAGCATTATCTATTGTAATGTTCCTCCCAAAGCAAATACCAGCTCTAGCATACTACTAGTTTGCAAGTCTGCTTCGTATTCATATGCAGTCAACATATTCCGATTCTATGTAATTTTCCGTGTTCCACCCCCACACAGGTACTACGGCAGCAGTGTGCACAACACCAAGCTATGGATCGTCATGGAGTTCATGGCGGGCGGCAGTGTGGCCGACCTGGTGAGTCTCGCTTTGAGTATTCCCGAAGAGGTCATGAGCAATGCACTACACACAACACCAAGCTATGGATCGTCATGGAGTTCACGGCTGGTGGCAGCGTCGCTGACCTGGTGAGTCTCTCTTTTGAATTTCCTTGAGAAGGTTGTGGACGCAAAAGCAGTGCACATACATACTGCACCGCAGTATGTATGAGAATGTTTGAGAAGGTTGTGCACACTGTTTTGAGACGTCTCAAAACACTCCTTCTTTCACGATACTGCACCGCAGTATGTATGAGAATGTTTGAGAAGGTTAGGTTGTGCACGCTGTGCAAACAATCATGTCAGTCAAGGCTCAACAGTCAAGTCAAACATCTCACAGTCCATCTCTCGTTGAGGGCTCCCTCAGATCAAATCTGCTGCTGCAGGCTCTGGAGTCCCGAGTTCCCTTTGTCATTTTCTCCCTGTCTTGATGTCTCTCATTTCCCTTCACCATTTTCTCCCTGTCTTGATGTCTCTCATTTCCCTTCACCATTTCTCCCCAATCCGCAGCTGCAAGAGGCCCCTCTGGACGAGGCGTCCATAGCGTACATCCTGCACGACCTGCTGCAGGCTTTGGAGTATCTGCACTCGGAGAAGAAGATCCATCGTGACATCAAAGGTGGGTTGCATGTGGTGCGAATCCAAATGGGGCCTGCCTGATTGTGATGTGATGTGGTAGTACCATATCCAGCCAACGACTTGCTGCTTGCTCTTGACCTGTCATGATCTGCTGCTCTGTACCCCTGCCCAACCCTCTGTACCCCTGCCCAACCCTCTGTACCCCTGCCCAACCCTCTGTACCCCTGCCCAACCCTCTGTAACCCTGCCATGTCTCCTGCCACTGAGCAGCGGCCAACATTCTGTTGAACGAGGATGGAGATGTCAAGGTGGCTGATTTCGGTGTGTCCGCCAAGCTCACCAAAACCATCTCCAAGCGAAAGGTGCGTCCGTAACATTGTAACGAGGTGATATTTGAGTCGACGTAAAGCTTTCCTTGTGTCCGCCGCCAAGCTCACCAAAACCATATCCAAACAAAAGATGCGGTTGTAGTTCGGGATGTTGGCGTATTGGTTCCTGTCTTGAAGTGTGTGCTAAGTCGATTTTTGAGTCAACTCAAAAATTGTCGTATTGGTTCCTGTCTTGAAGTGCGTGCTTCTATTTCTCACTGTTTGTTTGTTTGTTCCACGTACCTCGCTTGTGCCTGACCTGTTTCAACGCCTTGAAACTGAGTATTCCCCTCTTACTGTCACGCACGGCCCCCCTTCTGTGCGCTTACTCCTCCTTCCGCATGCCTGCTTGCTGCATGAAACAGACGTTTGTGGGAACGCCCTTTTGGATGGCGCCAGAGGTCATTCAGAACACCGACGGATATGACGAGAAGGTGAGCTTCTTGCCGAATTCTCACTGCGTTTGTTGAAGCCCAAGTGTCACGATCGTTGAATAGCCTTCTTCTGGGTAATTTCGCGGAGTTTGAAAACAATAGCACTGCCATCCTCTCCCCCACTCCCCCTCCGCTCCCCCTCTCTCCACCTTCTTCCCATACCAGGCGGACATCTGGTCGCTGGGCATCACAGCCATTGAGATGGGCAAGAGGTGTGCTGTCCCACTCCCTTTCTCTCATACCCTTTACTCTCTCCTCCCGCCTCCCCCTCCTCCCACCTCCCCCTCCTCCCACATCTCCCTCCCACCAGGCGGACATCTGGTCGCTGGGCATCACAGCCATCGAGATGGCCAAGGGGGAGCCGCCCTTTCCTTCCCTCCTTACTCTCCTCGTTGCTCCCTCCCTCGTTTCCTGGCGTTCATCCCCTTTCCCTTCCCCCTCCTCCCCATCACTTCTCCCACCAGGCGGACATCTGGTCGCTGGGCATCACAGCCATCGAGATGGCCAAAGGGGAGCCGCCCTTTGCGGATCTGCACCCCATGCGCGCGCTCTTCCTCATTCCCAAGGACCCTCCGCCGCAGGTGAGAGTGCTTGCACGGAAACAGGAGGGGGCGGTTCCCTTCCCCTTGGGTGAGTGAGTGAATGCGGATCTGCACCGCATGCGCGCGCTCTTCCTCATTCCCAAGGACCCGCCGCCGCAGGTGAGAGTGCACTGCACCCTTCACCTATCTGCAGTGCAGGTGGGGTGTAGGCGGTGCAGGTGAGGTGAGGGTGCCTATCTGCACCCCATGCGCGCGCTCTTCCTCATTCCCAAGGACCCGCCGCCGCAGGTGAGAGTGCACCCGTCACCTATCTGGCAGGTGAGATGCACGCAGGCGGTTCTCTAGTCTAGAGTACCCGTTGAGTGCTTATCTGCACCCCATGCGCACGCTCTTCCTCATCCCCAAGGACCCCCCGCCGCGGGTGAGAGTGCTCCCTTGCACCCGCGGCACCTGATGCTCGCGGTTCTTTAGACTTATTAAACAGTCTCCGGTGAGTGCAGATCTGCACCCCATGCGAGCATTCTTTCTCATTCCCAAGGACCCTCCACATCAGGTGAGAGTGCACCCTGCACAGGTAAGGGTAAGGGGAGAACCCCCTTGGGTGAGTGAGTGCGTGCGGATCTGCACCCCATGCGTGCACCCTTCCTCATCCCCAAGGGCCCTTCCTTTCCATTCTCTCCTCCTTGCTGCCCCTCCCCGCACGACCCTGCCTTGTGCCTGCAGTTGGACGACCATTTCTCAAAGCCCTTCAAGGAGTTTGTCAACCGCTGCCTTAACAAGACTCCCTCCCGTCTCCCGTTTCTCGTGCCCATCCCTCCCACTCTCTCCTTCCGATTCCCCCGCACAACCCTGCTTTGTGCCTGCAGTTGGACGACCATTTCTCGAAGCCTTTCAAGGAGTTTGTCAACCTCTGTCTTAACAAGACTGCCAGAGAGGTGAGGGGGGCGAATGGGAAGGTGAGAGGCGGTGGGTGGAGAGGTGAAAGGAGCGAGAGGTAGACAGGAGAGAAGGAAGGTGATACGGCTTTTTTGTTGAAAACTCTTCCAATGTTTTATTACCTTCTCCTTGACTTGGTTTTTTACAGAGGCCCAGCGCCAAGGAGTTACTGAAGCATCGGTTTGTCAAGTACGCACGCAAGACCCCGCGGATCATCGACCGCGTGAGGGAGAGGGTGGAGATTGGGGGGGAGCGCGTGGTGTTGCCGCGACTCATCAACCCTTGCCTATCGCTTGCCTTGCTCCCCCCCTTTGCATGATTTCTCCGACTGCCTGCTTGGCTGCATTCAGAGGCCCAGCGCCAAGGAATTACTCAAGCATCGGTTCGTGAAGTATGCACGCAAGACCCCGCGGATCATCGACCGCGTGAGGGAGAGGGTGGAGAGTGCGGGGGAGCGCATTGTATCGCCGCGCATGAAGCCAGACGACCCGGAGGACGGCCCTCCCCAATCCGCCGCCGCTGCTGCTGCCGCTGCTGTCGCTGCTGCCACCGCTGCTAGCAGCGCGCCGAGGTGAGCAATGGACAGTGATTTGAGCTAGTGTGGGGGGCGGGAATGGAGAGGGAGAGGGTGGAGAGTGCAGGGGAGCGCATTGTATCGCCACGCATGAAGCCAGACGACCCTGAGGTCTGCCCTCCGCAATCCGCCGCCGCCGCTGCTGCTGCCGCTACTGCCGTCAGCAGCGCTCCCAGGTCATCGTTAGTGATACAGGGAATTGTTTTTAAAAAGTGATGAAGGAATTTATACGCTTACTGAGTCTCCACTTCATGCTCTCGCCCCATGCTCCATGCTCTCGCCCCATGCTCCATGCTCTCGCCCCATGCTCCATGCTCTCGCCCCATGCTCCATGCTCTCGCCCCATGCTCCATGCTCTCGCCCCATGCTCCATGCTCTCGCCCCATGCTCCATGCTCTCGCCCCATGCTCCATGCTCGCCCCACGCTCCATGCTCTCGCCCCATGCTCCATGCTCTCGCCCCATGCTCCATGCTCGCCCCATGCTCCTCCGCCCCCTCCCCAGGCACTCGCGCATGGCGAGTTGGGACTTCGGCACGGCCACGGGCACCATGAAGCCCACTGAAACGCTGCTGTGCTTTTGCTGATTCTTCTAACCAGGGGGCCCTGGATCCTCCTCACACTGGCTTTCTCGTTCTTCTCTTCTTGTGTTTGAAGAAGTGTTTTGAGACGTCTCAAAACACTTCTTCTTCAAACCCCTGGATCCTCCTCACACTGGCTTTCTCGTTCTTCTCTTCTCTCCTCCTCCCCTTGCCTCCTCCCCCCAGGCACTCACGCATGGCGAGTTGGGACTTTGGCACGGCCACGGGCACCATGAAACCCACTGAAACGCTTCGCAGGCAGATCCGCGCCGCTGTTGCTGACCCCTCTGAGGGGGGTGGGGCTGATGGCATGGGGAGGGATGACGGGGGAGGGGGAGGCGGAGGGGGAGGGGGAGGGGATGGGTACGATGGGGGGAAGCGGAGTGGGACGGTGCGACGCAAGCCGCGTGATTCTGGGAGTGGGACTGTAAAGAAGGGTGCGAACACAGGCACGGTTAAGGCTAGCAAGGGGAAAGGGGGGTCATCTGGGGGATCGGGGGGAGGCGCAGGGGGAGGAGGCGGGGGAGGAGGAGGGGGGGGGGGGGGAGGAGGGGGGGGGAGGAGGAGGGGAGGAGGGAGTGGCGAACGGGGAGAAAGGGGGGTTGTATGGGAGCGGGTGGGGGAGCGAGAGTGAGGGCTCAGGCACCGATGAGGAGGGGGTGAGTTCGGTTCTAACACTTTGTAAGGGGGGGCGATTGGGGTTTTGGCTGACTTGTAAGTGTTTTGTTTCTTGCAATCCGATCGCCTTCCAGCTTTGAGACGTCTCAAGTCGCAGAGAGAAAAAGATTCAACCCAGATCTCCAGACTTAGCTCGTTCTAATCTCCGCTGATCTGTGGTTGCGAGGTGATCTTTGAGTCGACTCAAAAGTCACCACGTCTCATTAGGCAATCCTTTCAGTCTTACAGTCTTACTGAAACCTATTGAGAATCCCTCCCCCTTACCACCGTTTCTGTGAAACGTGATGGGCCACGTTCTTACTTCCTTCCCTCCCGCTTACCGCCTTCTCTTTTCTCCCCTCCCGCTTTGCCAACCCGTCCCTTTGCCTCACAGGGGGGCGGCAAGGGGCGCAGGAGAGGCAGCAAGCCGCCCCTGCCTGATGGCTCTCAAGCGGTATGATGGGTGGTGGCACGGTTGGCATGGGTGGGATGGGGTTGTGTGGTGTGGTGGAATGATGGCATGATTGCAAGGGTGGCATGAGAAAGGCATCGAAGGGTGCAGGAGAGGCAGCAAGCCGCCCCTGCCTGATGGCTCTCAAGCGGTATGAATGGTGGCATGGATGGTGGCCTGGATGGTGGTATGGATGGTGGTATGGAATGGCATAGGTGGTAGCATGACATGGCATGGATGGTGGCATGGCATGGATGGTGGCATGGCATGGGTGGTAGCATGACATGGCATGGATGGTGGCATGGGTGGTAGCATGACATGGCATGGATGGTGGCATGGCATGGGTGGTGGCATGGCATGGATGGTGGCATGGCATGGGTGGTGGCATGGCATGGGTGGTGGCATGGCATGGGTGGTGGCATGGCATGGGTGGGTGGGGCCATTGTGTGGGTGGGGTGGATGGGGCGGTGGTACGGTTGGTGCCTGAGGTGTTATGGTATGGCTTCCTTACTCGCTCTTCTGGGTGGATTGTTTGTAATCGACTCAATAAATCTGGACTTTTGAGACGTCTCAAAAGGAGATGGGGTGGTAAGGTAAGGTTGGTGCTAGGGGTCTTATGGGTGTTCTGGCTCCCTTACTCGCTCTTCTGGGTGTGCGTGTGTGCCACTCCCCTTGGGTTCCTCAGTTTAAGTCTGCAGAGGGCTTAGTTGATTGACATGTTTCTTATTTGCCCAGCCCACTGCCCCTCTTCCGCCGCCCCTCTTTCTTGTGTCCCTCTCTCCTCTTCTCCTCTCCCGTCGCTCTAATTCTGCGGAAGGTGGGCGTAAATAAGGAGGATTGGGCAACCAACATGGCAGAGAGGCACTCAAGGCCATGAAGAGGGGGGGGAAGGGGGGGACACCATGCTGCTGGATTGACTCACATGTTCCTTCGGTGTGCTCTCTCCTTTCCCCAGTCTGACTTGGCAAAGGGTGGGCGTAAATAAGGAGGATTGGGCAACCAACATGGCAGAAGCACTCACGGCCATGAAGGGGGGAGAGGCACCTTATTAAGCTGTCTTGGCTCGAATGTTCTGTGTGTGCCTCTCTTCCCTTTGTGGGCCTCTCAGTCTGAGAAGGGTGGGCGCAAGGAGGACTCGGCAACCAACATGGCAGAGAGGCACTCAAAGCCATGAAGGGGGGAGGGGAGGGGAGGCAATGTAATTCTTATTCTGACTATTACGTCTCCTTTGTCTCTACCCCATGAGTGTTTCTCAGTCGGAGGAGGGTGGGCGCAAGGAGGACTCGGCAACCAACATGGCAGAAGCACTCAAGGCCATGAAGGGAGGGAAGAAGGGCGGGGGAGGGCGGGCGAGCAGAGCGGGCGGGGGAGGAGGAGGAGGAGGGGGGGATGCCATGGACAGTGGCACCGTTCGAACAAGGTATGTGCTGTGCTGTGTGTATGGGATGATGTGCGATGTATGCAGTGAGTTGCATGTTGGTTGAGCAGAGGGGCCGAGCAGAGGGTTTAGGGTCGGGGGCGGGAGAGGAGGAGGAGGAGGGGGGGATGCCATGGACAGTGGCACCGTTCGAACAAGGTATGTGCTGTGAGATGATATGGTATGATGTATGATGTCCTTTGTGAGATGATATGGTATGATGTGCAATGTATGCTGTGAGTTGATATGGGATGACATATCCCTCATCCCTCTCCCTCTCCCTTCCCCATCCCCAGAAAACCCAAGGCAGGGGGGCGGAGGGGCGGTGGAGGAGGAGGAGGGGAGGAGCAGGGAGGAGCGAGAGTGGCTGGAAGGGATGCCGCTGTGTCATCCTCGCCTCTGCTCTCCCTCGTGCTCATGCCGGCATTCAAGGAGGTGCGTCTGCCTTGCTTTTATTATGGCGACTCAAATGAGAGTGGCTGGCAGGGATGCTGCTGTGTCGTCGTCGCCTCTGCTCTCCCTTGTGCTCATGCCTGCTTTCAAGGAGGTACGGTGCAATCAGGTGGTTCTTTTGCATTAAGGGCGTATCTCAATTCGGGTCATGGGCACTGTTTGGGTCATCCGAGATTCTTGGACGACCAATAAGGCGCATTTCAGCAACACTACTGGAATACCATTGGTCCTCCTATGACCCAAAGTGGCCTTATTACTCGAACTGAGATACGCCCTAAGGGGTTCGATTATTATGACGACACACACCCTCCCCCCTCACCCCCCCCCCCCCCCCCCCCTCTTTGTCCCAGCTCTTAGAGAAAAAAAATAGTAGCAGCAGCAGATGTAGCCAATGTGCCCTTTCCACCTTAATTTTCCCCCGCTTGCTCACACCAGGTGGCAGCGGAACAGCAGGAGCAGGCAGCAGTGCGGGCAGCGGCAGATGCAGCAGATGAACCTTGTGTGCCCTTCTCCATTCTCTTTTCTGTTTCGATTATGTCTTTTGTTCGCTCACTCCAGGTGGCAGCGGATCAGCAGGAGCAGGCAGCAGTGCGGGCAGCGGCAGATGCAGCAGATGAACCTCGTGTGCCCTTCTCCATTCTCTTTTCTGTTTCGATTATGTCTTTTGTTCGCTCACTCCAGGTGGCAGCGGATCAGCAGGAGCAGGCAGCAGTGCGGGCAGCAGCAGATGCAGCAGATGAACCTCGTGTGCCCTTCTCCATTCTCTTTTCTGTTTCGATTATGTCTTTTGTTCGCTCACTCCAGGTGGCAGCGGATCAGCAGGAGCAGGCAGCAGTGCGGGCAGCGGCAGATGCAGCAGATGAACCTCGTGTGCCCTTCTCCATTCTCTTTTCTGTTTCGATTATGTCTTTTGTTCGCTCACTCCAGGTGGCAGCGGATCAGCAGGAGCAGGCAGCGGTGCGGGCAGCAGCAGACGCAGCAGATGCTCTAGTGGAGATGGAACGATGCGCCCCCGGCTCCTGCCAGTTGCTGCTGGCCAGCCTGCTCGGCAAACTCGGCAGGTGATTTGCTCCCTTTGCCCTCCCTCCGTCGTTCACCCCTTGGAGTGAACTGTGGAAACATAGAGATGTGCATTGGTGGAGATTGAGGGGTGCGCCCCCGGCTCCTGCCAGTTGCTGCTGGCCAGCCTGCTCGGCAAACTCGGCAGGTGATTTGCTCCCTTTGCCCTCCCTCCGTCGTTCACCCCTTGGAGTGAACTGTGGAAACATAGAGATGTGCATTGGTGGAGATTAAGGGGTGCGCCCCCGGCTCCTGCCAGTTGCTGCTGGCCAGCCTGCTCGGCAAACACGGCAGGTGATTTGCTCCCTTTGCCCTCCCTCCGTCGTTCACCCCTTGGAGTGAACTATGGAAACATAGAGATGTGCATTGGTGGAGATTGAGGGGTGCGCCCCCGGCTCCTGCCAGTTGCTGCTGGCCAGCCTGCTCGGCAAACTCGGCAGGTAAGCTCTCAACTCATCCAGCCCATGTGGTGAAGATGGTTGAGAGGAAAGGCAACAGGTCTCTAAGTATCATCACTTACTTTACAGTGCATCAGAGGAGATGCCTCGTTTGCGTGACTCACATCCATCTCTTTCTTCCCTTTCCTTACCTGACGGTGCATTCACATTCACATTCACTCCCACATTCACATTCACATTCACTCCCACATTCACATTCACATTCACTCCCACATTCACTCCCACATTCACAGTGCATCAGAGGAGGTCCCCTCGCTGCGTGACCTGAAGGCCAACGCTCGCAGGCAGTTTGGGGGCTCAGGGGGCGAGGGGGGAGTTCCCAACTGCAAGAATCTTCCCTTCCCCCTCCCCCATCTCCCACTCACAGTGCATCAGAGGAGGTCCCCCCTCTCCGTGACCTGAAGGCCAATGCGCGCAGGCAGTTTGGGGGGCCAGGGGGTGAGGGAGGAGCGGATGGGCGAGCGGACAGGCGGCATGGCAAGGGGGGAGACGATGACGTGAACAACCTGAGCCCCCTGGGAAGCTTCCTCTTCCGCAGGTGATTTTGCTTTCGCGCTTGATGAATACACCTAGAAGGGAGGGGGAGGGGCGGATGGGCGAGCGGACAGGCGGCATGGCAGGGGGGGTGACGATGACGTTAACAACCTCAGCCCCCTGGGAAGCTTCCTCCTCCGCAGGTGAGAGATAATTTCCTTTCGCCCTTTGTGAGTTGAACCAGAGGCGGAGGGGCAGGGGCGGATGGGCGAGCGGATAGGCGGCATGGCAAGGGGGGTGTTTTGAGACGTCTCAAAACAACACTTTTGACGAAGAACCTCAGTCCCCTGGAAAGCTTTTGAGGCGCCTCAAGGATGGCAAGGGGGGTAGGACGAAGAACCTCAGTCCCCTGGAAAGCTTCCTCCTCCGCAGGTAATTTTCTTTTTTGCCTTAAGAAATGACCCAGGGGGGTACTTTTGAGGCGCCTCGAATTTTTTGTTTTTGCGCCTTAAGAATCGACCCATTGGGCGAGGTGTTCTCGACCTCCGAATGTATGCTCAGCAATGGGTTGCAAGGGTTGTGTACACCCTGTTCTCTTGGTAGCATTGCTGGTATGCAAGAGGGGAAGAGCGATATCTCCAAAACCTTCCCATCGGGCAGGTTCCTCCTCTGCAGGTGAGCTGAACCTCCGATTTTCCTTTTTTCCTTTTTTTTTTTTTCCTCCCTTTTGTTTTCCTTTTTTTTTTTTTTTTACTCCTTTTCCTTCAGTGTTTTTCTTTCCCAATCAAGATTAGCAGCCCTCAGAACCCCATGTCTTTGTCAGGCAGGGCAGGAATACACCCTGATCCCCTTCATCCTCCTCCCTTCAACCCCCAACTCTCTCCCTACACCCGCGCAGATGGAAGGGAAACTCGCTGCTGGAGTCAGGATGACCTTTTAGCCCAGCGCTGCTTGCTAGCTAGTACCACCGTAATATGCTGAGTTGGCAGGGTGGGATGGGATGTCGCAAGCCAGCGTTGCGATGCGACGTCGTAATCCATGGCTGAGGTGCAACATGATGTGATGTGAACGACGATGCTGGGTTGGGTTCTGTTATAATGCCGGGGCGGGACGTCTCAGTGAGCTTTGAGGCCAAGCTTTTGAGGTCTATTATGATGCCCGAGTGCTGTTGAAATGGAGGGACATATCTGTTGGCGTGGGGAGTTCCTTTTGTTGTATCACTGCCCGACTCAAGCTGAGAAGAAGGGAACTTGGACACAAACTGCACTCGTCTTATGGATATGTGCCCATTTGTATGAGATTAAGTGTTTTTCCAGTGAATGGAGTGGAGAGCCACTGCTGGATATGTGCCCATATGCATGGAATGGACCTTCTCTCTTGCCCTTATCCTAGGTAGGATGAAGCCTTCCTCTACGCTCTGCTCTGTTCAAATATCGATAACATATCCATTACCGTACATAGTTTCCTGGGATATTAAACTCTACACCGTGTACTTGTGATTTCCAGCTTCGAGGAATTAAATTCCGTTTATGGGAAAACCATTGGTGCTGCTATCCCAAATCTCTTTTCAAGTACCGTCTCCCCCCGGATATAAGCGCCACCCTAGGATAAGCGCCTGGCGCTTCTAATTGGCATATGGCGCTTATATCCCCTCCTCGATTATAAGCGCACCCCTTGAAAAAACTTGTTCTATTATAAGCGCACGTAAACTTTAAAATTTGAAATGTGTTCAAAAAGCTGTAACGATTTTTACTTTAGCAGGCGGATATGTTGCAGATTCGGTTCCCTTCACATTCGGACCCTGCACTGGATGCGGGTCCAGTCAGCAGGACCTGTCAGGAGCTGGATGTGAGTCAGATTGGGTGTATCTCCCAGCGCGCGCGAGAATTTCACAGACGATCCCATGTAACTTCGACTCGATTGAAAAGGCAAGCACGAGACCTACAGTTTGGTGTTAAAAGATATAAAAAATATATATATGTCATTTTATAAACGCCGGCGCTTATAAATTTACTCGATTATAAGCCCACCCCCATGAAAAAACCTGTTTTATTATTGCCCCCCATGGGGGTATATCCGGGGGGAGACGGGTAGCTTGTCCGAGCACTTGAGGAGTTGAATCAAACACACCTTCTTCCGTGCCTGCTGCAGCGCCGCCATCGCCGAGCCTTGTTGACCTGTGACTCCTGTCCCCAACTTGTTGCTGCTTGAAATATACTCCAGGCCATTATAACTTCCAACCTCTTCACCGCATTCCACCTCTTTATCTCGTTCCACATCTTGCGACCCATCTTCCGACCCTGCGTCAGTATCCTTCACATTCTCCCTCCTGCGTTCACCTCTCCATTGAACGGCCATCACTCTATATGGCACCAACTCATAGCCCATGCTCAGAAGTGCCACATGGCACGGTCTGATTCGCTGATCCAAACTCAACATTAGGAACTGAGGAAACGCAAGCACCTCCATTATAGACAGCCCCATGTCCCGTTTTAGGTACTCCACCTTGTGCCTCGTGTTCCTCTCCCAATTGGAGTAAATCGATGCTGGGGACTTCAGCACCAGACGCACCACTAGATCACGGGCTGTGGCGCTAGTTCTGCTCTCAGCCATTAGATCACGAGCTGTGGTGCCAGTGCTGCCATCAGAACCTCCTCTTTTGCCTGCCCTTGCTTCAGCCCAGCTATTAAATCTGACTCCAAAGCCAGCGCTGCTCTCCCCTTGCTTTGGACTTATGCTTCCATTTTCTTTAGGCGACTCAAAGGGAAGACTTTCTAAAGCGTTTTCATCTTCTTCACCACTCTCCAA
The DNA here is from genome assembly GCA_948144175.1 of Closterium sp. NIES-65. Taxonomy (NCBI): domain Eukaryota; kingdom Viridiplantae; phylum Streptophyta; class Zygnematophyceae; order Desmidiales; family Closteriaceae; genus Closterium; species Closterium sp. NIES-65. The sequence goes on along the minus strand of CANXME010002275.1, from coordinate 5,640,436 downwards.
CGCCTTTTCCATTTCTCGCACAAGTTCTCTGAAGCTCCCTTTGACATTCGCTTCGCTAGAATTCAGCAGCAAAGGAAACCGCGCCACTGCAAGCACGGTGTTCTCTCGCCCAATCAGATCGCTCAGCAATGCCACCGTGCCTTGCAGGTTCTCTAAGGATAGTTTAAGAACCGACGGATGGTTTCGCACCACACTCGCAGCTGCATTCTTCCCCACCAGATCCACTAAGTATTGGAGCTTAGCTAAGAGTTTATCCGAGCTGAGGAGGACGATGGTGGGGGCAAGGCGGAGAACCGGGCTTGCTATGGATGGGGTGCCTGGGGGAGTGAAGGACTGGAGGAGGCTGAGATTAGTGGCGATGACCTTTTGGGAGGGAAGGAGGATGTGCGGTTGCTGCAACAGGAGTTTTCTCAGGTGTTGCTTGTGTTGCTTCAGGTGCCCACTGCTGACGTTTCCTTCTTCGTATCCATCAGTCAAGTACGCTGATAGCAGCTCAAGCCGGCTTCGTATGGATTCTTCCTTGCTGCATAAAACGGTTGGGGCTTTCTCTATAATCACACCCAGCTTGTCCACAGGAACCCCTGCTGTCTCCACCAGAATGTCCAGGTTCGCTGAACGAGCCCGTGCGCGAATGAGATATCGAGACCTTCGAAACACCGTACCTAGCTTGGTTCGGCGTACACCCCGAGCCAAGAGAAAGTCAAGCATTCCCGAACCTGGGGAAGGAAGACTCGGAGCCAGGAAGGAGTTCTCATGGTGATGGCTGAGATGTCGGCACATGATACGCCATACGACTGGAGGAGGTGGACACGTGGCAGCAAGTCATTGGTGGGATTGGAGCGGAGGAGTTGGGGGTGGGAGGCGAAGAGGGAAGCGACAATGGAAGGGGAGGAGATGCCGAGGTGGGACGAGAAGAAGCGGTAGAGGGAGACGAGGGAGGAGGGAGAGGTTGCACGTGCGTTTCCTGGACGAGAAGTGGTTCCTGGAAAGTCCTCCTCCTTCACTTCTGCTTCGTCTCGCTCACCCTCGTCCCCTTCCTCCCCAATTTCTAATTCCAATCGCTCCACATCCCCTTCCTCTTCTTCTGCTCTCTTCGCCTCCTCCTCATAACCAATTCTTCCGTCTGTAAACCCCACCTCCTCCTCCTCCCTTACGATCTGAGGCCCGAATTTCTTTCTCAGCACTCCAGCAATCACTGCCACTGCCTCCTCCTCCTCCTCGCTGGCGGCACATCCTCCCCTCCCACCTCCTCCCCTCACTCCTCCTCCCCTCCCTCCTCCTCCGCTCCCTCCTCCTCCGCTCCCTCCTCCTCCCCTCCCTCCACTCCTTTTCCCCCCTTCTTCATCATTCACCTCCGCTTTCCCCGCTCGTCCGGCACGTCTCATTCGCCCTCCTCCGCCAACCACCTCCTCCTTTTCCACCCTACTCTCGCTCGCTCCTGGCTCTCCTCCCCCCTCTCGTTCTCCCTCCTCTATTCCCTCGGTATGCAACCGAGCCTCAGTCCCAACCGCCGGTACTGGTTCGCCATCAATGCTCGGATCGGTTCGCACGTTCGCACCCTCGGTCTCGGGAGCCGCGGCTGGTCTGGACAAGAATCGAACGGGACATCTTATAGCGAGGCACCGATCAGGGGTTCGAATCCTGACGACTGCTCTTTGCGCAGGTTGGTGAGGGTTAAAACCGAACTGGCAGAGGCTTCGGGAGGAAGGTGTAGGAAATATAGAAGGTATAGAAGGTGTTGATGTGATTCCAGGCTTCGCTAAGAAAGGCACAGACCGAGGCGTAGAAGAATGCGTGATATATCTAAATGTGTATCTTAGTATCCACGCGCTGGATAGCCGTGGCGAGGTACGACTCGCAATGGCAAAAAGGAGAAGGATATAGCGAAAAAGGAAGAAAACTGCATGAACGCGTCGCGGGTTACCAATGGTTCCTAGTACGCCAAGCACGACAACTCGATAGAGGCGTGAATTTGTTGTATGCTTGCATGCAGTCATATCTCCTTGCAGAAGCAAAATCGAGAGGAAACGGAAGCAGGCAGATTACAGGAAGCGCAGATCGAACAGGAAGGAATTCATGGGATCAGAATCTTCCCGAAGTCAACGGATACTTTTCTGCTGCTTCCCATCCCTGCCACTGGGACTACCAATATTTTCGTTGCTAAACATCAGGTGGAATTTGTGCTTTCGCTTCTGGTTGTTACCGTGCGAAAGGTTCATTAGGCACCATTATCAGTGGAAGTGTCGTTTCAAGTTCGTACGCGGTATAACGAATTTGTCAACGACACCATATTGAGTCTTCATTCACAACGTCACACAATACGAATCATTTGAATCACCGTGACGACAGCCATCAATATAATATGATATCTTAATTTTTAATGTAATTCAACATTGATGGTTGCCATTGCACCATTAGAAATTGAATTTCCCTAGCACATAGGTATTTCCAATATCCTGTACGAAGTACATTCATCATGATACATTGCGTGGACGGGTCCTATAAAATAGCGAATACACACATCTGGGGGATGTCCTCCTCCCTGATTCTCGAACCTCTCGGTTTTGTTCGGTTCTTTGCGGTCCATAGCGGCAAAAATTATTGATTTTGTTATCGTGTAGAAACACACTGAACCGCAACAGGCTGATGGACAAATTGGCGGGACGGGCCCCACGATTTCAGAAATGTCAGACTTCCCGCCAAATTCAGAACCTTGGGGTTGTTCCTCCAATCACAGGAGTCTCGTTCAATCAATCCTCTGTCATCGTTGCGTTGGTCTCTCCACTGAAAGCCAGCGAACACGAACGTGCAACAGCAAACGCAGCAACCTCTCCTCTCCTTCCTTATTTGACCTTTTTCTCACCGCTTGCCTTTCTAGTTTCCAGTAATAGCTTCGTTGCCGTAGGCTGTTTTCAGGATATTCCTCCAGTTGCAACGTGTCACTTTGTGATCTGTCGTCGTATTCTCGATATTGTCACACCGCACACAGGCTACCGTCGCCAGCCTGATCGCTAGACACGTCGCAGAAGTTCGATGAAATTGCCATCGCACCTTAGCGTCAGTAGCAAGGTTACGAGAGTTCCCTTTTTTCAGTAGTAAAGTAAGCCATTACTTTTGGCCTGTTGGACTGTCGCTGAAACAGGAGCCTGCCTGAAGCGCTCGGGAAGGCGAGGGAGCGGGACGAATATCTAGCTTCTTCTGAAGGTCTTGCCTCGAGAAAACGATCGCCAGAGATGACGCCACGTGGCGAACGGATAATTCGAAGCGATGAGGATAGCCTTCTCGGAAATTCGGCACCCAGAACAGAAACGGGTGTGTACTCTTCAGGTAAAAATGTCGCTGGTTCGAATCCCGATAGAATATTACCCTGCTCAGGCACACGCAGGATCTGTATATCTTCTACTGGTGAAGATGATCGCACGGCCGGTGTTAGCAAAATGGGTAACCTCGTTGCGCGTGGGAAGTCTGGCCAGACCAGAATCGAGACTAACCAGCCTACTAGTAGGAGCAAAAAAGCAGGAGATTCTTCACATAGGATCCGAGAACCTGTGGTATCGGCAGGCGCGCCGGCATGCCCACCATCTAGAGATGTGGCTGAAATTGACGGCTTAGAACCGCAAACGCACGGTACGGAATCCGAAACTGTTCGTACCGATCATGAACAGCGTCGCTCGCCGTCTGAAACGCGCGGCGTAGCTGCTAGCGATTTATTAGAGGATAGTTATTTTTCAGCGCAGTCCGACGGCTTCGTAACGGGTTACGCTGAACGGATTATTGCGGGAGAAGGACACGCGGATGATGCGAACGGGGTAGACGACGAGGTGCAGCAGCGCGTCCGTGCGGGAGATTCCGTTGTTGGTGCTTGTAACGAAGAGGCTAGAAACGAGCGGGTAGAGGTAGAGACGGAAGACGAGGTAAATCTGGGTGGGAAATTTATGGAGGATGCGGAAATTGCGGAAGCTGCAGAGGATGCCGCGGAGGAGGTGGTGGTTGTGGAGATTGAAGAGGCCGACTTGAGTGTGGAGGTGGAAGGGAAGGAGGAGGAAGGTAAGGAGGAGGAAGAGAAGGAGGAGGAGGAAGAGGAGGAGGAAGAGGTTGATGTGGAAATTGAAGGGGATGAGTTGCGTGTAGAAATAGAGGACGATGCGGTGAGCATGGATATAACGGAGGAGGAGGTAGAGGAAAGCATGCACGCGGGCGTGGCTGCAGTAGGCGCGTTTGTCGGCTGGCATCCCGTGGAAGCTGGCGGAAGGGGCGCCTCCGCCCCGCGCGGGGCCCGCGGCGGAGCGGACGGCGCGGGGGAAAGCGCGGAGGGTTTGCGCGGGGCGGAGGGGCCCCGGACTCCCGACGGGTGGTTTGGGGAATCAGCGCTGGTAGGCGCGCGGGATGGGGGCCGGGGGGGCGATAGCGCGGATGATGGTTCGGAAATTAGAGCAGCGGTAGGCGGAAGGGATAGCGCAGCGGATGCGGAAGAGGGTCGCGCACGAGGGGAAGGGGAAGGGGAAGGGGAAGGGGGGAAGGGGAGGCGGCGAGCGGGCCGCAAGTCGGTGGGGAGGGGTAGGGCGGGGCAGGGGAGAAGGAGAACCGGGAAGGGCGCGGGAGATTCAGCTAGGACAGGCACGGGAGGTGGGAGTGGAAGCACGGGCAACGAGCAGGGGGGGTCGGGGGTAGCGGAAACGCAGGCGGGTGGGACGTTTCAGGGGAAGGAGGAGGAGAAGCAACGCACGGGAGGACGTTCAACGAGGAAAGAAGTGCGAACGAGGGGTCAGGCGCGGTTGGCAGTGGTGAGGCAACTGAGCTTCCGCCGGGCGCTGGTTAAATGGAGCCCGCCTAGAGGGAGGCGGAGACCTGCTGCTGTGGCCGCTGCTGCTGCCTTGAAAGAAGCTGCAACGCCAAGGGGGAAAGGGAAAGGGAGAGGGAGAGGGGTAGGGAAGGGGGAAGTGATTTGGAAAGGGAATGGTAGGGGAAAGGGTGAAGGGGCAGGGGAAGGGACAGGAGCAGGGACAGCGAAAGGACAAGGGACCGGGAAAGAGACAGGGATTGGGAGGAGAAAGGGAAAAGAGAGTGGGGAAGGGAATGGAAGCAAGGGGGTAGTGTTAGGGCCTGCTGTAGCAGCAGGTAAGAAGGGACGCAAGGGTAAGGGACAGAGAGGGCAAGTAGCGGCTGCTGCAGCAGCGTCAGATGCAGCGATAGTGCGAGATGCAGGAGCAGCTTCAGGAGCAGCGGCAGGTGCAACGTCAGGAGCAAAGGCAGGAGCAACGGCCGTATCTCGAGCAGTAGCAGCAGCAGGAGGTAAGTCAGGTGGGAGTAGTGCTGCTGGCTCGTCTGGAAGGGTTCCGTTAAGAGTTATAACGGATGCGTTGGATAAAGGGAGGGCCGCGGGGACAGCTGGAGCAGCAGCGAGATTGAGGAAGGAGAGGAGTGAGAGTGCGAAGAGGGGGGAGAGAGCGGAGAGGGCGGAGAGGGCGGAGAGGAGAGGCAAGGCCAAGGCTCGAGATGTCTTATGGTTGAAACGGCAGAGCTTAGAACGAGGGGGTAAGGCCGGTGCGAACACAGGGGCGAAAGCAGGGGCGAAAGCAGGGGCGAAAGCAGGGGCGAAAGCAGGGGCGAAAGCAGGGGCGAAAGCAGGGGCGAAAGCAGGGCCGCAAGCAGGGGCGAAAGCAGGGCCGCAAGCAGGGGCGCAAGCAGGGCCGCAAGCAGGGGCGCAAGCAGGGCCGCAAGCAGGGCCGCAAGCAGGGGCGCAAGCAGGGCCGCAAGCAGGGGCGCAAGCAGGGGCGCAAGCAGGGGCGACTCCTGAGTTTATGAAAATGCGTTTGAGAAAGGGGCAGAGAGGAGGGGTGAGGGGCGGAGGGCAGAGGATGGAAGGGGTTGGCAAGGCAAGTGGTGTGACTCCTGAGTTTATGAAGATGCGTTTGAGGAAGGGGCAGAGAGGGGTGAGGGACGGAGGGGTGAGGGACGGAGGGGTGAGGAGCGGAGGGAATAGGAAGGAAGGAGCTGGCCAGGCAAGTGGGGTTACTCCTGAGTTTATGAAGACGCGTTTGAGGAAGGGGCAGAGAGGGGTGAGGGACGGAGGGAAGAGGAAGGAAGGGGGTGGCCAGGCAAATGGGGTGAGTGCTGAACTTATAAAGACGCCTTTACAGAAGGGGCGCAGAGGAGGGGTGAGGGGCGCAGGGCGCGGGGAGGAAGAGGCTGATCCGTCTGGTAGTGCGAGTCCTGATGTGGTGGAGGTGCCTCTGGTGCAGGTGCCTCTGGTGGAGCATGGGGGGCCTATGGTGGGGCATGGGGTGGAGGTGGAGCAGGGTAGGCCGTGTGGTGGGGCTGTTTCTGAGGCGCCTCAGAAGGAAAGGCTTAGGCCGTGTGTTGGGGCCTTTTCTGAGGATTCTCAGAAGGGAAGGCTTAGGCCGTGTGGTGGGACTGTGCGGGAAGGAAGGAAGCGGAAGCGGGCAGATGCGAGGGTGGAAGAAGCGGAGAGCGCGGGTGGGGGGCTGGCAGACGAGGAGGACGGAGCATGTAGAGGCGTGGATGCATGGGATGAGTCTCCGTTGAATAGTCCTCTGCGTGGGGCTGCTGGGGCGTCAGTCACAGTTGGGAGAGCAGTGGGAGCAGAGGAAGCAGTGAGGGGGGAAGTGGGAGCAGTGGGTGTAGTGAGGGCAGTGAGAGAACTAAGGGCAGTGAGAGAAGTGAGTGCAGGGACTGGATCTGCAGCAGCAGCAGCAGCAGCTGCTGCATTTGGGAGTCCCATTGATGTAGCTTCGCCTGATAATGTCACACGGTCTGCCAATGCTGCCAGTGCTGCCACTGCCGCCACTGCTGCTGGTGACATCACTGCTGCCACTGCTGCTAATGCGACAAATGCACCATCCCTTAATGCGCATGTTGTTTCTGACTCGCCACGACCCGCAACACCACCCCCTGCTTCCTCACGTCTCCAACGCTCCAATGCTGCCGGTGCTACCACCGCTGCCAATGCTACCAACGCTACTAACACGGCCAATGCACCATCCCCCAGCGTGTCAGCTCCTTCCAACGCGCCACTACCTGCCACACCTCCTCGTGCTGCTTCACGTCACCAACGCTCCACAGCTGCCGGTGTAGCCAATGCTGCAAACGCTACTAGCGTGGATAATGCACCATCCCCCAGCGTGTCAGCTCCTTCCAACTCGCCACTACCTGCCACACCTCCCCGTGCTGCCTCACGTCGTCGCTGCTCCACTCCTCCCCCTCCTCCTCCTCCTGCCACCACCCCCCACCGACCGTCCCACCCACCTTCCCGCCAGCCTCCCCACCCGCTATCGCACCAAACTTCCAACCGAAGCCACAAGAACGTGTTACACTCTCCGAAACCCGGCCGTGCGGCTTCTCACGTGAAATCCCCTGCTGGGAGGGGTGCTGGTGCCTCTCACGTCACGTCTCCCAGACCCCACACCGATGGCTCTCGCATTGTCAATGTGGAGTACTCTCGGAGTGGTGCGAATTCCCTCCAAATCTCCTTTTCACCACCCACCGCACTGCACTCTCCTTTTTACAGCGCCCTCACTCTCCTCCCTGTGATTCCCCTCATTCATTCCCTTTCCATCCCTTTCCTTACCCTCCTATCTAGTGGCCCCCTGCTCCACGTTTTATGTTTTGGAATTTGGCCAAAGCACATTTCGATTTATTAAAGTATGTTAAGCCCATGCTGAGGCGCCTCAAAAGCTCTTAGGATTTGGGCGTGTAGGGGTAGGCTAGTGTGGTATAGAGCGGTACTATTTTGCTTCATTTCGGTGCTTGCCTCCGTCCCTCACATGTTTCCTGTCCCCCTATGCTCGCCCCAACTTTCCCTTGCTCTCTCATTCCCGCACTCCCTCATTCCCTCACTCTTCATCCTTCCCCATCCCTGTTCTGCGGCGCCTCAAACCTTTCCTTTGTTCCTCTGCTCCCAAATCCCCGTGCCCCTGCTCCCTCCCAACCCCGTGTCCCCACCTGTTTGCTATGCATTCCTTCTGCCCGCAGGTCGCCCGCGCTTCCCTCTTCTGGCCTACTGGAAGCACGAGAGGATTTTCAGCCCTGTGGTGAGTCGTTAACCCGGAATGAGTGATTGCTTTTTTTTGGGGCGCCTCAGAAATAGAGCTCCTAAGTTGCCCGCGCTTCCCTCCTCTGGCCTACTGGAAGGACGAGAGGATTTTCCGCCCTGTGGTGAGTGTTCAGCCCTCCCTGTGGTGAGTGTTCAGTGAGTGTTCATCTCTCGCTTCAAGGGAGTCTAGAGATGGATTTTTCTCCCTTTACTTATTCTCTTTTAATAATTCTCTTTTTTTTTATATTCCTCTCTTTGCATGCTGCTTTTCTTTGTGCATTACTTGATGGTGCTTTGGTCACAGGATGTGGACCGACCTTGTATACTGCTAGGGCTGCAGCCAACGACGCGTGCAGAGGAACTGAAGATTATCAAGAAAGGTAAGCGGGTTACCATGTGTATGGTTACCACATTTCAGGTCACCAGGTGTTTGGTTCAAGCTGTTTTACCTGTCTGATTCTGCAGCTTTTTCTTCGTGATTCTAATATTGTCTATCTCTCCTAAGGCTATTTAACTCTAACTCTTCTGAATTCTCGTGTTTTGATGTGGCCGTGGCACTGCCACCCACACTGTCTCTCGCCCGACTCTGCAGCCTTGCTTGGAGAGCTAACAGCTGGTGGGGAAGAGCAGGAGAGAAGGGAGGATGAGGGGGAAGGGGAAGTGCTCGAGGGAGGGGAAGGGAATGGCGCAGATGCAGAGAGGGATGGAGCAGGGGAGGTGGGTGAGAAGCGGAAGAGCAAGAGGAGGCGGAAAGGGCAAGAAGAAGTTGTGGTTGAGGCGGAGGGTGTGGGTGCTACGGCTGGAGAGGCACATGTGGGGGGAGCAGTGGGTACTTTATCGGCCCAGAAGTCGCCTAGGGGGAGGAAGGGTTCTGGGCGAGGGGGGGTTGAGGCGGGGGGTGTGGGTGCTACGGCAGGGATGACAGGTGTGGAGAGAGCAATGGGTGCTGAATCGGCCCGACAGTCGCCTAGGGGGAGGGGAAGGGGGGGGCGATGGGGGGATGAGGCGGATGATCTGGGTGCTACGGCTGGAAGGACAGGTGTGGGGAGAGTTGTGGCTGCTGAATTGGCCCAAAATTCGCTTAGGGGGAGGGGAAGGGGGGGGCGAGGGGGGGTTGAGACAGCGGGTGTGGCTGCCTCGGCTGGAAAGACAGGTGTGGGGAGAGCAGTGGCTGCTGAATCGACTCGACAGTCACCTAGGAGGATGGGGAGGAGTGCTCAAGGGGAAGGGGGGGTTGAGGTGGAGAGTCTGGTTGATCCGGCTGGAATGACAAGTGTGGGGAGAGTGGTGGCTGTTGAATCGGCTCTGAAGTCGCCTAGAGGGAGGGGGAGGTGTGCCCAAGTTGGGGTTGAAGCGGACGGTTTGGGTAATTCTCCTAGAAAGGCAGGGGCGGGGAGAGTGGTGGCTACTGAAGCAACTCGAAAGTCTCCCAGGCTGAGGGGAGAGTATGGGGAAGGCGGGCAGGATAAAGAGGATATGATAGATTTGACTGGGGAGGCGGATGGGGGGAGAGAGGCGGTGGCGGAGGAGGGAAGAGGGGTTGGAAGGGAGGAGGGAGGAAATGGGGAGGGGGATATGGGCGGAGAGGTGGTGATGGAGGGAGCTGAGGAGAGGAGAGAGGAGGGAAGAGAGGAGGTAGGAGAGGAGGGAGTGGAGGGTGGAGGGAAGGGGGATGGAGATGGAGGAGTAGGAGGGGAGGGTGAAGAGGAGGAAAGAGGGGAGGGTGAAGGGGAGGGAGAAGAGGAGGGAAGAGGGGAGGGTGGAGGGGAGGGAGAAGAGGAGGGAAGAGGGGAGGGTGGAGGGGAGGGGGAAGAGGAGGGAAGAGGGGAGGGTGGAGGGGAGGGAAAAGTGGAAGGGAACGGGGAGGATGGAAGGGAAAAAGAAGAAGCGGAAGCTCCTGTAATGGGGGCTACAGATAAGGATGCTGTAACAAGTGTGACTTTAGCGAGTGTGTTGAAGGGAGCTGGGAGAACCGTTGATGGGACAGTGGTGGGAGGAAGAACTGTGCCTGGTAGGGCTGCCAAGGCTGCTGCTCTGGCTCAGATATTCCGAACCTCGAGAACAGGGCAGAAGGGGAGAGTGGATGTGGATGCGGAGAAGGGAAGAGTGGTGGAGAATGCGGAGGAAGGGAGAGTGGAGAGGGTTGGAGGGGGGGGTGACGGATTGGATGGGAGTGGGGGAGGCGCGAGACAGAAAGAAGAGGGGGAAAGCGATGGGGAAAGCGATGGGGAAAGCATGGGAAAAGGGAATGGGGAAGCGAAGGGGAGGGCGAAGGGGAGGGCGATGGGGAAAGCGATGGGGAAAGCGATGGGGAAAGCGATGGGGAAAGCGATGGGGAAAGCGACGGGGAAAGCGATGGGGAAAGAAAGCGGTCTCAAGAGGAAAAGAGAGGAGGTACAGGAAATTGAAAGGAGGAGTGTCAGAGTGACCAGATCGATGGCTAGGATTGCTCGAGGGGTTAGTGGGGAAGTGGGGAAGGTGGGAGGAAAGGGGAAGGGTTTAGGGAAGGGGAAGGGGGAAGAGAAGGGGAAAGGGGAAGGGAAGGGGAAGGGGGAAGAGAAGGGGAAGGGGGAAGGGAAGGGGAAGAAGGTGGGGAAGGGGAAGGATGATTGTCATATTCCCCCATCCCCATCCGCCGTTCCGCCTTCTTCACCCTGCAATCCGCCATCCCCATCCCACGACCCCCAATGCCTTGCCCTGGTCCCAGCGCCCCCCCCACCCTCCCCTCCTCCCTCTGTCAACATCTCCGAATCTACTCGCAATCGCTTCTCTGCTTCAACCTCTGCCTCTGCTTCTGCCACTGCGGCTGCCGCTGCCGCTGCTGGTAACCCTATGGCTTCACCGTCACACGCCGCTAGGAACCGGCCTAATCAGGATCAGAACAACCGCGGGCAGAACCACCCCTCTCAAGACGAACCCCCGGAAAGCCCCGCCTCTGCGTCTGCTTTCGCTCCTGCCGCCGCTCCTGCACTGGATCACATGGGGTGGACGGCGGGTCAAGTGAGAGCGTTTCACGAGGCCATGAGTGCAGTGAATCCGCATGCAGAGGGGTTCTGGGCGCGGGTGGCCCTGTGGGTGCCTGGAAAGACCGCGACTGAGTGCTTTGACCGGCATCATGATCAGTTTCCGACGCCGCGGAAACGGAGGGAGAGGCAGAGGCGGTTGATTGGAGGGGGTGGGAGGGGGGAGGAGGAGGGGCAGCAGGAGGAGCAGGGGCAGGGGCAGCAGCAGCGAGGGGTGCCGATTGGGGAGTCATCCCATGCTGCGTTTGTTGCTGCTTGTGTGGGGATTGGGCCTGTGGGAGGTGCGGATGGTGCAGGGGAGGGCGGGGAGGGGTTGGAAGGGGTGGAGATGGGTGAGATTGAGGTTCGTAGGGGGGAGAGCCGCAGTGCGGCGAGGAATAGAGGAAGACTGGTGGGCGATTGTGCTGAAGCAGGGGCGATGGTGGTTGGGGGAAAGGGGAAGGCCGTTGTGGGGAAGGGGAAGGGGAAAGCAGCTGTGGGGGCAGGTAGGGGGAGGGGGGCAGGTCGGGGAAAGGGGAAAGGGGACGCTGCTGGGGGGGGTGGAAGGGGAAGGAGAGGTGGGAGGGAGGTTGCGACGGTGGACGGAATTGGGGCAGTCAGAGCGGAAAAAGGGTGGAAGCTTCCTCAAACAAAGGCTGGGCTGATAGTGGCTGCACATAGGAGGATGCGAGCCGACTGTGCCTTCCAGGTGTGTGTGCCTTCCAGGTGTGTGTGCCTTCCAGGTGTGTGTGCCTTCCAGGTGTGTGTGCCTTCCAGGTGTGTGTGCCTTCCAGGTGTGTGTGCCTTCCAGGTGTGTGTGCCTTCCAGGTGTGTGCGTGTTCCAGGTACGTGGGATGGGACGACATGCCATACCCTTCTCCAGGTACGTGTGTGAGCCTTCTTGGTATACGGGATGCTATGCCTTATTACTTCTATGCCCTCGCTGTTAGAAGTCCCCACCATCCCCCATTCCCCCATCGCCCCATCCCACACGCAACAGGCAGTCTTGCAGCACGACGAGCAGAGCAGCGTCGTCTCTGCAGTCGCACTTCCCGAGGTGACTTTTTGAGTCAACTCAAAAGTCACCTCAAAACTCATTTTTTGAGTCATCTCAAAAGTCACCTCAAAACTCATTTTTTGAGTCGACTCAAAAGTCACACGCAACAGCCGGTCTAGCAACACAACGAGCAGAGCAGCGTCGTCTCTGCAGTCCCACTTCCCATCTCCCATTCCTTCAACCACTGCCCCTCTTTCTCCCTGCATCCAACTCACACACGACAGGCAGTGCTAGCAGTGCAGTGCCAGCACAAGGACGACTTCTCGCAGCATGATGAGGAAATCAGCACCTCCCCACCGTACCCTCACTGCTGCTACCACCATCCCGTTCCCCGCTCTCCCCCCAACAGGCAGTGGTAGCGGTGCAGTGCCAGCACAAGGATGACTTCGCGCAGCATGATGAGGAAATCAGCACCTCCCTGTCGTACCCTCACTCACTCACTTCTGCTAGTCCCCACCATCCCATTCCCCTCTCTCTCATCCCAGGCAGTGCTAGCAGTGCAGTGCCAGCACAAGGACGACTTCACGCAGCACGATGAGGAAATCAGCGCCATGTTTGCTGTCGCCCCCCTCTGTGTTGCCTCACCGCTCTCCACCCCATCCCACCCTCCCTCACAGACGGTGCAAGCAGTGCAGTGGACGACTTCACGCAGCACGACGAGCAGATCAGCGCCATGTCTGCTGTCGCCCCCCTCTCTGCTGCTTCACCCCCTTCACCCCCCTCTCCTCTCACAGGCGGTGCAAGCAGTGCAGTGCCAGCACAAGGATGACTTCACGCAGCACGACGAGCAAATCAGCGCCATGTCTGCTGTCGCCCCCCGCCTCGCCCTCGCCATGGCCTCTGCTGCTCACAAGAGGCTGTACAGCCCTGCAGCAGCAGCAGCAGGTGCTGCTGCCATTGCCCCCGCTCCTGCTGCTGCTGGCGCCTCTGCTTCTGCTGCTGCTGCTGCTGCTTCTAGCGCTGCTGCTTTGGGGAATGCAGAACGAGGTTCAGCTGGGGAGAGTCCGGATGGTTCAAAACAAAAGGTGGGATATTGGGGGACATTGAGGGGAAGCGGGGGGAGAGTCCGGAGGGTTTAAAACAAAAGGTGGGATGTTGGGGGACATTGAGGGGAGGCGGGGGGAGAGTCCGGATGGTTTAAAACAAAAGGTGGGATATTGGGGGACATTGAGGGGAGGCGGGGGGAGAGTCCGGATGGTTTAAAACAAAAGGTGGGATATTGGGGGACATTGAGGGGAGGCGGGGGGAGAGTCCGGATGGTTTAAAACAAAAGGTGGGATATTGGGGGACATTGAGGGGGAGCGGGGGTAAGGCAGGGGTTTGTGCACGGGGAGAGGTGGGAGAGAGGCGGGGTGTGGTAAGGTAAAGATGGCTTGAATGTCCAAACACGCCCTTCCCTTGGATCCACCAATCCCAAATGTTTATCCCCTCTGCAGAACACCACAGCAGTGACTCTTCTATTCCTGAACCCAAAACCCATTAAACCCTTAACCCCCCTCTGCAGTACTCCACGTATGTGGACCGCATCATTCGGGAGAAGCAGAGCAGCAGCCTGCCACGGCTGCACAAAACAGGTGAGTAGTGTTTTTGCTTTGTAAAAGGAGTGTTCTTTTTCGTTTTTGACTTCAGAGTCAAATTGTGTTTTCTGCCTTTCAAAAAAAAAGCACAGCCGCACAAACAAATATCGTATCTTCCTATTTATCTCACCTTCTTTTATCATTACTCCTTCCACACTGTATCCCGATCTTCTGCACTCTGAAAGCCGGTGTTCCGAATCTTCCTATTTTTCTCGCCTTCGTTCTGATCCCCACTAGTGTATTCCTCTTTATTGTTGTGATGATTTACTCGTGCAGGCGGCAGTCAGTCAAGAAGGGGGGGGCGAGGTGGAGGGAGAGGGAATGTAAAGGGTGGGGGAACAGGAGGAGTAGGACGAGGAGTAGGAAGGGGAGGAAAGGCCGTTGGAAAAGGGAGGGGGGGAGGACGGGGAAAAGGTTTGGGGAAGGGAGGTGGAGGTCCGGGATCAGGAGATTCGGAAGTGATTGGACCGGGGCTGAATTATCTTGCCGGTGCATTGGGGGGCGAGAGGGAGGTGAAGGCGTTGGTGGGAGCATATGAGATGCAGAAGCGGCATCTGGAGTTGACTGCTAAGCATGCAGAGGCACTTGCTCTTGGTGCTTCAAGGGATGGTGGTGATGGCGGTGGGGGGATGAGGAGGCTGGGGTGTGGGGCATGGGAGGTTTGTACATGGGATGAGGAGGATGAGGATGAGGAGGAGAATGAAGAGGACGACGAGGAGGAAGATGGGGAGGAAGAAGAGGAGGGGTGGGTGGGACGCATTGAGGGGGGTGGAGGCGAAGGAGAGGGTGGGGGAATGGGAGATGAAGGGGGAGAACGGGAGCAGTTGGAGTGTGGCGAGGGAGATGAAGGGGAGGATGAGGAGAATGAAACGGAGGAAGCGGAGCTGGAAGAGGAGGAAGAGGATTGAGTTGATGGAAATTATTACGGAGAAGAGTAAATAGTCATGCAGATGTGTAAATAGTTATGCAGATGAAGATTTTATGACATAGGTTGTTCCCATTATGTGGTCTCAAGCACTAGTCACGTATATTATCTCCTGAACAACCCCACCTAGCAATTATGTGTACGTAAGGGGTTGTTAAAGTTTGTTTCAATATATTCCAAGTGAGGTCATCTTTTATTTATGTGAGCTCATCTTATAGGTGGGTCTAATCCCACCAACTTCAGCTATTATCTCTGATGCGATTGTTGCGCATGTCAGAGGCAGGTGCCCCTTGGTGCCAAGCCAGCGAACCGCATGTTGCGTCTACCTGATTGGTTTCTTCGTTACCGAACCTAATGGTCTTGAGGTCCCCCAAACCTGTTTTTTTCGCCGGTTTCCACAACTGGCTGGGCGACAACGACAGGCGCACCTTGGGAGAATGACGATGCCCCCATTCACGAAACCTGTGATTCGGTGCGATGGACGCGACGCGACGCGTAAATCGCGCTAGGCCGCACAACACGACGGTGACGAACAAGACGCTCCTTGCTCGTCCCTTCCTTCACTGCTGCGACGCGACAAGCCCTCACAAATTCTGTAGAATAATACAATACACTGTACGGTGTATCTGCTCGGCATGTGTCTAGGCATGATGCAACACATCATTGGTTGGAATTCGGTTTGGGAGCAACCAAGCACATCAACATCACCAAACCACCACACCACCAGTGCCCTGCACTGCACCACCACTCCAGTTGGTTCTCCCCCCTCCTCCCTGCACGACCCACCCCAGCTGTAGCTGGTGAAGCGGGATCATTCCTAGTCTCTCTTATTTCCATCATTGCCTTTCCCAAAGGTTCCCAGTAACCGTGGTCCGTGAGTACTCCCGACGGCAGTTCCTCGAGGGAGCGTGACTGGGACGGCGCAGCCCGAGACAGTCGTCGACTCCTGTCAACTCCTGCTGCCTATCGTTCGGGCGCAATCACTCAAGCCGCCAAGCGACTAAGAGCATTGTACTTTCGGATTCTCGTAATTCACAGGCCCGCCGTGGACATAGCATTTGGAAGGCGTTGCTCGAGGGCTTGTGAGCCTTTGGACGGTTACTCCAATACAAGCCAGTGCGAAACAAGCTTGTAGTGGGTGGGTCGCAGCACCTCGTTACTACACGCACCGATATCGTTACAGCACTAGACATCCTGCGTTACGCTCGTCCTTATTCATCGTCGCCGTCGTATCTTCTTCGCCTCGTCGCTAGCTGCGGCAACCTTCCGCTCAATCCTCGAAGCGCCTCAGAAGTAGCCTCGTCGCCTGTTACAGCCACCCAGCCGGCAGCAGCGGAGCCGCAATGCCGACCCTCCG
Organism: Closterium sp. NIES-65; assembly: GCA_948144175.1. Taxonomy (NCBI): domain Eukaryota; kingdom Viridiplantae; phylum Streptophyta; class Zygnematophyceae; order Desmidiales; family Closteriaceae; genus Closterium; species Closterium sp. NIES-65. The sequence continues at coordinate 5,624,465 of CANXME010002275.1, read as the reverse complement.
CCACTCGATCCCCCGTCTCGCGCGCCCCAGCTCCGCCATCCCCCTTCCTCCGCCTCTTCCCCGATGCCATTCCCGCGGCCTGCGCAATCTCCCAAGCGGCCTCCGCAGTCTCCCCTTCCCCCTCCCCCTGCTGCTGCTGCTCGTCGCGCTGCTCCCCCATGCGCCCGTCGCTGCCGGTCTCCTGCGTCTCAAGTCACCGCAGCAGCTCAGCTACTCCTTCGCGTCCACCGATGCCGACTTCGGTAAGCTCTTCTCCATCCGCCCCCAGACAATAAGGTCTTAGGTTAGCTAGCCAGCAGCTACGGCGTATCATAATGGCTTCCCGACTCCCCGAGTCGCCGCAGCAGCTCGGCTACTCCTTCGCCTCCACCGACGCGGACTTCGGTAAGCTCTCCCTCTTCCCCATGCGCTGCTAGACCACATGGCCCTAGGTCACCTCATGTGCAGTGAGTCCGGCTTATAGTGGCTTTTCAAAGCCTCGAGTTGCCGCAGCAGCTCGGCTACTCCTTCGCCTCCGGCGACGCCGACTACGGTAAGCTCTTCCTCTTCCCCATGCGCCCCCAGACAACAAGGTCTTAGGTTAGCTCGCCAGCAGCTACGGGGTACAAATGTGGCTTCCCGACGCCTCAAGTCGCCGCAGCAGCTCAGCTACTCGTTCCTCTCCGCCGATTCCAACTTCGTTAAGCTCTTCCCCATCCGCCTCAAGAGAACATGATATTAGCTCAAGAACACTTATTCCGTCTAATGGCGGCTTCCCAATGCCTCGAGTCGGCCCAGCCGCGCGGCTACTCCTTCCTCTCCGCCAATTCTGACTCCTTCGGTAAGAGGAAGGAGCAAGAGGGGGTTGGCTCCTTCTTGGGTAAGCCTCTTCTCCATCCGCCGAGAGCAAGAGAAGGCTGGCTGCTTGGTGATCACCATGCCTAATCCGTCCATTCTGCTGCTCTCACTCCCTCTCACTCCTCCTTACTCCCTCGTTTCCCTCTCCAGGCCCCGTCATCCCGTTCAGCGGCTTCTGGGGACGGCTGTATCCGACGGTACCCGCCAACGCATGTCAGCCTATTCAAAACCGCGTGCTGCCCGGCACCGTCCAGTTCGCGCTGATTGCGCGCGGAGATTGCTCGTTCGGGCGGAAGGTGCAGAATGCGCAATTCGCGGGGTACGCCGCTGCGGTCGTGTACAATAACGAATCCAACCAAGACCTCGCTATAAGTAAGTGATCGCTGTTCACACCTCACTAGCTTGCGTTGCGCTGCTTGCCCTGAAGTGTACAATAACTTGCGTTGCTTGTTCCTTCACCTTCACTAGCAAACCTCTCGCATCCTCTGCGTTTCCCCCTTGCCGTCCATTGTCCCAGTTCGTCCTTTTCCCAGTTTCCCGAAATCCCTCATTGCGCCATGTCCCCGTTCCCGCATTGCCCCAGTTCGCCCTTCTCTGCATTCATCTCTCTCGAAGACGCGTCCACCATTTTCTCTGCCAAACTCTAACACGTCCCCCCTCCCCCCTCATCCTCCCCACCCTCCCCGCCCCTCCCCTTCCCCCCTCCCCTCCGTCTCCCTCAGTGACAGAGAATCAGCGCATGGGCATCATGATACCCTCCGCCTTCATCTCTCTCGAAGACGCGACCACCGTTCTCTCGGTCATCCAGCCATACCCCGAAACCATAGCCATCCTTTACCCCGCGCAGCCCTACTACACCACCTCGGCCTACTCCTGGTCCTTTATCATCTGGATCTCCTCCCTCCTTGCTATCGGCATAATGCTCCTCGCGTTTCTCTGCGTGTGCCGGTATAGGATTAGGAATGCGGTGGCGGGAGCGGCGGCGGCTGCGGGGGTGAATCCGGATATTCTGCCCATTCAGCTGACCGTCTCGCCGGATAAAATGACTCTGGAGGAGGTTATGGCGCTGCCCGAGAAAACTTTTCTGGGTTTGCCGAGTCTCAAACGGGCAGAGGCTGAAAAGAAGGATGGCAGCAGCAGCAAGGGGGATAAGAGTGAAGGGGTTGCAAAAGAGGAGGCTGACAGGAAGGAAGGGGCTAAAAAAGCTGAGGGGAGTACAGAGAGTGACTGTAACGAGCTGGGGAGCAGTCAGGAGAAACTCAAGGGGAAGCATCAGGCAGATGTTGTTATAGTGAGTGAAGGGCGGAGGCCCTCGTGTGACCATATCCAATGGGGGGACGTAGAGCTGGGCGGCTTTCCGGGTGTGGAGCTGAGTCGGCAAAGCAGTGTGCGAAGCAGAGTGTCTTTTCGCGGTGCGGAGGAGGGAGAGGAGGAGGAGGATGGGGAGGAGGAGGTTATTTACAGAAGCACGTGGGAAACGTGTGCGATCTGCCTGGAGGACTATGAGTGTGGCGACCGGCTGAGAGTCCTGCCATGCAGTCATGGTAAGACACGGGGCGTGAGTGTTGGTTCAATCAATGGAGGTGATAATCGCCAGATGCATGTGGGGGACGTGTGCCATGCCGGGTTGGCTGTGAGTGTTGAGGAGTACGGGTGTTGGGTGCGGCTGAGGTCCTGCCATGCAGTCATGTTATGTGTGGGTAAGACGAGGAGGTGGAAAGAAATGCATCGCTTGGTAAGAAGCGGGAAATCAGGTGCCATGGTTTACCAGCCGATAACGTACTCACATTTGACTCTCCTTGCTTCCCCTTAGCTTTTCTTCCTACTGGTCCCATGGTATTTTTCCTCTACATGGGCCTCTCTTTAATCACGTAATGATTTCTCATTACTCGTTTTCTGGGCTCCACCCATATATTTCCCACTGCAGAGTTCCACAGTGAGTGTGTGGACGAGTGGCTGACAACCCGGCAGCCCTTCTGTCCTGTCTGCAAGCGCATCGCTCGAACCCCGAAGAAAACACCCGGAGCAGAGGCGACCGCCTTATCTGCCTCTTCATCGTCAGCATCCTCGTCGTCGAATGATTTGGAGATGGCAAGTGACATCCAGCTCTTGTCACACGTCTCCTCCGAATCCACCATTCGGGAGGCGAGTGTTCACGGATCGAGCGCTGGGGTTCAAGTGCAAGATGCAGCAACGCAGACCTGGCGGGGTGAACAGGAGGACGACAATATCAGGATAAATTCAGAAGTCCAAGCAAGTACGCAACCACTTGTTGCTGCACCTGCACATTAGGGAAATGTTTATTATTTTTTAACTGTAATCCTGCTTTTTACGACCTGTAAAGGCATTTTGTTTCATTCACATCGGCATTATTGCTTGTTCGACAAATACCACGGAGTTAGAGAAGATGAGGCCGGAGGGTAAGCCCTAGAATTTCAATAAGGCTGGCTGGGGCTAGTCTACAATTTCACAATACATGGTGCATACTTTTTTAAAACCAATGTTACGTTTCTCAGAGAATGTTGGCTTAAAAACAGCCAAGCTCAGCCTAACAGTATGTCATGATTGTAAAGAATCGCAGACTTCCAGAAGGACAGCTGGCAACCCGGAAATCCAGGCGCCCTGCCACATTTCTACTTCTCTCATGATGTGAGTCTCATCCCATCTGTTCGCGAAAGTCTATGCAGCCTTGGCATGAACAACATCGTTCGATTCGCCACGCTGTCGCGGGCAGCGACAACTTCAAGAGAACCTTTCATTCTTCCGGGCCTCCCTTGCCTCGTCGCCATCTCCAATTTCCAATCCCAAGGCAAACCAGCACCATCGATTTCTTCATTCAGACTCTCACATTTCTTCATTTTACCAGCCTTTCAATCTTCTTCCTGGTTTCCCGGTCTGTTCCTAGTCCTGACCAGACTAGGGTTCGTTCCCTGCGCGTGATTGTCCCGATACAGCGTTAAGAATGGTCCCCTGGGGTTTTATTGTCAGTGTCGCAGCATACGCTGCATTCCCGCAGCACCGCACGATAATTGTCGCGGTTAGTGCCGTCGGAAGCCTGGTGCGCGGCGGTAAGAAGAAGGGAAAGGCCGTGCGACATAAGTCGTTTGTCGCCGGCGACCCCGACCGTGGCGTGAAGCTTGAATGGAGCGACATCACGTGCCAGCTTCTCGATAAGAAGGGAGAAGAGGTACGACATTGTCGATTCAGTAGTTCCGTTCAACCCCAAACTGACGAAGGGACAGGTGATGCAGCTCAGTCAAACCTCGACAAAGCACGGTAACATCACGAAGATAGTCAACGTTGAGATTTGTTACTTGCAAATATGGAAACAGTTTTTACGTTAACAATTGAGACCCCATTCATGTCAGGTGAAGAAGCTGTGGGACTTGCAGAACAGCAGCGCGGGGCCTGGTCGCCTATAGGCCTTTACGGGCCTGTCAGGGTCCGGCAAGACAGACACTGCCGAGGTTCCCTAGAAAAATATCGTGCTGCCTTCTTCCCTACCCGCAGGTGAAGAAGCTATTGGACGGGCTGAATGGCAGCGCGAGGCCCGGTCGCCTGCTGGCGATCATGGGACCGTCGGGGTCCGGCAAGACGACGCTCCTCAACACTCTTGCGGGTCAGCTGCCTAAGAGCAGCAAGATCGCGCTCTACGGATCAATCCGCGCTAATGGCATCCCCATTGCGGATTCATGGCACAAGTAAGTCATTCTTGCGTGTTTTTTAGTGTACTAAAAAATAGCTGCCTATGAGCAGCAACATCGCGCTCTACGGTTCCATCCGCGCTAATGGCATTCCCATTGCGAATTCATGGCACAAGTAAGCTTTCAGTATGACGCACGCATGTGCTGCCATTCGCATTTGCGTTCGGAACATGACAGCCTCCCCTTTGCCTTCTTTAGCAACTTTTTCTCAAAAGCGTGCAGTGCCTTGCTAGATTATCCGTCAGAACGTCCCACGGACGCTGACGCCTGTGAACGTAGGATTCAGAGTTCCCTCACGAGCATTTACGCACACGAATGTAGGACCCCTACGAAAATTGGCGCCTTTCTCCGTTTATCCTTATTCTTTTTCCTTTTTTGGTGTGTGTGTGTTGTTTTCTGCACGGCCTTTTCTGAGCGCAGGCAGGTGTACGTCCGGCAGGAGGACATTTTCTTCTCGCAGCTGACGGTGCGGGAGACCCTGGTGACGGCGGCGAAGCTGCAGCTGCCCTCGTCCATGTCGGACGCGGAGAAGGAGCAGCATGTGGAGGAGCTGCTGCAGCACCTGGGTCTGGTGAGTCGCACATCGCTTGTTGTATGGATAATGGGAATATGGATGTGAGATTTCTTAAAGGACGCGGAGGAGCAGCACGTGGAAGAGCTGCTGCAGCTCCTGGGGCTGGTGAGTGGATTTCGACTTTATGTTGAATATGAATATGGTTCTGAGATGTCTGAAAACATAAAACACGAGGAAGAAGGAGCAGCACGTGGAGGACACCTGGGGCTGGTGAGTCTGTTGTTTGAGTGAGTGAGCGAGTGATTCAAACAACTCGCAGATTGGCCTGCAGTAGGTTCGAGTCCGAATGAGCAGCGCGTAGAAGAGCTGCTGCAGCACATGGGCCTGGTGAGCGAGTCAGACTGATTTAGTGCCAGTCGCTGAGTTGCCTAAGGAATCAACGCTTCTTCCCATGCCTTTCTCCATTTATGTAGGTGAACGCGGCGGGCACGATAGTGGGCGACAACAAGACGCGCGGCATCAGCGGCGGCGAGAAGAAGCGGCTGTCCATCGCGTGCGAGCTGCTGGGTAACCCGTCCGTGGTGTTCGCAGACGAGCCCACCACGGGGCTGGACGCGTACCAGGCGGAGAAGGTCATGCAGACGCTCAAGGACCTTGCTAAGGAAGGCCGCACGGTGATTTGCAGGTGAGAGCCGTTCGCATAGAGAAGGAAGGAATTGGCGGGAAAATGGCATGAGGGCGTGAGGTGAGCGGGCAAGGAGGCCCACTACGGGGCTGGACGCGTACCAGGCGGAGAAAGTCATGCGGACGCTTAAGGACCTTGCTAAGGAGGGCCGTACTGTCATCTGAAGGTGAGCGCACAGGAGGGCGTGAATTGTGAGTGGATTGTTTGTTGGGAAATAGAGAGAGAGTGCTATTCCCTTTCCAAATCCGCCTCCCCTTACTCTCGTCCTCTCCCTCCCTCCATCGCCCCTTCCAGCCCTCCCCTTCCCCTGTGAAACATTCATCTCTCTTTGTTCACCGCCACTTATGCCCTCCCTTCTTCCATGTGGTCAGCAATCTCATCCCCCCGCCTTCCCCGTCCTCCCCCCTCTTCTCCCCCCTCCCCTCTCCTCCACCACGACCCCCCTTCTTCCGTCCACCAGTATCCATCAGCCACGTGGCAGCGTGTTTGACATGTTTGACGACATCATGGTGGTTGCGGGCGGCAAGCTCGTCTACTCGGGACCTGCTGGGGACACTTGCCTGGAGTACTTCAAGAGTCAGGGGTGAGTGGAGGATGAGGTGTGAAGGAAAGAGGGGGAGGGATGAGCGTGTTTGACATGTTTGACGACATCATGATGGTTGCGGGCGGCAAGCTTGTCTCTGGTTTGGCGGGAGACACGTGCCTGGACTACTTCAAGAGTCAGGGGTGAGTGGAGGGAGGAGGAAGGGATGGGTAAGTGATCTACTCTGGGCCAGCAGGGGCCACGTGCCTGGAGTACTTACTTCAAGAGTCAGGGGTGAGTGTGGGGACAAAGGGGGTGTGGTATTGGAGGGGACAGGAGGACATGTGCGTCTCAAACATCTTCTCAAAATCGGCAGGGGACGCGTGCCTAGAGTACTTCAAGACCCAGGGGTGAGTGGGGGGTGCATGGGGGACAGGAAGGGGTAAGGAGGATGGGGGAAGGCTTAGTGGGAGTGGTCTACTCAGAATTCCTCTCAGACCTGGTCGGCTCGGCACTGACCACACCTCTCCCGACACTGAGGCAACCTACCACTCCCCCCTTCCCTCCCGAACGCACCACCCTCCTCCCCCTTCCCCTCTTACAGGCACGAGTGCCCGCTGCATTCCAACCCGGCAGAGTTCCTTTCAGACCTGGTCGGCACCGACCACTCCTCCCCCGACACCGAAGCCCAGTCCGCCACCCGCATCTCCCGCCTCATCCAAGCCTTCGCCGCCCACTCCACCGCCCAGGCCGACACCAGCGCCGCCCTGGCCGTCTCCGCCGCCCTCCAGGCCAGCCTAGGAGATGATGACGAGGAGGAAGAGGGGGAGGGGCAGAAGCGAAAGAAGACCCTCGGGCTGTCCGCAGCCAAGTCAGATGCGGACGGGGCAGGCTTCTGGCAGCAGTTCAAAATCCTCTTAGTCCGAGCCTGGCGCCAAACCACCCGCGACCGCGCCACCAACGTGGTCCGAGCCATGATGAACCTCACCTCAGCAGCCATCTTCGGATCCATCTTCTGGCGCATGGGCTTCGGACAGTCCACCATCCAGGACCGCATGGGACTCCTGCAAGTCGCGGCAATCAACACCGCCATGGCTTCTATCACCAAGACGCTGAATGTGTTTCCCAAGGAGCGGCAGATAGTAGAGAGGGAGAGGGCGAAAGGAGCGTATGCGGTAGGCCCGTATTTTCTGTCCAAGCTGGTCGCTGAGCTGCCTGTGACGGCGTTTTTTCCCCGCGCTGTTCTCGGTGGTATGCTACCCTATGACCGGTCTGCACCGCACAATACCCAGGTGAGAGGCATGATGCTGGCCCGTTCAGTAGAGAGGGAGAGGGCGGAAGGGGCGTATGCGGTGGGGCTGTATTTTCTCTCCAAGCTGGTGGCTGAGCTGCCCGTGACGGCGTTTTTCCCCGCGCTGTTCTCGGTGGTGTGCTACCCGATGACCGGTCTGCACCGCACTATACCCAGGTGAGAGACATTGCTACCATGCAACTTTGCCGTGCAACTATACTTCACGTTCTCAGCCATGGGGCTCACAGTGGGGAGTATGATGCATTGCCCCCACCACAGCAATCACCCATCCTTTCCCCAATCCCCCCCTCCCTTCCCCTCCCCATCCCCACGTTCACCCGGCTCTCCATCCTCCCCGGTTTCAGGTTTCTCAAGTTCATGGGAGCAACCACGGTTGAGTCCTTCACCTCACCAGCCATGGGCCTCACAGTGAAGCGCATGATGCATCGCCCCCACCACGAGCCAGTAACCCCCCGTTCTCCCCCCAAACCCCACTTCCGCTCACTGCAGGTTCCTCAAGTTCATGGGAGCAACCACGGTGGAGTCATTCACCTCATCAGCCATGGGCCTCACGGTGGGGTGCATCGCCCCCACTGTCGAGGCAGCCATGGCCCTCGGCCCCTCCATCATGACGGTCTTTATCGTCTTCGGAGGGTACTACGTCAACCCCGACAACACACCAGTCATCTTCCGCTGGATCCCCAACACCTCCCTCATCCGCTGGTAAGAGCTCATCCGCTGGTAAGTACTGTTGCCCTTATGCCCATGGTTCATAGGACCTCTGTTCATCCACCCATGGCACTCGGCCCCTCCATCGTGACTGTCTTCATCGTCTTCGGAGGGTACTCTGTCAATCCCGACAACACGCCTGTCATCTTCCGCTGGATCCCCAACACCTCCCTCATCCGCTGGTAAGTACCTCCACCCTTCTCAGCCCTGCCACCGTCATCCCTCCAACATATCCGTGTGCAATGAGTTTCAAATATTTCTCTTTTGAGGCGCCTCTACACCTTCCCACGCCCTTCCCTTCTTCCCCCCAGGGGCTTTGAGGCGCTGTGTGTGAACGAGTTTGACGGGCTGACATTCGAGGCCAGAAAACCCACGGACCTGAGCACGGGCAAGCAGGTGCTGGAGCGCCTCTCCTTCTCCAATAGCTCCGTGGCCAAATCCGTGCGCAAGGAGGTGCAGATCATGCTCAGCTGGTACTGGGCGTCTGCTTACCTACCAAGCCCACGCACCCTCTCCCCTCCTCGCCTCTCCTTCCCCCGCCCCTCCCCTCCCACGCCCTTCCCTTTCCCCATCCTTCCCATCCCACCAGGGGCTTTGAGGCGCTGTGTGTGAACGAATTCGACGGACTGACCTTTGAGGCAACCAAGCCAACAGATCTGAGCACGGGCAAGCAGGTGTTGGAGCGCCTCTCCTTCTCCGATAGCTCCGTGGCCAAATCCGTGCGCAAGGAGGTGCAGATCATGCTCGGCTGGTACTGGGCTTCTGCCTACCTGCTCCGGAAAAAGACCCCCGAGTTTACTAAGCTGCTGCCGGTGTCTAAGCTGCAGGGGAAGGTGCGGGGGACTGAGTCTGGTAAGGGGGTTGAGGAGGGGACGAGTGTGAAGAGCAGTGTGGTTATAGAGGAGGTGATTGAAGCGAAGGAGGAGAGTGTGGTGGCGACAGAAGAGGTGACAGCAACGACAGTTACCACCACCACCAGCAGCAGCACCACCACCAGCAGCACCACAATCACCACTGCTGCTACCACCGTTGTCACTGGGTCGGCCAGTGTGGAGGTTGAAACCACTGAAGAGGAATTCGTCGAGGCTGAATCATAGAATTTCCTGGTGAAACTTGTGATGTTCATCCTTTCGAAATATTTGATGTTGTAGTGATGCTGCTAAACATTTTGTTAGCCTACATATCAGTGTTCTCTTGTAGAGCGATACCAAAATGCTTGAAATCTGCTCGAGTTATCCAACAACTGTTCTGTATCCTGGCCGTGCAGTATGCATCACAGAAAGGGGGAGGGTGCAGAAAACGTGCGTCCTACAGGTATCTCTCGCGTTCATCCTAGCATTTCTAACCAGTACTTTTGGTATGTCAGTATACAGTGCCCGGCCCATATGTACAGGAGATATACGGTGCTTGTAGAATAAGTTTCTAGCATAAATTTCCGTCATCACCCGGATATAAGACATATATGTCTTATCTCGTACACGGGCAAAAATGCTTGCGTTATCTTGTAAACGGGATGGTTTAGGGTGTCTTATAAATCTTATAAATGGAAACTTTTTAAACTTCTTAGAAATATTTTCCGTATTGCTTGAAAAAGAGTTCCTCATAGTGAGTGTGGATGTTGCGAAGGTGCCACTTCGGCAACCACTGCCTGGGACGCCACGTCATGGAGAACACCTGCAGAGGCAAATTTGGTAGGTCCTGGGTCAGCGCGTGGAAGAATTCGCGCTTCGCAAGGGTAAAAATGTACCGTACGCGGTATTTCAACTTTCGCTATAATATATTGAAGTTTCGATTATAAGACATACATGTCTTATCTCGTACACACAAATAGGTGTCTTATGATGAGGCTAGCCTGTTTATAAGAGACACCCGTATAGTAGACAACCCCTGTCTACTATTCAACACTGTCTTATATCCGGGCGATGACGGTTTTAATGTTTCAATAGAACCGACTGCGAATGAGTTCACGGCAAAAACGGTGCGAGCTCAACATCAAACCGCCTTTCGAATATGTGGTCGGAGCATAGAAGCAACTGACCCAAGCATACTGCCTTCCTTTCCTGCTGCCAACTCACACCTCTCTTCCCCAACGCAACAGAGTTGTCTTGGGTAGGATCCATTGCAGTTCCACGCTCATGCTTCCCCACCCCATACTCAGCTTTCTCACCCTCATCCTCCCCATCCTCCAGTGCCTTATATTCTGCCCTCTCTCCGCCCTTTACTGGAAGAGCCACCTCATGCGGCACGAACACATAGCCCTTGCTCAGCAGCGCCACATGTCGCGGCCTGATTCGCCGATCCAAGCTGTACCCAAGGAAGAAAGGGAACTTAATGACCTCCGTTATAGGGAGCCCCATGTCCCGCTTTAGGTATTCCACCTTATGACTTGTGATCCTCTCCCAACTGAAGCAGATAGAATTCGGGAACTTAACCACCAGATTTGCTACAAGCTCACAAGCTGTGGTGGCACCAGCAATGCTCTTGAAGCCTCGTCTTTCTCCTGCCCGTGCGGTTGCGCTTGCTTCAGCCCAGCTCGTAGTCTTAGCTGGGATTTCAGCACCGCTCCCCCCTTGCTCCGCATATTCTCTTGCATCATGCTTCAATGCCCCTTCCCCCAGCCTTTGCGTTCCACTTCCTGCTTCCCCACCGCTCTCCAATGCCTCTTCCACTTCTCGCACAAGCTCTCTGAAATTCCTTCTGAAATTTTCCTCGCTAGACGTCAGAATTAAAGGATGCCGTGCCACTGCAAGCTCGGCATTCCCCTGACCAATCAAATCGCCCAACAACGCCACCTTGCCTTGCAAGTTCTCGAAAGATAGATTCAAAACTGAAGGGTGGCTTCTCACCACAATCCCTACTGTCTTCTTCCCCAGCAGCTTCTCTAAACCCTGGAGCTTAGCTAAGAGATTTTGCGAGCTGTGGTGGACGAGAGTGGGGGCACGGCGGAGAATGGAGAGGGAAATGGAGGGACTGTCAGGGGGAGAGAATGACTGGAGGAGGCGGAGGATGCTGCCAATGCGTTCGGAAGACCTGAGGAGGATTCCTGGATAGTGCACCAGGAGTCTGCTCAGGTGATTCTTGTCCTCGTGCTGCCCATTCAGGTGTTTCCTCAGGTGCCCACTGTTGACGTTTCCTTCTCCGGATCCAGTGGTAAAAAACGCTGATATTTGCTCGAGGCGACTATGTATGGTCTCCTCCCTCGCGGATAGAATATCTGGGGCTCTGTCTATAATCAAACCCAGCTTGTCCACAGGAACCCCCCCTCTCTCCACCAAAAATTCCAGGTTCGTTGAACGAGCCCGCACGCTAATGAGATTTCGAGATTTTCGGAGCACCGATCCTAGCCTCGTACGGCGTACACCCCGAGCCAATAGGAAGTCGAGCATTTCCTGAAGGTGGGAAAGGGAGAGTCGGAGCCAGGAAGATTTTCTCATGGTGATGGCTGAGATGTCGGGACGGGATACGCCATACGACTGGAGGAGGTGGACACGTGGCAGCAGGTCACTGGTGGGATCGGAACGCAGGAGGGCAGGGTGAGAGGCTAGGAGGGAAGCGACAGTGGAAGGGGAGGAGATGCCGAGGTGGGAGGAGAAGAAGCGGTAGAGGGAGAGGAGGGAGGAGAGAGATACGACCCGCGGGCCATAGTATGGAGGAGGAGGCCGTTTGGGAGGACACGTGGTGGGTGGTGCGTCCTCCTCACTTTCTTCTGCTTCTGCTTCCAATTCTGCTTCTGGTTCTGCGTCTTCCCCCTCCTTCCATTCCTCATCCTCTTCGCTCTCAGCTTCCACGCCCCCTCTTTCCCCACCCCCATACCCCACCTCTTCCTCTCCCTGTCGTCCCTTGGCCTCCTCCTGGTCCGTAATCCTTTCGTTTGTAGACCCCTCGTACTCCTCCTCTGTCACAATCTGGGGCCCGAATTTCTCTCTTAACACTCCGGCAATCATAGCCACTGCCTTTTCCTCCTCCTCTGTCTCCTTGCATCCTCCCCTCTCTCCAGTCCACCCGCCTCCCGCAACCTTGTCCTCCACTTCCCTTGCTCTTGTCAATCTACTCCCGCTCTTCTCTGATTTTCCTCCCTCACTTTCTCCCTCATCTCTTCCTTCTGCACGCAACCGAGCCTCCGTCCCAACCGGCAGTACTGGCTCGTCGTCGAAGCTCGGTTCGAATCGCAGAGTCGCGCTCTCCGCCTCGTGAACCACTCCTACTCTGGCCAACGAACCAACGGAACAGCTTATATTGAAGCTCCGGTCAGGGGTTCGAATCCTGGTGAATGCGTTTTCCGCAGGTTGGTGTCGACTTAGCCCAAACAGGTAGAGGCTCGACGGGGAAGGAATAACAGCTGTTGATGCCATTCCAGATTTTTCTAAAAATGACTTGGAACGAGGCGAAGAAGACTGCGTCATGTATCTTAACGTAAAACCTAATCTGTCAATCCACGGGATGGATGGCCGTGACCTAGAGACACGATACGCCATATCTAGCCGATGGATGTAACCAAAAGGATGAAAGATTACATGAGCGAGTTATTCGGCTGTGGTGCTTGACCGATTACCGATTATCAATAGCGTTTTTTCTAATCGTTGCAGTGACTGCTAGAAAGCTAACGAATTAAAAAAGCGTTTCGTATCCATGGTTACTCCAGTTCACAGGCGGCAGTCATGTCGCTCACTTTCAGCAGATCTTTAGGATACAGGCACAAGTAAACAACCTGTTTTTTGAGTCAGAAATCTGGGAGTAGGCAATGGCAGTTGCAAACAGAACGAATCAGAGAATGATAGTTTTCTGGTCTCACTCGCTGCAGGCACTGGGATAACCGAGCTGCGATCATCTAGGCTGGCGAATCAATTACTCACCTTTCACGAGTTTCGTGTTCTTCGCTAGCCCCAATGTATCCAAGCGACGACTGGTTGCTCCAATTGCGATGTCGTGCGTGTTCGCCTGTCAAGTCCGTGTGTTGCCGTTTCATTTTCGTACCCGTTTGGTACAAATGCTTCAATAAACCCGACATGAACAGCGAGATCTCAACCTGAAAGTTCTTTTCAAACTATATGTTTGCATTTAAGCAACTGAATCACGCAAACCGCCTCCCTTTTGAGGCGCTTGAAAGCCTGACTGACTAGGGATGAGCGTCTGGCAATGAACGGTGCAAATCTCAACCTTGAAACTCTTTTCGAATTCATTGTCTGGGCAAACAAGCACAGAACCAAGCACACCGCCCCCTTTTTTTAGGCGCCTCAAAAGCCCGACTAGGGACAAGTTTCCGGCATGAACGGTGCAAGCTCAACCTTGAATCTCTTTTCAAACTCCTTGTCTGTGCATTTAAGCAGCTGAATCAAGCACAGCGCCTCCCTTCCCTGCTGTTGATTCATGCCGCACCCGTTCGCAGCACCCGTTCTCCCCAACACGTCAGAGCTGTCTTGCGTAGAATCCAAAACACTTTGACACTCAACCATCCTCACCCCCAACTCATCCATCTCACCCTCATCCTCCCCGTAATCCACTTTAACATCCTCATCCTTCCCTTCTGCCCTCCTCTCGCTACTAACTCCCTCCAATTTCCCTCCCCCTTCTCCCCTATTATTCGGCAGAGCCACCTCATGCGGCACGAGCACGTAGCCCTTGCTCAGCAGCGCCAGATGTCGCGGTCTGATTCGCTGATCGAGGCTGTACCCAAGGAAGTGCGGGTACGCAAGGACCTCCGTTACAGGGAGCCCCATGTCCCGTTTTAAGTAATCCACCTTGTGCCTTGTGTTCCACTCCCAATTGTAGCAGATAACTGCTGGATTCTTAACCACCAGGTTCACCACCATCTCATGAGCTATCGTGGCACCAGCAATGCTCTTGAATGCTCGTCCGCTCCCTCCGCTTGCTAGCTTCCTTGCACCTTCCTCGAGCATTTGCCTCCTCACCTCCTCTCCTCCACTCTCCTCCATTGCTGCCTCCACTTCTCGCACGAGTTCTCTAAAACACATCTGAATGTTCTCACCACTAGATGACAGCAGCCTAGGAAACCTAGCCACAGCAAGCACGGCGTTCTCTCGACCAATCAGATCGCCCAGCAATGCCACCTTGCCCCGCATGTTCTCTACCGATAGAATAAGAATCGACGAGTAGCTGCGCACCACGCTCCCTGCTGCCTTCTTTCCCACCACTCCCACGAAGTACTGGAGCTTAGATAAAAGAGTCTGAGAGCTGAGGTGGACGAGAGAGGGGGCCTGGCTGAGAATTGGGATGGCAACGGAGGGGCTGTCAGGGGGAGTGAAGGACTGGAGGAGACTGAGGATTTCAGGGATGCGCTCGTGAGGATTGAGGAGGATAGCTGGGTACCGCACCAGGAGTCTGCTCAGGTGATTCTTGTCCTTGTGCTGCATATTCAGGTGTTGCCTCGGATGCCCGCTGCTGAAGTTTCCTCCTTCGCATCCATTGGTAAAATACGCTGATAGTAGCTCGAGGCGACTTCTTATGACTTCCTCACGCAAATATAAAATATCTGGTCCTCTTGCTATAATCACAGGCAGCTTGTCCACAGGAACCCCTGCTCTCTCCACCAATATGTCCAGGTTAGTTGAACGAGCTCGTGCGCCGATGAGATATGGAGACTTTCGAAGCACCGCACCTAGCTTGGTTCGGAGAATGCCTCGAGCCAAGAGAAAGTCAAGCATATCCCGAACCTGGGGAAGGGAGAGTCGGAGCCAGTAAGCGTTTTTCATGGTGATGGCTGAGGTGTCGGCACGGGATACGCCATAAGACTGGAGAAGCTGGACACGTGGCAGAAAGTCATTGGTGGGATCAGACCGAAGGAGCGAAGGGTGGGAGGCGAGGAGGGAAGCGACAATGGAAGGGGAGGAGATGCCGAGGTGGGAGGAGAAGAAGCGGTAGAGGGAGAGGAGGGAGGAGGGAGATACGGCCCGAGGGCCGTTGCGTGGAGGAGGAGGGCGTGTGGGAGGAGATGTGATGGGTGATCCGACCTCCTCCTTTGCTACTACTGCTGCGTCCTCCCCCTCGTTCCCTTCCCCACCATCTTCCTCCTCTACTTTTGAACCCTCTGTTTCCTCATCCCCATATTCCTCCTCCTCCTCTTCTTGTCGTCCCTTATCCTCCTCCTGATCCATAATCCTTCCGTTTATTGAACCCCCCTCCTCCTTTATCACTATCTGAGGCCCAAATTTCTCTCTCAAAAATTCAGCAATCATTGCCACTGCCTCCTCCTCCTCTGTCGCTTTGCATAATCCTCTCCCTCCACGCTTCCACCGGCCTGCCTCAACCTTTTCCTCCAATTTCCTTTCTCTCGTCTCACGTCTCGTACGCTCTCCTCTGCCGTACACCTCCCCTCTTCCCACTCCACTCTCACTCTTCTCTGACTCTCCTCCCTCACTCTCTCCCTCCTCTCTTCCATCTGTACGCATCCGAGTCTCCGTCCCAACCGCTGGTACTGGCTTGCCATCGAAGGGCGGATAGAATCGCACGTTCGCGCTTTCCGTGTCTGGAACATGCTCATGCGAATCAAGAGTTACATCGCATCGCACGCTCGCGCTTTCCGCCTTGAGAACCTCGGCTGATCTTGCCAACGACCCAACGGAACAGATTATAGTGAAGCTCCGGTCAGGAGTTCGAATTCTGTTGAATGCGTTCTGTGCAGGGTGTCGGTTTAGCCCAAACCGGTAGAGGTTCGGCTGGGATGGAATACCAGCTGTGGGTGCCAGTCCAGGCTTCTCTGAGAATGGCTTAGAACAAGGCATCGAAGACTGCGTGATGTATCTCGATGAAAATCTTAATCTGTTAATCCACGCTATGGATGGCCGAGACGTTCTACGATACGCCATATCGAATAGCCGATAGATGCAACGAAACGGATGATGGACTACATGAACGACTTATACGCCTAAAGTGTTTGTCCTATGACGACCATCAGTAGTGATTCCTGATTCCCGAATTGTTGAAGTGACTAGCAGAAAAGAGAAAACCGTCTCGTCTTGATAGTTTCTCCAGTTGCTGCCTGCAGACATCTCGCAGGCTAGAAGCTAGTTCACAAAACAAACCCAAGAGAACAACAGAGAAGTGCTCTGATTGAAGGACCATGGTGAATCCAGATGAGTGAAAAAAATGGATCCTCCCACTGCCAGCACTGGGAATACCGTGCTGGGGTAACCATCGCTGGCGCATCAATGCAGTCTCCTTTCACGAGTGCATTGCGACAATGAGTTGTCCCATGCGAAGATTCCTGCGTGTTCGTCAGCCCATTTCTTTAGAAGCGACGACTGGTTGCCACACTTGCGAAAAGTCTTGTGTGTTCGCCTGTCAAGGCCGCGAGATGGCTTGTGCCGTTTCAGATTCGTACCCGTTCATTGAGATCGATGGGGCACACGCCAGATTAATGAATTTACGTGCAATATTTCACACGAGCACCAGATCTTTTACAACAATTTCTTGAAAAATGCTGAGCTGAGCCTAAAACAGAAAAAAAACCGTGCAAATGTAGTGATAGTCCTCCTACCTCCTAAACTTTGGTCATAAATTTCTCCTCAAAGCGCTTATCAGTACAACTAAGGAACTGAGACAAGCACACCCGCTTCTTAGGTTGTTGCTCCTGTGCCATTACTTGACTCTCAAATCTGCCTCTTCCTCTTGGCTCGTCGTTACCTTCATGCGGTCTCACCAGAAGCTCATTACTCTCCTCATCAGCCTCCTCTTCTTGCCACTCATCTTCCCCATTCCCCACATCTGCCAAACCCTTCTTCAATTTCCCGTCCACGTCCTCATCTCGGTTTCCCCTCTCCTCATCTTTGTCCGCAGCCCCTTTCCGATTGCTGCTGAGCTTCTGAAGAGCCACAGTCTTATTGGACACAACGTCGTAGCCCAACTGCAGCAGCGCCGCATGTCGCGTCTTGATTCGCCGATCCAGGTTAAACCCCAGGAATGGAGGGAAGGCAAGCACCTCCATTATAGAGAGCCCCATTTCCCGCTTCAAGTACTCCACCTTGTGCCTCATGTTCCCATCCCAGCTGTAGTAAACGCATTGCGGGGACTTCACAGCCAGATTTATCACCAGCTTACGTGCTAACTCCTCCACTCCATTCACAGAACCTTCACCCACACCGGATATACCTTCTTGTTTTCCATTTTGAGACCTATACTCTCCATCCCCCTCCTTCGCTTCACCAATCCCACCTGCCTCCAGTCCCTCAATCCCACCCTCATCCCCTCCTCCCCCTTCCAACGCCTCCTGAAACTCCCTCAAAAGCTCTGCATAGTTCTGCTTCATGGTCTCTTCCCCAGAAGTCAGCAGCAGTGGGAATCGCGCCACTGCGAGCGCAGCATTCTCCGGGCCAATTAAACCGCTCAGAACCGCCACCTTACCCTCCAAATTCTCCTTAGACAGAGTCAAAACCAGCGGATGACTACTAACCACCCTCCCTGCTGCCTTTTTCCCGACCAGCTCCACAAAGAACTGGAGCTTAGCTAAAAGATTCTCCGAACCGAGGTTTAGGATGGAAGGAGCGTGGCGGAGAACAGGGATGGCAATGGAGGGGCTATCAGGGGGAGTGAAGGACTGGAGAAGGCTGAGATTGGCTGAGATGCGATCAGAAGAAGAGAGGAGGATTCGTGGGTAGTTCAGGAGAAGCCTCGTCAGGAGGATCTTTTTGTCCAGACGTTGCCGATTCTTGTGTTTTTTCAGGTGCTGCTTCAGGTGTCCTGTGCTGCTGCTGGTATCCTCTTCTGTCCCCTTCTCTTCGAATCCATCTGACAAGTAGTCTGACAGCAGCTTGATTTGATCCTGTATGGATTCTTCACTTCGACATAAGATATTTGGGCATCTCTCTATAATCACACCCAGCTTCTCCTCAGGAATCCCTGCTGCCTCCACCAAAATGTCCAGGTTCGTTGAACGAGCATGCGAGCGGATGAGGTACGGCGAACCCCGGATCACCATGCCTAGCTTGCTTCGGCGCACGCCCCGAGCCAGAATAAACTCAATCGTCCCCTGAATTTGCGGAAGGGAGCTTCGGAGCCAAGACGCATTCGTGATGGTGACGTGGACAATGGTGGCCTGGGATATGCCATACGACTGCAATAGCCGGACACGTGGCAGCAGGTCACTGGCCGGATCGGAACGCAGGAGGGCAGGGTGGGAGGCGAGGAGGGAAGCGACCGTGGAAGGGGAGGAGATGCCGAGGTGGGAGGAGAAGAAGCGGTAGAGGGAGAGGAGGGAGGAGGGAGAGGTTGCACGTGCTCCCTTGAGTGGCATTGCAGGTGTGAAGAAAGACGTGCTACCTG
Organism: Closterium sp. NIES-65; assembly: GCA_948144175.1. Lineage (NCBI taxonomy): Eukaryota > Viridiplantae > Streptophyta > Zygnematophyceae > Desmidiales > Closteriaceae > Closterium > Closterium sp. NIES-65. Next base: position 5,605,907 of record CANXME010002275.1, on the reverse strand, counting down.
GTAATTCCTCCTCGCTGAATTCTGCTTTTATGTCGTCCTCTCTCCCCTCGCCGTCCTCCATTTCACAGACCGGTACCCCTTCCTCCTCTTTCACTCTCTCGGCCTCCTCTACCTCTTTTTCCTCCCCTCCCTCCTTAATCTCCTTTCCGCCCTCTCTGCTTCCGCCTCCATCCTCCTCTCGAACAATCTGAGGCCCAAATTTCCCTCTTAGCACTCTCGCAATAATTGCCACTGCCTCCTCTTCTTCGCAACTTTCCCCCCCTCTGCTCGTTTTCTCTGCTCTCCTTCCGCTCCTCTTATCCCCGCTCCCCCTATCCCCACTCCCCCTATCCCCCGGCTCTTCGCCCCTCACTGGCCTCACGTTGCTCTCCCCTTTGCCGCCATTGCTCTCCCCCTCCTCTTCCCCCAATTTACGCGTCTCAATCCCTGTATCAATAGGCAGCGACGGCTCGATTTCCACAAATGCGATCTCAGCCGTTGAAAGATCTGCTGGTCTGACGGGTTTTCCAGCGTCACACTTGATTGTCAGGCTGTGGTCACGGGTTCGAACCCTGGGAGCCGCTTTCGATGGAGGTAGATTGAGATGTTTGAGCGGAATTTTCAAGTTTCTAAGAGGCAACTCGCGACCATCATCAGGCCGCACAGCTCTCAATGGGCGAATCGAAACGACTTGCGAAGGGAAAAGGTACGCCATATTTAGGGGTGGATTTCGAACAAGAAAGCTACTAAATGATGTTGGTCAAATCAGCGCGGTCCTGCCTGTGACGCAGTGCGTCAGCCATCAGAGCGGTGCTTTCTAAAACTTCATGAAATCGCCATGGTGGTAAGACCGCCAAGGATGTTGGAGTCTCGTTCTAATTCTCTGGAGGTATGACGTACGCGATAATGAGAAAGAGAGGGTTTGAAGTTTGAATAACAATTCTGTTTTCGTGGCAAATTTGTATTTCCTGACATAGATGTGCTTTCCACTGGGGTGCCCAGCCGATCGCACAAAATGCTGAGTTCCGCCTGCGAAACAGTTTGCGATTGTGTATCGAAGCAACGAAACTTCAAAGAGCTGGTAACACGGACACGAATTTCAGTGAACAGCGATGGTGGAGCATCAGACAGCACATCGCATCAAATGGCAGAGAACCGTACCGCGAAACGGTTTGGCGGGATGGAGGACTGAACTGCGAGATTTGTTCGCCTGACACTGTTCTAGGTGCGACCCGAAAAGCTCCAGGGAGGGGGAACTCTATTTTTTACTGAGAGCGTTTCCCTGGGCAGGATTTCTTCGGTGGATTTTGTTTTCTTCACTACTGCTGCGTGGATATTGTTTTCCTGTTTGGTGATTACGAAGTGCGAAGTACAAGGGGACCAGCAATTTTTTTAACTATACACGTTTCATACAAAATCAACGTCACAAAACGAACTTATAAAATAGAGTGCAAACAAGGGAATGGTGAAACTACTACTACAACGCTAAGGTCCTTCGACGCTGCTCTTCAACTGAATTCGCCACTTCGGTCTGACCCCTCTTGGCCGCTAGGAGCAAGCTCCTAGCGTTTCACCCGTACACCACGTTGAGGTGGGGGTTATTCGTACGGGACACCTGTGGGAAACAGGGGCAAAACTTTCAGATTGTCCCGCCACCGGGCAGAGAACCACCTCAAATATCCGGATGTCAGATGTCAGGTTGAAGGCGCCTCGAGTCGGGGATGCTCCACAGCTGCTGAAGATGGGAAACCCATCTGTATGCATCCATACTATCCACAAAGCTGAGATGGGAAACCCATCTGCATGCACACCAACCCAACCACCCCCACCTCGAACCTGTACCACAAGTACCACAAGCGCGCGTCGCATCTAAATACCTGTACCACGTGTTCGCTCCTACTCCTACTCGCCACCCCGTCGTCGCTCCTACTCCTACTCGCTACCCCGTCGTCGCTCCTACTCCTACTCGCCACCCGCGTACCTTACTAACTCTCACCCTTCAGCAGTGTCGTGCCGAGCAGTGCCGTGCCGAGCAGTGCCGTGCCGTGCCGTGCCGTTCGTCTGCTCCTCCGCCATGGTCTGGAACGGAAGGAGAGGGAGAAAACGGTGAAAGCTCCAGCGGCCTCCCCTCCACGAAACCTGCGCACTAAAACACGAAAAAAAGTTGGTAAAACTGATGAATGAAACCAAGAACAAAAAGAACAGGAAAAACAATGACAAGAAATGCACGACAAAGCGCGACAAAAACGACGTAGGTAGAGAAACTCACCCTTGGTTTCGTTCCTCCAGTCACGACCTCCCGTCCGTTGTGCTCCTCCTCGGCCTGAGGAGACAAGATAGAGAGAGGGACAGAAGGGAAAGAGTGATAGCTCCAGCGGCCTCCCCTCCACGAAACCTGCACACTAAAACACGAAAGAACGTTAGTAAAACTGATGAAAACAAGATAAAAACAAGAACAGAAAGAACAGGAAAAACAATGATAAGAAAAGCACGACGAAGCGCGACAAAAACGACATAGGTAGAGAAACTCACCCTTGGTTTCGTTCCTCCAGCCACGACCTCCCGTCCGTTGTGCTCCTCCTCGGCCTGAGTAGACACGACAGAGAGAGAGACAGAAGGGAAAGTGATAGCTCCAGCGGCCTCCCCTCCACGAAACCTGCACACTGAAACACGAAAGAATGTTAGTAAAACTGATGAAAACAAGATAAAAACAAGAACAGAAAGAACAGGAAAAACAATGACAAGAAAAGCACGAGAAAGCGCGACAAAAACGACATAGTTAGTAAAACTCACCCTTGGTTAGCCACGACCTCCCGTCCGTTGTCCTCCTCCTCAGCCTGAGGAGACAAGACAGAGAGAGAGACAGAAGGGAAAAAATGATAGCTCCAGCGGCCTCCCCTCCACGAAACCTGCGCACTAAAACACGAAAAAAACGTTAGTAAAACTGATGAAAACAAGATGAAAACAAGACTAAAACAATATGAAAGCACGAACAGAAAGAACAGGAAGAACAAAGACAAGAATAGCACGACAAAGCGCGACAAAACGACATAGGTAGAGAAACTCACCCTTGCCGCGATGACGTGCAGATCGCGACGCGATGATGTTGTCGCGGCGCCGTCTTGATCTTGTGAAGCCTCCAAGTCTTCTGAAGTCCTCGCGGCGCTGGAGCTTGAGTTGAAGACAAGCTTACGATCTGTCAATTATAGAAACGATTATCGTAAGGCCCGCCGAAAGAAAAAAAAACAGTAAAGCACGAAATCCTTATCCTGGAAGCTCGCGGCGCGTTGAATTCTTCAAGTGAAAAATATCCTCAAATGTCTTCAAAATAACAGCGGTCTTGGACTGTCTTCAAGTTACGCAGCGTTCCGATCTACTCAAATTGAGGCTAGTAGACACGTTCGGAAAAGGGAGGCGAGGAGAGGAGCACCATCGAGGCACACGAATCAGCCAGAAGCATGTAGCAAAGCGTGCGCTGCTAGCCTATGCTGCGACTCTGCGCTGCGACGCTGCGCTGCGATGCTGCGCGCCTATGCTGCGAACCTACGCGCGACGCTGCGAGCGCACACACGCTCTGCTGCATGCCTTTGGCTGACTCGGGCTTTCCGGTGCTCCTCAAAAGAAATTATCGTCGACGATAGTGAGTTTTTCGACTGAATGAAGTTGGAATGGATATTTAGTGGTTACTTGAGCTAGTTGACTGGAGAAGGTTTAGGTGTGAGAGGTGGTGCCGTGTGCGCGAATCATTGGGATGGAATCTCTGGTAAGGATGGGGATCGGGAATCGAGGGTGGCAGATTGCCGCCGCTAATTCTAAACGGCCTCGATGCAATCTCCCGCTGTTCGCCGACAGCCTTGATAGACCGCCAAAAGCATCTTCTTGCGTCTGGAGGAGTCAGAACGACTAAAGTGATATGATGGGATCAACTTTTGGGAATGCGCCTCGAGAGGTGTGATGGTGCTGCCTGTGCGAATCGCGGTCGATCATACAGAAATCTCTTGTGAGGATAAGGTGCGGGAATCGAAGGTAGCCAAATGCCGCCGCTAAAATATGAACGGCCTCGATGCAATCTCGTGTCGTCCACCGCCATGCGGGACCGCTAAGATCATCAGCTCAGCATTCTTTGGCGTCGGGCGGAGTCAGGATGACCGGGTTGATGTACTTGTGGGAGAATTTGTCAATGTACCTTGAGAGGCATGGTGCTGTCTGTGCGAATCGCGGTGAATAATTCTGAAAAGTTATGGGGATTTGGAATCGAGGGTGGTAAAACGCCGCCGGTAATTTTGAACGGCGTCAATGTAATCTCATGTCGTCCGCCGATGGCCGTGCGAGACGCCAAAATCACCAGCTCGGCTACGTTTGGCGTCCGGAGGAGTCAGAATGAATGGGGTGATATATTGAGCGAGAGTTTGTGAATGTGCCTCGACGAGAGGTGTGGTGCTGCCCTGCGATTCGCGGTCGATTTTGAAAGTGGTGAATTGAGGGTGGTAGATTGCGCCGCAAAATGTGAACGACTTGGATTGAAGAGTGAGCCCTCCGCTGAGAGCCGCGGCCACACCGTTGATTGGCACTTCATATGTCAGCGAAAATTGGTTGGACAGGGAGTGGGGTTCAGAAGGGTTGGCGCGATGAACATTTGGGGCGTGGATACCCGTTTGTAGCTGCTCCGTGTTTACATTTATGGCTTTTGTTGAACCCTTACGTGCGTATTTTGGACTCATTGTATTGCGTGTGGCTTTGCTCATAAGATTGGGCCAGCCCTACGAGGGGGTTCCAAGTCACGGGCAGGTTAGGTAGTAGTATGGACAGATTATTGCGTGAGTTACGGGACGGCAACAGCAGCTGGAAATTGAAGAAAAATTCCTGCAAAGTTTGGGCAGCTGAAATGGAACTGGCTGGATGGAAAACTCTTCAAAGACCAATCGGAAAGGGAAATCGAGGGACCGAAGAACTGAGAGAGGAAGGAAAGCTGGGAATCAAAGTCGAAAGAAAAATGAGAAGACAGGGGAACAGTAATAAAACCAGGGGAATCGGAACAACGAGGGTAAATAGAAAGTCACCGTAACGGGGTCCAGTTTGGTATACCAGCTACCCACTCGGTATTATCAACGTTGCTGCTCTTCTCGCTTCCTGCCTCAGATCTGACAATTTGGTGACTTCGCCCTTAGAACCTAGATTAGTCTCTCGAATGACTTGCACTTGCTTCTGGTGCCGTCAAGGTTGATTCCAGTTCAGATCCGACGACCCTTGCACGTTCCGTGGCTGAGGGTGGTAGTACGTTTCAGATGCGTACTATTCTCGAAGGTAGGAACGACAAGTCTATCTCGCAATATCATCACTTCGCGAAGGGACTTTAGACGGAGGGTGAAATCCCGCTCGTTGAGCTCATGCTAGAGCGGTCACGCAAATCTGTACTTCCGTTTTAAGATTGATTTTCGCGTCGTAAGTAGATCTGACGGTCTCGTCCCTTTTACAGCTAGACCGAGAAACGCCATGGCCGTGTGAAGCGCGTCAGCTGCTGACGCGGGCTTCAATGTCTTCTTATTAGACGCCGCTGACGCGCTCTTCGATGGAAGGTAACACTGCTGAACTTTATAATCAGAGGCATCGTGAAGTGAAGCACGGATGCGAGTTCTGAGAATTTTCGAAAATCTCCGTTCCCCTTCCCGCCCCCTTCCCGCCCCTTTCCCGCCCCCTTTCCGCCCCCTCCCCTCCCCCTCCCCCCGTCCTTGCGCCTACTCTCTCTCCTTTCGCCATTGCATGGCAGCAATCTTGTCTCCTCACTCCGTCTTGCCTCCGCTCGTCCCATCTCCCCGTCACTCGCCCTCACCACATTTCCCATTTCGCTCACCCCTCGCCCCCCTGCGCTCCTCCGTATTCACTCAGCGCTGATACCTCCCCCCCCTGCGCTCACCTTTCGTTCCCCCACCGTTATTCCTCACCCCCTTCGCTCACCCCTTATTCCCCTTGTGTTTGTCCCTCATTCCCTCTGTGCTCCTGCATACCCCCGGTGCCCACCCTTTTTCCCTGAGCCCATCCCTTTCCCATCCCCACCCTTTCCCCCTCCGCTCATCCATTCCCCATTCCCTCACCCTCCCCTGCCCTCATCCCTCATCCCCCCTGCAGCACTCACCCTTCGTTCCCCTCACCCCCCTGTGCCCATTCCTCATTTCCTCCATCTATTTTCACCCTCCTCTCTGCGCTACTCCCTCCTTTGCCCAGTGAATTTCATTTTCCTCATTGCACTCATCCCATCCCCCTGCACTCATCCCATCCCCCTGCACTCATCCCATTCCCCTGCACTCAACCCTCATCCCTCCACCCATGAAGCCCCCTGCGTGCGTCCCCTCTTTGGAGTCTGATCTGAACTGATGCATGCACCTGGTAACATGATAAGTTGGTGCCGATATCTGATGTAAAGCATGCACATGTTTAGTTGTTTTTCAAGACAAAGGTGAAAACGTGCAAATGTGTGACCACCAGTTGGTGTTTTTAAAGGGCTGTTTCAAGCAGATGTAGCATCCTCGTGTACCATGTTTTAGGCATAGTAGTATAATGCATGATACGGTATGTTACAAGCCTTTCCAACTACGGTACTGTGCATTAGTTTGGACGGACCCACACGAGCAGATTTGTGTCGGGCATGCTTCATAACAACGTGCAGGTGCTAGGTGGGTAAGCCATGCCCAGATATACCTGGACTGGATACTACCGTACCACCAGAACAGAACCACACCTGATTTTGATGTCAAGCTGCTGGTAATCAGCTCCATTGCCCGTCACTGCTGTTATTTTCCGAGGTATTGACACTAGAAATCTATTCCATGGGTGGCATCCCATGAGATGACTGCTCGTCTGAGATTGGACGGCGGAAATTCCAGCCTCAGCTGGTAACCAGCTCCCTTGCCTGTCACTGCTGTTTTCCGCCTCCTGCGACCCCCTCCCTGCCATGCCAGGACAGAAAGATAGTAAAAAAAAAAAGAGGGGGGGGGGGGGGGGGGGGGAGAAAAAAGGGAAAAACATTTCGTAAAATGCAAAACGCTAATTGTGAAGAAATGGACTGGATATTTCTTGAGAGTCAAACATACCGGTATAACAAGGGAGCGATGGGCTTACAAAGAGGGTGAAGAAGGCAACAGGTGCCACAGCGGCCAGTCTGCCTTGAAATGCACTTACGAGGATGTGACGTGCTTGTGAAGAGGGAATTGTTAGGTGCTTATGAGGAGTAAAAGGTGACGTGTTTACAAAGAGGGTGAAGAAGGCAACATTGCGACCCCGGCCTTGTACCCCACACTGACTGCCAGCCCGCCTTGAGACGCCTCTGCTGCTCCCCCCATTATCTCATTTGTTCCCAGCAGAAACCGTGTAAAAAAAGGCCAGCGAACAAGAGGAGGTTCAAAGTGCTTACGAAGAGAGTAAAGAAGGCAACAGGTGCCACCCCCGCCTTGTACCCCACACTGACTGCCAGCCCGCCTTGAGACGCCTCTGCTGCTCCCCCCACTATCTCGTTTGTTCCCAGAAACCGTGTGGTCTCCATCTCCCACCCTTGCCTCGTGCCTGACATTGTGGTTTTGAACCTGAGAGGAGAGACCGCAAATTGTAAAACGGAAAGAGGTGAACACAAAGATGACAAACAAGTAGTGACAAAACAACCACTACAAAAACAAGTCGAAAAACATGAGAACAAGACAGGTGCGAAAGAATTGAAAGATGAACCCCCACCAATATGACACACAGTTTATGTTCTACTGTTGATGCACAACAACTAACAAGCTGCTTCTAAGACTAACTGACGCATCAAAGCTGGTGTGCTCCCAGCCATACCGTATTTGAGCTTCTGGCTTTACAGCGGGTCCCAGCTGGCGCACTGTGATTGGCTGAAGCACCTCCACTGACAGTCCCCGATCGGCGAGAGAATATGAGGGCGTCACACGCGTTCCCAAGGTGTGCTGGGGAGAGTGAGAAGGGAAGGTGAGGGAAGGAAAGGAGAGAGAAGCTAAGGGAAGGAGAGCGAGAAGGGAAGGCAAGGAAGAGTAGCGGGCGTCACACACGCACACAGTGGACACACACAATATTCCAAGAACTTATCACCCGTGCGGGCGTCTCTTATCACACAGTAGACAAATATTTCCTGCCAGTACTCTCCCCTAGAAAAGCAAGTGCACTCATTCCCCTCCCATCCCACCCCACCTGGTATGCAAACCCCACGTTGGCCGTGTCTGCTGTCCGCCCTTCCACCTGCAGCACGCCTTACAGAGTAAGTAACACCACTCCCCTCCCGTTCAATCCCCCAACTGGTAGAAACAATAACAGTTCCTACCTGGTATGCAAACCCCACGTTGGCCGTGTCTGCTGTCCGCCCTTCCACCTGCAGCACGCCTTACAGAGTAAGTACCACCACTCCCCTCCCGTTCAATCCCCCAACTGGTAGAAACAATAACAATTCCTACCTGGTATGCAAACCCCACGTTGGCCGTGTCTGCTGTCCGCCCTTCCACCTGCAGCACGCCTTACAGAGTAAGTACCACCACTCCCCTCCCGTTCAATCCCCCAACTGGTAGAAACAATAACAATTCCTACCTGGTATGCAAACCCCACGTTGGCCGTGTCTGCTGTCCGCCCTTCCACCTGCAGCACGCCTTACAGAGTAAGTACCACCACTCCCCTCCCGTTCAATCCCCCAACTGGTAGAAACAATAACAATTCCTACCTGGTATGCAAACCCCACAGTGGCCGTGTCTGCTGTCCGCCCTTCCACCTGCAGCACTCCTCTCAGCGGGTGGCATGGCAGGAAGAGACTGGCCTTGACTCCGTTGACTCGGTTCATCAGGAACTCGCCCCTGGGGAAGTCAACCCACAGCATGTCCTGACAGGATGAGAAATATAGTAAGTTGAGGGGAAGGGAGAGTGAAATAAGGAAGATACTCGCATTGACTCCCTTGACCCGGTTCAACAGGAACTCGCCCCCGGGGGAAGTCAACCCACAGCATGCCCTGACAGAGGGGATGTGGAAAGATGGGTAGAGATTACAAGGGAACATGGAAGCAGTAGACAGTGGCTGGGGCGAAGGGGACAGGAAGAGACAGGAACATACCACGTGGCAAGTGGGTAGCTTTGAGGGAGAGGAGGGCCCGATAGGCCATGGATGGAGCATAACACATCAGAGTAAGAACAACGTGGATACTACATACGAGCACATACCACATGGCAGGCGGGCAGCTTGAGGGAGAGGAGTGCCCGATAGGCCATGGTTCGAGCCCACCACCCCACCATGAGCGCAGTGCGATGGCTGGGGCGCTCCTGGCATGGATGGGAGGGAGGGAATCAGAGCATACAAATATTAAGGCATCTCAGAACCCAAATCGGTAGGCCATGGATCGAGCCCACCATCCCACCATGAGCGCAGTGCGATGGCTGGGGCGCTCCTGGCATGGATCGGAGGGGGGGGAATCAGAGCATACAAATATTAAGGCATCTCAGAACCCAAATCGGTAGGCCAGGGAACGAGCCCACCATCCCACCATGAGCGCTGTGCGATGGCTGGGCCGCTCCTGGCATGGACATGAGGGGAAGGGAGGGATAGATTTCAATCAGTCAGGTCCATTCTAATAGTTTCAGGCCAACAAAGTTATAAAGGTTATGGATCAAACCTACCACCCCACCATGAGCGCCGTGCGATGGCTGGGCCGTTACTGTTAGAACGGGAGGGAAGGGAGGGAAGAGGAGCAGATGAATAGTGAGGCACTTTCAACCTGGTGGGCCATCGGTAGGCCATGGAGCGAGCCCACCATCCCACTATGAGCGCTGTGCGATGGCTGGGCTGCTCCTGGCATGGATGGATGGGGGGGAAGGGAAGAAAATGGTTTTTCTCGGCGCGTCAGAAAGGACCAGGCAAGAAGTGCATCACCACAACAACATGTCAGCACACCTGGAGGTCATGGAAGATTTGCACGAGAGAGTTGTCGCCAGAATGCAGGGTGGTTCCGAAGGAGGGGACGAGGCGGGACCGGTCCCATCTCAGGCGGAGAGGGCCGATTTCCATGGTGCCTAAGGTAGTTAAGAAAACCGACACACCTGAAGGTCATGGAAGATCTGCACGAGGGAGTTGTCCAAAGGAACCCTAACGAAGGTAGTTAAGAAAACCGACACACCTGAAGTGCATCACCCCAACAACATGTCAACACACCTGAAGGTCATGGAAGATCTGCACGAGGGAGTTGTCCCCGGAATGCAGAGTAGATCCAAAGGAAGGGACCAAACGGGGCCGGTCCCATCTTAAAACGGAGAGGACCAATTTCTGGAGCAATGGAGAAGCGGGTGAAGGGTGCGGAGGGCCGACCCTCTGCTTTGAAACACATGGGCATTTGCCAACATACATACCTGAAGGTCGTGGAAAGATTTGCACGAGGGAGTTGTCCCCGGAATGCAGAAGCGATGGAGCGGGTGACGGGCGCAGAGGGTCGCCCCTCTGCTTAAAAACACCTGGTAAGCAGCCAACGCACGCACCTGAAGGTCATGGAAGATTTGCACGAGGGAGTTGTCGCCCGAATGCAGGGTGGCTCCAAAGGAGGGGACCAGGCGCGGCCGGTCCCATCTCAAGCGTAAGGGGCCGATTTCCGGGGCGATGGAGAAGCGGGTGAAGGGCGCGGAGGGTCGACCCTCCGCCACTGCTCTGATGCGGAGAGGGAAGGAGGGACGGGAGGAAGGAGGGGAGGAGGAAGTCGAAGAGGAGGGAGAGGAGGAGGAGGGGGAGGAGGAGGAGGAGTTGGGAGAAGGGGAGGAGAAGAATGGAAGGTGAGGGAGGGACGGGAGCGGGAACGGGAAGGGGGAGAGCGACGGGATGTCTAACGAGAGTGCCGATCGGAGGATGTCCGTCCGCGAGTTGTACTTGCTGGTAACCGTAACCGTGCGTCTCTTGCGCGCGGCCTCTACTCGTTTCGCCACGTGGTCAAAGGCTCGCAGAAACGCCTCGGGATTGGCCTCTACCATCTGACGCAGCTGCGTGACCGATATCCTCCCCCCTGCCCCTGCTCCTAACCCCGCTCCTCCTGCTCCTCCTGATCCAAATCCCCCTCCTCCAAATCCTCCTCCGCCTCCTCCTCCTGCTCCTCCTCCTGCTCTTCTTCTCGCGAACGAGGCTGTAGATCGTCCGAACTGCGTATTCAGCCCGCCTATCCCCATCCCCAACCTATTTCCTTGCCCTGATTCCGCCTCTGCGCCTCTGCCCCATAGTCTTTCCGCTGCTCCCATCCCCGCCCGCACTTCCTCTGCATTCGCACCCTCTCTCCACCTCCCCAGGCCAAGGGGCAACCTGCGAAATAACCCCATTCTACTGGGGGTACGACCCACCCCAGCCTCTTCCAGAGCCTCTGTTGTTCTGTCCTCGCTAAGAGAATCTCTAAAACGGGTTCTAGATGACACCGCGAGCTCCCTAGTGGGCCTGGAGTCTTCGTACTCGTTACAGCCCTGATTCGGTAATAGGCTCGAGACCTGCCTGATACACTTTTGCAAGAGCCCCAGGCCATCTGTATCTGCACTTTCAGTTCCAGCTTCAATAGGCCGGTCCACAGAAAGAATACGCTTATCTACAGATGTAACTTGCCGTTCATCCTCAAAAACCCTCCTACTGTGCACATTATAAAACCGCTGCTGCTGCTGCTGCTGGTGCTCAGGCACTTGCTGCTGTGCAGGCTGCTTCTGCCGAAGCCGCCTCCATTGCTGAATCAACGTCTCTTCACCACCCCCACCATCTCCACTTCCCCTTCCCCTTCCCCCATCTCTTCTCCCCTGCTCTGACGCTGCTCCCTTCTTTCCTCTCGCATCCCCTCCCGAGCCTATCACCCCTCCCTCCGGACCTCTCAGCACCAGAATTTGGACTCTCTCATTGGCCGAATCCGCCTCCACCAATGGCGAGCTCTCATTCTCCGACTTGACGCGGATCCCGCGTCCTCCGTCAGAGCTGCCGTCCGCTGCCGCCCAGCCGGCAGAGTTGCCGTGCCGTCTCTCCCATCCGCCGTCCCACCTCGGAATTGCCTCGTTCTCCTCTCCGTCCGCTCCTTCAGAGCTCCCCTCAGGACGCGAAACCCTAGACGCCAGCCGGTGCAACAGGCTGTGCCGCGAAGGCTGCCCGCGAACCAGCTCCCGCCCGGGAAAAGACTTTTGCGGAGCTTCGAATAAAGACCTAATTACCGCGGGAGACGCCGGGGAAGATATTGCTTCGGGAGCGGGAGGATTTCCCCGCGGAGAGGCGGAACGCGGAAGAATTGCGGGGGAAGGAACCTGGGAGAGGGCTGGCGGAAGGAGAGCGGGGAAGGACGCGGAGCGCGGTGGGAATAGACGAGGGTTGAGAGAAGGGGAAGCGGGGGAGGAGGAGGGAGAAGATAACGACGGAGACGGCGACGGCGAGTGAGCTGACGACGGCGCTGGCGACGATAGCGAAGTCGACGACGACGATGTCGCTGACCGCGAATTTCGAGCACCGCGTGACGGTTCTTGAGAGAAATATTTCGGGGATAGCGCTGTAAACGAACCGATTTCCGCTACCTCGCGCTGCCATGAGCCATCATCCAGAGCAGAGCCATCACTCGGTCCTGCCTTCTGCTTCTCCTGCCTCCCTGACTGACTTGCACCCGAGCCTTTTCTATACGTCCCGTCCTTATTCAAACGCCGTCCAGACCCTTTTTTCCGCGAGCGGGCATTCCTGACAGCGCCCGTTCCTGCTCCTGCTGCTGCTGCGCCATTCGCGCCGTTACTTCCGCTTCGTCTGCTGCTAGCGCGGTTCCCCGGGGATTGATTTGGCCCAGCGCACTGGTTGTCGTTTTCCGCCGTCGCTTGGTGGGCAGGAGAGGGTGAAACGCCGGGGGAGAGCAGCAGCGAGAGCTGCTCTGCCGCTTTCCTAGCGCGACCCCTGAGGTCCTCGAGCACGTCCATAAGAGCTTCAGGCGCGTTTCTCAGACAATGTTTGAGGTGCTTCAAAAGGAGGGACCCTTGGGATCCTCGAGCACGTCCATAAGAGCTTCAGGCGCGTTTCTCAGACAATGTTTGAGGTGCTTCAAAAGGAGGGACCCTTGGGATCCTCGAGCACGTCCAAACGAGCTTAAGGCGTAGTTCACGAACGAATTTTGAGGCGCCTCAGAAGGCGAGACCCTTGAGGCCCTCGAGCACGTCCGTAAGAGGTAAAAGGTGTGGTACATACAGTTACGACCTGCTCCGGTTCGAACCGCCACCGAACGTACCACATTGGTATAAAACTGAAACACACCACAGTTTTTTCACCTCTGAAAGTTGAAATTTACGAGTTCTAGCTATGCCTGTTCAAACTCTGAGGTCTAGCTACGCCTGGAAACTGAGAAGCTCTTACTGCATAAAGATTATGTAGGAGAGTTTATGAGCTGCTGGGATACCATCCATTTATAAAACCAAGAAGCACCTATCGAATTGATGAGCTTTCTAGGTGAAGGGGGAAGGGAGGTGGTGCTACTGTAGGTGGCTGCAGGGGCGGGGTAAAAAACTTTTCCTACCACCATTCCGAACCTATACTGTACTGAACAGGCTTATAGTGCACCGTTACGAGACCCGTTCTCAGACTGTTACGAGTGCAATTGAGTGAACGAACGAGAATTGCACTATCGAAGCAAGAATACAATGAGCGGAGGCATGAGCGAAGAATATGTAGCGAAACTACAGTGGTAACGGTAATGGAATGTGGTTGTCGCGCGACGGGCCTGGGACTGAGGTTGGGAAAAGTGTCGAAGCGGAGGCTCGGAGCGCGGGTTACCCGCCGAGCCGTGAGGTCGGGGTGTGATGTGCGAAGGTGGCGGGCGGATTGTCGATACGAAGGTTGCGAGTGGTAACAGTGCTGACTGTGGTGCTACAGTGATGTACGCGGTGAGCAGGGATGCGAAGTAAGGAAAAGGAATTTTCCTTACACTACACCCCCGTCCTCCTTACGAAAGTGCGTGTACATCCCTGAAATTTCGGCTGCGCAGATACTCGGTGAGGCCTGGGTGGTTTTCGATTCTGTCCAGGGGAACCCAATTGTCTTCGGTGGGTGTTGTCAGGCATATATGGTATAGTCTGTGTAGGCTGTAGTGAGGCAATTCATATAGGGTACAACACTTTAGGGTTTACTACTTGTACTCCTCATTCTGCTCAATGCATTCATTGCTCGTTTCTTATCATGGTATCAGAGCAGGTTCCCTAGTGGGAACGATTCCTAGGGCCCACCACGATATTTTTTTTCCTGCCCGGAGCGCGCTTCGCTCCTGCCCGAGTCGCGCTCTGTGTGCCCTCCCTACCGTCGCATTTAGCGGCCCCTCTCACCGCCCCTTACGCCGCCCTTTACGGCCCCTCGCGCCGCCCTCTACGGCCCCTCGCGCCGCCCTTACGGCCCCTTACGGCCCCTCGCGACGCCCGTCGCCCCCACCCCCCCCTCGCGGCGCCTTTACGGCCCCTTACGGCCTCGTCGCCGCCCCATCTAGACCCCTTACGACCCAATCGCCGCCCCGTCTGGGCCCCTTACGGCCCCATCGCCGCCCCGTCTAGGCCCCTTGCGGCCCCCTCTGCGGCCCCGTCTAGGCCCCGTGCGGCCCCTCTACGGCCCCGTCTAGGCCCCTTGCGGCCCCTCTTCGACCCCGTTGCGGCCCTTTGCGGCCCCTCTGCGGCCCCGTCGCCGCCACCCGCGGCCCCATCGCCGTCACCTGCGGCCCCGTCGCCGTCACCTGCGGCCACCCCGCCGCCACCTGCGGCCCCGTCGCCACCACCTGCGGCCCCGTCGCCGCCAACTGCGGCCACGCAGCCGCCACCTGCGGCCCCGTCGCCGTCACCTGCGGCCACGCAGCCGCCACCTGCGGCCTCGCCGCCACCTGCGGCCCCGTCGCCATCACCTGCAGCCCCGTCGCCCTCCCCTAGCGGCCACGTCGCCGCCTCTACCGGCCCTGTCACCGATCAGCCGCCTAGCGACCGAGCCGCCGAGCAGCACAGCAGCCGAGCCGCCTAGCAGCCGCGCCGCCCAGCAGCCGAGCCGCCCACCTGCCGAGCAGCCGAGCCGCCCTGCAGCCGAGCCGCCCAGCAGCCGAGCCGCCCACCTGCCGAGCAGCTGAGCCGCCCAGCAGCCGAGCCGCCCTGCAGCCGAGCCGCCCAGCATCCGAGCCGCCCACCTGCCGAGCAGCTGAGCCGCCCAACAGCCGAGCCGCCCAGCAGCCGAGCCGCCCAGTCGCCGAGCCGCCCTACTGTCGATCCGTGTGAAGAATAAAACGAGAGAAATGAATGAACTATGAAAGAGTTGGGTACAAGTACTAACCCTAATTAGGTTGTACCCCTTATGGGCTACCCCACTACAGCCTACACAAATGTATAAGCTATAATGTTCTGACACACCCCCATAGGCAAAGTGGGGGAGAACAAGTGGTCACAAGACCAGTCAAGCAAAGCAAAGCAAGCTCAGGATGGATCACAAAGTCACCACACAGTCCGAGCATAAGAGTAAGGCCACAAGGCCAGTTCACATGCAAGATCATATATATAAAGGTAAACAAGCAAGTGCAGGTATAGAAAGAGTACAGTACAAACAAGATCAAGAGGTAAGCAAGTGAGGCCAGGTAGGCACAACACCTAGCAAAGTACAGAAGCGCTGATGATCACAAGGCGGAAGGGCCTTGGTGAATATATCAGCAGTGTTGGCCTCAGAGGCCACGTAGGTGAGGCGGAGCTGACCATGCTGCTGCAGCTCACGAGCCAGGAAGTAGCGGAGAGCAATGTGCTTCGTTCTGTGCTCCAGTCTGTGCTCCCGACACAAGGCCAGCATGGCCTTGTTGTCTACGTACAGAACTGGAGGAGAACAAGGCGGCTCTACTAGGTCAGTTAGCAGGTAGGTGAGCAAGCATAGCTCTTGTGCAGCCATGGCCCCTGCGTAGATCTCAGCCTCACAGCTGGAGCTGAGAACAGAAGACGAGCGGGTAGACCGCCACGAAACAGAGCCGGAGCCAAGGCTGAAGGTGTAACCCTGTGACGACCGCTGCAGAGCCTGGTCGTCAGCCCAAGAAGCGTCTGCGTGACCTGTGAGGACTACTCGACGTCGCCCTCCAAGCACTAGCCCCATGCCCGACGTACTGCACACGTAGCGCAACACCCTCTTTGCTGCATCCATGTGCTCTGGTCGGTGTCTCCCAGGGGCAATATAGCGTGCCAAGATGCTAAGAGGGTATGCAAGGTCAGGTCATGTGCAGGTCATCAGGTACATGAGGCAGCCAACAAGCTCTGGGTACGGGCCACTCGACTCTACGAACTCATCCGAAGGCAGAGCTGAGAGCGAGTGGCGAGTAGACAGAGGAGTGGCTTGAGGCAAGGAGTACGTGAAGCCGAAGCGCTGAAGGACCTGCTGCACCATGTGTGACTGATTCAGGGTAATGGTGCGCTGTGCTTTGTCCCGGGTGATCTGCAAGCCAAGGTAGCTGTGCACTTCACCCTGGTCTGTGCACGTGTGTCTCTTCTGCAGCTCGGACTTCACGTGGGCGAGTCCAGCAGTGTCAGCAGTGGCAAAGACCAAGTCGTCGACGTACACGAGGATGTAGAACGGCGGCAAAGAGGTGTCGGTGCGCAGAAACAGCGACGGGTCGGCTGTAGAAGGAGCAAACCCAAGAGCCGCAAGTGTAGTCCTCACTGTGTCGTGCCACTCATGGGGCGCCTAGCGGAGACCGTAGACTGGCCGCCGGAGGCTACACTGGGTACCAGGGGGAAACGACCCAATGAAGCCAGGTGGGCGGCGCAGCCAGATCTCCTCGTGCAGGCTGCCTTGCAGGAAAGCTATGCTGAAGTCAAGAGAGTGAAGCTCGTAGTCGCGCTGAGCGGCTATGTGCAGCAGCATCCGAAGAGTGGTCATCTTCGGGGTGGGAGAGAAGGTCTGAAAGTAGTCAACTCCCTGCCGCTGACTGATGCCTCGAGCCACGTAACGCGCCTTGAAGACAGGCGGAGAACCCGGCGCCCGCTTCACCCTGAAAATCCACATGCCACTAACAATGTTCGCCCCAGGTGGGGGAACCTCGTCGACATAGGTGCCTGTGGACTTCCAGGAAGCCATCTCTGCGTCCATGGCTGACTGCCACTGAGAGGAGTAGGGACCCTCAATTGCCTCAGCGTACGATCGAGGAGTCGGGATGTCTGGTGCATCCGGGTCTCCCTCACGGGCAATCAGCGTGGACACGAGATGGGGCAAAGCAGCAGCAAAGCATTAGAACTCCTCCTGCTTGTCCTCAAGGACGTCCGTGCTAAGAGTACACTCACCCCCGACGGACGGAGGACAGACAGACTCAGACTCAGCAACGAGACTGGCAGCGTAGTCTAGACGACAGCGAGCAGCGAAGTCGACAAGCTCAGCAACTAGGGCAGACGCAGCAGTGGACTCAAAGGAAGGGTCAGTGACAACAGTAGCAAGGAGACGTGTGACCGAAGGACTAGCAGCACGAAGGGAGTCAGACTCTGGGTCAGCAAGAGTAGGAAGAGAGGACTCTGGAGGAGACGGCAACGGGACACGCAGAGGAGCAGTGGAAGGATGCAGCGCCATCTGGTGTGTGCCGGGGAACGCAGGAGGACGCGGACGCGTAGTACGACCACTAGTGCGAGCAGCACAAACAGGCGACCCAGGACGAGACGCAGGCGCACGACGCTCAGCAAGACCTCCAGTAGGACCAGTGTAGGGAGAAGGAGCAGGTAGAGGGGAGGCGGGCTATAACTGTGACTGCGACTGGACAGGCTGTGGACACTCTAAGGAAGGAGCAGGACCTGGAGAGGGCGGGAGACCAAGAACCTGCTCGATGAGCGGAACGAAGTACGGCCTCGGCCGCTCAGCGCCTCCAGAACCAGCAAGGACGGCACCAATACCCCCAGCGGCAGCACCAGCGCCAGCAGCACCTCCAGCTCCAACAGCGCCAACTCGAGCACCCTCAGAAGCACCAGCGCCAGCAGCACCGCCAGCGCCAACACCCCTAGCAGCTCCAGCTCCAGCAGCACCAACTCCAGTAGGACCGTCAGCTCCAGCAGCCTTAACAGCACCCCCAGACGCACCAGCACCAGGAGAAACACCAGCGCCAACACCCCCAGCAGCTCCAGCTCCAGCAGCACCAGCACCGCCAGCAGCTCCAGCAGGACCAACTCCAGTAGCCCCAGTAGCACCCCCAGTCGCAGCAACACGTCTCCAGCGGCGGGCAAACCACTCGCGCAGCTCCTGTGGAGAGAGCGGCTCCCGCCTCGACATAGCACCGCCGGCGGCCACACGAGCAGACCCAGCGCCTCCAGGCTCCGCACCCCCAGGCTCAGCACTCCCAGGCTCAGCACCCCCAGGCTTAGCACCCCCAGACTCAGCACCCCCAGACTCAGCACCCCCAGTCTCAGCACCCTCAGACTCAACACCCCAAGACCCGGCACCCGCAGGCTCAGCACCTCTAGCAGCACCAGAGTCAACAGCTACCTCGACAGGCTCGACTGCGTCTACCTGGGACACACCTGACGGGGCAGGACCCTGAGGGGGGAGGGGGTCTACCGAGGGAGGACCTGGCACAAGGAAGAGCGGCGGCGGGGGGAGGGGCACACTGCGGTAGGGGAAGAGACGGTAGTAAGGCACCGACTTGTCAAAGGTGATGTCTCGGGAGGACAGAACACGGTGCGAGGTGGGGTGGTAAAACTGCCAACCAGGCGCGTCAGGGGGGAAGCCAAGGAAGATGCAGGGAACAGCACGGGGGGATAGCTTGTCCGCAGACAAGTCGCGAACAAACGCCCAAGATCCCCAGACCCGAAACGCAGACGCATCGCCAACCTTCCCAGTCCATCGCAAGGCGGGGGAGGTCTCTGGCAAGGAGACCCGGGGCTGAAGGTTGAGCTGATGCGCGGCGTACTGAACCGCAAACGGCCACAGAAAATGGGGGGCAGCCGCATGCATCATGGACATACGAGCGACGTCCATGACCATGCCAATGCGGCGCTCAGCAATCCCATTTTGCTGTGGAGAGGCCGGAAGCGTGAAGGTCTGGCGGATGCCCTGTGCACGACAAAAGGCTCCCAGACGGGCAGAGGAAAACTCCCCGCCTCTGTCAGAGTGCAGACGCAGAACAGGAAAGTCTGAGCCGAAACTCTCTCTGAGCTGGAGACGAGCTGCGCGGATCTAGTCGATCAACACCTTAATGATGTCACCCTTGCTACGCAAGGGGAAGACTGTGGTGTAACGCGAGTAGTCGTCAACCACCAGTAGAAAGTACCGCTCTCGCCCCTGCCCACTGACGCGGGCTGGGCCCCACACGTCCATGTGGAGAGTCTGCAGCGGAGCCTCTGTTAGAGGAAACTCGGAGGAGTGAGGGGCGACGCGCTGTCGCCCCTCGACGCAGGGGACGCAGGTAGGGCCAGGCCCCGGCGGAAGGGGAGGGAGAGACCGAGGGAGACCAAAGACAAGGACACGGGAGGCCATGCCTCGGAGACGAGGCAAGGAGGGGTGACCAAGGCGGTGGTGCCAAAGGAGAGTCTGGTGGGACAGCAGACGACACGAGCAAGGGGCAGACTCAGGACCAGACCTGGACGCCACAGCAAACACCTGACTCGACGCAGCTACCTGGGCAAACTCAGCAGGAGGAGGAGACTCAGTCGTAAGGGTGTACAGGCTCGACCCTGGCCGACGGGTGAACGTGGCCAAGTGTCGGCCTGTCCGAGCACACGTGCAGTGGGTCACTCGCTGACTCGCAGGAGTGAACTGGTCAACCCCCCTATCCTGTAGGTCCGCGCCACTCACCAAGTTCGTAGAGAACTAGGGGAGGTAGAGACCAGACAGGGTGCCAGAGGGGGCTGCCGTGCACAGTAGGACAGTGGAGAAGCTAGCAAGGACAGGACCCCTAGAGGGGTCTGCCAGGGAGACTGCAACCGGCCGACTGAGCAGCGTAAGAGTGGTGCGGTCTCGAAAGAAGGAGCGAGATGCACCCGAGTCCAGGGTGAAGGTGTGGAAGGCTTGAGCCGACGTAGTACTTGAGAGAGCAGACTCACTAGCACCTTGGGCAGCAGACGCACTGGCTCCAGGGGCAGCAGATGCACGAGCATCTAGAGCAGCAGCCTCACCAGTACCTAGAGCAGCGGCCTCAATGCCCGGGTCAGGCGTTACACACAGGTAACAGTCACCAGCAACACTAGTATCAACAGCATACATGGCAGCAAGAATAGCATCAAAGTCAAGATCAAAGATAGCAACCCCGGCCTTAGACAGATCTCCCCAGCGAGGGATCTCTGACGCCTCAGGGAACTGGCGATGCCACGCGTCCGTCAGGCGACCAAAGCAGCGCTGGGTGGAGTGCGGGCCTCCGCACTGCTCACCAGCTCGGTCGCCGGTACAGAGGACGTAAGCGCATGGACCAAAACCCCCACCGCACTGACGCGCAGTGTACCACTCACGAAGCTGCTGAGGGGACAGGGTCACACCACTCCGCTGCTACTGGCGCTGAACACCACCGGCGCCACTCCTCTGCGCAGAGTCGCGACCCGCTCCACCACCGCCGCTGCCTCCGCCGTCGCCGCCTCCGCCGCCGCCGCCTCCGCCGCCTCCTCCACCTCCGCCTCCTCCGCCACCTCCGCCGCCTCCGCTCCCTCCGCCACCTCCACTGCCTCTGCCGCCTCCACTGCTGCCGCTGCCGCCGCCACCCCTGGCACCACTCCCACCACCACCCCCACTCCCTCCACTGCCTCCACCACCACCTCCACCGCCCCCTCCAAACCCTCCAGCGCCCTTGCCCCCCTTGCCCTTGCCGGTGCGGCGTCTCCCGCTCGGGGCAGACGCAGCGCCGACTGACTCGAAACCAACAAGGTCGGCCGCAGCAGCAGAGGCAATAGAGGGCAAGAGGGGGGAGGGAGAACACCCCTCAAAGACGGGGGTGCGAGGGTCACCACGAGAGGCTCCTATAGCGACTACGCTCTTCTCTATCGCTAGGAGGGCCTTCTCGAGGAGGTCAACGGTGAGAGTGGTGGGGCAAACTGAGAGGAAGTGGTCCCTGACTACGAGGAGAGAGTTAGGGAGCCGGGTGACTATGTAGTAGAGGGTGATGTACATGGGGGGGGGGGTGCTTGGCGCAGAATTCAGCAGGAAGCGCAGCGCGGTAGCGAGTGTCACTAGTGCGGAGGTGCGTAATGAGGTCAGCGACTGTGGGAAAGGCAGCAAGGTCAGGGAAGAGGTACGGTAGCATGAGGCGGCTCAGTGCAGCAGTGGCAGGGGAAGAGTAGCGTGCAACTACAGCGTCGTACAAGGTCTGAGCACTCTTGTACTGGCTAAAGTGTGCACGCTCAGTGGTCGGTAAGTGGCGGCGCACAGCAAGGCGAGCAGCAGCTTTGCGCGTGGCCCACTGTGAGCGAACAATGGCATCAGCATTAGCAGCAGGGGCAGGATAGGCACCAGAAGTGAGGTCAAACAGGGAGAGTCCGTCTGCCCTATCGCACTGTAGGAAAAGCTGCAGATCATCTACCCAGACCTCAAAGTTAACTGCCCGACCCTCAGCGTCAAAGGTGAGAACGCTAGGGGAGGCCATAACAGCAGTAGACAGGCAGTTAGTACAGTGGGGCAGGGCAGTGCAGTGGCAGAGACTTTGCTCTTACCAGGCAAGTGGGGCGGTTGGGCGGCTCGGCTGCTCGGCGGCTCGGCGGCTCGGCTGTCAGGCGGCTCGGCTGCTGGGCGGCTCATCGGTCGGGCGGCTCGGCTGGTGGGCGACTCGGCTGCTGGGCGGCTCGGCGGTCGGGCGGCTCGGCTGCTTGGCGGTCCGGCTGCTCGGCAGCTCAGGCGGCGACGGGGCCGTGGAAGGGCGGCGACAGGGCCGCTGAAAGGGCGGCGACAGGCCGCTGAAAGGGCGGCGATTGGCCGCTGAAAGGGCGGCAACTGGCCGCTGAAAGGGCGGCGACGGGTCGAGGAAGGGGCGGAGACGGGCCGAGGGAAGGGCGGCGACGGGCCGCTGAAAGGGCGACGACGGGGCCCGCTGAAAGTGCGGGCGGCGGTGGGGCCGCTGAAAGGGCGGGCGCCGGGGCCGCTGAAGGGCGGGCGACGGGCCGAGGGAAGGGCGGCGACGGGCCGCTGAACGGGCGGCGGTGGGGCCGCTGAAAGGGCGGGCGACGGGGCCGCTGAAGGGCGGGCGACGGGGCTGCTGTAAGGGCGGGCGGCGAGGTCGTGAAAGGGCGGCGACGGGGCCGAAGGGAAGGGCGCCGACGAGGCCGCGTAAGGGGCGGCGCGACAGGGCCGCAAGGGTGGCGTGACGGGGCCGCGTAAGGGGCGGCGCTGAGAAGATAACTACTACAACGGGAGCTTAGAGTGCTGGCTAGGCACGTGTGCTCGTGTGATGTCTGCGTTCGTTGGTCCTTAGACGTTTTCTTAGTGCTCACACTGCTTGCTAGTTCACGGGGCAATTTTGGCAAGAGTTTCACTAGAGAAAGTTGTCAATGATGGTACAATGAAGTTGGCAATGCAAGACTACATCAGAGCTAGCATTCAGGTTGGTCGACTGCCAGCACAGCATGGTCGACTGCCAGCACAGCATGGTCGACCGCGTTCCAGCACGACTTGGTCGACCACGCTACAGCAGTGCAAAGTCGACAGCTTGCCAACGCTGCAGGTTGACGGTGTGCCAGCATTGCTCACGCAGGACAGCAGTGCACCCGCTTTGCAGGTGCGCGCAGATGATTGGCATGCAAAGTCTCGTCACCTGCACAGCGCATACACCACGTCAACCTCGGGCTAGCGACTGCCTCTGATCCGCCACGACGACCTCGGGATACCACCATGGAGGTCGGTCTCGCCAACTTCGCCTGGGTGACCGTCGCACTCCTTCGCAGAACCTCGTCACCCATGTATCCTGGTCGACCGGGCAACTATGTCGACCAGCTGCTCCTGTATGTGCTCGTCGACCTCCCAAGTCGACAACCACACCAGGTCGACCTCACCAGGTCGACCACTCCTCCGGTCGACCAGATCCAGGTCGACGTCACTCCTGGTCGACCAGTGCAGTTGTCAGCTACCCAAGTCGGCGTCACCAGGTCGACGCCCCTTCTACGTCGGCGCCGACTTCCAGACTGACCTCTTGAAGTTGGCGACCTCCCAAGTCGGCGGTATTGCAAGTCGGCGCCGTGCAAGTCGACCAACCCCGTCGACCAGCTCGTCCAAGTCGGCGTCGCCCACTGCTGCAAGTCGGCTGTACCTTCCGTACACCCCACCACGAATTCGGCTCCGCCCAAGCGTGGACGGGGCCAACACACAACTCCCGTTGACACTCCCCTGCCGCGCTCACGCTTGGCCCCCCCAAGTCCACTCGGCAGTACTCCTCGGAGAATAGCTCGTCGACGTGCACCCAACACACAGCACGTCGTCCACCGCACCAGCCATGCAAGAGGGCATGGCACCTACTGCTGCACGTTGTCATCTTCGTCGCCCACGTCGGCCAAGCGCACCTGGCCGATGGCGACGGAGCACCGGTTGAAGGTCGGATAGTGCAGCGCCTTCGTCAGGAAGTCGGCCGGCTGCTCAGCGGTCGGGATGTACCTCAGCGAGAACTTCCCGCGCTTCACCATGTGCTGCAGCCAGGCCTGTCGCCGCTCCATGTGCTTGAGGTTGCCCGTCAACCCCATGCCCTCGACGACTGTGATGGCCGACTTGTTGTCCACCCGAAGGACGGTCGGCTTCCCGGCATCCAGCTGTCGGAACTCTGCAAGGAGGAAGCGAAGTCGGCGTCCTTCCTTGCCAGCTTCGGTGGCTGCCACGTACTCCGACTCAGTCGATGACAACGTCGCACACTTGATGCGCTGGCTCGACCAGGAGACTGCGGCCCCTCCATAGACGAACACGTAGCCACCCTTGCTCGTCCTGTTCTGCTTGTCACCGGCGTCGTCGGCGTCCACGTAGCCGACCAGCTCCAGCGACTCAGGTCCACCGCCGAACTCCAGTGCGGTGTCGCGCGTATTGGCGAGGTAGGCGAGGCAGCGGTCGACCTCGCGCCAGTGCTGGTCGCTCCTCACCGTGAGGCCGCTCCCCAGCTTGCTGCAGGCGAAGGCGATGTCCGGCCTCGTCGTCGTCGCCGCGAACTGCATCGAGCCGACCTTCTGCCGGTACTCCTCTTCCTGCCGCTCCTGTGCCTCCTCGTCATCGAACGTGAGCTCGGCGTAGGCATCGACCGAGACCGGCGTCTTCGGGGTGCGCCCGGTCTGCTCCTCGTCGATGAAGCGCCTACGAAGCTTGTCGGCGTAGCCCTGCTGGTGCAGCCACAGCTTCCCCGCCGACCTGTCGCGGACGATCTCCAGCCCGAGGTACTTCTGCACCGGCGAGATCTCAGGCAGCTCGAAGGCGGCTTCCAGAAGCTCCTTCAGCTCCTTCAACATCGCGGCGCTACTGCTGGCGGCAAGTAGGTCGTCGACGTAGACCAGCACCCAGCAGGCCACTCCGTCCTTTCCGTCCTTGAAGTAGAGAGCCTCGTCGACCTGGCTCTTCTTCCACCCGGCGCCGACCAGCACGTCATTGAGCGCCAAGTACCATAGCAGCGGCGACTGCTTTAGCCCGTACAGGCTCTTCAGCAGCTTGCACACCCGGCCGGTCCCGTCGTTGAAGTAGTCCGGCTGGGACATGTAGAGCACCCTGTCGAGCTTGCTCTGCAAGAAGGCGTTCTTCATGTCGAGCTGCATCAGGTTGAGGTTGCGGACGGCGACGATGCTGAGGAAGATCCTCAGCGTGACGTAGCTGCCCACCGGCGCGAACGTCTCGTCGTAGTCGGCGCCGTACACCTGCGTGAAGCCCTTCACAACCAGCCTCGCCTTCTCGCGCTCGACGGTGTCGTCGACGTGGTACTTCGTCGTCAACACCCACCGGTTCTTCATGACGTTCACTCCCGGCGGACGTTCGACCAACTCCCACGTTCCCATGTTGAGGAGGCTGCGAATCTCCTCCTCCATGGCGGCCTTCACCGCCGGGCCCTTCCAGCTCGCCAACGCCTCCTTCACCGTCATCGTCGAGATGTCCCAACGGTGCTTGGGGTCGGCTAGCATGTCGGGGTCGAGCTCTGGAAACTCCTCATCCTCCTCGGCATCGTCGTACAGCAGGTCGTCGGCCTCATCGTCCACGTCGTACACCGTGGTGAAGGCAGCGGGGACGAAGAAGTCAGGCGGTCTCCGAAGTCGGCCTGAACGCCGTGGTCCTGGCTGGACCTCCTCGGCGTCCCCTCCATCGTTGCTGTTGTCGCTGCCCTCGGCGTCCTGGTGCTCCTCAGCCGGCGTCCCAGCCGACTTCTCCCCTATGGTCGGCTCCCCTGCCGACTGCCCGGTCGCCGACTGCTCCTTGGTCGACGTCACTGCTGCCTGCTCCTTTGTCGGCCGCTGGTCCTCGACCTGCTTCTCGACCTGCTCCTCCCCTGTTGACGTCGACTGCAATCCCACGTCGACCCGCCGCTCGTCACGTCGGCCACCGGCGATGCACTTGGCCGAAGGCGACGTCCCACTACTCCCCTCATCGCCGGAGGCCGACACCGTGGTCAGCTCACGCAGGTCGGCCACGAGGGGAGGGGCAGGGGTCGGAGGGGGAGGGGTAGGGCGGACGTCCTCGACGTCCGTAATAGCAAGCTCACCGACCTCGGCAAGCAGTGGCAGCGTCGCCGACGAGGTGTCAGAGGGCGGGGTGGGCGACGAGCGGCCGGACACCGACCCGTACTCCGTCTTCCACTCGGCCAGCGACAGCTCCTCGTAGAACACCACATCCGACGTGGTGACCACCCGGTCGGCGTCGACGTCGAGGAGCTCCCAGCCCTTGCTCGCCGCCGACACGCCAAGGTGCAGGCCCCACCTGGCCTTCGGCTGCAGCTTCCCACCACGCTGCTGCTCGGTGACTAAGAATTGCGCCATGCAGCCCCACACCCGCGCCAGCGACAAGTCGGGCTTCTTCCCGGTCAGCAGTTGGTACGGCGTCGTCCCCGGCGGCAGCGCCGACCTCTCAAGGCAGTTGCGGACCCAGACGGCCTGCCGGAGAGCGAGGTGCCACCAGTGGTGCTGCACGCCCATGTGCAGCAGCATTGTCCGCACCGACTCCACCACCGTCCTCATCTCCCGCTCCGCCATGCCGTTCTGCTGCGGGGTGTATGGGCAGGTCAGGTCGTGGACGATCCCCTTGCCGTTCACGAAGTCGGTGAACTGCTTCCCGAGGAACTCCCCTCCCCGGTCAGAGCGCAGCATTAACACCGACCTCTTCGTCTGCCGCTCAGCCACTGCCAGCCACTGCACGAACGCCGGCAACGCATCTGACTTCTTGGTGACTGGCTTCACCCACACGTAGCGGGTCTTGCGGTCCTTCAGCAATAAGAAGTACAGGCTGCCATCCTTGGCAGCCACGCGGAATGGCCCGCACAGGTCGATGTGCACGACGGCCAGCACATCGTCGGCGTCGGAGCCTTGGTCGGGGAAGGTGTGCCGCGCCAGCTTCCCGCCGACGCACGAGACACACGGAGAGTCGGCGCCCGTCGCCGACTTGGGGTCCAGCCCAATGGCGACCTCGTTCTTCGCCGAGCTCCGTATGGTGTCCATGCCGACATGTGCAAGCCGGGCATGCATACGGTCCGGCGTCGACTTCGTCTTCGAGACGATCGCCCGCAGAGCCACAACCTCCGTCGTGGGCGACGTCGACCTCGTTGAGCAGGGACGCAGGTCGGTGCAGAGGACACGCCCGGAGTACGTCGCCCGACCGAGCACCTCTCCCGTTGCCGAGACGAGCACCATCCCGTCGCCGTCCTCTTGCAGCTTTACGCCGTGCTCCTTAAGCTGGCCGGACGACAGCAAGTTCGCCCGCACACCCGGGACGTACAGCACGTCGGGGATGAGCACCTGCTTCCCGGCCTCCCCTTGCAGGGCGACGGTGCCGCGGCCCTGGACATCCTGCAGCGCCCCATTGAAGCCGCGCACGTGCTTGATGGAGCCACTCGGCTGCAGGTCAACGAAGGCTTCCTTCGTTCCCATCAGGTGGTGGGAGCAACCGCTGTCGAGCAGGACCACCGCCGGGTTCGCCTGCACAGCCGCCGCCACCGCCTGGAAGTCCTCTCCGGCCTCCGGCGCCAGAGAGATGGTCGGCTCCACGACGCCGACCAGCGAGCACGAAGCCATTTTGTCGTCTCGCCCCTTGCCGCCTGCAACGGAGTCGGCGTCCTTCGCCGAAGTCGATGCCTTGGTCGACTGTTTCTCCTTGCGCGGATGATTTCCTCCACGACGAGGACGACGACTGCCAGACCTCCCGCGGCCGCCCTTGTCGTCGTCGTCGGAGTCACTGCGGTCGGGACAATCGAAGGAGAGGTGATCGGGGCTGTGGCAGATCCAGCACTCCCGACGTCGACCTCCTCCTCCTCGACCGCCGTCCTTGGTCGACTTCTTCTCGACCTCCTTGGTCGACTTCCAGCTACCGCTCCCGCCGCCACCAGACTGTCCGCGCTGTCCTGGTCGGCCTCCTTGTTTCGCAGGGGCGACGAAGTTGGCCAGCGCCAAGAGCTCCTGCGATCGCTCAGCCTCCTGCATCGCCTCAACCTGCAGGATGTATGAGGTCAAGTTGTCCTCGTTGAGCATCGCCCTTGTGCTCGGCGCCATAGACAGCCGCTTCAGCAGGTTGTAGCTGCTAGAGAGACCCTGCATGACATGGGTGATGTATGACGCCGTGGAGTACTGCGCGCCGGCCATCCTGATGGTGGCGAGAATTCGCCTGGCTCGGTTGCAGTAGTCGGTCGCACTCTCCTCGTCGCCCATACGCAGGTGTGTCAGCTGTCCCTCCAGCTGGGCGATGAACAGGTCGTCGGTGACCTGGTACGTCGACTCAATGAAGTGCCACGCCCGGTGGCCAGTGTCGAGGTACTCCCGGCACCACTTCAAGGCGATCTGCACGCCCGGCGAGCAGCACCGCGAGATGACCGTGAAGGTCAACAGCTGCACGGCGCGAAACTCCGCACGCAGGTCGGGGTGGTGCTCACTCGGCGTCGCCACGGTCCCTCGGGCGAAGCCGATCAGCCCGGCCATCTCCAGCTGGGGCTCGATGGCTTCCTTCCAGGTGAGAATGTCGGGTCGACCGACCAGCGGAGGGGTGACCGAGATCCTGTCCGGCGTAAACTTGAAGTAGCCGTAGCTCGGTGCAATCCCACCTGCCGTCACCTGGGACGCCGTCATCGGCGACAGCCCACTTCGACGCCCACCGCCGTCACCATGTGAGGAGCCTGCAGCCACCGACGACTGCATCCCTCTCGCCTGAACGCCGCCGGCTTCACCGGCGTGTATCACACCTCGTTGCCTCGACGTGCCTCCCACACTGCTGCCGACCTGACCTCCACCGGCGTTGACGCCCACATCGACGCCGCCGTCGTTGTTCACCGGTCGAGGAGAGGCAGGTCGAGAAGGGGGATGCTCCGCCGCCCACACGGAGCGGAGTCCGGCCTCGACGACTGCCCAGGGTATCGCCCCATACTCCTGGGCCTCATGGCGTCTCCTCGCATCCTCCAGCCGTCCCTCCAGGGTGTCCATCACCTTGGCGTCGCCTACGCGCACGCTAGTGACTTCACGGCTGCCGGTCTACGAACACGATCGGTATGTGCTAAGTCGGCTAGACTGAACTACGTCGCGTGTTCGATCCACGCTCACCGCACCATGAGAAGATAACTACTACAACGGGAGCTTAGAGTGCTGGCTAGGCACGTGTGCTCGTGTGATGTCTGCGTTCGTTGGTCCTTAGACGTTTTCTTAGTGCTCACACTGCTTGCTAGTTCACGGGGCAATTTTGGCAAGAGTTTCACTAGAGAAAGTTGTCAATGATGGTACAATGAAGTTGGCAATGCAAGACTACATCAGAGCTAGCATTCAGGTTGGTCGACTGCCAGCATAGCATGGTCGACTGCCAGCACAGCATGGTCGACCGCGTTCCAGCACGACTTGGTCGACCACGCTACAGCAGTGCAAAGTCGACAGCTTGCCAACGCTGCAGGTTGACGGTGTGCCAGCATTGCTCACGCAGGACAGCAGTGCACCCGCTTTGCAGGTGCGCGCAGATGATTGGCATGCAAAGTCTCGTCACCTGCACAGCGCATACACCACGTCAACCTCGGGCTAGCGACTGCCTCTGATCCGCCACGACGACCTCGGGATACCACCATGGAGGTCGGTCTCGCCAACTTCGCCTGGGTGACCGTCGCACTCCTTCGCAGAACCTCGTCACCCATGTATCCTCGTCGACCGGGCAACTATGTCGACCAGCTGCTCCTGTATGTGCTCGTCGACCTCCCAAGTCGACAACCACACCAGGTCGACCTCACCAGGTCGACCACTCCTCCGGTCGACCAGATCCAGGTCGACGTCACTCCTGGTCGACCAGTGCAGTTGTCAGCTACCCAAGTCGGCGTCACCAGGTCGACGCCCCTTCTACGTCGGCGCCGACTTCCAGACTGACCTCTTGAAGTTGGCGACCTCCCAAGTCGGCGGTATTGCAAGTCGGCGCCGTGCAAGTCGACCAACCCCGTCGACCAGCTCGTCCAAGTCGGCGTCGCCCACTGCTGCAAGTCGGCTGTACCTTCCGTACACCCCACCACGAAGTCGGCTCCGCCCAAGCGTGGACGGGGCCAACACACAACTCCCGTTGACAGGCGCGACGGGGCTGCAACGGCGGCGCGACGGGGCCGCAAGGGAAGGGCGGCGACGAGGCCGCGTAAGGGGCGGCGCGACAGGGCCACAAGGGCGGCGTGACGGGGCCGCGTAAGGGGCGGCGCAACGGGGCCGCAAGGGCGGCGCGATAGGGCCGCAAGGGCGGCGTGACGGGGCCGCAAGGGCGGCGCGACGGGGCCGCAAGGGCAGCACGACAGGGCCGCAAGGGCGGCGTGACGGGGCCGCGTAAGGGCGGCGTGACGGAGCCGCAAGGGCGGCACGACAGGGCCGCAAGGGCGGCGCGACTGGGCCGCAAGGGCGGCGCGACGAGGCCGAAAGGGCGGCGCGACGGGGCCGTTAGGGGCCGCTAGAGGCCGCTAGAGGGGAGACGACTCGGGGCGCGACTCGGGCAGGGGCCAAGCGTGCTCCGGGCAGGAAAAAAAAGTTGGTGGGCCCTAGGAACAGTTCCCACGAGGGAACCAGCTCTATACCATGTGAAGAATGAAACGAGAGAAATGAATGAACTATGAAAGAGTTGGGTACAAGTACTAACCCTAATTGGGTTGTACCCCTTATGGGCTACCCCACTACAGCCTATACAAATGTATAAGCTAAAATGTACTGACAATCCGCTGTTGTTCCTACTTGTGAGCTCACTCCCTACTAGGCCACTGCAGTCATGGCTTGCCCCAGTGTCCTTACTTTTGATGCTGAGGGCCGTGCCGTTGACTTTGAGGTATGGGTCGATGACCTCCAGCTGTTCCTCCAGTGCGATAGGGCAGACGTCCTCTCTCTGTTCGACCTCACCTCTGGTGCCTCCCCTGCCCCGCCTGCTACTGCTGACAGCACTGTTCGCTCACAGTGGGCGACACGCGATGATGCTGCCCGTCTTGCTTTGCGTCGCCACTTACCGACCACTGAGCGTGCACACTTTAGCAAGTACAAGAGTGCTCAGACCTTGTACGATGCTGTAGTTGCACGCTACTCTTCCCCTGCCACTGCTGCACTGAGCCGCCTCATGCTACAGTACCTCTTCCCTGACCTTGCTGCCTTTCCCACAGTCGCTGACCTCATTACGCACCTCCGCACTAGTGACACTCGCTACCGCGCTGCGCTTCCTGCTGAGTTCTGCACCAAGAACCCCCCCCCCATGTACATCACCCTCTACTACATAGTCACCCGGCTCCCTAACTCTCTCCTCGTAGTCAGGGACCACTTCCTCTCTGTTTGCCCCACCACTCTCACCGTTGACCTCCTTGAGAAGGGCCTCCTAGCGATAGAGAAGAGCATAGTCGCTGTAGGAGCCTCTCGTGGTGACCCTCGCACCCCCGTCTTTGAGGGGTGTTCCCCCTCCCCCCTCTTGCCCTCAGTTGCTTCTGCTGCTTGGCCGACCTCGTTGGTTTCGAGTCGGTCGGCGCTGCGTCTGCCCCTAGCGGGAGACGCCGCACCGGCAAGGACAAGGGGGGCAAGGGCGCTGGAGGGGCTGGCGGGGGCGGTGGAGGTGGTGGTGGAGGCAGTGGAGGGGGTGGGGGTGGTGGTGGGAGTGGTGGCGGGGTTGGCGGCGGCGGCGACAGCAGTGGAGGCGGACGAGGCGGCAGTGGTGGCGGAGGGAGCGGAGGCGGCGGAGGTGGCGGAGGAGGCGGAGGTGGAGGAGGCGGCAGAGGCGGCAGCGGCGGCGGTGGTGGAGCGGGTCGCGACTCTGCGCAGAGGAGTGGCTCAGGTGGTGGTCCGCGCCAGCAGCAGCGGAGTGGTGTGACTCTGTCCCCTCGGCAGCTTCGTGAGTGGTACGCTGCGCGTCAGCGCGGTGGGGGTACTGGTCCCTGCACTTACGTCCTCCGTACCGGCGACCGAGCTGGTGAGCAGTGCGGGGGCCGGCACTCCACCCAGCGCTGCTTTGGTCGCCTGATAGACGCGTGGCGTTGCCAGTTCCCTGAGGCGCCAGAGATCCCTCGCTTGGGAGATATGTCTAGGGCGGGGGTTGCCATCTTTGATCTTGACTATGATGCTATCCTTGCTGCCATGTATTCTGTGACTACTAGTGTTGAGGGTGACTGTTACCTGTGTGTACCGCCTGACCCGGGCATTGAGGCCACTGCTCTAGGTGCTAGTGAGGCTGCTGCTCTAGGTGCTAGTGCGTCTGCTGCCCCAGGTGCTAGTGCGTCTGCTGCCCCAGGTGCTGGTGAGTCTGCTCTCTCAGGTACTACGTCGGCTCAGGCCTTACACACCTTCACCCTTGAGTCGGGTGCGTCCCGCTCCTTCTTTTGAGACCGCACCACTCTTACGCTGCTCAGTCGGCCGGTTGCAGTCTCCCTGGCGGACCCCTCTGGGGGTCCTGTCCTTGCTAGCTTCTCCACTGTCTTACCGTGCCCGGCAGCCCCCTCTGGCACCCTGTCAGGTCTCCACCTCCCCTTGTTCTCTACGAACTTGGTGAGTGGAGCGGACCTACAGGAAAGGGGGGTTGACCAGTTCATTCCTGCGAGTCAGCGGGTGACCCACTGCACGTGTGCTCGGACAGGCCGACACTTGGCCACGTTCACCCGTCAGCCAGGGTCGAGCCTGTACACCCTTACTACTGAGTCTCCTCCGGCTGCTGAGTCTGGCCAGGTAGCTGCGTCGAGTTAGGTGTTTGCTGCAGCGTCCAGGTCTGGTCCTGAGCCTGCTCCCTGCTCGTGTCGTCTCCTGTCCCACCAGACTCTCCTTTGGCACCATCGCCTTGGTCACCCCTCCCTGCCTCGTCTCCGAGGCATGGCCTCCCGTGTCCTTGTCTCTGGTCTCCCCCGGTCTCTCCCTCCCCTACATCCGGGGCCTGCACCTACCTGCAACCCCTGCGTCGAGGGGCGACAGCGCGCCGCCCCTCACTCCTCCGAGTTTCCTCCGACAGAGTCTCCGCTGCAAACTCTCCACATGGACGTGTGGGGACCCGCTTGCATCCGTGGACAGGGACACAAGCATTACTTCCTGTTGGTGGTTGACGACTACTCGCTTTACACCACGGTCTTCCCCTTGTGCAGCAAGGGTGACGTAACTAAGGTGTTGATCGACTGGATCCGCGCAGCTCGTCTCCAGCTCAGAGAGAGTTTCGGCTCGGACTTTCCTGTTCTGCGTCTGCACTCGGACAGAGGCGGGGAGTTTTCCTCTGCCCGTCTGGGAGCCTTCTGTCGTGCACAGGGCATCCGCCAGACCTTCACGCTTCCGGCCTCTCCACAGCAAAATGGGATTGCTGAGCGCCGCATTGGCATGGTCATGGACGTCGCTCGTACGTCCATGATCCATGCGACTGCCCCCCATTTTCAATGGCCGTTTGCGGTTCAGTACGCGGCGCATCAGCTCAACCTTCAGCCCCGGATCTCCTTGCCAGAGACCTCCCCCACCTTGCGGTGGACGGGGAAGGTTGGCGATGCGTCTGCGTTTCGGGTCTGGGGATCTCGGGCGTTTGTCCGCGCCTTGTCTGCGGACAAGCTATCCCCCCGTGCTGTTCCCTGCGTCTTCCTCGGCTTCCCCCCTGACGCGCCTGGTTGGCAGTTTTACCACCCCACCTCGCGCCGTGTTCTATCCTCCCAAGACGTCACCTTTGACAAGTCGGTGCCTTACTACCGTCTCTTCCCCTACCGCGCTGCGCCCCTTCCCCCGCCGCCGCTCTTCCTTGTGCCAGGTCCTCCCCCGGTAGACCCGCTCCCCCCTCAGGGTCCTGCCCCGTCAGGTGTGTCCCAGGTAGACGCAGTCGAGCCTGTCGAGGTAGCTGCTGACTCTGGTGCTGCTAGAGGTGCTGAGCCTGCGGTTGCCGGGTCTGGAGGTGCTGAGCCTGCGGTTGCCGGGTCTGGAGGTGCTGAGCCTGGGGGTGCTGAGACTGGGGGTGCTGAGCCTGGGGGTGCTGAGACTGGGGTTGCTGAGCCTGGGGGTGCTGAGTCTGGGGGTGCGGAGCCTAGGGGTGCGGAGCCTGGGGGTGCGGAGCCTGGGGGCGCTGGGTCTGCTCGTGTGGCCGCCGGCGGTGCTTTATCGAGGCGGGAGCCACTCTCTCCGCAAGAGCTGCGCGAGTCGTTTGCACGGCGCTGAAGTCGTGCTGCTAGAGCTGGAGGCACTACTGTTGCTGTTGGTTCCGGAGGTGCTCGTACTGGCGGTGTTGGAGCTGCCGGTCGTGCTGGAGTTGGTACTATTGGAGCTGCTGGAGTTGGAGCTACTGGGGGTGTTGGCGCTGGTGTTTCTGCTGGCGCTGGTGCGTCTGAGGGTGCTGGACCTGACACTGTTGGAGCTGGAGGTGCGGCTGGCGCTGGTGCTTCTGCTGGGGGTATTGGTGCCGTCCCTGTTGGTTTTGGAGGCGCTACGTGGACGAGGCCGTACTTTGTTCCGCTCCTTGAGCAGGTTCTTGATCTCCCGCCCTTTATTGGTCCTGCTCCTCCCTTAGAGTGTCCACTGCCCGTCCAGTCGCAGTCACAGTTACAGCCCGCCTCCCCTCTTCCTGCTCCTTCTCCCTACAGTGGTCCTACTGGAGGTCTCGCTGAGCGTCGTGAGCATGCGTCTCGTCCTGCGTTGCCTGTTCGCACTGCTCACACTAGTCGTCGTGTTCCGCGTCCTCCTGCGGTTCCAGGCACACACCAGATGGCACTGCGTCCTTCCACTGCTCCTCTGCGTGTCCCGTTGCCGTCTCCTCCTGAGTCCTCTCTTCCTTTCCTTCCTGACCCTGAGTCTGACTCTCTTCGTGCTGTCAGTCCTACTGTCACGCGTCTCCTGGCCATTGTTGTCACTAAACCTTCCTTTGAGTCCACTGCTGCGTCTGCCTCAGTGGCTGAGCTTGTCGACTTCGCTGCTCGCTGTTGTCTAGACTACGCCACTAGTCTTGTTGCTGAGTCTGAGTCTGTCTATCCTCCGTCCGTCGGGGGTGGGTGTGCTCTTAGCACGGACGTCCTTGAGGACAGGCAGGAGGAGTTCCAGTGTTTTGCCGCTGCTTTGCCCCATCTCGTGTCCACGCTGATTGCCCCTGATGGAGACCCGGATGCACCAGACATTCCGATTCCTCGATCGTCCGCTGAGGCGATCGAGGGTCCCTACTCCTCTCACTGGCAGTCAGCAATAGACGCAGAGATGGCTTCCTGGAAGTCCACTGGTACCTACGTCGACGAGGTTCCCCCACCTGGGGCAAACATCGTCAGTGGCATGTGGATTTTCAGGGTGAAGCGGCCGCCGGGTTTCTCCGCCTGTCTTCAAGGCGCGTGGCTTGAGGCTTCAGTCAGCGGCAGGGAGTTGACTACTTTCAGACCTTCTCTCCCACCCCGAAGATGACCACTCTTTGGGTGCTGCTGCACATAGCCGCTCAGCGCGACTACGAGCTTCACTCTCTTGACTTCAGCACAACTTTCCTGCAGGGCAGCCTGCACGAGGAGATCTGGCTGCGCCGCCCACCTGGCTTCACTGGGTCGTTTCCTCCTGGTACCCAGTGGAGCCTCAGGCGGCCAGTCTACGGTCTCCGCCAGGCGCCCCGTGAGTGGCACGACACACTGAGGACTACACTTGCGGCTCTTGTGTTTGCTCCTTCTACAGCCGACCCGTCGCTGTTTCTGCGCACCGACACCTCTTTGCTGCCGTTCTACATCCTCGTGTACGTCGACGACTTGGTCTTTGCTACTGCTGACACTGCTGGACTCGCCCACGTGAAGTCCGAGCTGCAGAAGAGACACACGTGCACAGACCTGGGTGAACTGCGCAGCTACCTTGGCTTGCAGATCACTTGGGACAGAGCACAGCGCACCATCACCCTGACTCAGTCACTCATGGTGCAGCAGGTCCTTCAGCGCTTCGGCTTCACGTACTCCTCGCCTCAGGCCACTCCTCTGTCTACTCGCCACTCGCTCTCAGCTCTGCCTTCGGATGAGTCCGTAGAGCCAAGTGGCCCGTACCCAGAGCTTGTTGGCTGCCTCATGTACCTGATGACCTGCACACGACCTGACCTTGCATACCCTCTTAGCATTCTTGCACGCTATGTTGCTCCTGGGAGACACCGACCAGAGCACATGGCTGCAGCGAAGAGGGTGTTGCGCTACGTGTGCAGTACGTCGGGCATGGGGCTAGTGCTTGGAGGGCGACGTCGAGTGGTCCTCACAGGTCACGCAGACGCTTCTTGGGCTGACGACCAGCCTACACAGCGGTCGTCACAGGGTTACACCTTCAGCCTTGGCTCCGGCTCTGTTTCGTGGCGGTCTACCTGCTCGTCTTCTGTTCTCACCTCCAGCCGTGAGGCTGAGATCTACGCGGGGGCCATGGCTACACAGGAGCTACGCTGGCTCACCTACCTGCTGACTGACCTAGGAGAGCCGCCTTGTTCTCCTCCAGTTTTGTACGTAGACAACAAGGCCATGCTGGCCTTGTGTCGGGAGCACAGACTGGAGCACAGAACGAAGCACATTGCTCTCCGCTACTTCCTGTCTCGTGAGCTGGAGCAGCGTGGTCAGCTCCGCCTCACCTACGTGGCCTCTGAGGCCAACACTGCTGATATCTTCACCAAGGCCCTTCCGCCTTGTGATCATCAGCGCTTCTGTACTGTGCTAGGTCTTGTGCCTACCTGGCCTCACTTGCTCACTTTGTGATCTTGTTTGTAGTGTCTTCTTTCTATACCCGCCCTTGCTTGTTTTACCTTTATATATATGACCTTGCATGTGAACTGGCCTTGTGGCCTTGCTCTTGTGCTCGGACTGTGTGGTGACTTTGTGATCCACCCTGAGCTTGCTTTGCTTTGCTTGAGTGGTCTTGTGACCACTTGTTCTCCCCCACTTTGCCTATGGGGGTGTGTCAGAACATTATAGCTTATACATCTGTGTAGGCTGTAGTGGGGTAGCCCATAAGGGGTACAACCCAATTAGGGTTAGTACTTGTACCCAACTGTTTCATAGTTTATTCATTCTCGTTCTAATTCTCACACCTGCTTTGGAGACTCCCTCCCCTGCTCTGCTCCGCGACGCCTTAGCTCCTCTGGGCATTCGCTCTTGCGATGGCCCGGCCTGTTGCAAGCAAAGCAGCGCCCCTTAAACGGCACGGCAGCTGCATTCGTCGCAACAGCGTGTACAGTGGCGTGCTCGATTGGTCCCCGAGGACGATGTCCATAGTAGGACCCCGGTCTCGGACGGCGTAAAATGTCAATTTTCTTGGCGAGCGCGAGAATCTTGTTGAAGTTCGAGAGCCCGCGTAGCATGATTTCGTGCGAGATGTCCGGCTTCAGCCTTCCAACGTAACAGTCCACCCGCTCCGATTCGTGCATGTAGCCGACTTGCTCGCATAATGCGAGAAAACCACGCGTATTGTCTTGAACCGATCCAAGCTGCCGCCAAGTGCGCAATATCTTACGCGCCGAAATAGAAGCCGTGATCGGCTCGAAGCACGCCCGAAGCCCTGCGCACCACGCATCCCACGTGCTGTATTGGGCGGTCTCGCAGAATGAACTCCAGGTGACAGCTGGGCCCGTGGGCCCTTCCTCTTGCGACGGTGGCTCGTAGGCGTATGGCGACGTCACGATGGCTCGCCACCAGTCCATGGCGGGGCCCCTTAGCAGCGAAACGACATACCGAATCTTCGCTGCGTCCGACTCGACGTAATTCGTGTCGAAGAAGACGTTCATCGTGAAGACCCTCGATTGAACCGTCGGACCTCCACGCTGGCTCGGGTCGAAGCAGGGCGGGCGTTGCGGCTTGAGTGGCATTGGTGCCATAATGGCCTGTTCGCCACTTGTCGCCGCGAACTCCACGTGCCGACGGGCTTCGCGAGGCTCCCACGGGCTTGGTGCGACCCTGTTTCTTCCCATGCCAGGCATCGGCTGGGCGGCGCCATCGCTGGCTGCGCCTGAGCGCTGTCCCACGCTGTTGTTTTGTGTTGATGTGCCGGACGAGATGACGATCGGCTCGTCTGATTGTGCAGATGCATTTGTCGGTGCGTGTGGTGGCGCTGGAGTGTTCATCGTTGATTGCTGACGCGCGGAGTCACGTTCCGCCGTGAGCGTCGCAATTTCGAGCGCCGAATCTCCAAGTTGGCGCACCAGACGGTCGAGCTGCTCCTGCGTCAATGTGGCGAGCATGAATTCGGCCATGGCGGGGGTGTCGGGCGAGCTCAGCGAGAGCCTCGGTCGTGGCCGTGCGTGCTTACGAGAGAGCACTACGAGCGGCGGTGCTGTGTCGCTGAGAGACGTCTACCCCCCCCAAAAATTGAGATAGTGGGGAAGCAAAGGTGTGGGTGCGGTCCAAGAGGAGATCGTAGGCTTTGAATACCAACTGTTACGAGTGCAATTGAGTGAACGAACGAGAATTGCACTATCGAAGCAAGAGTACAATGAGCGGAGGCATGAGCGAAGAATATATAGCGAAACTACAGTGGTAATGGTAATGGACTGTGGTTGTCGCGCGACGGGCATGGGACTGAGGTTGGGAAAAGTGTCGAAGCGGAGGCCCGGAGCGCGGGTTACCCGCCGAGCCGTGAGGTCGGGGTGTGATGTGCGAAGGTGGCGGACGGATTGTCGATGCGAGGGTTGCGAGTGGTAACGGTGCTGACTGTGGTGCTACAGTGATGTACGCGTTGAGCAGGGATGCGAAGTAAGGAAAAGGAATTTTCCCTACACAGACACAAGACCTGTTTTTTGGGTATTTTTTAGCCAGTTGAA
Source organism: Closterium sp. NIES-65 (assembly GCA_948144175.1). Taxonomy (NCBI): domain Eukaryota; kingdom Viridiplantae; phylum Streptophyta; class Zygnematophyceae; order Desmidiales; family Closteriaceae; genus Closterium; species Closterium sp. NIES-65. The sequence goes on along the minus strand of CANXME010002275.1, from coordinate 5,567,659 downwards.
AATGTCGAGAGCGGGGTCAGCCTTCATCAGGTTTGGCAGAGAGGTTTGCGGTGCGGAGGTGTCAAGGTGAAGCCACCTTGGTTCGGAGGAAGCTTGGCCCAGGTGGTTAGGCAACTGCCAGGTTTGTTGGCCAAGTTGTCTCATATTCTTTTGCGGTGTAGACCCTAGTGCACATAAATCTGCTTCTTATCGCTATATTTGAACTAAGGGCGCTTCACCTGAGGGGCGGAAGGCCAAAATCCGAACCGACGTATCAGTTTGACTGTACGAACAGTATCCCAAATGAGTTCGAACACAAATACGTACAATGAGCGAATGTGACACAGGCCATCACAGGTGACGCCATCGCTATTCGCACACGCGGTCTGTTCGAACACAGCGACGTCGCCCACAAAAGAGCGACGTCGCCAAGCATTGGGTCCCAAACATTGGCGACGTCTGGCCGGGTCGCAAACGTTCATGGGCGACCCGGAAGACTGTGGACCAATCATATCAGTCGTTTGTGCGGAATTGTGTGTCACCTATCCCAACCTGTTCGAACAAACGTGCTCGAACGTGCGGGATGATGAAAATCGTGCTTGAGGTGACAGCTCTGTTCAAATTGGCGAAATTGTGCTTCGCGACGTCACGAAAACCACCACGAACATAGGCGAAACTAGTAACGTTTCGCCTGTTCGAACGAGTGTGTTGTTCGAACCGACAGGTGAAGCGCCCTAATCTCTCCACTCTCGAGGCTGTCTCGCTTCTATCGAGGTTGCCTCCAACACATGGCTGTTGCCTGCAGGTCGAAATTCAAAATTCAAAATCGGACTCCAAAAAAGCATCCAGCTTCCTGTGCTTCCTCTGACAAGCGGTAACCCGCCAAGACGTCGACTGCTGCTCTCGTGACCTAGCAAATGCAACTTTCCAACAAGACCTTAGTCGTCGATATTGGTCGTCGATAGTAGTCGTCGGTAGTAATAATACTAACTCACGGTCATCGGCATGGACTCAAGCAAGCGGCCTCGAGGCCCTCCCGCTCATATAGCCTCGTCAAAACGGCCGTTTCCCGCTCGCGGCGGCGGCGGCGGCAGCGGAATTCCCGCGTCCCGACGCGACGAGGAGGAAGGCGAGGCGATAGCGGTAGGGACGGAGGAGGAAGAGGAGGAGGTGGAAGAAGCCATGGCGATCGGCGGCGACGCGGGGGGAGGGGATATGGATGAGGACGAGGCGATGATGATCATGATGGCGGAAGACGAAACGGATTTGATTCGGAGAGCGGAGCAGGCGGCGAAGGAAGAGGCCCGGCGGGTAGGACAGATGGGTCGGCTGCAGCCGCTTTTAGCTAAGTGGCGGCGGCAGCCGGTGACGGAGTTCGACCCTAGAAAAACTGATATAGGTGAGAAGGCCAGCGTTGATAAGTGTAACGGGAATTTGACATGCGTGTAGTGAAATGCTGGGGAACATGGTGAAGTACGGTGAAGCACGGCGAGGAAGCTAGTCATGACGGCGTGCCCTGATGCGAACGATCCAGAGCCATGTGAACAGGATGAGCAGCCAAAAACAAATTCGCTGACATACGGACAGCCAGTGTGTGCGGATGCCTCTGCGATGATGGGTCTATGCCAACGTGTATGATGGTTGTCAATGTGCATGGTGAATGTCAATGTGTATGGTGAATGTCAATGTGCATGGTGAATGTCAATGTGCATGGTGAATGTCAATGTGCATGGTGGATGTCAATGTGCATGATGGATGTCGATGTGCATGTTGGATGTCAATGTGCAGATCTCAAGATGCATGATGAATTCTGATGTGCATCAAAGCCAGTGTGTTGAGCTTTTTACACCTCTTACCCATGCTCTCACCCCCACATATTTCAGTGTTTCAGCAGCTTGACATTGACTACTACTTGACATCTGACTCACCCTTCAAGACTCATTACAAGAGCTCCGCTGTGCTGCGGATCTTTGGTGTCAATGAACATGGTCAGTTCCTCCTATTTTTTAAGCATGCGGTCTTATTTTCGCTTCCTTGGTAGATTGTGCCCTCTTTGCTACAGTGTTTTCCCATGTCTCTCATCTCTCACCTCTATATCTCATGTCTCATCACCACTATGTCTCCTCTCCCTTCATGCTTTCAGGAAACAGTGTGTGCGCTATGGTGCACGGCTTTCTGCCATACTTCTATGTGATGGCACCATCGCAATTTACTTACGATGATGTTGCTGCCTTCCACACCCAACTCTCGGTATAGTCAAACTCTTTGGCATTTCGGGATTCCACTTTCCATCTTATTCTGGATATGGATTATATATACGTATATATTGTTACGTGCGTCCATTTGCGTGTGGATGTTCACCTCTTTGTAACTGAATGTGTAACTGTACTGTACTGTACTGTACTGGACTGTACATGTGACTGCAGGAAAGGGGTCAGGCGAAGGGAGTGGTGGTGATAAGAGTGGAAATGTTAAAAGCGCAGGGGCTGCTATACTATCAAGGCCCCGATAAGAAGACATTTCTTAAGATCACACTCGCTCTGCCCACTATGGTGGCTCCGTGCAGAGGTGAGTGCAGCGACGACAACCGTGCAATTCATGATCGATTGCCAGTACCGAGTGACTGACAGTGCTGTCCTCTTGCTGCCATCTCCCCTCTCCTCTCCCCATTCCTCCGACCAGCATATTTCGAGCAGGGGTTTGAGTGGAACGGCTTCCATTTCCCCTCCACCACCTACGAGAGCAATGTGCTCTTTGCGCATGATCGACTGCCACTACTGACTGATCGTGATGTCCTCTCCTCTTGCTGCTGTCTCCCCTCTCTTCTCCCCGTTCCTCCACCCAGCTTACTTCGAACAAGGCTTTGAGTGGAACGGGTTTCAATTCCCTGCCACCACCTACGAGAGCAATGTGCTCTTTGCACTGCGCTTCATGATCGACTGCCACGTCACCGGCGGCAACTGGATCTCGCTGCCAGCTGGCACGTACCGCGTGCGCGAGGACGCGCGGAAGCTGTCAGTGTGCCAGCTGGAGGTTGACATCTTGTGAGTGGTGTGATGTGGTATTGTAAGATCTGATGTGATGTGATCTGATATGATCCGCATCTTCAGCTTCAACCTCTTGCCAACCCTTTCTTTCCTGCTCCCCAACCCCCACATCTTTGCCTCTCTGTAACAGCTATACAGACCTTGTCAGCCACGAAGGCACGGGGCAGTGGTCCCGCATGGCCCCTTTTCGCATCCTCAGTTTTGACATCGAGTGCAGCGGGCGCAAGGGGCACTTCCCAGAGCCGCAGCACGACCCAGTGATTCAGATCGCCAACATCGTTTCCCAGCAGGGCAGCAGTGACCCGCTCGTTCGCACCGTGCTCACCCTCGGCTCCTGTGCTCCGATCGTGGGGTGTGATGTGGTGGCTTTTGAGACAGAGCAGCAACTCCTGCTTGCATGGAAGGTGGGTAGAACGAGTGTAATTGAGAGTGTTGCCTCAAGAGGTCTATATCTGTATCCACCAGAGCCGCAGCACGGCCACAGCACGACCCGGTCATTCAGATCGCCAATATCGTGTCCCAGCAGGGCAGCAGCGACCCGCTGGTTCGCACCGTGCTCACCCTCGGCTCGTGTGCGCCCATCGTGGGGTGCGATGTGGTGGCGTTTGAAACGGAGCAACAGCTGCTGCTGGCTTGGAAGGTGCGTCTGTTTAGTAGCCAGAGCACAACTTGTATCTTTCATTCCTCCTTTTCTGCGTAGTCAAGAAATCTCATTTCTCTCGCATTTCCCCTTTCCCCACCCTCTCCACCACCCTTCCTGCTCCACCTCTCTCCCGTTCCTTCATTTCGTCTCATTATCTCTCCACATATACAGGAGCTCATCCAGGCAACAGACCCTGACGTCATCATTGGGTACAACATTCAGAATTTTGACTTCTGAAACGCCTCAACCCTCCTCCACCCCTCTCTCTCCCTCTCTCTTTCTCTCCACACAGGAGCTCATCCAGGCAACAGACCCCGACATGATCATCGGATACAACATTCAGAAGTTTGATCTGCCCTACTTGATTGAGGTGGGTGGGTTTACACACCAAGAAGGACGATGACATAATCATTTTTTTAGCATCGGATACAACATTCAGAAGTTCGATCTGCCCTACTTGATTGAGGTATGTGGGCTTACACAAGGGTCGATGCGATGTGTGACGAGGAAGTTAGTGACATGATCTGTACCGTGTATCAGAGAGACCATGTATAAGGAGGTCGTGCTATTACTGCTACTGCTGACCCTCTGTTGCTCTCCTCTTGCAGAGGGCAGAGAAGCTGAATCTGAAGACCTTCCCGTTCCTCGGTCGGATCCTCAACACCCAGCTCAAGATGCGCGATGCTCGCTTTCAATCCAGGTGCAACCCTGACTGTAATTTACCTGATGTTACAATATGGGAACATATTCTGATCTGAGTGTTCATTTTGCGATCATGCCATGTGTCGCATGTACTCTGATCTGAGTGACTGGCTGGTGAGTATTGAGATTCCCTCCCTGTTAGTAACTGAGAATCCCTGTTAGTAACTGAGAATCCCTGTTAGTAACTGAGAATCCCTGTTAGTAACTGAGAATCCCTGTTAGTAACTGAGAATCCCTGTTAGTAACTGAGAATCCCTGTTAGTAACTGAGAATCCCTGTTAGTAACTGAGAATCCCTGTTAGTAACTGAGAATCCCTGTTAGTAACTGAGAATCCCTGTTAGTAACTGAGAATCCCTGTTAGTAACTGAGAATCCCTGTTAGTAACTGAGAATCCCTGTTAGTAACTGAGAATCCCTGTTAGTAACTGAGAATCCCTGTTAGTAACTGAGAATCCCTGTTAGTAACTGAGAATCCCTGTTAGTAACTGAGAATCCCTGTTAGTAACTGAGAATCCCTGTTAGTAACTGAGAATCCCTGTTAGTAACTGAGAATCCCTGTTAGTAACTGAGAATCCCTGTTAGTAACTGAGAATCCCTCCCTTTCCTTGTTGTGCCATTGTCCTCATCCAGGCAGTACGGCACAAGGGAAACCAAGGAGGTGACTCTGGATGGGCGAGTGCAATTTGATCTGCTGGTGGCCATTCAGAGAGAGCACAAGCTTAGCTCTTACTCCCTCAACTCCGTCTCTGCTCACTTCCTCAACGAACAGGTTGGGTTTTTCGGTACTCTCTGTGACTTCTTGATCTCAGCACAAAACCAAGAGGAAGAAATTCAGATTGGGATCTTTTTACGCCACAGCAGGTAACCAACTGTGCTTGTACGGTTGTGCTTGAACGAGAATGTGCGTGTTCGTAATGTGCTGGAATGTGATCGTACCTTGTACAGAATGTGCTCCTCTCCTCCCCAACTCCCCCCCCGTCCCCCTTCCCATAAGCGCAGAAGGAGGACGTGCATCACTCCATCATTGCCGACCTTCAAAACGGCGACGCCCAGACGCGCCGCCGCCTGGCCGTGTATTGCCTGAAGGCCACTCATGTGCTTCTCCTACCCCATGTGACATTCTGCTTGTACCGAATGTGCTTGTAATGAGCAGAAGGAGGACGTGCATCACTCCATCATTGCCGACCTTCAGAACGGCGATGCCCAAACGCGACGCCGCCTGGCCGTGTACTGCCTGAAAGACGCGTACCTGCCGCAGCGGCTGCTGGAGAAGCTCATGATGGTCTACAACTACGTTGAGATGGCGCGTGTGACTGGCGTTCCCATCTCCTTCCTGCTTGCTCGAGGGCAGAGTATCAAGGTACGCCACACCCCTGCCATGACGCTGACAGTCTGCTGCCTCAAGGACGCGTACCTGCTGCAGCGGCTGTTTGAGAAGCTGAGGATGGTCTACAATCATGTGGAGATGGCTAGGGTTACCGGCGTCCCCATTTCTTTCCTGCTTGCTCAAGGGCAGATTATCAAGGTATGCATACCAGTACCCGACAGGCTAAAGTGTGTACTGCCTGAAAGACGCGTACCTGCCGCAGCGGCTGCTGGAGAAGCTCATGATGGTCTACAACTACGTTGAGATGGCCAGAGACACGGGAGTGCCATTTTGTTTTTCCTTGCTCGGAGGCAGAGCATCAACGTACTTGCCCTCCCGGCCTGTATGACTTGCCCTTGAGGCCGAGTGGATGCTGGTTTCTCGTATACATGAAGTTGCAGGGTGGGGGAGTAGCAGGGTGAGGGACGCTGAGTGGCAGGGCAGGGAGAGGGGCAGATGCGACCTACGAGGGGCCAACGGCTGCTGGAGCCAAAGCAGGGGTTTTATGAACGCCCTCCTTTTCCCCTTTTCCCTGCTGACACACACACTCCAGGTGCTCTCTCAAATCCTACGCAAGGCGAGGCAGCGAGAGTTGCTGGTGCCCAACATGAAGGTTCAGGCGGGGGCAGGAGCAGATGCAACATATGAGGGGGCGACGGTGCTGGAGCCGAAGCAGGGGTTCTATGAACGGCCTGTTGCCACTCTTGACTTTGCATCGCTGTACCCGTCGATTATGATGGCCCACAACCTCTGCTACTGCACTCTGGTGAGTGATTGAATGGGGGACATGCGTGCATATTCCCTTCCCCTCGTCACGTGTACACATACCCCGAATTCACACACACACACACACACACACACACACACACACACACACACACACACACACACACACACACACACACACACACACACACACACACACACACACACACACACACCCTTGACTTTGCATCACTGTACCCGTCGATCCCCTGATGGCCCGCAACCTCTGCTACTGCACTCTGGTTCACACATGCACACACCCACGTCCATGATCATGCCCGCACACGTGTGTGGGCATGATCATGCGCACTCCCATGATGATGCTGCGCCTGGGCGTGCACCCATGTCACCACTCACTGCATCACTCACGCGATCACTTACCCCATCACCCACCCTCCAACTCCCACCACTTTCACCGTAAGATTCAGAAGGAGCATGGTATCATCAGGCCACCAGACGACCAGATATCACAAACCCCCAAATCCCATCAAATTTCGGAAACCCATCCCATCAATCACACCGTTCACCCTTTCGGGTGCAGAAGGAGGATGGTATCAGGCCACCGGACGACCAGATATCGCAAACCTCCACAGGCCTTTGAGAAGTCTCAAAAGTTGACCCACCAACCCCCACCACTCCGCACCACTCCCGACCCCTCCCCACCATTCCCCACCACTCCCACCATCAGGTGCAGAAGGAGCATGGTATCAGGCCACCAGACGACCAGATATCGCAAACCCCCACAGGCCTTTGAGAAGTCTCAAAAGTTGACCCACCAACCCCCACCACTCCACACCACTCCCACCATCAGGTGCAGAAGGAGCATGGCATCAGGCCACCAGACGACCAGATATCGCAAACTCCCACAGGAGATCTCTTTGTCAAGGCATCTGCAGCCAAGGGCATTCTGCCAGAGATTCTGGAAGAACTGCTGGCAGCAAGGAAGAGAGCAAAGGCTGATCTCAAGGTGAGGGGTGGGTGGGTAGGAGGGAAGGGAGGAAGGGGGAGGGGGGTTTGTTGCCTGGTTCCTTCTAGTCTCCTCGTCTTTTGAGTCGACTCAAAAGCAGGTTCCTTCTAGTCTCCTCGTCTTTTGAGTCGACTCAAAAGCAGGTTCCTTCTAGTCTCCTCGTCTTTTGAGTCGACTCAAAAGCAGGTTCCTTCTAGTCTCCTCGTCTTTTGAGTCGACTCAAAAGCAGGTTCCTTCTAGTCTCCTCGTCTTTTGAGTCGACGCAAAAGCAGGTTCCTTCTAGTCTCCTCGTCTTTTGAGTCGACTCAAAAGCAGGTTCCTTCTAGTCTCCTCGTCTTTTGAGTCGACTCAAAAGCAGGTTCCTTCTAGTCTCCTCGTCTTTTGAGTCGACTCAAAAGCAGGTTCCTTCTAGTCTCCTCGTCTTTTGAGTCGACTCAAAAGCAGGTTCCTTCTAGTCTCCTCGTCTTTTGAGTCGACTCAAAAGCAGGTTCCTTCTAGTCTCCTCGTCTTTTGAGTCGACTCAAAAGCAGGTTCCTTCTAGTCTCCTCGTCTTTTGAGTCGACTCAAAAGCAGGTTCCTTCTAGTCTCCTCGTCGTGAAGGCATCAGCCGCCAAGGGCATTCTGCCAGATATATTGGAAGAGCTGCTGGCAGCGAGGAAGAGAGCAAAGGCTGATCTCAAGGTATGCGCTGCGTTTTTTGTTGCGTGGATTTTTTGTTGCATGGACTTTTTGTTGCATGGACTTTTTGCTGCATGGACTTTTTGTTGCATGGACTTTTTGTTGCATGTCTCAAGTCTCCAAATCCATCCTCCTTCCCTCCCTCCCTGTCTGCTCTTCATCTCTGCAGAAAGCCACGGATCCACTGGAGAAAGCAGTGCTGGACGGCCGACAGCTGGCACTCAAGGTAGGATGACAGCTGGCAGAGAGGGTAGGATGACAGCTGGCGGAGAGGGTAGGATGACAGCTGGCAACCCAGGCCAGGTAGCTTGACAGCTGGCATGCAAGGAAGGATAACAGCAAACCAAATTCTCCAGCTTCCTTCCTGGTCCTCTTTTTTCGTTTCTCAATGCTTTCACACCCTTTCGTGTGTGTCTCTTCATTTGCCAGCTCAGACTACAGCATCACAGGGGCCACTGTCGCTGCATTATCATGCCTCTGCTTTGCATGCTTCTGCTCATTTTCTTCCCCCTCCCATCAGCCTCACCACAGGTGAGTGCCAACTCGGTCTACGGCTTCACAGGGGCCACTATCGGCGCTCTGTCATGCCTCTACTTTCCATGTGTCCGCTCATTCCCTTCGACCTTTACTCCGTGGTTCTCCTCTCTTCCCCCCCTTCATCACAGGTGAGTGCCAACTCGGTCTACGGCTTCACAGGGGCCACTATCGGCGCTCTGTCATGCCTCTACTTTCCATGTGTCCGCTCATTCCCTTCGACCTTTACTCCGTGGTTCTCCTCTCTTCCCCCCCTTCATCACAGGTGAGTGCCAACTCGGTCTACGGCTTCACAGGGGCCACTATCGGCGCTCTGTCATGCCTCTACTTTCCATGTGTCCGCTCATTCCCTTCGACCTTTACTCCGTGGTTCTCCTCTCTTCCCCCCCTTCATCACAGGTGAGTGCCAACTCTGTCTACGGCTTCACAGGGGCCACTATCGGCGCTCTGCCCTGCTTGGAGATATCATCCAGTGTTACTGCCTACGGTGAGTCACTCACGTGCATGACTGGGGCTTTAGAATCCGGGCTCTGCCTGTGTTACTTCCTTTGCTTCTGTGCTGCCCGGTTACCTTTTCTGCATCTGTGCTGCCTTTGTTGCTGCGATTCTGAGCTAGATGTGACTTTTGAGAATTCTCAAAAGTTTCTGCGTCTGTGCTGCCTGTGTTGCTGCGATTCTGAGCTAGATGTGACTTTTGAGAATTCTCAAAAGTTTCTGCGTCTGTGCTGCCTGTGTTGCTGCGATTCTGAGCTAGATGTGACTTTTGAGAATTCTCAAAAGTTTCTGCGTCTGTGCTGCCTGTGTTGCTGCGATTCTGAGCTAGATATGACTTTTGAGAATTCTCAAAAGTTTCTGCGTCTGTGCTGCCTGTGTTGCTGCGATTCTGAGCTAGATGTGGCTTTTGAGAATTCTCAAAAGTTTCTGCGTCTGTGCTGCCTGTGTTGCTGCGATTCTGAGCTAGATGTGGCTTTTGAGAATTCTCAAAAGTTTCTGCGTCTGTGCTGCCTGTGTTGCTGCGATTCTGAGCTAGATGTCGGCCTTGACGAACGTGGCGACTTGACTTTTGAGTCGACTCAAAAGATGTCGCCCTTGACGAACGTGGCGACTTGACTTTTGAGTCGACTCAAAAGATGTCGGCCTTGACGAACGTGGCGACTTGACTTTTGAGTCGACTCAAAAGATGTCGGCCTTGACGAACGTGGCGACTTGACTTTTGAGTCGACTCAAAAGATGTCGGCCTTGACGAACGTGGCGACTTGACTTTTGAGTCGACTCAAAAGATGTCGGCCTTGACGAACGTGGCGACGCTGACGAAGCATTCGACCTCCTCATTACAGATGCTTCTCTCCTTCCCCATCCGTGCATGCGTGCAGGGCGGCAGATGATAGAGCAGACGAGGGCGTTTGTGGAGCAGCACTACTCCATTGCCAACGGTTACTTGCACAATGCCTCTCTCTCAAGGCACCTCAATAATTCACTTCTGCTTCACCTTCCTCATGGATGTGTGTGTGTGCGTGCATGCGTGCGTGTGTGTGTTCATGTGTCCATGCGTGCAGGGCGGCAGATGATAGAGCACACGAGGGCGTTCGTGGAGCAGCATTACTCCATCACCAACGGCTACTCGCACAATGCCCTTTGATGCACTGTTCCACCTCTTCTTCCTTGTGGGTGTGCGTGCATGTGTGCTTGTGTGCGTGTGTCCGTGCGTGCAGGGCGGCAGATGATAGAGCACACGAGGGCGTTTGTGGAGCAGCACTACTCCATCGCCAACGGTTACTCGCACAATGCGGATGTGGTCTACGGCGACACGGATTCGGTGATGGTGATGTTTGGCGTGGACACTGTCGAGGAGGCCATGCGCATGGGCAGGCAGGCGGCAGAAGAAATTTCTGACACCTTCCCCAAGGTATGTAGGAATAGGTACGTGGTACATGTGCCAATGCCGACGTGGTGTACGGTGACACGGACTCAGTGACTTTTGAGAATTCTCAAAACCGGAGGGATTTTTAAGCCAGCTATATTGGAGTGACTTTTGAGAATTCTCAAAAGTCACTCCAATGCCGACGTGGTGTACGGTGACACGGACTCAGTGATGGTCATTTTTGGCGTGGACACTGTTGAGGAGGCCATGCGCATGGGCAGGCAGGCGGCAGAAGAAATTTCTGACACCTTCCCCAAGGTGAGAGAGCACGATTTGAAGTCGACTCAGAGCACAATGCGGATGTGGTCTACGGCGATACTGACTCAGTGATGGTCATCTTTGGCGTGGACACTGCCAAGGAGGCCATGCGCATGGGCAGACAGGCCGCAGAGGAGATCTCTGATACCTTCCCCAAGGTGAGAGTCCTTATTTGCTGGATAGTCGAAACTCAGATGGTCCTTTTCTGTTCCAACTTCCCCTCCCCTCCCTTTCTTGTTGCCTTCTAGCTGATTTGAAAAATAAAAGCAAATGACATATATTCTTTTCTGTCTGCCCTGGTCTTGCCTCTCAGCCAATCAGGCTGGAGTTTGAGAAGGTGTATTTCCCGTACCTGCTGATCAACAAGAAGCGCTACGCGGGGCTGTACTGGTCCAACTCCAAGGCCTTTGACAAGATGGACACCAAAGGTGCGATGATTGATGTGTGACAGTAAAGGTGTGTTTCTTATAACATGTGCAAGAAGCAATATACCGGACTGTACTGGTCCAACTCCAAGGCCTTTGAATAAGATGGACACCAAAGGTAGGTACGGCGGCCTAGGTGTGCCGATAAAGGTGTGATTATATCAAGTGCAAGAGGCTGTACTGGCCAAAACTCAAAGGGCTTCGATAAGATGGGAACCCATCCAACCAACATCTTGTCTCCTTTCGACTCCTCACATCTTGTCTCCTTTCGCCTCCTCACATCTTGTCTCCTTTCGCCTCCTCACATCTTGTCTCCTTTCGCCTCCTCACATCTTGTCTCCTTTCGCCTCCTCACATCTTGTCTCCTTTCGCCTCCTCACATCTTGTACCCGTGTTCTTTCAGCCCATTGATAAGGAGTGTTTTGAGACGTCTCAAAACACTTCTTCATCCAACCGACATCTTGTCCCCTTTCGCCTCCTCACATCTTGTACCCGTGTTCTTTCAGCCCATTGACCCCACAGGTATCGAGATGGCTCAAAGAGACAACTGTCGGCTCTGAGTCGACTTCAGAATAAGTTCGGTCTTCCCTCTCTCTGTCTCTTCCCCTTGTCTCCTACTGCTGTAACCCTTCAGGCATTGAGACGGTTCGGAGAGACAACTGCTTGTTGGTCCGCCAGGTGAGCTGGGGACGTGTTTTTCAGTTGAGATTCTCAAGAAAACGTGGTCTACTTACCTGGCGTATGTGAAATCTGATCTGAGATTTTTCCCATGGCTGCGGCATGCACATGTGAAGGCTGTCGTTTACTTTTGAGGCAATGCCTAGTGCCCACTGGTTTGCTTCCACAGGTGGTGGACGAGTGCTTGCGGCGCATTCTAATGTGAAGGCTGTCATCTCGGATCTCCTCTTGAACAAGCTCGACCTCTCGCTGCTGGTTATCACCTCTATGTTGAAACACCACGTGTATCGTCTCATGCCCCCCACTGGTTCACCCCACTTTACAGGTGGTGGATGAGTGCTTATGGCGGATCCTAATGGAGCGGGATATTCTCGGAGTGGTGGCGTATGTGAAAGGCTGTCATCTTTCAAATTGAATCAAAGTCCCCTCCCCCACGCACAGGTGGTGGACGAGTGCTTGCGGCGGATTCTCATGGAGCGAGATTTTTGAGGCGCCTCAAAAATGAGTGCTTGCGGCGGATTCTCATGGAGCGGGATTTTTGAGGCGCCTCAAAAATGAGTGCTTGCGGCGGATTCTCATGGAGCGGGATTTTTGAGGCGCCTCAAAAATGAGTGCTTGCGGCGGATTCTCATGGAGCGGGATTTTTGAGGCGCCTCAAAAATGAGTGCTTGCGGCGGATTCTCATGGAGCGGGATTTTTGAGGCGCCTCAAAAATGAGTGCTTGCGGCGGATTCTCATGGAGCGGGATTTTTGAGGCGCCTCAAAAATGAGTGCTTGCGGCGGATTCTCATGGAGCGGGATTTTTGAGGCGCCTCAAAAATGAGTGCTTGCGGCGGATTCTCATGGAGCGGGATTTTTGAGGCGCCTCAAAAATGAGTGCTTGCGGCGGATTCTCATGGAGCGGGATATTCCCGGCGCTGTGGCGTATGTGAAGGCCGTCATCTCGGATCTCCTCTTGAACAAGCTCGACCTCTCGCTGCTGGTTATTACCTCTATGTTCAAACACCTCATGCATCGTCTCATGCCCCACTGGTTCAACCCACCCCACAGGTGGTGGGCGAGTGCTTGCAGCGGATCCTAAGGGAGTGGGACATCCTCGGAGCAGTGGCGTATGTGAAGGCTGTGATCTGTTCTTGAGGCACCTCGTATATCCTCTCATGCCTCACTGATTAACGTCCCACCCCACCCCCACGCACAGGTGGTGGACGAGTGCTTGTGGAGGATACTCATGGAGCGGGATATTCCTGGAGCAGTGGCATATGTGAAGGCTGTTATGTATCCGGAAGCTCATGCATCGTATCGTGTCCCCCCTGGTTCAACCCACAGGTGGTGGATGAGTGCTTGCGGAGGATACTCATGGAGCGGGATATTCCTGGAGCAGTGGCATATGTGAAGGCTGTTATGTATCCGGAAGCTCATGCATCGTATCGTGTCCCCCCTGGTTCAACCCACAGGTGGTGGATGAGTGCTTGCGGAGGATACTCATGGAGCGGGATATTCCTGGAGCAGTGGCATATGTGAAGGCTGTTATCTCAGATCTTCTTATGAACAAGCTCGACCTCTCGCTGCTGGTGATCACCAAGGCGCTAACCAAGGGAGGTGACGACTATGCAGTCAAGGCGGCCCACGTTCAGCTAGCAGAGAGGATGCGCAAGGTGAGTGAGGATTCTCTCACCTTGTGACTCAGATATTGCGAGAAGCCTTTTTTATTCGACAACCATGGAGATCAACTAGTCATTGGGGTTGTTCTTCGTTGCTCATATGTTGCCGTGCGTCGCTAATCTGCCTCTGCATTCACTAGCAGCTGCTCATTCTTTTGTGAGATTCACCTTCCCTTTCTTCCTCTTTCCGCCCTTTACCACCCCTTTCCGCCCTTTACCACCCCTTTCCGCCCTTTACTACCCCTTTCCGAATCCACCTTTGTTGTTGCTTGAATCCCTCTCTCTCAGCGTGACCCCGCCACAGCACCAGGCATTGGGGATCGAGTGGCGTACGTCATTTGCAAGGCTCCAAAGGGCAGCAAGGTGAGCTGCTTGCGACGTGCGGTGCATGTAGCTTGCTTGAATCTGCCCATCTCCCAGCGTGACTCCGCCACAGCACCGGATCGAGTGGCGTATGTCATCTGCAAGGCCCCCAAGGGAAACAAGGTGAGCTGCTTGCAAATGCATGCGGTAAAAAGTGCATAGACTCCTGAGGAAGCAGGATGCACTTCTTCTTGTATGCTCTTGGTAGGTTCGCATACCCATTGTCTTAAATCTCTCAAAACGTTAGGCATACACAGGCTCTTGTAACAGACGCCTGCGTTATGCTTCCAAGAGTGGGGGACAAAATGACGTCACTCCCTCCAGGCATGCGATGAGATTGCTATACCTGTGGTCCGTTCACCCGTTAGGCCTGCTTCTTCTGTACGGGATTACCGGGCATCGGGGATCGAGTGGCCTATTCTGTCAGGCATGCGATGAGATTGCTATACCTGCGGTCCATTCACCCGTTATGCCTGCTTCTTCTGTACGAGATTCACGCACTCAGTTCGCTCTCTCCTGCTTCACATTTTCTCATCTCAGGCATACGAGAAGTCTGAGGACCCCATCCATGTGCTGGAGAACAACATACCCATCGACCCGCACTACTACCTTGAAAACCAACTCAGCAAGGTAAGCGCGGTTGTCCTTTGGGGTGCCTCACAAGTTTCCCACCATGCGTACTGACGAGAGATCGACATATCCATTCACAAGAAGTCTGAGGACCCCATTCATGTGCTGGAAAACAACATACCCATCGACCCGCACTACTCTACTACCTTGAGAACCAACTCAGCAAGGTGAGGGGTGAAGTGTTGATATTCTTGTTCTCAATAGCAGACGATTCCTCTGGAGCAACAAACAACATACCCATCAACCCTCACTATTACATGGAGAACCAACTCAGCAAGGTAAGCGCGGTTGTCCTTTGAGGCGCCTGAAAAGTCTGCCCTCACCACTTTTGAGGCGACCATTCTGCCGCTAAAAATTCTCCTGCGGATATTCGAGCCAATTCTGAAGAATGCGAGCAAGGAGCTGCTGAGTGGCGCGCACTCGCGAGCCGTGTCCATCTCCACTGCCCTCCACCACTTAAACTCGTATCTTCAACCCTAAACCCCAATGTGTCAGCCCCTCTTGCGGATATTCGAGCCCATCTTGACGAAGCTGCTGAGCCAGGAGCTGCTGAGTGGGGCGAACTCGGTGATCCATACACCATTCAAACCCCTCTCCCCCCCCCACCCCCGTTTCTTGTTTGAACCCTCAACCCATACCCTATATACCCCGACGTTCCAGCCACTGCTGAGAATTTTCGAGCCCATTCTGAAGAACGCAAGCAAGGAGCTGCTGAGCGGGGCGCACACGCGTGCCGTTTCCATCTCCACGCCTTCGACAGGTGGCATCATGCGATTCGCCAAAGTCCGCCTCTCCTGCCTCGGCTGCAAGACGCCCCTCAGGTAACCCAACCGCCTGTTTTTTTTTTTTTTCTTACAACAATAAGTTATGATTGAATGTCGAACCCTTCTAGCCCTTTCTTGTTTGGTCCATGAAATCTCTGAGAACAGCTGTGCCTAAGGGACAGTCCGAATGGTGTCCTATGTTTGGTGTGTATGCACGAATGCGCTGCCTTTTACCATCTCCTCCTCTCCTTTTATCGTCCTTTACGTTCTCTCTGCTCACTCTCCTGGCAGTGGAAATTCCCAGACGCTGTGCGTGCACTGTATGGATCGAGAAGGCGAGATTTACCAACGGATCACATCCACTGGTGAGTCTTTGATAGTTTAATTTCAATGGTTTCTGCTGGCCGTGTTTTTTAAGATAATCGATAATCAGCTTACCAATCCCTCAATCCTGCTTTCTGTGTGCTTCCTTCATGCTTTCTGCATCCTCCCTCCTTGCTGTCTGTGATTCAGTGCGGGAGTGTGAGGAGCAGTTTGGAAGGCTATGGGTGGAGTGCCAGCGATGTCAGGGCAGCTTGCACCAAGACGTGCTCTGCACCAGGTATGCTGTGTGGTGTTGCTGTAGCATGTGCGCTGATGTGATGTTTAAGTCGGCTAATAAAGAAGCAGCAGCTTGGAAGGCTATGGGTGGAGTGCCAGCGATGCCAGGGCAGCTTGCATCAAGACGTGCTGTGCACCAGGTACGCTGTATGGTGGAATGTTGGTGCTGCTGTATGGTGGCTCTGATGGTGCTGCTGTAGACTTTAAGTTGACTCTTAAGTCACCTAATGCCAGCAATGCCAGGGCAGCTTGCATCAAGACATGCTGGGCACCAGGTACGCTGTATGGTGCTTCTGTAGCATGTAGGATGGCGGTGTTGCTGTCTATCTTGCTGCATGGGGTGCCGGTGGTGTCAGGGAAGCTTGCATCAAGACGTGCTCTGCAGCACCAGGTGAGATGGTGGCTCTGATGGTGCTGTTGTTGCTGTAGCTGGTGGGGTTTGCACTGTTGTGTGGCTGCTTAGAGGTCAGTAGAGGTTGTGTGCCATAGCTTTCCGTAGCACGGATTAGTCTGTAACTGTTCAGTCTACGTGGAGGGGCCCACCGTGGCTGCTTGACCTTAACGATCACCCACCAACTCTCCCCTGTTCTCTTCCCCTGGCAGTCGCGACTGCCCCTCCACGTCCCTCTGTGCCTTTTCCCCCTGTTCTCTTCCCCTGGCGGAGGAAGAAGGCACAGAAGGACGTGGAGGGGACCCTACCATTGACTGCTTTATTCCAATTATCACTCCCTTCCACCCTCCCCCTGTTCTCTCCCCCTGGCAGTCGGGATTGCCCCATATTCTATCGGAGGAAGAAAGCACAGAAGGATGTGGAGGAGTCGCACGCTCAACTTGCAAGATTCGACTTTTGACTTCTTAAACGACTCAAAAATTGGCCCTACTTGCGGTTTTGGGCCAACTTGCAAAAAGTAATGAGCCAACACAACAGATATATGCACAAATACACAAGCACAGAAGTAGAGGCGGGCCGAAGTCAGCCGTCGGGAGTCAGATTTTGACCTGACTATATTGAGAAAAGCCAGCCCTTCTTAGTTGCCGTCAGGCCCCAATTGTACAGTTGCTCTAAGCTCCTTGTTCTGGCTGCATTATGTGCTCTAGTGTTGTTATGTTCTCCAAGCAAGGTAAAGGTTGTACCTTGGTGAAGCAACTTGTACAGTTGTAGATGGGATGAGAGTTGGGTGTAGGAGGATGGGATGGTTGCAACGGGAAGGAGGGGTTGAACATAAATTCAGTAAACGGGTACCAACATCAAACCAGCTTTTGGACTTGATGGGCGAAAGCACAAAACCTTTCGCAACTGTGGCAACCAGTCGTCGCTTCGAAAGAAATGGGCTAGCGAACGCAGACGTAATCTGTATGCGACATTGTCGCAATGTTCTCGTGAAAGGAGATGGCATTGATGCGCCAGCGAAGGTTACCCCACAGCTCGGCAATCCCAGCGCTTGGCAATCCCAGCGCAGTGAGTGGGACCAGAATAGGATCCGTCTGTTTGCACTCACCATGCCTTCTATCAGAGCACTTCTCCGTTCTCTTGGGTCTGTATCGTGAACTTTGCTACTAGAGTGTGAGATGTCTGCTGCCAGCAATCGGAGGAACTATTGAGACGAAACGTTTTCTTACAGATGGTCGTCGTAGGACACTCACTGAAGGCGTGTAAGTCGTTCATGTGATCCATCGTCCGTTTCGTTGCATCCATCGGCTATTCGTTATGGCGTATCGTACCAGAACGTCACGGCCACCCATCGCGTGGATAAACAGATTAAGATCTTCATTAAGATTCATGACACCGTCTTCTACGCCTCGTAATAAGTCATTTTCAGAGAAGCCTGAAATGGCATCCGCAGCTGCTATTCCTTCCCCGCCGAGCCTCCACCGGTTTGGGCTAAATCGACACCAGCCTGCACAAAACGCATTCACCAGGTTTCGAACTTCTGACCGGAGCTTCACTATAGGCTGCCCAGCTGGATCGTCGGCCAGAGCAGCAGAGGTTCCCGAGGCGGAGAGCGCGAACGTGCGATTCGATCCGAGCTTCGATGGCAAACCAGCAGTGGCGGTCGGGACGGAGGATCGACTGCGTACAGATGGAAGTGAGGAGGGAGAGAGTGAGGGACGAAAATCAGAGAAGAGCGAGAGTAGAGTGACAAGAGCAAGGGAAGTGGGGGGGAAGGATGCGGGAGGCGGGTGGAAGCGTGGAGAGAGAGAAGGGTGCAAGGATTCAGAGGAGGAGGAGGAGGCAGTTGCAGTAATCGCTGGAGTGTTGAGAGAGAAATTCGGGGATCAGATCGTGAGAGAGGAGGGGGAGGAGGAGGGGTGTACAAACGGAATGATTACGGACGAGGAGGATGCTAAGGGACGACACGAAGCGGAAGAGTTGGGGGATGGGGATGAGGAAAGAGAGGGCGCAGAAGCTGAGGGCGAAGAGGGTGAGGATTGGAACGAGGGGGAAGACGCAGAAGCAGAAGCAGAAGCAGAAGCAGAAGCAGAAGCGAGTGAGGAGGACGCACCACCCAACACATCTCCTCCCACCCGCCCATCTCCTCCACACTATGGCCCTCGTCGGGTCGTATCTCCCTCCTCCCTCCTCTCCCTCTACCGCTTCTTCTCCTCCCACCTCGGCATCTCCTCCCCTTCCACTGTCGCTTCCCTCCTCGCCTCTCACCCTGCCCTCCTGCGTTCTGATCCAGCCAATGATCTTCTGCCACGTGTCCACCTCCTCCAGTCATATGGCTTATCCCGTGCCGACATGTCAGCCATCTCCATGAGAAATTGTTCCTGGCTCCGAGTCTCCCTTTCCCACCTTCAGGAAATGCTTGATTTTCTCTTGGCTCGGGGCGTACGCCGAACCAAGCTAGGTACGGTGCTCCGAAAGTCTCCATTTCTCATTACCATGCGGACTCGTTCACCGAACTTGGACATTCTGGTGGAGAGAGGGGGGGTTCCTGTGGACAAGCTGGGTGTGCTTATAGAGAGAGGTCCAATAACTCTGTGCATGAAGGAGGAAACCATACGAAGTCGCCTCGAGCAATTATCAGCATATTTTACCACTGGATCCGGAGAAGGAAGCGTCAACAGCGGGCACCTGAGGCAACACCTGAATAGGCAGCACAAGGACAAGAATCACCTGAGCAGACTCCTGGTGCGGTGTCCAGGAATCCTCCTCAGGCCTCCGGAGCGCATTGCCGCCAACCTCCTCCTCCTCCAGTCCTTCACTCCTCCTGACAGCCCTTCTGTTTCCATTTCGATTCTCCGCCACACCCCCTCTCTCGTCCACAGAAACTCCCAGAATCTCTTAGCTAAGCTCCAGTTTTTAGTGGAGTTGGTGGGGGAGAAGGCAACAGCGAGCGTGGTGCGCAACTTTCCAAGGATTCTTACTCTATCGGTAGAAAATATGCAAAGCAAGGTGGCATTGCTGAGCGATCTGATTGGTCGAGAGAACGCCGTGCTTGCAACGGCAAGGAACCCTTTATTGCTGTCGTCCAGTGAAGAGAATTTCAGGACGGGTTTCAGCGAGCTTGTAAGAGAAGTGGAAGAGGCATTGGAGAGCAGTGGGGAAGCAGGAAGTGAGATGCAACGGTTGGAGGGGGCATTGAAGCATGATGCAAGGGAATGTGCTGGGCAAGAGGGAAGCGGTACCAGCTTTCCAGCCGGGTCAAAGCGCTGGGATGAAGTAAAAGCAGGAGAAGGACAAGGCTTTAAGAGCATTGCTGCCACCATCACAGCTCGTGAGATGGTGGTGAGTCTGGTGATGAAGTTCCCGAATTCTATTTTCTACAGTTGGGAGCGGAACACGAAGCACAAGGTGGAATACCTAAAGTGGGACATGGGGTTGTCTATAACGGAGATGCTCGCGTTCCCCATGTTCCTTGGGTTCAGTTTGGAGCGGCGAATCAGACCGCGACATCTGGCACTGCTGAGCAAGGGGTATGTGTTGGTACCACATGAGGTAGCTCTACCAAAGAATAGGGGAGAAAAAGGGGGGCACTTGGAGGGAGTTGGTAGCGGGAGGAGGGCAGAAGGAAAGGACGAGGATATGGAAGTAGAATATGGGGAGGATGAGGGTGGGATGGATGAGATGAGGGTGGGGAAGGTTGAGTATCACAGTGTACTGGATTCTGTGCAAGACAGCTATGCTGTGGTGGGGAGAGAAGGTACTGCTGGCCAGCGAGGCGTGAATCGGCAGCAGGGAAGGGAGGCGGTTTGTTTGATTCAGTTGCTTAAAGGCTCGGACAAGGAGTTTGAAAAGAGATTCAAGGTAGAGCTTGCACCGTTCATGCCGGAAACTCGTTCATAGTCGAGCTTTTGAGGCACCTCGAAAGGGGGGTGGCGTGCTTGGTTCCTCTGTTACTTGATTGCCCGACAAGGAAATTGAAAAGGGAATCAAGGTTAATGGTCCCTAATCAAGCTTCTGAGGCACCTCTAAAGGGGGGCGGGTGGTGTGCTTGGTTCCTATGTTACTTGATTGCCTGATCGAGAAGCGATTCAAGGCCGCGCTTGTTGCGCCGTTCATGCCAGGAACTTGTCCCTAAACAAGCTTTTGATGCGCCGCGAAATGGCAGGGGGCGCGGTGCTGCGGTTTTCTTGATTCAGCTGCCTTGATGACCACACAAGGTTCACGGTCGAGCTTTGCCTTGCATGCACCGTCCATTTCCGGAAGCTCACCCCTGGTTTGGCTTTCAATGCGCCTCTAAAGGGAGGCGATGCGGTACGCTTGATTCAGTTACTTGGATGCGTGCGGAGTATAGAAATTGATTATGAGAAGAGATTGAAATTGCTTCTTGCTCGCCCATGCCGAGAACTCATCCCTAGTCAAGCATTTGAGGCGCCGCGAATGGGAGGGGGTTTCGATTCAATGCGCCTGTTGGCAATTAATCTGTTGGCGACAAAGGGAACCCTGCAAACCTTACAGGCTAAGCTACAGAACCAAACTTATGCTCCTTCTGCCGCTGTCCCTGCGGCTGCTCCAGCTCCTGCTCCTGCTTCTGCTCCTTCAGCCCCTGTCCATACTGCCGCTCCTGCTCCTGCCCCTGCCCCTGCTGCTACTCCTGCTCCTGCTCCTGCTTCCGCTTCTGCTTCTGCTTCTGCCCCTCCTGCTCCTGTCTCTGCTCCTGCTCCTGCTCCTGCTCCTGCTCCTGCTCCTGCTCCTGCTCCTGCTTCTTCCCCTGCTGCTCCTGTCTCTACTCCAGCTCCTACTCCGGCTCCTGCTCCTGCCTCTATCCCTGTCTCTACTCCTGTCCCTGCTCCTGCTCCTGCTCCTGCTCCTGCTCCTGCTCCTGCTTCTGCTCCTATCACGGTACCTAGCAGCAGCACGGCGAGTCTCTTCCAGCTTAGCTCGCTTCAACCTCTCCTGCTCCTGCTTCTTTGCTTTCTCTGCTGCCGTATCCTTTTTAACTGCCACACACAAAAGGGTATGGGTGAAGCATGGGAGAAAAAAAACAAGGAACCAGGGGTGATGAAAAAGCTGAGCTCTCGCCAGCCTCCTGTCACGAGAGACGAGACAACCTTTGAGGTGCCTAAGAAAAATGACAAATTTCATCTCATCCGGTTCCATTTTCATCCTACTGTACCCTAGCCTTTTTTTAAGCATCCCAGCACGTCGCTGGACAGCTTAACACGGCTCAACACGACCCAAGATGGCTGAATACAGCTTAACATGGGCCAACACATCCCAAAAACGCCCCCAGCCGACTGTGTTTATTCAGCTGCTTTGCCATCCGCCGCTTCAGCCTCTCCTGCGATGTCTCCTTCGCCCCTCTCTCCATACAACAACGTGCTAAGCCCCTAGTTTCACCCACTTTCACCTCCAACCCACTTCACCCCCCTTCACACCCAGCCTACTGTGTTTGTTCAGCTGCTTGGCCATCAGCCGCTTCAGCCTCTCCTGCGGGGTCTCCTTCGCCCCTCCCTCGGCTCCCTTGCCTGCCGCCCCTGCCACTCGAGGCACCGTGGATGGCGCAAGCAAGCGGCGGCTGTGGGGAAGACGGGTGGAAGTGAAGAGAAGGGAGTGGGGAGAGAAAACAGTTCTTGATTTGTCTCAAAAGTCCTGTTTATTTCGCCCCTCCCTCAGCTCCCTTCCCCCCCCCGCCTGCCACTCGAAGAAGTGTGGATGGTGCAAGCAAGCGACGGCTGTGGGGAGGGGAGGATGGGTGGAAGTGGCGAGAGGGAGAGTGGGGACGTGGGGACAGGAGAAAAATGTTATGTGACCCGCGGGGCACTCCAAAAACTTTTGCGGCGATTGATAAGTTAACCAAAAAAAAACAAGAGGCGACGAAATCGTCTTAGGGTTGCGAAGCGTTTTGCATAATTACATACCGTAATCCCCCGCATAGTACACCCTAGGGTGTACTGATAAATACCCCCCTTTTGGGGGGTGTACTCTACGGGGGATTACGGTAAATTTGTAGAACTTACAATTTACATTATGCTGTAGTATGACACGAAGTAGTACTTCTTGTCGCTAGGCAAAGATCAAAAGAATCACACCAGAAGGAATCGATCTGGAAACCTTCCGATTCTGCGTTCAATCTTATACGACTACGATAGCGCTAATGTCCATTTCGAATAGCTGATTTTAACAGACTGTTACTTTTGCGACGAATCTGAGACTACCTTAGAGTTTGTTCGTCCCTTTTTTCTCCCGCTTCTCCTTCTCGCTGGTCACGCTCTACCAGCTTCTCCACCTACTCTGACTGCAACTTAGGTAAGAAGATCCCTCAGCTCTAGCTCCAACTAAGTTAGATGCCTATTAGATAGAGTAACATTTAGTCAATCCGTATCCTTACTGTGTAAATGGATGAGTATTAGCTAGACTTAGTTGTTTAAACGTAGGTTCTAGGCCCTTTGTAAGATTTCGTTTCTTCCTGCATAAGCTTGCATCTGTTTCTTCTATTCTTCATCCTTCAACTTTCCTTTCGTCGGTTGCCTTTTCTTCATATTTGCATGTTTGAGTTCTTTTTTTTTTTTTCAACCTCGTCTTAGGTTGTACATAAAGATTGTAATAGGTTGCACGTTCAGTCCATTTCGTTCTCTCTCGCTCGTTCTCTCTCTCCCGTTTCTCTCTCTCCCGTTCTCTCTCTCCCGTTCTCTCTCTCCCGTTCTCTCTCGCTCGTTCTCTCTCTCTCCCGTTCTCTCTCTCCCGTTCTCTCTCGCTCGTTCTCTCTCTCCCGTTCTCTCTCTCCCGTTCTCTCTCTATCGTTCTCTCTCTCTCGTTCTCTCTCTCGTTCTCTCTCGTTTTCTTTCTCCATCTCTTTCTCTTGTTCGTTCTCTCTCTCTTGTTCTCTCTCTCTCTCGTTCTCTCGTTCTCCCGCGTTCTCTCGTTTTCTCTCTCTCTCTCTCTCGTTCTCCCTCTCTCTCGTTCTCTCTCTCTCGTTCTCCCTCTCGCGTTCTCTCTCTCTCTCTCGTTCTCTCTCTCTCTCTCTCTCTCTCTCTCTCTCTCTCGTTCTCTTTCTCTCGTTCTCTCTCTCTCTCTCTCACTCGTTCTCTCTCTCGTTCTCTCTCTCTCGTTCTCTCTCTCTCGTTCTCTCTCTTTCGTTCTCTCTTTTTCAGTCATTCCTTTGTTTTCGTCCGTCCTCTTTTCCTATCTCGATTCCTACTTGTATCTTGTCTTCCCTTTTGTTTATTTCCACTTCTTTTTGCTGGTTTTTATTCCGCTTTCAGTTTGGTGAATCATACTTATTTCCCTCCTTCCTCCTTTTTTTTCTGTTTACTCCTTCAGTGTGATGCTTCCGTTTTCTGCTTCCTCATTATGCTTCTGTTTTCTGCTGTGTTTGATGTGCAACTTGTCGCACCTTTTTTTGCGACACTAAAATCCCTCCTCATTCGTCCCTTCTGTCCCCCCCCCTCCCCTTTTTTTTCTATGTTGTACTCCTCAGAGGCTTTGCTGTTTTCTTGAGGCAGTCTAGTCAACTTCTGAAGTGGAAAGATAACAGTGATGACGGTGACCTGTAGGATCGTATTGTATTGGTAAATTTCATTTGCTTCTGTTTTATTGTTTGTAAAGCTTGTGCATTGAGCTTTTGTGTTTGTTTGAATGTGCATGTGTTTGTATGTGTCTGTATGTGTGTGTATGTTCATGTGTGTGCGTGGGTGTTCTCGGTGTATAAATCTCCATATCCATTGCAATAACAATGCATGTCTGTGATTTTTAAAAAGAAAGCTCAGGTCTATCATTTCACATAAGGTTCATTGGCGCACTCAGTGACTCGTGTGCGACCACTTCGAACTGGATTTGATAGAGTTGACTTCTTTTTTAGATTTCACAGATTGTGTTGTTTCATGTGATTGTTGATTATTCAAAATCTATGCTATTGACCTCCCCCCCATGCTAGGCAGGGGATGGCGGTAGCTTAGTTTTTGGGTCGTTAACTGTCACGCATTTTATTGTGTGCATGCATGTGCATCATGATTCATGACATCATACTATTAAACATAATGCATCATATAGCATTATTTATGCATCATGCATCTATTTATCATTACCACAGCACCATTTAATAGTAACACATACTAATATATAACAGTACAGCATATATTCACCAAACCACTGACCAGAAAAACATATGGTTTAATATATTGTGAACAACATTTAAAATTCTTCAACATGCACACGGTGTGGGAAGGGTACTGTAGTTTACGGATTTTATTTTCATGTTCTATTAAAAATGATAAACATGAAAATAAAATCTGGCAAAATCGATCGTAAAGGGTTGCTTCGCAACCCAAAAAAAACAGAAGAAGAGGAAGAGGAAGAGGAAGAGGAAGGGGAAGGGGAAGGGGAAGGGGAAGGGGAAGGGGAAGGGGAAGGGGAAGGGGAAGGGGAAGGGGAAGGGGAAGGGGAAGGGGAAGGGGAAGGGGAAGGGGAAGGGGAAGGGGAAGGGGAAGGGGAAGGGGCAGGGGCAGGGGAAGGGGAAGGGGAAGGGGAAGGGAAGGGGAAGGGGAAGGGGAAGGGGAAGGGGAAGGGGAAGGGGAAGGGGAAGGGGAAGGGGAAGGGGAAGGGGAAGGGGAAGGGGAAGGGGAAGGGGAAGGGAGGGAAGGGAAGGGGAAGGGGAAGGGGAAGGGGAAGGGGAAGGGGAAGGGGAAGGGGAAGGGGAAGGGGAAGGGGAAGGGGAAGGGGAAGGGGAAGGGGAAGGGGAAGGGGAAGGGGAAGGGGAAGGGGAAGGGGAAGGGGAAGGGGAAGGGGAAGGGGAAGGGGAAGGGGAAGGGGAAGGGGAAGGGGAAGGGGAAGGGGAAGGGGAAGGGGAAGGGGAAGGGAAGGGGAAGGGGAAGGGGAAGGGGAAGGGGAAGGGGAAGGGGAAGGGGAAGGGGAAGGGGAAGGGGAAGGGGAAGGGGAAGGGGAAGGGGAAGGGGAAGGGGAAGGGGAAGGGGAAGGGGAAGGGGAAGGGGAAGGGGAAGGGGAAGGGGAAGGGGAAGGGGAAGGGGAAGGGGAAGGGGAAGGGGAAGGGGAAGGGGAAGGGGAAGGGGAAGGGGAAGGGGAAGGGGAAGGGGAAGGGGAAGGGGAAGGGGAAGGGGAAGGGGAAGGGGAAGGGAAGGGGAAGGGAAGGGGAAGGGGAAGGGGAAGGAGAAGAAGAAGAAGAAGAAGAAGAAGAAGAAGAAGATTGAAGAAAGTGGATCGGTGAACTTAGGGCACGATAGGAAGAAGAAATCTCCTTAGCAAGAAAATGGTACAAGTCTTAAAGATTAGAGCAAGGTCCTTGTCAAGGATAATCCCTAGTGAAGTGGGAAGCCACATATATGTGGCTGAACTCTTGAGGCTAGCTGCAGCACCTCAATGCTGAGGGCTAGGCTAGCCAACCTTGCCAAGCTAGCAAGTGAGGCCACATGTTGCACATGTGGGCCAGGCTGGAACAACAGCCCACATGACAGCATATGGCACACCATAGAGGCCAGCAAGGTGAGTGTGGGATGAGTAGACAGGTGGCAATGCCAGCTGTGACCACACTTCACTGTGGTGGAGTGTGGTAGAGTGTGGACATGTAATGTGGAGCATAATGAGAAGGGAACCTACAGCTATTGAGAATTGAACCCACAACTTCTAAGACCACAGGTGAGAATCTACCCTCCGGGACATATTTGCTGCACAACACCCCCCCTCAAGGATGTCCCCGGGGTAGGGTTCTTCAAGCGGAGACATGGGTGAGACCGAGAAGACCACGGATGCGTAGAAAAGGGTCACGGGGCAAAGGTTTGGTGCCAATGTCAGCGAGGTTGTCTTGAGTAGGAACATAGTGAAGGGTGACGGAGTGGTCGGCGACATGATCACGAATGAAATGGTGCTTGATGTCGATGTGTTTGGCCTTGGGATGAAAGACGCCGTCGTCCTTGGCCAGAATGATGGCGGCGCTGTTGTCACACGAGATGCGGGTGGGGCCGGGTGGGGGAAGTCCAAGTGCAGTAAGGAGGGATCGAAGCCATAAGGCCTCATGCACCGCGGCGCCCAGAGAATAGTATTCACCTTCACATGAGGAGGTAGCGACGACAGCTTGACGTTTGGACTGCCAAGAGATGAGTGACGGACCGAGGAAGAACAAGTAGCACGTAACGGAGCGTCGGAGCTCGCCCTCCGGTCCCCAAGAGGCGTCACACCACCCATGGAGTTCAAGGGTGTTGGGAATGCCGCCAAGGAGAAGCCCGAGTGAGGTAGTCCCTTTCAAGTAGCGAGCAACCCGTTTGGCAGCCGAGACGTGAGGAGTAGACCAATCATGAAGGTGACGAGCAAGAACTCCAGCGCTATATGCGAGGTCGGGACGGGAACCCACCATGGCATACATGATTGATCCGACAAACGAGGTGTAAGGAAAGGAGGAGGAGTGTGGTGAGGAAGTCACGGGCGGCTGAAACTTGGTGTCCATGGGGGTGGCAGCAGGGTTAAGTGGTGTGAATGAGTAGGTGTCTAAGATGGAGGTGATGAATTTGGATTGATGAAGGTGGAGAGTGCGTGAGGTCCGATCACGAGTGATGTGAAAGCCAAGGTAGTAGGAAAGAGGACCGAGGTCACGAAGCTTGAAGCGAGATGAAAGGGCACGCTTGAATGAGGAGAGAAGAGAAGAGGAGGAGGAAAGAATGATGAGGTCGTCAACATAGACGAGAAGCATGAAGAAAGATGCAGCTGTAGGCCGATAAGGAGATTGTGGAGTAGCAATGAAGAGGCCGGGGTCCGCACGGGCAGCAAATATGTGAAATGCAGCAAGCTCTTCACGAAGTTTGCGGTACCAGCACCGCGGCGCTTGCTTCAACCCGTACAGCGGTTTGTGCAAGAGACAAACTTGCTCAACACCATGGACCGCCGGAAGCTCATAACCGGGAGGCTGCATCATGTAGAGAATTTCATCAAGAGTGCTGTTGAGGAAGGCGTTGGAAATGTCCAGCTGATGGACTTCCAGGTCGAAAGCGGCAGCAATGGTGAGGAAGAGGCGGAGGGTGGCGAAGCGAACGGTAGGAGCAAAGGTGTCATGGAAATCAACACCGTCGCGTTGTTTGAAACCTTTGACAACAAGGCGGGCCTTGCGGCGTTCAATAGAACCATCAGCATGCTCCTTGACCTTAAAAATCCATTTGCATGGAATCGGTTTGCACTTGGGTGGTCGAGGAACAACGCTGTAAGTGTCATTAGCGTGCAGGGCAGCGAGTTCCGCATCAGCAGCCTTGATCCATTCAGCAGCATCAGGGCCGGTGCGGGCCTCATGAATGTTTTGAGGTTCGTAATGATGATGAAGGGCGGCATTAGCAGAGGGCTTGGAAAGAGGAGGAAGGGTGAAGTCAATGGGTTCAGAAGGAGAGGGTAGGACCTTGAGCAGTGAGAAAAGTGAAGGATTGGAAGGAGCTGAAGGGGATGGTGGTGAGGAACTAGAGGTGCAAGGGGGAGGACGAGCTGAAGAAGGAGAGGAGAGGGATGGAAGGCGGAAGTCTTGCGGCGTCGAGGGCAGAGGAAGATTGGAAAACAAAGGAGGAGGAGAAGAGGTTGCTGGTGCTGGCAGATTTGGAGATGGGGGGAGGAGGGTGGTGGAAGAGGTCATGGGAGGTGAACGAGAGGGAGGGGAGGTTGGGTCTGAGAGGGAAGGGGGTGGAGGAGGAGGCGGAGAGGATGATATGGGTGGTGGAGATGACGATGGAGGTTCTCGAGGGTCATCCGAAGGTGGCGAAGAGGGCTCCATGAAGATGACATCACGAGAAAGTGTGACACGGTGCTGAGTTGGGATATAGATGCGATAAGCTTTGGTGCCGTCAAGATGACCATACCCAACCATGACGCCGGCCGTGCTTCGGTCGTCGAGTTTGGAGCGGCGTTGCGGAGGAACGAGGACTGAAACGGGTGAACCGAAGATGCGGAGGTGGGATACGTCCGGACGTGCACCGGTCCATAGTTCTATGGGAGTCTTGGAAGCTGAACCACCCCGACTAATAGCATGATTTCGGAGATAGGCAGCAGTGAGAGCGGCTTCACCCCACCATCCTCTGTCCATGTGTGCGTCATGAAGCATGGAACGGACCATCTCAAGTATAGTCCGATTGGCGCGTTCAGCAACTCCATTTTGTTCGGGTGTGTATGGCGTAGAGCGGTGTCGAGCGATGCCATGAGCATTAAGGAATGAAGTGAAGGCCTCGGAATTGAACTCCAAGGCACCATCGGAGCGAAACGCTTTGATGGTCCTTGGGGAATGCATATTGTGCACCCGAGTGACGTACGCTTTGAAGCACGACAATGCCTCTGAACGATGGCGTAGTAGATACACGGTAATGTGGCGGGAATAGTCGTCGATGAAGGTGAGAAGGTAGCGAGCGCCTCCAATGGTAGTTCCATATGAAAAGGGTCCAGCAATATCCGAATGAATGAGTTGGAGCGGTGCGGTGGTGCGAGAATGGGACACACCAAATGGTTGACGCGTTTGTTTCCCACGATAGCACGAGATGCATTGAGGAATTGAGGATGAGGAGAGGTTAAGACCGGAGACCAGCTGCTGCCGATGAAGTGTTGACAAGTCCCGCATGTTAAGATGCCCGAAACGGCGATGCCAAAGGTATGAGGAGGAGGTGGTGGAGACTGGACATGCCGATGGGTTGATGGGGGGGGCGGCACTCTTTCCATGATGCAGCTGAAGATAGAACAGATTGTTCGGGTAAAGCCCTCGCCAATAAGAGCCTCATCAGTCTTGAGCTCAACCCGCCCAGCAATGGGGAAGGAAACGGCAATGCCGGCAGCTCCAAGTGCACGAACTGAGAGCAGATTGTGAACCGATGAAGGGAGAAACAGAACGTTGTCTAGCTGGATGGTGGTTTCCGAGGTTTGGGAACGAAGAGTAGCCACCACCGTGCCGACTCCCAAGACCTTGTAAGTCTCTCCGCCACCAAAGCGAACGATGATATCATCAGTTGGCTGCTGGAGAGATGAAAACAGCGAGCGATCGGAGCAGATATGGGAAGATGCGCCGCTGTCCACCAGCCAGGAAGACGTCCGGACCAGGTTTGATGAAGAGGCCGTGAATGCCAATGCATAGGGAGCACCATAAGGGAAGAGGAGGAGGAGGAGGAGGATGGTGAAGATGAAGAGAGTAGCGACGAGAGGAGTCCAGGTGGGGAGGATGGAGCCGTGGCTGGTGCTGAAAGCAATGTCAACGTACCGGGAATCAGGTACGGACTGAGAGGCTGATGGGGCAGTAGGTGTTGTGGAGGTCGAAGGGATGTCGGCGGAGGAGCTTGTTGACACATGCACCGAAGGCTGGATGACAGATTTCTCCCGTCGAGAGCTTTCTTCGATCTCTTTCTTCTTCTTCAACTTGAAGCATTCGTCAATAGTGTGTCCGGTTTTCTTGCAGTAGCGGCAAGTAGGGGACTGGCGGGAACCGGAGCGAATAGGGTGGGAGGGCTGGGAATGGAGGTTGTATGCACCTTCTATGTTGCGGCTTGTACCAGATTGTGACCGCTCCCAATCGGCATCGAGTAGACGTGACTGCAGGTATTCAACCGTCAAAGACTTGATGTCTTTCACGGTGCAAATAGTTTCTGTGAGAGTCTTGAAGGAGTCCAGCAGATTGAGAATGATGGAGATTACCACCACCCAAGATGGTAACTCGAAGCCGGCAGATTTGAGTTGGTGCGTAAGATTTCCAACTCTATCGAAGTAGGAGCGATGACTCATTGTTGGGTCCATCCGTGTAGTGATGAGATCTCGGAGGAGAGCCACTTGTGCATGGTTACCCATGTAGTCAAACCGCGCCATGATGCATCCCCACATGTCCTTCGTCGTGTTGGCTTGAGCAAGTGTGAGCGAGAGCTGAGGATGGACGGCTGACATGAGAAGATAGTACGCATGCTCCTCTTTTTCTTCATCCGGCAGCGACGCAATCGAGTGGGCTGTTTTAGGGGCTGCACCATTGTTGCCTTCAGTAGCATCTCCACTGCTGGTTGTGGAGGAGGAAATGGAAGGGCGGGAAACAACCTTGGGATCTCCAAGAAAGGAGATCAGCCCAAGGACATTAAAGATGTAGCATATCTTTTTCTTCCATGGAATGAAGTTGGAACCATCCAGTTCCAAGATAGGAAGGGTGTGCCGGCCGAGAGGCGTCTCAACTTGAGCCATCAAGTGTGCGACGTTCACAAAGCTAGAAGCCTAGCTCTGATAGCATGAAGAAAGTGGATCGGTGAACTTAGGGCACGATAGGAAGAAGAAATCTCCTTAGCAAGAAAATGGTACAAGTCTTAAAGATTAGAGCAAGGTCCTTGTCAAGGATAATCCCTAGTGAAGTGGGAAGCCACATATATGTGGCTGAACTCTTGAGGCTAGCTGCAGCACCTCAATGCTGAGGGCTAGGCTAGCCAACCTTGCCAAGCTAGCAAGTGAGGCCACATGTTGCACATGTGGGCCAGGCTGGAACAACAGCCCACATGACAGCATATGGCACACCATAGAGGCCAGCAAGGTGAGTGTGGGATGAGTAGACAGGTGGCAATGCCAGCTGTGACCACACTTCACTGTGGTGGAGTGTGGTAGAGTGTGGACATGTAATGTGGAGCATAATGAGAAGGGAACCTGCAGCTACTGAGAATTGAACCCACAACCTCTAAGACCATAGGTGAGAATCTACCCTCCGGGACATATTTGCTGCACAACAAAGATGATGAGTTGGATGATCACGAACAAGCGTCGCATTAAGAAGGCACCTCTCATGCTTTGAGATGGCAACCTCTCATGTTTTGAGATGGCAATCTCTCATGTTGTGAGATGTCTCAATTATGTGGCAGAAGCATACCACATACAGTGGGGCAAGCGGCACAAGCAGGTAACATCTGACAAACACAAGCAGGTAACATCTGACAAACACAAGCAGGTAACATCTGACAAACACAAGCATACATCACATCACACCATGAGCCCACCTGAGAGCTGGCGACTGCTTGGAAGAGGCAGTCGATGGGGAGCCAATCAAAACATCCCCACTCAAACCCCTCTCGAACCGCTCTCCACCGTACCCTATCCTCCTCTCCTCCTCACCTCCCCTCCTCTCCTTCTCCCTGCCAAATCCCTCAGCCTCACCCACACCCCCGCCAAACTGGGTGATAAACTCTATCCCGCCCTCCTTCTCCCCATACCCTCTTGACCCCCTCCCCCCTGCGTCTTCCCCTCTGTCCCTATCCCTCTCCCTACCCCTCTCCTGCTCCCTTTCCCTATCTCTATCTCTATCCCTGCCCCTATCCCTATCCTTGCCTCTGTCTAAATCCCTGTCCCACCTGTCCCCTTCCCTTCTCCTATCACTATCCCTATCCCAACCTCTTTCTCTCTCCCTGTCCCTCCCTCTGCCATCGTGCCCCCTCTGCCCCTCAGTGTTTCCCCCAACCCCCACCAACCCCTGCTGCTTCCAAGCCTCCCCCTTCCCCTGCTGCTTCTTCCCCTGCCCTCCCCCTTCCTTCCCCTGGCGAGCAAGCTTCTTCCTCTCTTTGCGTGAAGGGCGCTGGTAAGTAGAAGGGGGTATAGCATAACAAAGGGTATGAGAGAGTGAATGGCTTTTGAGGCGCCTAAAAAATCGTAAGTAGAAGGGGGTATACCATAACCAAGGGCATGGGAGAGGTGACTTTTGAGTCGACTCAAAAGTAAAGGGCGCTGGTAATTAGAAGGAAGTATACCACAACAAAGGGCATGGGAGAGTGAATGGGAGAGGGTGAATGGGAAACTAAATGCGAGAGTGACAGTAGAGCGTGGGGCACATCAAATCTAAGATACAGGCATCAAGATTAAACACAGACGCTACCAGAACATTACCTGCTGAAATAAATCTATCATGACTCAAATTGGGTATAACATTCGCTCACCGAATCATTGCCCGCCATCTGTCGCAGCCTCTTCTCTTTCTCCAAGGCAGATACTGCCAAATCCATGTGCCGCCCGTATTCCTCTATGCCGTACCGTTCCGCCATATCTGCCAAACGCTGCCGCCCACCAGGAGACATCCACCCGTATTCCTCCACGTCTCCCCCCTCCCCCCCATCCCCCTCCTCTTCCTCCTCCTCGTCGTCCTCATCCTCCTCTTCCTCATCCTCGTTACAGTCACCTGCGTTATTGTCACTGCTTCCATAAGAGAACGGCATGTTAGCATAAGCCCCCTTGCCTGGTGCTGGTGTTGCTGCGGATGCTGCTGCAGCAGCAGGCAATTTTGGCCTGGGCAAAGCGGAAGAAGGAAGGGAGAAAGGAGAGGAGGAGAGTCAGATGGGTGATATGCAGCAACGGAAAGATGGGTAAAAGGAGGGACGCATAACCCTTGCCTGCTGCTGGTGCTGCTGCGGATGCTGCTGCAGCAGCAGGCAATTTTGGCCTGGGCAAAGCGGAAGAAGGAAGCGAGAAAGGAGAAGAGAGTTTGATGGTTGATATGCAACGATGGAAAGATGGGTAAAGGAAGAAATGCGACAGCATGTGCTGCCTGCAAAGCAGGTGCTACCTGCGAGGGCACGTGCTAACTGCGACGGCAGGTGCTACCTGCGAGGGCAGGTGCTAACTGTGACGGCAGGTGCTACCTGCGAGGGCAGGTGCTAACTGCGACGGCAGGTGCTACCTGCGAGGGCAGGTGCTAACTGCGACAGCAGGTGCTACCTGCGAGGGGCTGGGGCAGGAGCCACCTGTGAGGGCAGGTGCTACCTGTAAGGGCAGGTGCTACCAGTGAAAGTACAGGTGCTATTTGAGAATAAGAAGGTGCTACCTGTTAGCCTTGAGCTGAGCGTGGGTTCTGGCCTCCATCTCTCGCTCCACCTGCTGCAATCCCTCCTTCGCTAACTCGTCAGATGCTACCTGCGAACGAGGGCAGGTGCTACCTGGGAAGGCAGGTGCTACCTACCTGTTAGCCTTGAGCTGAGCGTGGGTTCTGGCCTCCATCTCTCGCTCCACCTGCTGCAATCCCTCCTTCGCTAACTCGTCAGATGCTACCTGCGAACGAGGGCAGGTGCTACCTGGGAAGGCAGGTGCTACCTACCTGTTAGCCTTGAGCTGAGCGTGGGTTCTGGCCTCCATCTCTCGCTCCACCTGCTGCAATCCCTCCTTCGCTAACTCGTCAGATGCTACCTGCGAACGAGGGCAGGTGCTACCTGGGAAGGCAGGTGCTACCTACCTGTTAGCCTTGAGCTGAGCGTGGGCTCTGGCCTCCATCTCTCGCTCCACCTGCTGCAATCCCTCCTTCGCTAACTCGTCAGATGCTACCTGCGAACGAGGGCAGGTACTACCTGGGAAGGCAGGTGCTACCTACCTGTTAGCCTTGAGCTGAGCGTGGGCTCTGGCCTCCATCTCTCGCTCCACCTGCTGCAATCCCTCCTGCTCAGTCTCTGCCATAAAAGATAAATGCCGTGGATGAAAGTGATTGTTGGAGGTGGGACAGAAACGAGTGAAGGGTGTTCTGTTGTGGGTGCAGCAGGGTGCGGTGGAAACACCAGAGCATACATCACAGCCGGTGTGCTTTTACTTGTGATGTAGCATCACAGCCGGTGTGCTTTTTACTTGTGATGTAGCATCACAGCCGGTGTGCTTTTTACTTGTGATGTAGCATCACAGCCGGTGTGCTTTTTACTTGTGATGTAGCATCACAGCCGGTGTGCTTTTTACTTGTGATGTAGCATCACAGCCGGTGTGCTTTTTACTTGTGATGTACCATCACAGCCGGTGTGCTTTTACTTGTGATGTAGCATCACAGCCGGTGTGCTTTTTACTTGTGATGTAGCACCACAGCCGGTGTGCTTTTTACTTGTGATGTAGCATCACAGCCGGTGTGCTTTTACTTGTGATGTAGCATCACAGCCGGTGTGCTTTTTACTTGTGATGTAGCATCACAGCCGGTGTGCTTTTTACTTGTGATGTAGCATCACAGCCGGTGTGCTTTTTACTTGTGATGTAGCATCACAGCCGGTGTGCTTTTTACTTGTGATGTAGCATCACAGCCGGTGTGCTTTTACTTGTGATGTAGCATCACAGCCGGTGTGCTTTTATTGTGTGACAGGTGAGAAGTTCTGAATTGAAATGCGTTGCGTGCATCATCTTCCTCCTGCTCCTCTTCCTCCGTCCCTGCCTCTGTTCCTTTCAACCTCTGCTTCCTTCTCCTCCTCCTCTATCATTAATCAACACGTAAGTAAGACCCAAGTATTATCAACTATCAGCCCAGCCGCACAAGGTCTCGGTACCGCTCAAAGTTCCACGCCTCCTCCTCCTCCACTCTCTTGTTAAATACACGGAACACAAAACCCTAGCGACACAACAACACAGCTAAGGCTACTCACTCGCATGCCAGCCCAGCCGCACAAGGTCTCGGTACCGCTCAAAGTTACACGAATCCTTCTCCTCCTCTTGCTGCTCCTCTCTCTCACTCAATATGCAGAAAAGGCTACTCACTTGCATGCCAGCCCAATCGCACAAGGTCTCGATACCGCTCAAAGTTACACGCCTCCTCCTCCTCCTCCTGCTCCTCTCTCTCACTCAATATGCAGAAAAGGCTACTCACTCGCATGCCAGCCCAGCCGCACAAGGTCTCGGTACCGCTCAAAGTTACACAAATCCTCCTCCTCCTCTTGCTGCTCCTCTCTCTCACTCAATATGCAGAAAAGGCTACTCACTTGCATGCCAGCCCAGCCGCACAAGGTCTCGATACCGCTCAAAGTTACACGCCTCCTCCTCCTCCTCTTGCTGCTCTGTGAGCTCCCTCGACCCGTGCCTGTGCGGATCATACTCTCGAATGAAATCCAGCATAGCCCGCCCGTCATATCTGTGTTGTCACGGGTGGGGGTATGTGCACGGACAAGGGGGATAGACGGGTAACAGGTTGGTGCTGGCTTTTGAGTCGACTCAAAAGTCAACTCGCAGGTGGGGGTATGCACAGGGACAGGGGGTATAGACGGGTAACAGGTTGGTGCTGGGCGGCTCTGTCAGCTCCCTCGCCCCATGCCTGTGCGGATCATATTCCCGGATAAAATCCAGCATCGCACGGCCGTCGTACCTGTGTTGTCACAGGTGGGGGTTATGAAAAGAGGGAGATGGGGGAAAGATGGGTGGCGGTCTGAGAGTGGGCATGGCTCAGCTCCCTTGCCCCATGCCTGTATGATTTTTAATCCCGAATAAAATCCAGCATGGCTTGCCCGTCGTACCTGTGCCAGAGAGTGGTCAATGGTGGTGGAAATGGGTAGGGGTGGGTGGGAGAAGCACTTCAGATACATAAATGTCGCGAAATAAATACATCAGGCATGGAAGGAACGCACATGGGGAGCACCAATTATACCTAACTGCCATGGCCCGCGCTTATGAAGAAATGCCATTTTCTTGAAGTGCCACAGAAAGCCATAATTGTCAGGTGTGTGAAGTTGACAATGACTGACCAGCAGCAGCTGGAACACGTTGTAAACAACACACCTTCTATATTGTCCCATTATACTTTATACCTGTCTATGAGCGTGTCCTGATTGATTTTTTTTATTTTTGCTGAACTGGATTACGACGCTCGCCCACTTACCTGTCTATGAGCGTGTCTTCTCTGTTGTTCCATGGAATGCTGCAGGGGCCGTCGAGCGGGGTGGAACGGGATGCGCCGCACCAGACGAGAGAAAGGAGAGAGGAGTACGGGACACGGAGCACAGCGGAAGGAGCGAGGCACAGCCAGAAGCAGCAAAGCGCGAAACAGAGGAAAGCGAGGTGAAGAGGAGAGAAAAGGGAGGGAAGGCAGCAGGAGGGCAAGAAAAAAGGAGGGGCATTAGCATAGCGAAACACGTGACGGAAATAGCGCAGCGCGGGCAGATCCTAGCACGACACCGAAAGAAAAGAATATAAAAAAAGGGTCAATACAAAAACATAATCTGTTATTGAATGTAAACATAACATCCGTCAACTCTAATGGCGTTACTGCAGATCACATGTGATGCATAGAATGGCCAACGAAAATGGGAGTTACATGAGAAACGAGCGCAGGAAGCAGGGGGAAGAGGGAGAATCGGAAAGGCGATTTGAGGGGGAAGGGGGGAGGGGCGAAGGAGGGTGAGGGCGGGAGGGGGGGGATGAGAAGAGGAGAAGTGGAGAGCGAGAGAAAGAGGGGAATAGGGAAGGGGAGTGAACAAGGGGGGATGCACCGGAAGGCAATAGGGCACGGCACAGTGAAGGCGGCGATTAAAACACTAGAGGGATAGAGGGGTCGCAGACAGGCTTATGAGCCCGTGGAGACAAGTCAGGGGAATGCCTATTAGGCGATGGCCAGCCTTGGAAGGGTGGAAAGGAGAGGGGTCACAGACAGGCCTCCTCTCCGTGAATCCAAAGAAAGGGTAGAGGGATAGGGGGTCACAGACAGGCCGCGAAGTCCACTGATTTGATATCTTGAAAGGGTGGAGGGATAAGGGGTCACAGACAGGCCGGAGAGGTCCTGCGCGGACTGGTAGACGGCGGAGTCGTGCGCCAGGCGGAGCTTGGTGCCCGCCACGCGCAGCAGCTGCGTCGGATCCCCCGCGCGCCGAGACCGCTGATCCGCGCGCCGCTCGGCGCGCTTCTTCGCCGCGTCCATCATCTCGTGCACGCGCTTCTCCGACCGCCGCGCCTCGTGCCACATGATGGCGGCGCGCGCTCCGATGCTCCTAAGCTCGTTTTCTAGACTGCCTGAAACACTCTAATGCTTCTACGCTCGTTTTCAGAAAAGTAAAACGTGAAATTTGACTAGCACTACTGAAAATCGCACACCTGTTGATAACAGACGGACAGGAAGTCGACCCTGTGTTTTGCAGGAAGAAACAGCGGTAGCATCTTACTGTTCCCTTTTTTGTGTGTATGTCGGTTCGGATTGTATCGGTCGTACCAGCCGCGAGGGTCGTTTCAAACACCTCGATCCAACTGGTTCATATTCCGAGCATTTCCTCGCGACGCACTGCTTTCGCGACGGCGAAGCCTGGCTCTTCGTTAGCGAAGAGATGAGACGACAACAACAAGCCATGGGCCTGGCGAACGAAGCTGTGTGTTTTCCCGCGACGTAGAAATGCGCAGCAACCAGAGTTACAAGTCCTGGCGACAAAACTAGCTCGTTTTGTTCGGTCAAATTCCGACAGTTGGGTGAAAGTGCTCACCTCGGGAATCCCCAGGGCTGACGATTAGGGGGAAGCATTCACCAGAATGGAAAATGGTAATTGCTCGGCACCTAGCTCAACCATTCTGTGTACTTATTTTAGTCTGTAAACGCAACGCACCTGATTAAGCCACACTCCTGGACACTGATCATCACACTCGTCTCATTTAGTCCCCAGGGAACCCAGTCCACATCACAGGACAGCTAGACGCTAGCTAAATAAGAGTTACCCAGTAAAATACTTAGCCTAAAATAGGAGCTCGAGGCATCAATCCCCCTGAGATAGTCTTCAACTATCCATCATTCAATCCGTACTCGCGTAGGTAACTCGAGATTTCACCAGCCACCCAAGATCAGCGAGGGTCCTGGCATACACGATCAATAGGACGGATTAGACGAATTCGACGAATGCAACGAGTTTAACGCATTCATGAACTTTTACGTCGCCTCGCGCAGGTCAGCTCACCGTTGGCTATGGCTAGTTCTACCCCATGCGTCACGGCCATTTGTCGATCGAATATGTGTAACATCTCAAACGCACCGAATAGCATCGCGATCTTCTGTTCCTCTCTCGTCAAGCCACGATCAGATCGGATCAAATCCAAACGAACCTGCGCGAACCGCGTCTTTTCAAATCCGAAACCCATGCCGAAGCTTAGAGACACCTCATGAGACCTTTTCATCCCAAGTCCGAAGCTTCGCCGCATGGTCTGCCGCTGGTGCGTCTTCCAGGGCAGCAGGCGCAGAAGCTTCCGAGGCAGCGACTGCTATCTCTGGGTCGAAATCACTTCCCAAAAGCAAGACTCTGATAGCGGTGCAAGCGGAGTTTAAAACGCGTACAGTGAAGGACGAGGAGTGGGGGGATGGGAGAGGAGGGCGGAGGAGGATCAGGAAAGTGGAAGGGGGAGAAAAGGGAGGTGGGAATGAGAGGGTTGAGAGGGTAGTAGCTGGGAATGCAGCGGGGAAGAGTGAGGGAGGCATGAGGAAGAGACACGGGAGGAAAGGCTGCAAGGAGGAGGAGAAGGAGGAGGAGGCAGTGGCAGTGATTGCTGAAGTGCTGAGGGAGAGATTCGGGCGTCAGATTGTGAGAGAGGAGTGGGAGGAGTGGGAGAGTGATATAAGTAGCAGTGGGGACAGATTGGTCAGGGGAACAGAGAAAGAGGCGGAAGAGGAAGATGGGGGAAATGAGGAGGAGGAGGAAGAGGAGGAGGAAGAGGAGGAGGAGGGGGGTGTAGAAGGATTTGGAGAGGAAGAAGAAGGAGCAGGAGCGAGTGACGAGGATGCACCCGGGGCCACATCTCCTCTCACACCCCCTCCATCTCCAGCCAAGAGCCGGCGGGTCGTATCTCCCTCCTCCCTCCTCTCCCTCTACCGCTTCTTCTCCTCCCACCTCGGCATCTCCTCGCCTTCCTCTGTCGCTTCCCTCCTCACCTATAAGCCCCAACTCCTCCGCTCCAATCCCACCAATGACTTCCTGCCACGTGTCCATCTCCTTCAATCATACGGCATTTCCAATGCTGACATCGTGCACATGACTCTGAGAAATCCAGCCTGGCTCCGATCCTCCCTGCCACGGATTCAGAGTGTGCTTGAGTTTCTCTTGGCTAAAGGCATCCGCCAAAGCAGATTGGGCTCGGTGCTTTTGTACGGATGGGGCTTACTCTGCTATGAGGCTCATTCAACGAACCTGGACATTCTGGTGGAGAAGGCAGGGGTTCCTGTGGACAAGCTGGGTGTGATTATAGAGAGATGGCCGGCCATCTTGACTCGGAGTGAAGAGACGGTGAAAATGCAGCTTGAGATGCTATCAGCCTATCTCTACGCGGGATCTGGAAGGAAGGTAGAAGCGGATACTTCCAGCACAAGCTCCCTGAAGCAGCGACTACATGAGCCGCATCTGGACAAGAGCCACCTTAGCAAGCTTATCCTGAACTGTCCATTCATTCTCTCAAAATCTCCCTATCGCATTGCAGAGAATATCGCCATTCTGCAGTCCTTCACTCCCCCAGGCACCCCCTCCGTTGCGAGCTCTGTGCTTCGTCGCGCCCCGAGCATTCTTGGTTACAGCAAAGAAACTCTCTTAGCTAAGCTCCAATTCTTTGGGGAGCTGGTGGGGGAGGAAGGGGCAGGAAGAGTGGCGGGGATTTACCCAGGGGTTCTGCTACTATCGAGGGAGAATCTGCAAGGTAAAGTGGCGGCATTGGCTGATTTGATTGGCCAAGAAAACGTTGTGCGGGTGGTGGCACAATTTCCTACGCTAATGAGTTCTAGTGAAAGTGGCATGAGGGAAAGTTTCAGAGAGCTTGTGCGAGAAGTGGAAGAGGCATTGGGGAGCAGCGGAGAAGAGGGAAGTGGGACGCAAATGTTGAGGGAAGGTGATAGAGGTAACTGTTTGGCAGGGGGGGAATACTCTCGAGCACAAAGTGTTGAGAGATGCAGGGCTCATCGGTTGGTGGTGGATTTGGTTTTGAGGTACCCGTCGTCTATCCATTACAGTTGGAAAACGAATCTGAAGCCCAAGGTGGAGTACTTAAAACGGGACATGGGGCTCTCTATAATGGAGGTGCTTGACTACCCTCCATTTCTTGGGTACAGTTTGGATGGGCGAATCAGACCGCGACATGTGGCGCTGGTGCGAATGGGCTATGCGGTTGTGGCACGTGAGATGTCAAGCCGGATGAGTGTTAGAGACAGGAAGGATGATTCGATTGAAGCTGGGATACAGAGGAGCAAGCTGGGTGTTGTGTCTGGCAATGTGGAGGGGGTAGAGGGGACTGTATGGGGAGCGGAAGAAGGGAAGAGTGGGCCGTTCGGGAGCAATGATGAGACAGGGGAGAGAGTTGTTACGGACCGGCAGCTTCTGGATCTGGAGGTGTCAAAGAAAAGGGTAGGCCTGCACCAGTTTCTTCACTTCACAGACAAGAAGTTTGAGGAGAGGTTTGGGGTCAAACAGTAGGGCTAGGCTTCGAAGGCTTCCAATGTGCCCGGGGCCCCAGTCCATGCTTGAGTGTGAGGGTGTGTGCCAATGCCTGAGCCTGTGCCTCCACACTGTGAATATCAAACTGTCAGGCCGCTAGGTGTTGGTGCCACAGCATTATTGCAGGGTCCTTTGTTGCCGCCCGATGGGACCTGAGGGGTTGTGGCTGCTACAGCTGCTTCTGCCACAGCTGTCGCAGCCCTGCCTCTGCTGGACCTGCTACAGCTGTTCCTGTGGGTGGCGGTGTCACTGTCTGTAGCATAGGAGCTGCTCACGGCCCTACAAGAGAAGCTCGGCAGGTGAGAGGCTCGGCAGGAGGCTCTGTAGTGAGGTTTGGCAAGGCTCCAGTACGACCATCTTTATGGGTTTGATAACTTCCTCCATTCCCATAGCACTCGCTCTCTCTCATCAATCCAATATCACTCATTCTTTCCCATCTTCACTCACTTGATATCGTCCCTCTGTATCCTTCCCCTCTTTTCTCACTGCACGATCCCCTTTCCTGCCTCCTTCCCTCCAGGATGGGCGCTGCCATGCTGTCTGCAGCGCTCTTCTTCGCCCTCTTCC
Source organism: Closterium sp. NIES-65 (assembly GCA_948144175.1). NCBI lineage: Eukaryota > Viridiplantae > Streptophyta > Zygnematophyceae > Desmidiales > Closteriaceae > Closterium > Closterium sp. NIES-65. The sequence goes on along the minus strand of CANXME010002275.1, from coordinate 5,526,586 downwards.
ACCTCTCCCTCTTCCACCTCTTCCCCAGCATGGCCCTTGGGATTGCCGTCGGCCTGCTTGCTGGTGCGAATGGGCAATGGCTGTGTTGGAGACAGGAAGTTTGTTTCGTCGAGAACTGGAGAGGAGAGGAGCCAGCTGTGTTCGTGTCTGACAAAGTGGAGGGGGTAGAGAGGATTGAATGCGGACAGAAGAAAGAGTGAAGGAGCGGGTGACAGGCAAGAGCAGCAGGGCCAAAGGGAGGATTGTGGCAATGGACCTTTACTTGGGAATTTCCCCAGGAGTGATGAGGCGGGAGGGAGAGCTGTCTAAGAGCAGCACATGTGAATCTGGAGGCGGCAAGGAAAACAGTGTGCTTGCAGCAGTTTCTTTGGGGCACAGGCAAGTAGTTTGAGTAGTTTGGGGTCAAACTGAAATAAATTGAGGCGATATTTGAAGGTCCCACGAGTCAACAATCAAGGGCCTCGTCAGGGTTCAGGATAGAGCAAGAGCAGCAATAGGAGAGGAATAAATCTACTGTGATTCCTCCTGTGTGGACCACAAGACAGCTACCTGTGGAGCACCTATGGCAGCACTAGCAAGATAGTGTAGTGTATGTCTAGGTGTATGTTAGAGATGGTGTCACATTGTGTATGCGTTGATGCAAAGAAAACGAGTTTGAAGTGCCTTTTGTATTTGAGATCACCTTGTGTAAACTTACGGCAGTTCTTTTTGCGTGAGTGAATAACACCATTCAAAACACAGCAAGGCTTGAGGTGGCTGTTGGGAAATTGATCCTCAAAATCTGATAGTATATCCGGGGATCATGGTCACACGCTACACCTTGTTGGCGACAATGCGAATCATGCTCCTAGGCCGGATGAACAAAATTGCATCGCATGTATCTCGCGATGTAGAGATGCGAAGCAACCACAGTTACATTGTCTGGCGAAAACAGCATCAGCAGCTCGCTCGTTCTGGGAAGACGTCGGCCGAATCCCTCCGCGGAAACCCGTTCGCCCCTGAGGGTTTTCCTCGGAGGGATTTCCGTTTTCCCTCCGTCGCCTAGCGGGGCACGCGAGGGGCGGGAGCCAGCCCACCCGCCCGCCCGAAACGAGCCACGCCAGCTCGGAGTGACGCGAGGTGGTCCTCGCTCGAGCTGGCGTTGACCCCACTGTCAGAATCCCAACCACTAGACCATTGGGATAAAAGGGCTTGTTTCAGTAGCGGGTCAGTGCGCCCCTAACCCCCCAGGCGAACGCGCCTGTAACCCTCTCCAGGATCAATCGGGCATCCACAGTGCAGATCTACCGACAGCCCCCCACACTGGGAGGCCCAGGACTAAGCACAGCGGCAACGGCCTACATGTGCATACACCGGGAATTGAACCCGAGATTGCTCTGATACCATGTCAGAATCCCAACCACTAGACCATTGGGATAAAAGGGCTTGTTTCACTAGCGGGTCAGTGCGCCCCTAACCCCCCAGGCGAACGTGCCTGTAACCCTCTCCAGGATCAATCGGGCATCCACAGTGCAGATCTACTGACACCCACGTGCTCCCCCCGGTCTGCACCAACCCCGCCTGCACCAACCCCCCTGTCCGTCGAGTAAATCCACCTCCGTCGACGGATTCCGTCTCGACCCGACGGAAAGTGGTGAAGAGAAAAGCGCGGCAGAACGCGCCACAGACCAGCTGACACTGAAATAAAAGCGTATACCTAAACAAATAAATACATAAACTGCAATGGGCAAACTTGATAAGGAATAGGAGGCACAAAAAAAGGGGGCATTCCCGACAATTCTCATTAATACGTAATCATCAATTTTAATCTTATTCATGCGCAGGTGCCAGGTAGAACACATGTCGATGGTTTCGCTCGCTACCCGTGCGCCGTAGAGCAAGTGAATATGAACTTAATGAGAATGCATTCTTGTACCACTGGGCCCAGCCTTTCTAGCACGCTGCAGGGACCGACTCAGCCGAGTACGAAGACGAGGGTTCAGGCGTTACTTTCACCGACCAGCTCGGCGCTGCTTGGTCGAACAGCATTCGCCGAGACCAGCTCGTCGAGCACAGCACGCCGAGTAGTGCCCATAGAAGGGTTTCGTCGACCACTAATGTGCATTAGCAATGCACGTCGGCGTCGTCGACTGGATCCCGTCGAGCAGAGCCTGCGACAGCATTTTTGTCGTCGACCGTCCCGTCGTCGACATAAAACGAAGTGTTGTCGAAGAGAGTTTGAAAACCAATCACCGCCATAGGTGAACTACCAACCTTTTCAGGTAGTGTAAAAATCATACAATTTGGAAAGCTATAGTTTGTTGAATATGATGTTTTTTCTGTATTTATTACATAGACAAATATGGTCTGTTCGACGGGGTAATAAAATGCAGCTGCCAAACTCTACTGCAACAATAACACTGCTTGTGTCGATTGTCCACGTTCACGATATGTACGGTATTAACGTATAGTAAAACTCGAGCATTGTTGATTAGTTATGTGATTGTGAGTCTCGATGCTACAAAGAGAAGTGAAACAGGGTGCTGGCGGCGATAGATATGCTTGGTCGATTGAAATAAACTTCTCGACCGCTTTGTCAGAATATTATCTTATTGTTCTAGCCTGTAGTGGGGTGCTCTATAGCGAGTACAACCCTTCTAGGGTTTGCTATTTGTATCCTCATTCTTGCTAGCTCAATCCTCTTTCTTTCTTCTAATTTTGACATGCTATCAGAGCAGGTCGATCCCCTTGGATCGATCCTGTGGGTGTGTCCCCACCTTGCTTCCGCTGCTACTTTTTCCTCCCGCCGTGCGCCCCGAGGCGCGCGGCGGTTTTCTGCCCGCCGTGCGCCCCGAGGCGCGCGGCGGTTCATTGCCCGCTGTGCGCCCCGTGGCGCGCGGCGGGCTTCTCCTCTACGTCGCGGCCCCGCCCCGGCCCGTCGCCGCCCGTGCGCCCGCTCGACGCGGCCCCGCTCTAAGTCGCGGCCCCGCCCCGGCCCGTCGCCGCCCGTGCGCCTGCCCGGCTCGGCCCCGCCCTTCGTCGCGGACCCGCCCCGACCCGTCGCCGCCCGTGCGCCTGCCCGGCTCGGCCCCGCCCTACCTGCTCGGCCCCGCCCTTCGTCACGGCCCCGCCCCTCGAAGCGGCCCCGCCCTACGTCGCGGCCCCGCCCCGACCGTCGCGGCCCCGCCCCTTGTCGCGGCCCCGCCCTACGTCGCGGCCCCGCCCCGACCGTTGCGGCCCCGCCCCTTGTCGCGGCCCCGCCCTACGTCGCGGCCCCGCCCCTCGAAGCGGCCCCGCCCTACGTCGCGGCCCCGCCCCGCTCGTCGCGGCCCCGCCCCTTGTCGCGGCCCCGCCCTCCCACCAGGCTCGTGGTGGGCCCCTTTCACCACACCGCCTCCCCCCCCCCCCCCCCCTGCCATTTCCCGTCGTCCGTCGAGGCGACCTGAGGGGCGAGCTGTGGGGTGGCGGGTATGGGGGTGGTCGGTGTGCCTTCCTCCCTTTCTCCTCCTCCTCCTTCGTCTCCCACTGCTGCAGCTGTCGCTGAGGGGGGTGGTTGTGTGGGAGACTGGGTTTAGGGTTTAAGGGGGGTGCGTGGGAGTAGAGCTAGTGGTGTAGCAGTGGGTGTGTATCAGGGGGGTGGGACTGTGTGCGGGAGGATGAGCGGAGGTTGCCAGTTTGTCGTCAGCAGCACCTGTAGTCCGGGGCGCTGTCCCGGTAGCCCAGTCGTAGCCAGCTGTGCCAGCCGCCCGTGGGTCCGTTGCCCGTCCGCCGCTATTTGAGCCGCGGGGCCTGTTACTCCTGTAGTCCGGGCGCTGTCCGGTAGCCGCTGTGCCAGTCTGCCTCCTGTTGCCCGTGTGTCTGCAGCTTCAGCCGTCGCCTCCTGTCTCCTCTCCCCTCACTCTCCCTCCTCCTCCTCACTTGCCCGTTGTGACTACCACTAGCTTTGCTTATAATTGTGAACTCTAAACTATTTCTTCTTGACCTTGTGCTCAGAATGCGTGGTGACATTGTGATCCACCCTGAGCTTGTACTGTTTTGCCTGCTCTGCTGATTACACCCCACTTTGGCTATGGGGGTGTGTCAGAATATTATCTTATTGTTCTAGCCTGTAGTGGGGTGCTCTATAGCGAGTACAACCCTTCTAGGGTTTGCTATTTGTATCCTCATTCTTGCTAGTTCAATCCTCTTTCTTTCTTCTAACTTTTGACATGCTATCAGAGCAGGTCGATCCCCTTGGATCGATCCTGTGGGTGTGTCCCCACCTTGCTTCCGCTGCTACTTTTTCATCCCGCCGTGCGCCCCGAGGCGCGCGGCGGTTTTCTGCCCGCCGTGCGCCCCGAGGCGCGCGGCGGTTCATTGCCCGCTGTGCGCCCCGGGGCGCGCGGCGGGCTTCTCCTCTACGTCGCGGCCCCGCCCCGGCCCGTCGCCGCCCGTGCGCCTGCCCGGCTCGGCCCCGCCCTTCGTCGCGGCCCCGCCCCGGCCCGTCGCCGCCCGTGCGCCTGCCCGGCTTGGCCCCGCCCTACCTGTCGCGGTCCCGCCCCTCCGTCGCGGCCCCGCCCCGACCGTCGCGGCCCCGCCCCTCGTCGCGGCCCCGCCCCTGCGTCGCGGCCCCGCCCCTCGAAGCGGCCCCGCCCTACGTCGCGGCCCCGCCCCGGACCCTATGCGGCCCCGCCCTACCTTCGCGGCCCCGACCTGTCGCGGCCCCACCCTACGTCGCGGTCCCACCCCGACCGTCGCGGCCCCGCCCCGCTCGTCGCGGCCCCGCCCTCCAACCAGGCTCGTGGTGGGCCCCTTTCACCACACCGCCTCCCCCCCCCCCCCCCCCCCCCCTGCCATTTCCCGTCGTCCGTCGTGGCGACCTGAGGGGCGAGCTGTGGGGTGGCGGGTATGGGGGTGGTCGGTGTGCCTTCCTCCCTTTCTCCTCCTCCTCCTTCGTCTCCCACTGCTGCAGCTGTCGCTGAGGGGGGTGGTTGTGTGGGAGACTGGGTTTAGGGTTTAAGGGGGGTGCGTGGGAGTAGAGCTAGTGGTGTAGCAGTGGGTGTGTATCAGGGGGGTGGGACTGTGTGCGGGAGGATGAGCGGAGGTTGCCAGTTTGTCGTCAGCAGCACCTGTAGTCCGGGGCGCTGTCCCGGTAGCCCAGTCGTAGCCAGCTGTGCCAGCCGCCCGTGGGTCCGTTGCCCGTCCGCCGCTATTTGAGCCGCGGGGCCTGTTACTCCTGTAGTCCGGGCGCTGTCCGGTAGCCGCTGTGCCAGTCTGCCTCCTGCTGCCCGTGTGTCTGCAGCTTCAGCCGTCGCCTCCTGTCTCCTCTCCCCTCACTCTCCCTCCTCCTCCTCACTTGCCCGTTGTGACTACCACTAGCTTTGCTTATAATTGTGAACTCTAAACTATTTCTTCTTGACCTTGTGCTCAGAATGCGTGGTGACATTGTGATCCACCCTGAGCTTGTACTGTTTTGCCTGCTCTGCTGATTACACCCCACTTTGGCTATGGGGGTGTGTCAGAATATTATCTTATTGTTCTAGCCTGTAGTGGGGTGCTCTATAGCGAGTACAACCCTTCTAGGGTTTGCTATTTGTATCCTCATTCTTGCTAGTTCAATCCTCTTTCTTTCTTCCAATTTTGACACGCTTTGCTCTGTCTGTCGAAATCTTTCGTTTGGACGACTGGGGATAATGCGCAGCTCGACAATTTCTGCGTCGAATGCAGATGCTGACTTGCCAAAATCTAGAAACGGTTTCTGCTGTCGATAATCAATTTCATCGAACAGCGTCTCGGAAATTTTGTTTTCCCGCCTGTGAAATCGGAACCTTATCGAATGAGTTTCCCTGTTCGACAGAAAGTAATGCAGTACTGTTTCGACAAAAATGTGAAAGTGTAGGGGCAAAGTTTTTCAATGTGCTTTGTCGAAACGTTTAGCGGAATCCCTAAGTACTGTCGAACATCCCGGGAGCACCTCTTGTCGAACATCACATTTGAGTTTTCGTCGAAGAAAAAATATTTGCCGTCAATTCGAAATGTTGTCGAAGGCGATACACCCTTTTAATGCCAACCAAGGCTCTGTAGAAGACAGGAAATTGCAGAACTGAAGTATTAACACCCTTCCTTCGAGAATTGACACATTTTCGACGGAAATACCCCTTCCGTCGAGAACAAAATGTCTGCACATTTTCGATGGAAATACCCCTTCCGTCGAGAATCGTATATTATTTTTAGGGCCTTAACTTGGCTGATATTTGAGTTACGAAACACTGTGTAGGCGATTCCCTGGCGACTTGCCACGGGGTGTAACCAGTGTTGTCGGGGATGCACGGTGCTCGACGGCGATTGGCCAATGTCCGTCGAGCACTGTTCGACAAATGTCCCTGAAATTGCAGCAGTACGGCCGACATATATATTGGCATAAGAATACGACATTGAACCCGCGGGTTTCTGCGGGTTTTTTTTGCCTGGTCAACCGGGAATTTCCGGGGGCCCGGAGGGATTCCGCGGGTTTTTCGTTTTGCCTCGATTCCCTCTGTGCCAGGGCGGGCGGGGCGGCATGCGATGACGTCACCCGTGTGTATATACACAAATCCTAAAGCACCTACAGAAAATTGATTCGCGAACAGTGTTGAGGTGGAGGTGGAGGTGGAGGCGGCGGTGGAGGTGGAGGTGGAGGCGGCGGAGGGAGTGGGGGTGGCGGTGGAGGGGGTGGCGGGGGTGGGGGTGCTAGTGGCGGCAGTGGAGGCGGGGGTAGCGGCGGCGGTGGTGGTGGGAGCGGAGGTGGCGGAGGCGGCGGCGGTGGAGGCGGAGGCGGGGGCGGTGGAGGCGGAGGTGGGGGTGGCGGTGGTGGAGGTGGTCGGAGTGGCACTTCGCAGCGGAGCAGCACTGGGGGTGGTCAGCGCCAGCAGCAGCAGCAGCAGCAGCAGCGTTCTCGCGACATCCCCACCCCTCAGCAGCTCCGTGAGTGGTACACGCAGCGTTAGCGTGGTGGGGGTTTTGGTCCCTGCACCTACGTTCTTCGCACTGGCGACCGCGCTGGAGAGCAGTGTGGGGGTACCCACACCGCCCAGCGCTGCTTTGGCCGCTTGACGGACGCTTGGCGCCAGCAGTTCCCGGAGGCTGCGGAGATCCCCCGCTGGGGAGAGCTGTCAAGGGCTGGTGTAGCTATCTTTGATCTTGACTTTGATGCTATCCTTGCTGCCATGTATGCTGTGACCATTAGTGATGAGGGTGACTGTTACCGGTGTTTCCCGCCCGACCCGGGCATTGGTACTGCTGCTCTAGGTGCCAGCGAGGCTTCTGCTCTAGGTACCAGTGCGTTTGTGCTCTCAGGTACTGGTGAGGCTGCTCTCTCAGGTACTAGTGAGTCTGCGCTCTCAGGTACTGCTTCGGCTTCGGCCTCCCACACCTTCACCCTTGACTCTGGAGCGTCTCGCTCCTTCTTTCGGGACCGCACCACCCTCACGCGGCTTAGTCGGCCGGTTGCGGTGTCCCTGGCTGACCCCTCTGGGGGTCCTGTTCTGTCTCGCTTCTCCACAGTCCTCCCGTGTCCAGCGGCTCCCTCTGGCACCCTGTCTGGTCTCTACCTCCCCTCGTTCTCTACGAACTTGGTGAGTGGTGGTGACCTACAGGATGCGGAAGTCCACCAGTTCACCCCTGCTCGTCAGCGAGTGACGCACTGCACAGAGGCTAGCACAGGTCGTCACCTGGCTACGTTTACACGTCAGCCAGGGTCGAGCTTGTACACACTGACCACTGCTTCTCCTCTAGTTCCTGAGTCTGGTAGGGTCCCCTCGTCAGGTCAGGTGTTTGCTGCAGCGTCCAGGTCTGGTCCTGAGTCTGCCCCCTGTTCGTGTCGTCGCCTGTCTCACGAGACTCTCCTCTGGCACCACCGCCTGGGTCACCCCTCTCTGCTTCGGCTCAGAGGCATGGCCTCCCGTCTTCTTGTGTCTAGTCTTCCCCGGTCCCTCCCTCCCCTTCCTCAGGGCCCTGGCCCTGCCTGTGTCCCCTGTGTCGAGGGGCGCCAGCGTGCTGCCCCTCACTCCTCCCAGTTTCCTCCGACAGAGGCTCCGTTGCAGACGCTTCACATGGACGTGTGGGGCCCTGCCCGCGTCCGTGGACTCGGTCACGAGCGCTACTTCCTGTTGGTGGTTGACGACTACTCGCGTTACACCACAGTCTTCCCCTTGCGCAGCAAGGGTGATGTCACTGAGGTGCTGATCGACTGGATCCGCGCAGCTCGTCTCCAGCTCAGGCAGAGCTTTGGCTCGGACTTTCCTGTGTTGCGTGTGCACTCGGACAGGGGCGGAGAGTTCTCCTCTGGCCTTCTACGTGCCTACTATTGTGCGCGAGGCATCCGTCAGACCTTCACGCTTCCGGACTCACCGCAGCAAAATGGGATTGCAGAGCGCCGCATTGGCATGGTCATGGACATCGCTCGTACGTCCATGATGCATGCGGCTGCCCCCCATTTTCTGTGGCCGTTTGCGGTCAGGTACGCGGCGCATCAGATCAACCTCCACCCCAGGGTCTCCAGGCCGGAGACCTCCCCAGCCCTGCTATGGACCGGGAAGGTTGGCGATGCGTCGGCGTTCAGGGTCTGGGGATCTCGGGCGTTTGTCCGCGACTTGTCTGCGGACAAGCTACCCCCTCGCGCTGCTCCCTGCGTCTTCCTGGGGTTCCCCCCCTACGCCCCTGGGTGGCAGTTCTACCACCCCACCTCTCGCCGTGTTCTGTCCTCCTAGGACGTCACGTTCGACGAGTCGGTACCCAACTACCGCCTCTTCCCCTACCGCACTCCGTCCCTCCCCCCACCCCCGCTCTTCTTGGTACCAGGTCCCCCCCCGGTCGACCCCCTTCCCCCTCAGGGTCCTGCCCCTTCAGGTGTGTCCCAGGTAGACGCGGTCGAGCCTGTCGAGGTCACTGGTGACTCTGGTGCTGCTGTGGGTGCTGAGCCTAGGGGTGCTCTGACTGGGGGTGCTGTCCTTGGGGGTGCTGAGTCTGGGGGTGCTGAGCCTGGGGGTGTTGAGCCTGGGGGTGCTGAGCCTGGGGGTGCTGAGCCTGGGGGTGCTGAGCCTGGGGGTGCTGAGCCTGGGGGTGCTGAGCCTGGGGGTACTGAGACTGGAGGTGCTTTGCCTGGAGGTTCTCTGGGTGCTTCGTCTCGCCGAGAGCCACTCTCCCCACAGGAGCTGTGTGAGTGGTTTGCCCGGCGCTGGAGGCGTGCTGCTGGTGCTGGAGGTTCTTCGGCTGCTGAGGGTGCTGCTGCCGCGCGTCCCGGAGGTGCTCGTACTGGGAGTACTGGAGCTGCTGGGCCTGCGGGTTCTACTGGAGCTGGTGCTGCTGAGCGTGTTGGCGCTGAGACTACTGCTGGCAGTCCGGTTGGCAATGCTCCTGGTGCTGCTGGAGGTTCTGGAGCTACTGGAGGTGCTACTGGAGGTGCCGCTGGAGGTGCTACTGGGGGTTCTGGAGCTATTGGAGGTGCTGCTGGAGGTGCCGCTGGAGGTGCTACTGGGGGTTCTGGAGCTACTGGAGGTGCTGCTGGAGGTGCCGCTGGAGGTGCTACTGGGGGTTCTAGAGCTACTGGAGGTGCTGCTGGAGGTGCTACTGGAGCGGGTACTCCTGCTGGGGGTACTGGTGCTGTCCCTGCTGTTTTTGGCGTCGCCTCGCGGCCGAGACCGTACTTTGTTCCCCTCCTACAGCAGGTTCTTGGTCTTACACCTTCTCCTGGTCCTTCTCCTCCTCCCTTAGAGGGTCCACAGCCTGACCAGTCACAGTCACAGCTACAGCCTGCCTCCCCTTTGCCTGCTCCTTCTCCCTACGCTGGTCCGACTGGAGGTCTTACTGAGCGTCGTGAGCCTGCGTCTCGTCCTGCGTCGCCTGTTCGTACTGCGCGCACTAGTGGTCGCGGATCGCGTTAGCGTCCTCCTCCTGTCCCTGGCACGCACCGGATGTCTCTGCGTCCGTCTACTGCTCCTCTGCGTGCCCCTTTGCCTTCTCCTCCTGCTTCCTCTCTTCCTGCTCTTGCCGACCCGGAGTCGGACTCTCTTCGTGCTGCCAGTCCTACTGTCACACGTCTCCTTGCTACTGCCGTCACTGACCCTTCTTTCGAGTCTTCTGCTGCGTGTGCCTTTGTCACTGAGCTTGTCGACTTTGCTGCGCGCTGTCGTCTAGACTACACTGCTAGTCTTGTCGCTGAGTCTGAGTCTGCCTGTCCTCCGTCTGCGGGGGTGAGTGTGCCCTTGGCACGGACGTCCTTGAGGACAGGCAGGAGGAGTTCCAGTGTCTGGCCGCCGCTTCACCTCATCTCGCGTCTGTACTGCTTGCCCCTGAGGGAGACCCGGATGCACTAGACATCCCGACTCCGCGCTCTTACGCGGAGGTGATAGAGGGTCCCTACTCCTCTCAGTGGCAGGCAGCTATGGATGCAGAGATGGCTTCCTGGAGGTCCACAGGCCCCTACGTTGACGCTGTTCCCCCTCCTGGGGCGAACATAGTCAGTGGCATGTGGATCTTCAGGGTGAAGCGGCCGCCGGGTTCTCCGCCTGTCTTCAAGGCGCGTTACGTGGCTCGTGGCTTCAGTCAGCGGCTGGGAGTTGACTACTTTCAGACCTTCTCTCCCACCCCAAAGATGACCACTCTTTGGGTACTGCTGCACGTTGCTGCTCACCGTGACTACGAGCTGCACTCTCTCGACTTCAGCACTGCTTTCTTGCAGGGCAGTCTGCACGAGGAGATCAGGCTGCGTCGCCCACCTGGCTTCACTTGGACTTTCCCTCCTGGTACCCAGTGGAGTCTCCGGCGTCCAGTCTACGATCTCCGCCAGGCGCCACGTGAGTGGCACGACACACTGAGGACTACGCTGGCGGCACTTGGGTTTGCTCCTTCTACTGCCGACCCGTCGCTGTTTCTGCGCACCGACACCTCTCTGCCGCCTTTCTACATCCTCGTGTACGTCGACGACTTGGTCTTTGCCACAGCTGACACTGCTGGACTCGCCTACGTGAAGTCCGAGCTGCAGAAGAGACACACGTGCACTGACCTGGGTGAACTGCGCAGCTACCTTGGCTTGCAGATCACCCGGGACAGAGCACGCCGCACCATTACCCTGACTCAGTCACACATGGTGCAGCAGGTCCTTCAGCGCTTCGGCTACACGTACTCCTTGCCTCAGGCCACTCCTCTGCCTACTCGCCACTCGCTCTCAGCTCTGCCTTCGGATGAGTCCGTAGAGTCGAGTGGCCCGTATGCAGAGCTTGTTGGCTGCCTCATGTACCTGATGAACTGCACACGACCTGACCTTGCATACCCTCTTAGCATTCTTGCACGCTATGTTGCTCCTGGGAGACACCGACCAGAGCACATGGCTGCAGCGAAGAGGGTGTTGCGCTACTTGTGCAGTACGTTGGGCATGGGGCTAGTGCTTGGAGGGCGTAGTCCAGTGGTCCTCACTGGGCACGCAGACGCTTCTTGGGCTGACGACCAGGCTACGCAGCGGTCGTCACAGGGTTACACCTTCAGCCTTGGTTCCGGCTCTGTTTCGTGGCGGGCTACCCGCTCGTCTTCTGTCCTCGGCTCCAGTTGTGAGGCTGAGATCTACGCCGGGGCTATGGCTGCCCAGGAGCTTCGCTGGCTCACCTACCTGCTGACTGACCTTGGAGAGCCGCCTCGTTCTCCTCCAGTCCTGTACGTAGACAACAAGGCCATGCTGGCCTTATGTCGAGAGCAGCGTCTGGAGCACAGGACGAAGCACATTGCTCTCCGCTACTTTCTTGCTCGTCAGCTACAGCAGCGTGGACAGTTGCGACTTGCGTACGTGGCCTCTGAGGCCAACACTGCTGATGTCTTCACCAAGGCACTTGCGCCTTGTGATCATCAGCGCTGCTGCACGCAGCTGGGTCTTGTGCCTGTCTTGCCTCACTTGCTCACTTCTTGACCTTGCTTGTACCTTCACCTATATATACTCTTGCCCTTGCTTGCTTGACTCTTGTATATCTCTATATATGATCTTGCATGTGAACTGGCCTTCTGGCCTTTGAACTTGTGCTCGGAATGTGTGGTGACTTTGTGATCCACCCTGAGCTTTGCTTTGCTTTGCTTGACTGGTCTTGTGACCCCTTGTTCTCCCCCACTTTGCCTATGGGGGTGTGTCAGAACATTATAGCTTACTTATTTGTGTAGGCTATAGTGGGGTATCCCATAGGGGGTACAACCCAATTAGGGTTTCCTATTTGTACTCACTTTGTTCATTGTCATCTCATTCTCGTTCTATTCTTCTCATCGCCTACACAGTGTTTCGTAACTCAAATATCAGCCAAGTTAAGGCCCTAAAAATAATATACGATTCTCGACGGAAGGGGTATTTCCGTCGAAAATGTGCAGACATTTTGTTCTCGACGGAAGGGGTATTTCCGTCGAAAATGTGTCAATTCTCGAAGGAAGGGTGTTAATACTTCAGTTCTGCAATTTCCTGTCTTCTACAGAGCCTTGGTTGGCATTAAAAGGGTGTATCGCCTTCGACAACATTTCGAATTGACGGCAAATATTTTTTCTTCGACGAAAACTAAAATGTGATGTTCGACAAGAGGTGCTCCCGGGATGTTCGATAGTACTTAGGGATTCCGCTAAATGTTTCGACAAAGCACATTGAAAAACTTTGCCCCTACACTTTCACATTTTTGTCGAAACAGTACTGCATTACTTTCTCTCGAACAGGGAAACTCATTCGATAAGGTTCCGATTTCACAGGCGGGAAAACAAAATTTCCGAGACGTTGTTCGATGAAATTGATTATCGACAGCAGAAACCGTTTCTAGATTTTGGCAAGTCAGCATCTGCATTCGACGCAGAAATTGTCGAGCTGCGCATTATCCCCAGTCGTCCAAACGAAAGATTTCGACAGACAGAGCAAAGCGGTCGAGAAGTTTATTTCAATCGACCAAGCATATCTATCGCCGCCAGCACCCTGTTTCACTTCTCTTTGTAGCATCGAGACTCACAATCACATAACTAATCAACAATGCTCGAGTTTTACTATACGTTAATACCGTACATATCGTGAACGTGGACAATCGACACAAGCAGTGTTATTGTTGCAGTAGAGTTTGGCAGCTGCATTTTATTACCCCGTCGAACAGACCATATTTGTCTATGTAATAAATACAGAAAAAACATCATATTCAACAAACTATAGCTTTCCAAATTGTATGATTTTTACACTACCTGAAAAGGTTGGTAGTTCACCTATGGCGGTGATTGGTTTTCAAACTCTCTTCGACAACACTTCGTTTTATGTCGACGACGGGACGGTCGACGACAAAAATGCTGTCGCAGGCTCTGCTCGACGGGATCCAGTCGACGACGCCGACGTGCATTGCTAATGCACATTAGTGGTCGACGAAACCCTTCTATGGGCACTGCTCGGCGTGCTGTGCTCGACGAGCTGGTCTCGGCGAATGCTGTTCGACCAAGCAGCACCGAGCTGGTCGGTGAAAGTAACGCCTGAACCCTCGTCTTCGTACTCGGTTGAGTCGGTCCCTGCAGCGTGCTAGAAAGGCTGGGCCCAATGGTACAAGAATGCATTCTCATTAAGTTCATATTCATTTGCTCTACGGCGCACGGGTAGCGAGCGAAACAATCGACATGTGTTCTACCTGGCACCTGCGCATGAATAAGATTAAAATTGATGATTACGTATTAATGAGAATTGTCGGGAATGCCCCCTTTTTTTGTGCCTCCTATTCCTTATCAAGTTTGCCCATTGCAGTTTATGTATTTATTTGTTTAGGTATACGCTTTTATTTCAGTGTCAGCTGGTCTGTGGCGCGTTCTGCCGCGCTTTTCTCTGCACCACTTTCCGTCGGGTCGAGACGGAATCCGTCGACGGAGGCGGATTTACTCGACAGACAGGGGGGTTGGTGCAGGCGGGGTTGGTGCAGACCGGGGGGAGCACGTGGGGTCAACGCCAGCTCGAGCGAGGACCACCTCGCGTCACTCCGAGCTGGCGTGGCTCGTTTCGGGCGGGCGGGTGGGTTGGCTCCCGCCCCTCGCGTGCCCCGCTAGGCGACGGAGGGAAAACGGAAATCCCTCCGAGGAAAACCCGCAGGGGCGAACGGGTTTCCGCGGAGGGATTCGGCCGACGTCTTCCCAACACTTTCAACACTACACCAGAGCACTACGCAGATCACGGACTGGCCCAGAAGCTAGCTAAGGTCACACGAAGATAAGTGTTATCCACTGAGATAGTGGTATCTGAACGTTTCCAGATTGCGATTATCTTATACGTACAGGCGAATTCGGCTTCATGTTTCGCGTCCCTAGCCAGCTAAGGTCACACGAAGATCACACGAAGGATTTAGGCATACACGTTCTGGAGGATTGGACGGATTCGACGAATTCGACGAATGCAACGAAATTAACGAATTCATGAACTTCTACGCCGCCTCGCGGAGATCAGCCCGCCGTTCGCTATGGCTGGCCCTACCTCAAACGTCACGGCCATTCGTCGAACGGATTTTCAGATGTAATACTAGTGAGACGTCTCAAACGCACCGAATCGCATCGCGAATTTCTGTTCCTCTCTCGCCATGCATCGATCGGATCAAATCGGATGCAAACGAACCTGCGCGAAACTCGTTATATCGGATCCGAAGCCCAGGCCAAAGCTTCGAGGCGTCCCACAAGACGTTTTCAACCCACGACCGAGGCTTCTTGGCATGATCTGCCTCTGCTGCGCCTTCCAGGCCAGCAGGCGCAGAAGCTTCCGAGGCGGAGACTGCTGTTTCTGGGATCAGCCCTCGAGTAGCGGTGCAAGCGGAGTTTAAAACGCGTACAGTGAAGGACGAGGAGAGGGGGGGTGGGCGAGGAGGTGAGAGGCGCATCAGGGAAGTGGATAGGGGAGAAAAGGGAGGTGGGGATGAGATGGTTGAGAGGGTAGCGGGAAATGCAGCGGGGAAGAGAGAGGGAGGCAGGAGAAAGAGTTACGAAGCGGGGACCTGCAAGGAGGAGGAGGGGGCAGTGGCAGTGATTGATGGAGTGCTGAGGGAGAAATTCGGGCCTCAGATTGTGAAAGAGGAGGTGGTGGAGTGGGGGAGTGGGATAGGAAGCAGCGAGTACGAAGAGGGGGTGGGGAGATTGAAAGAGGAGGAGGCGGAAAGGGACGATGAGGCGGAGGAGGAGGAAGTGGAGGAGGAGGAGGAAGCAGAAGTAGAAGCGTGTGAGGAGGACGCACCACCCACCACACCCCCTCCTCCTCCACTCAACAGCCCTCGGGTCGTATCCCCCTCCTCCCTCCTCTCCCTCTACTGCTTCTTCTCCTCCCACCTCGGCATTTCCTCCCCTTCTGCTGTCGCTTCCCTCCTCGCCTCTTACCCGCAACTTCTCTGCTCGAATCCCACCAATGACTTGCTGCCACGTATCCTTCTCCTCCAGTCACACGGCATTTCTAATGCTGACATCGTGCACATCATTGTAAGAAGTCCAGGTTCGCTCCGATCCTCCCTGCCACAGATTCAGAATATGCTCGAGTTTCTTTTAGCTAAAGGAGTTCGCCGAAGCAGATTCGGCTCGGTGCTTCGACGTGGACGCAACTTACTCTGCCGTGATGCTCGTTCAACGAACCTGGACATTCTGGTGGAGAGAGCAGGGGTTCTTGTAGACAAGCTGGGTGTGATTATAGAGAGATGTCCGACCATCTTGAGTCGGAGAAAAGAGGCGGTGAATTTACAGCTTGAGACGTTATCATCTTTTTCTGAAGCGAGATATGGAGGGAAGGTAGAAGCAGACAGCACCAGCACAAGCCTCCTGCAGTAGCAACAAGATGAGTCGCAGACCTTGACTTCCTCAGACACCCCCTTCATTGCCTCTATGCTTTGGCGGGCCCCCACCATCCTCAGTCTATCCACAGAAACTCTTTTAGCTAAGCTCCAGTTCTTTGTCGATCTGGAGGGTGAGGAGGCAGCGGGAAGAGTGGTGAGGATTTACCCGTCGGTTCTGCAACTTTCGAAGAAGAACGTGCAAGGCAAGCTGGCGCTATTGGCTGAGTTGGTTGGCGGAGAGAGTGGTGGCACGATTTCCTTTGCTAATAACTTCTAGTGAAGATGGCATGAAGGAAATACATAGAGAGCTTGTGCGTGAAGTGGAAGCGGCGTTGGAGAGCAGTGGGGAAGAGGGAAATGGGACGCAAGGGTTGGGCGAAGGTGATAGAGATGATTGTTTGGGAGGGAAAATTGATTCCCAGGCACTAAGTGTTGAGAGATGCAGGGCTCGTCGGTTGGTGGTGGATTTGGTTTTGAGGTTCCCGCAGTCTATCTATTACAGTTGGAAAGCGAACCTAAAGCCCAAGCTGGAATACTGAAAATGGGACATGGGCCTCTCTATAATGGAGGTGCTTGCATACCCTAAGGATCTTGGGTTGAGTTTGGATCAGCGAATCAGACCACGACATGTGGCGCTGGTGCAAATGGGCTATGCAGTTGTGCCACACGGGATGGTTAGTCGGACGAGTGGAGGCAAGAGGAATGTTTCTATCAAAGCTGGGGAACAAAGGAGCAAGCTGGGTTCTGTTTGCTCCTCACTTTCTGATGAAGTGGAGGGAGTGGGGGGAGTTGAACGTGGAGTGGGAGAAAGAAAGAGCGAAAAAGCCGGTGATAGACAAGAGGAGCAATGCAAAGGGGAGGATTGTGGTAGTGGACTCCAAGCAATGATCCAGTATTGTCGAGGCAATGACGAGCCAGGGGGGAGAGCTGTTGCAGAGCAGCAGCTTGTGAACTTAGATGCGGCAAAGAAAAAGGTTTGCTTGCACCAGTTTCTTCAATGTACAGACAAGAAGTTTGAGGAGAAATTTGGGGTCAATATATAGGATTTATATTGAGATACCGGTAGCGGTTTGTACAATCTTTTTTCTTGATCCTCTCTGAAATGTCCCAAAGCTTATTAACATGTCATCAGGGTCCAAGGCAGCCTCTTGCCTCTGTCGTGTGGACTGACAAGTGCAGTAGCCATAACAACAGTAGCAAATGTTGAATGGCTTTATGCAGTATTACAGTGTATCTGAGAGCCAGCGTCAGATCAGATTGTGTTGGGTCTTGATAGGTTTACCGCCCTTGTGCCCTGGTCAACCTAGAGTAGACCTTGTTTGTGATGATTCCATGAGAGAACACCATTACAACTTTACTGTAGATTCCTTTTACCAGGTATTTTTGCCATGTATGCTCTTACTAAAATAGGGTGGGCAACACTTTACAATGCACATCACGATTCACGAAAACCCTTTATCGAGGCACCAATCTGTTGTTCGGATATGGCGGACGCACGCAGCAGCAGAGTTGTGTCAGGACAGCGAATTAAAATACCCCATGCGCCGAATAGCTTCAGCGTGCAGAATTTCTGGTCGCCGTCGCTGACCGAGCAGGCTTTGCCAGCGTGAATTAGGACGGGAGTAAGCGCGTGGTGCAGTTGAGTTACGGTAATGAGGCGTGGTGTGGCATCGGTAGCAGCAGTTTTGCAAAAAATATATCGACAATTGCTTGAACGATTCTTTTGGTAGTAGGTCCTCATACTTTCTGTGGAGCAGTATGCGAAAGCCGCGTCTGGCGAAAAATGACGCCCGCGAAGGAATTTATCTTGAGCGACTCTTCTGATACTAGCCGAGCGACCTTATGCGACGAATCCAGGGTCGCATGAACGAAAATTTCCAAGCATGTGGAGCCGTAAGCGAAAGCCGCGTTTGGCGAAGATCGAAGACGAGTTTCCGTCTGGCGAAGGAGATCGAAGCATCCAGGAAACCGGCCCGACAGTGACGTCATCACTAGATGGATCGCCATCGACGTTATTTGCAACAGCCACAGCAGCATCATCATCAGCAGCAGCGGTACCAGCAGCAGCAGCGGTACCAGCCGCGACCGTGGCTGAGAGAGCAGACGATGGTTCTGAACCCGCGGAACGAGCTACTGCTACCGATGACGACAATCCAAGGCTCAGATCCACAACTATAGGAACTGGTAGCACTGTTGAAACGAACACTGGGGGTCTGGACGGTTTTGGTGGGAGTAATAACGCCACGGCTCTAGAGGAGGAGTTTGAGAATAGCAGCAGCAGGACGTTCTTAGATTTTAGAACTGGCGAAGGGGGTGGAAGCGAGCAGGAGCATGAACCAGGACCCTCTTTCGCTGCTGCTGCTGTTGGTGATGATGCTGCTGCTGCTGCTGTTGGTGCTGGCGCTGCTTTCGAATCTTTAACAGAAACCGTTCGTTACGTTCCCCTGGCTTTTGATATAGTCACGTCCGGTTTAGAAGACGAGATCAGCTTGCTGGAGCGTCTAGTGGCGAACCATTTGATATTGTCACAATTCGAGCTCGCCAGAGCGGCTGTCAGGGACCTTGCACGGCTCAGCCCCTCCCGTGCGATTTCTCTGCTGAGGAATGTGATTGTAACGGGGGGAGAGATCTCCGGGGCTGTGTGGTCGGCATCTGTACCGTCTGCCGCCCATCTGACGTGGCTGTGCGTTGGGGAATACCGAGAGCTGTGTAAGGTGCAGGGAGTGAGGGGAGAGAGGGGAGAGAGGGGAGAGAGGGGAGAGAGAGGCGATTGGGTGAGCGGAGTGAGGGAAGAGAGGGGTGACTGGGTGAGGGGAGCAGAGAGAGGAGGCTCTGAAAGAGGTGATTGGACGGCTGCTGCTGCAGCTGATCAGGAGGGACAGGGAGAGGAACAGGAGGGGGAGGAGGAGGTAGGACACGGGGATAGGATGGGGGAAGAGGAGGAGGAACGAGAGGAGCGAGGAGGGGGGGACACAGGCGAGGGTTTGGAGGAGGAGAGGGTGATGGTGGATGAAGCGGAATTTGACCTGTATCTGGCCCAGCTCTCACTCAAGGTGCATGAATCTGCATTCTCACAAAGAGTGGATCGTCCTGTATCGCGTACAGGCGAGCAGGAGGACTTAGCTGGAGCAGGTAGAGGAGTGCAGGAGCGAGGAGAGGAGGATTTGAGAAGAGGGGAGGAGATTCGCGCAGCAGTCACACTGCTTCATGACCGATCGGCCTGGGGCCTTCCCTGTAAACCCCTGGTTGTGGGGAGTAGGCCTAGTGCTAGTGACATAGGGAAAGAGGCGAAAGAGGCAGTGGAGGTAGGGTCGGCAGTGGAAACTGAGTCTGTAAGGTCAGCAGTGGCTGAAGAGAGGGAGGAAGAGGCAGCAGCGGAGCAGGGTCAAGGCCATGTTGAATCAATCATCCCTGATGCGACATCTGTCGGCGTTTCATTGGCTGTTGGAGAATACCCAGAGATCCTGGACGAGCTTTCCAGGAACGTTCTTCGCCAGAGGAGGGGTAAGAGGAGGATGACGGCGGCAGCGTCGCGAAGAGAGAGACTTGAAAGTGAGGGTAATTTACCCTTACAAACATGGCCACCAGATGTGCCGGTTGTGAGATGGGTGCAGGAGGCCCATCTGGGGGCGGTGGCATCTCTGCTGGAGGCGGGGGACGTGAAGGGAGCAGCGGGCCGTCTGCGGTACCTGAACGTGGAGTATGGGGCTGTGGAGGAGGAACGATACAGGTGAGTACTGAGCAGGGCTGAGGCTTCAAAACGCGGAAGGGAAGAGCACGGGGCTCTGATGGAGGAGGACGCACACTGCATAAACATTGAGTGATAGAAGTTGAGTTTTGAGACGTCTCAATACTCAACTTCTATCACGATTAGGACGCACAGTGCATGGACATGCCTTTTAAGGGTGAGCATCCGAGCGTTGAGCTAAAATGCCAACTGTTTTCGACTCTACTTCCTCATTTTTTTTTCTTTTTTTTTGCCCTTGGCAGATCTGCCCTGCACCAGTTGGTCCTTGCACTGCGGCCTCAGGTGCCCCAACAAGCGCCGTCCAGCAGTCCTGTTTGGACGGCAGTGAGGAAGGAAGAGACAATAATTGCCGTCCAGGAGCTGCTAGCGTCCGGTTCGGTCCACCTGATCAGGCTGTTTCAGGTGCTGATGGCTTGGGGGCATGATGGTAGTGTGGATGCGATGAAGTGTATGTGATGGGTAGTATCGCTTGGGGGTGTGATGACACAGGGTTATGATGGAATAGAGTTTCTGTAACAGCGTTCTTCCATGCCCTCACTGAGTATGGCTTGCTCTGATGTTCACATGTCCCTTTTATCCCGCCTTTCTCCTCCCCCTCTCTTCTCATCCAGGCTGTATGGGACGATCACATTCGCAGCGAGTCCCAGAAATCTGCCCTCCTCTCCTCCATCGCCCCACCGTTGGAGGCCCTACACGCCCTGCTGCTGGCACACGTGCAAGCTGGCAGCAACGACCCTGAAGCTGAGGATAATCAAGCAGAGGCCAAACCAGAAGCGATTGAAGTGGAGGGAAAACTTGAAGATGAAGCAGCGATACCCAAAGAAACGAATGGAGCAACTGAAGTGGAGGGCGAGAGGGGGGGAGAGCCTATGGAGGAAGGAGAACAGATGATGGGGGAGAAGGGAGGTGGTGGCAAGGATTGGAGGAGAGAGGGCGTGAGAGGAGAAGGTGTGAGGAGGGGGAGTGTGGAGGAGAGGTGTGTGTGGGAACTGGTGGAGCATGCGAGGGTGGAGAGGCAGGTGGTGGTTGGGAGTGTGCTGGAGGGAGCTTTGGCTGCTGTGCACGCAGGGCAGTTCAGTAAAGCAAACCATGTGAGTGTTTCAGCTTAGCTCAGATGCTCCGTGCCCCAACGAAACCCCTTCTCTTGTCATGCAAGCAACCACTGGTTCACACCCATATGTTGACCTCCTTATAAACCTCTCGTTTTTTTTTTTTTCAGTTCGCAAGGGTTTTGGGTTCAGGGTATCGGGTTTAGGGCTGGTCAACTCCCGTTTCTAGACCCAGCTCTCATTCTGGATGTGCGTGTTGGTTTTGGCTTTAGGTTCTCACCATCTTCCTCACCTCTCCCAACCCCCATTCCCCTCCCTCCCTACAGATCCTCCGACTGTGTCCCCCTCTCCGCCCTCTCACCACATTAATCGCCTGGGACCTCATAGGGCCCTCCCACCCCGCCACGCGCCTGCGTCTCCTGTGGGCTCTCTGGCCCCTCCAGTCCTCCTGTGCCCTGCTGCCTCGTGCTCCATCCGTTTCCCCCTCTTTCCTCTCTCCACCCTCCCTCCCGGTTGTGCAGATACTTCGCTTATGCCCCCCTCTCCGTCCCCTCACCACATTAATCGCATGGGACCTCATAGGCCCCTCGCACCCTGCCGCCCGCCTGCGACTCCTCTGGGCTCTATGGCCCCTCCAGTCCTCCCGTGCCCCTCACGATCCTGCTCATGCCCGTGTTTCTCTCCCCGTCCCCTCCTCCTCTCCATTTTTCCTTGCAGATCCTCTGTCTGTGTCCCCCTCTCCGGCCCCTCACCACACTCATAGCCTGGGACCTCATAGGGCCGTCCCACCCCACCACCCGCCTGCTCATGCTTATTTATCTTCTCCCTTCTTACCGCTCTCTCTCCCTTCTGCAGATCCTCAGCTTGTGCTCCCCTCTCCGTCCCCTCACCACACTCATCGCCTGGGACCTCATAGGCCCTTCCCACCCCGCCATCCGCCTGCGCCTGCTCTGGGCTCTCTGGCCTCATGAGTCTGCCCGTGCCCTGCTGCCCCATGAAGGTGCTAACACATCCCTGCTGCCGCATGAGTCTGCCCGTGCCCTGCTGCTGCCCCAAGAATCCGCCCATTCCCTGCTGCCAAACAAGCCTCTCGCTGACAACCCCTGGTCGTCGCAGCTGCTGCTGCAGCATGCTGGCGTGTGCTGCTCCCACCTCGTCTACCACACACACCTGGCCTTCCTCCTTGCTGCTCGCCATGCTGCGTTTCACCTGCAGCAGCAGCAGCAGCAGCAACAGCCTGGCACTGACCACCACCCGCAGCATCGGGCACAGCAACAGCAGGAGCTGCAGCTGCATGCCTCCACCAATGCAGCACGGTGGAGCCCTAAGGATGAGACCACACGTGTGTTGAGTCCCAAGGCAGTGGCTAGCATGGTGCGAGCAGCCGACCCGTTTGTTGCACGGCTGGCTATGGAGCTGCTGCAGGTGCAGCCGCCCCTGCACGTGCTGCTGTCTCTGGGCACCCACTGCTTCCACCCGGAAGAAGTCATTGAATTGCTCAAGGCTCAGCCTGGAGCTGGAGGCAACGTGCTGGGTGGGGCATCTGACAGGTGAGAGGTGGAGCAGTATGGTATGGTGCGAGCGAATCCGTTCAGGTGCAGCCGCCCCTGCATGTGCTGCTCTCTCTCGGTGCCCACTGTTTCTGCGCGGGAGAAATCATTCAGGTGCTGCAGGCCCAGCCTGGAGCTTGAGGTGGAGGCAACGTGCTGGGTGGGGCATCTGACAGGTGAGAGAGAGGTGGGCCTGCATGGTACGAGGCGAGGGGAGCAGCTGATGCCCATTTGTTGCACGCCTGGCGTTCGAGATGCTGCTGGTGCAGCGGCCCCTGCTCATGCTGTTGATTTTGGGGAGATTTTTCATGTGCTGTTTGGCGCCCAAGGCAGCAGAGACTGGTATGACATGGCAGGGAGAGGCAGAAAAAGACGACGTTGTTGGGTTGGGTCAGACAGGGAGAACAGGTTCCTCCCTCCTTCTGTGTGCTCCTCCCTCCTCCCTCCTCCCTCCTCCCTCCTCCCTCCTCCCTGCTCCCTCCTCCCTGCTCCCTTCTCCTGCTCGCTGCTCCCTGCGCCATGCTCCCTGCACTCTCTCCGCAGGGACTGGGACGTGGAGCTTCTTCACATGCTGTTTGCCGCGCAGGCAGCAGAGACTGCCGTGCATGCCATGGCAGGGAGCGGCAGGGGAAGAGACGGAATGGGAGAGGGAGCAGCAGAGGCAATGAGGGCGGTGGAGTCGTTCGAGCATCATGCAGCCCGTGTCACCACTGCTGCCCGCAAGGTGAGGCATTGCTTTCCCAGAGGTATAGGAGAGGGGTTTTGAATGCCGGAATGTAGGGACAGCAAGGGCAGTGGAGTGGAGTCGTTTGAGCATCATGCAGCCCGTGTCAACACTGCTGCCCACAAGGTGAGGCATTGTTTTCTCAGAGGGACAGGAGGAGGACTTCGAATGCCAGGATATAGTTGCCAGCACTGCCAGTTCATGCGGCAACAACAGGGCAGTTGCGTTGCCTGGTTACTGACTCTTCGAGCTCATAGTGTTGCTTGTTGCTTCGCTGCCTTGATCTCCCTGCGGCTCAGATCTGGATGGGCTACACGGTGCGCTCGCTGCTTCTCTTCTCGCCGCCTCCAATCCGCCTTCCCTGTCTCGCATTCCAGCGGATGAGGAACGTCCGGCAGGCAGCCGTTGAACCCCTGGATCGCTCACCCTTGTCTTGCGCTTCTCGTGATCTCTCCCTATCTCCCTGCGGCTCAGATCTGGATGGGCTACATGGTGCGCTCGCTGCTTCTCGCTGCCTCCGAGCCACCTTCCACCACGAATCACAGTCCAGTGGCCGATGAGGACAGCCTGGCAGCTGTCACTATGGCCTGCCTTCAGCTCCTAGCGAAGCATGATACCGCTGCTGCTGCTGCTGGTGAGGTTCCTGATGCTAGTGCTGATCCTTTCGCTGGTGCTGGTGCTGTTGCTGGTGATGACGGGTCGAATGCTGGTGGTGGTACCACAGCATCTGTAGCACCATCAGCACCCCCGGCTGTAGCAGTGATGGAGGCCTTGCTGGCGGCTGTAGCCAAGCATCTGCCGCCCCAGGGCACGGAGACGCACGGCATGGCGCGTCCTTTTCTGCTGGACGCGTCTCCCATGAGTGACGTGGACAAGCGGACGGCACGGGCGCTGCTGAAGCGGAAGGATGTGGGGGAGGTGGGATCTGGTGGTGGTGATGATGGTGCTGCTGCTGCCAACGGTGCTGCTGCTTCTTCTCCTGCTGCTCCTGCTGCTGCTGTTGCTGCTGATAATAGTGATGGTTCTGCCACTGTTACTGCTGCCACTGCTGCTGCTGCATCTGCTGGCCTGAAAGGAACAGAGTCAGAGGAGGAGCACCTGGGACAAAAGGGACAGGGGAAGCCAGAAGGGGGCAGCACAGCAGAAACGATAAGCTTGCCTTCCAGAAGGAAAAGGAGGCTGCTTAGTGGGGATGGGGCAGGGGCTGAGGAGCAGGAGCAGGAGGAGGGTACAGGGATGGAAGAGGAGAGATTGCAACAGCTAGGAGGGCTTGGTGTGGAGGGTGAGGGGCGAATGACAGGAGATAAGGGAGATGGAGGTTTGTCTGGGGAGGGTTTAGCTGAACGAGGTCTAGATGCTGATTTTGCTTCGGATTCAGACACTACATTCGATGGTCTAGATGCTGATTTTGCTGCTGAGATGGATGCTGAGCTGGACGCACAGGCGTCTGACGTGGCAGCGGCGGCAGTGGGAGTGCTGGCCTCTGATTGGAAGCAGAGGGCGCAGGTTGTGCGTGATTGGCTGGACGACTGGCAGTGGCGGCTGGCAGTGCTGAAAGCTGATTGGCTGGGTGTTCGTGCTGGCGGTGGGAAATTGGAGGAGGGGGTGTTGCAAGAAGAAGAAAATCTGGAGAGAAGAATGCATGAGGAGGGGGAGGTGGAAAATGAAGACGAGGCGAGTGGTTCTGAGCAGGAGAGTGGATTGAAGGGACGTGGGAGAAAGGGAGGAGAAGTGAAAGGGCAGGCAGGGAAGGGGAAGGAGCGGAGACAGCGGAGTGATTGGTCGGCATGGGGGTGGCACGAGGTGGTGGCGTGGATGCGAGTGGATCCCTCTGCTCTCATCTCCTGGTGAGTTGTAGCATTATGTTCCCTGGTTCATCCTAGCAACCCTTTGAATTCCTATGATGCGCTGCTGCGTGGCTGGGAAGTATTAAAACACAAGGGAGGGATGGCACGAGGTGGTGGCGTGGATGCGAGTGGATTACACGATTCTCTCCGGGTCATTCTTTAGGTCTCTGATGCGCCCATTCATGTTCCTTGGGACGTCTCAAAACACAAGGGAGGGATGGCACGAGGTGGTGGCATGGATGCGAGTGGATTACACGATTCTCTCCGGGTCATTCTTTAGGTCTCTGATGCGCCCATTCATGTTCCTTGGGACGTCTCAAAACACAAGGGAGGGATGGCACGAGGTGGTGGCATGGATGCGAGTGGGTCTGCTCTCATTTCCTAGTCCGCTCATTCCGTCGGTTCCCCCTGTTCTCCTTGTTCCCCCTGTTCTCTTTGTTCCCCCTGTGCCCCCTGTTTCCCTTGTCATAATGCAGCTGCCTGTCGGTGGGCGACTTTCTCTCTCTGCGCCTCACTCACTCGCCGCTTCCCACTGGCCGTGCACTCAGAAGCACGAGTGCAGCTCTTCGCGTGCCTTGCCTTAGTCTCTAGGCTGTTTCCCTCTGTTCCCCCTGTCCCTCCTGTCATGTGCAGCTGCCTGTCAGAGTGGGTGATTTCCCTCTTTGCCAGTCTCTCACTCGTCGCTTCCCACCCACTGGCCGTGCACTCAGAAGCACGAGTGCAGCTCTCTGCCTGCCTGCCTGCCTGGCTCGCCTCACTCACTCCTGTCCCCATGTTCCTCCTGTCCTGTTTCCCTCGTTCCTCTCTTCAGCTGCCTGTCGGTTGGTGATTTCTCGCTCTGCGCCGCACTCACTTGCCGCTTCCCACTGGCCGTGCACACAGAGGCACGAGTGCAGCTCTCTGCATGGCTCGCCCGTCACGATCAATCCAGAGTCTTCCGGTGTGACAGTGGGACACACAGTAGCAGCAGCAGTGTTGCTGCTGGCAGTAGCATGGCAGCAGGGAGTGGAAGTGGGGAAACGGGTGGGGAAGCTAGCAAAGAAGGTGGAAACAACAGTGGGACCAGTGGTGCGAGTGGAAGAGGTGGTGGGAGCAGGAGTGGGTTGGAGAGGGTGGGGAGTGTGGAGGCGAGGGAGAGGCGAGTGAGGGAGAACGAACAGGTGGACACGCTATTCTCGCTCTTCTTCGCTCCATCACAGGCCATGTGGGAGATGTTCCCCGCTCTTGACATGGTGGCAGTGCTGCTGGATGCAGCAGCAACGCAGGCTCGCACCGCCCCTGACGCCCTTGTGCTGCTCGACCAGGTATTGCATGATTCTCATTTCCATTCCAATCCTCTCTCTTTCCGTGCCAGCATGCCATCTGCATGCTTCAACTTTGGAGACGTCTCAGAAGGTATTCGCGTTCCTCTCTTTCGTGCAGCATGCACTTGCTCCAACGGTTTCTTCTCCCACTTGCTTCTTCCCCGACCAACGCTGCAGGCTCGCACCGTCCTGACAGCCTGGCAGGCGGACCAACAACGACTGAAGGAAGACAGCAAGGGCAGGGGGTGCAAGGAGCATTCGGGGAAGCATCAACAGCAGCAACAGCACCAGCAGCAGCACCAGCAAGAACAAGAGGGAGATAGTAGCAACAACTTCAACTTAGTGCAGTGGGCAACGGCGGAGCGGCTGTTGCAGAGGCTGGAGGCCATTCAAAATCAGGACCCCACCACGCCTCTCCCGAGCCTGCTGGCTGCCGTGCAGCCGCACCTGTCACCGTCCCCGGGCCTGTCAGGCTCGGCAGGGGTGCGGCGCGGCCCCAAGGCTCGGGCGGTGATGGCGCTGCAGCAGGTGGTGGCAGATTGCGAGGCGGGCACAGCGCAATTCGTCAGTGGTACGCGGATGATTGAACATGAGTACGGATATGCCTCGTCTTTCAGTTGTATGTGAAAATTTAAGGGTCATTCTGGCCTCAAGGCATGGTCTGTGATGGCGTTGCAGCAGGTGGTGGCGGATTGCGAGGCGGGGACGGCGCAATTCGTCAGCGGTACGCATGGTGTAGGATGTTGACTAGCTATGCTGTGGGTATGGCTTTTGTTCAGGTGTGATGGGGTATCGACTCAGGGGCCATTGGGCCCCAAGGCTCGGGTGGTGATGGCGGATTGCGAGGTGGGCACGGCACAGTTCGTCTCGTCAGTGGCATGTGGTTTTCCGTTCATGAATTTCCGTAATTATTCATTTATTTAGTTATTTATTTCCCTTATCGATTTCGCACCCTGGAAGACCCGAGCCATCCATTGCCATCCCCTCTTCCCGTACCCCTCCCTCCCTCCCCCAACCAGGCAAGCTCCACAATTTCATCCGAGCCTTGGAAGACCCCGAACCAATGCCCCTCTGTCGCTCCCCTCCTCCCTCCCACCACCTTCCCTGCCGTTTGTTTCTGCCGCTCCAGGCAAGCTACACAATCTTATCCGAGCCTTGGAAGACCCCGAACCAGCAGCAGACCCTCTCTCCCAACTCATCCCCGCACCTGCCACGGCCGCTGGCCAGTCAGGGTCCGCCACGTGTCCCCCTCCCGGCAGCGGGCTTGGCTTTGGCATTGGGCTGGACGTGATCTTGCCAGAGCAGCCTGCTACAGACGCTACAGCCGATGCTGCTGCAGCCACAGGAGACGCTACAGCTGCTGCTACAGCCGGTGCTACAGCTGCTGCTAGTGCAGCCGGTGTTTCTGGGCTGAGTACGGCACCAGCAGCAGTAGCAGGGGTAGCAGGGGCAGGGGCTGTAGCACCAGCGGCTGTAGCAGCTGCTTCTGCCAGTGCAGCAGGTGCTGCTGGTGCAGGTAGTACGGGTGAAAGGGATACCCTGGGTGTTGCTGCTGCTGCTGGTGGTGATGGTGCTACTGCTGCTGCTGCTGCTCCTGACGCTGCTGTAGGACCTTCCTTGTCCTCCTCCTCCTCCTTTTCTCTCTGGCGAATGTTGCATGGGGGAGGGGGAGGAGCAGGAGGAGGAGCAGGAGGAGGAGCAGGGGGTGGAGGGGGGCCAGCAAGTGTGCCTGCAGTATCTGCCCGGACCGATTCCCAAGGCTCGGTGGCTGCTGCAGCTGCGGTGGCGGGCTTAGCTTCGGCAACAGGTTCGGCGGGAGTGGGAGTGCTGGCCATGCAGGGGGCAGCAGGGTCTCCTGTGCACACCCCTCCTCTCTCCCCCCGCTGGACCCGCTCCTCCTCTAGCCTTGGCCTCTCCGCCGCTGCTGCTGCTGCTGCTGCTGCTGCTGCTGCTGCTGCTGGTGGTGGTGCATCGGTGGCAGCAGCAAGGGAAGGTGCCGGTGCTGCTGGTGCATTGGAAGCAGCAGCAGCGGCAGCAGCAGTTGAAGAGCTCTCTGAAGGAGGTTCAGCCAGGTCTGCCTCCCTCCCTCTTCCCTCCACTGCTGTTACTACTTCCTCCTCTGCTGCTGCTCCGTCTCCCCTTTCAGGACTATCGCGCTCCTCTGTAGGCGCTGTCAGCATGCCCCCTCCCTCCACAACCACCACCATCACAAGCACCCCATCTGCTGCTGCATCTGCACGCGTATCTGCTCCTCCAGCTCCAGGTGCTTCCTCAGGTGGGAATGCCAGAGCGTCTGCCCCGCTCCCTCCTGTGCTGCGATCCTCCATGCCCAGTCTCTGGCCTTTCTCTTTCAACTCTGCAAACGCCAAGCAGGCTGCTGCTGCAGCAGAGGGGCAGAATGTAGTTGGGCTTCAGTCCCTTCTAGGGTCTAGCACTGGCAGAGAAGCAGCAGGAGCATCAAAAGCAGCAGGAGCAGCAGCAGGAGGAGCAGGAGGGACCGGAGGGGGAGGAGAAAGGGGTGGAGAAAAGGGAGGAGGAACGGCAGGAGCATTATCATCATCAGCAACAGCAGCGGCAGCAGCAGGGTTGCGAGGGCCAGGGAAGCAGCCTTGGGATCATCCCAAGGGTTACCTGCCAGTCTTCTTGAACTACGTGGTTCAAATTGGGGATATAGTCGACGACAGTGACCCCAGCCACCCCTTTAACTACTTCTCTTTACTAAACATCGACCCGGTGGAGCTTTTAAGAGAGCTTGTGTTTGTGAGAGGGGATATTGCTGCTGCGTTGCATGTGGCTGGGATCATGGGTCGGGAATCCCTACCTGCTGATATCATCCCCGCAGCTCTCCCGAGCCTGCTGCCGCCTGTGCCGAGCCTGAAGCTCTGCTCCGTGGCTCGGCGCTTCCGAAGCAGACTGCTGGGCAGGTCCGGAGGAGGACCAGGGCAGGGTAGGCCCGGTAGGAGCAAGGTAGCAGGAGGAGTGGGAGGGGTGGAAAGTGCGGAGAAGCTTCTGGTGCCTTCTCCGTATGAGCCGCCGCGATTTGCACTGAGTATGGATGTGGTTCAGCTGCTTGCGAGAGATTCCATGGTGCATGCTGTGTTGGCTTGTGTGCTGGGAGCAGAACAGCAGATAGTGCAAATGCACAGACGCAAGGAGAGAGAGCGTGACATGGAAACAATAGGTGCATTTTCCGGTGGTGGCGCTCCAGCTGCTACCAGCGGTGTTGGTGGTGGTGCTGCTGCCACAGGTGGTTATGTGGCTGGTGTTGGTGGTGGTGCTGCTGCCACAGGTGGTTATGTGGCTGGTGTTGGTGGTGGTGTTGGTAGGACTAGGCCTGCTGGTGTGTTGGGAGGTGATAGGAGCAGGGGCAAGGGAG
This sequence comes from Closterium sp. NIES-65, assembly GCA_948144175.1. NCBI lineage: Eukaryota > Viridiplantae > Streptophyta > Zygnematophyceae > Desmidiales > Closteriaceae > Closterium > Closterium sp. NIES-65. The sequence continues at coordinate 5,497,215 of CANXME010002275.1, read as the reverse complement.
GGGGAGTGGGTGGAGGGTGGAGTGCAGTGAAGGCAGAGGAAGAGGCTGCGAAGAAACTGATGGAATATGCCCGCTTGCACTCTGCAGGGTGAGTCTAAGAAACGCTATTGGGACAGCCTAGTGTGTGGAGTGGAGTGGATTCGCATTCTGTGTTCTGAGATGTGACTCAGGCAAACATCTCATGTTCCTTCAAACATTTCTTTTGAACGTTTCTTTTGGCCCATCAGCCTAAGGCTGCTTCTCTTCGCCTGTCTCTTACTCCCCTCACTTGGACACCCCCCGCTTCCTCCCCTCAGCATTCCAATCATCCACCGGTGGGTCACTCTGCAATCTGCCATTCACTCTATCGCCATTGCTGCTGCTAAAGCACCCTCTCGCCCTCCGAAGCAGCAAGCAGCAGCAGCTGCAGCACCACCACTAGGAGGAGCCGCAGCAGGTGGGGAGGGCACAGTGGGGGAAGGAGTCAGAGGCGGGCCACTGGGTGCAGGGGTTGCAGGGATGGTGGGGGTTGCACAGCCAAGGGGATCAGAAGAGGGAGGAATGCCAATAAGGCAACAGGAGGCATTGAGAGAACAGCCCTTGGGTCGGGACAGCTCTAGCCTTGGAGGGACCTTGGCTGTGCATTCGCCTGGTAACAGTAGCAGGAAGGGCGGTAGGGGGTTTGCAGGGTCAGCTCTGCTGCTTGCAGGGCAAGAAGGAACACCAAGGAGAGTGAGAGGTGCGAGATTGCCTGGAGCAGGGGGGGTAGCAGCAGATGGTATCGGTGGGCCGGTGGTGGGTAAAGGGCCGGTGGTGGGTGAAGGACAGGTGGTTGAAGGAGGAGGAAGAGGCACAAAACGGCCTCTTGCTGTTGAAATGGATGCTGTTGAGGTGGGAAGCGGGGAGGGGGTTTCTGAGAGAAGGGGGTTTCTGTCTATGGGGGAAACAAGACACGCGAGTGCTGGTGTTGCTGAGAGAAGGGGAGCAGGGGAGGATCCAGCTCAGGGGGATCCCAGCTCAATGCCAGACCAACGAGGGTTGGCAGGAGAGGAGGGAGGAGCGACAGGAGGAGTGAGGGAGGAGCAGGGGGCTTGTGAAGGGGCAGCAGGGGTAGCAGGGGCGGAAGGGGCAGCAGGGGTAGCAGGGGCGGAAGGGGAAGCAGGGGTAGCAGGGGCGGAAGGGGCAGCAAGGGTAGCAGCAACAGCAGGGGCGGCAGAGGTAGCAGGGGCAGCAGCAACAGCAGGGGCAGCTGTGGCAGGTGGTCGGCTGGAGGCTCTGTTGACAGAGTGGGAGGATTTGCGGCCTGTGAGGATTCACCTGGAGAGGTGAGGATTCACCTGGAGAGGTGAGGATTCACCTGGAGAGGTGAGGATTCACCTGGAGAGGTGAGGAGTTAAAAAACAATGGAACAGGTCATTATTTTCTTCCAGGACGTAAATTCCTCCTGTAGGTGATTGGTTTACAGTGTTTGTTTCCTTCCTTCTTCTCCCGTCTCCCACTCCCAACTCCTTTCACCCTCTCTCCTTCCCACACTTTTCCTTTTGTTTTCGGTTTCCTCTCTCCCAGCCTGATTGCTGACTCGCGGTTGGCCGAAGCCCTTGAGCTGGCAGACACGTGGCTGCCTGAGGGGGCGCCAGATCACCTGCTGTGTCTGCTCGTGGAGCAGGCAGAGCGCTCTGATGGTGCTACTGCTGCTCACACGCACACAGCAGGAGCAACTGGAACATGGACGGCAGGAGCAGGGGCAGGGACAGGAGGAGACATGATGCGGTTTCCGAAGGTGCCTGTAACACAGGCAAGCAGGGTGCAGCAGAAGAGTCCAAGGAGTGGAGGAGTTGGGTTTGCAGGTTCTGCGGCTGCTGGTGGTGGTGCTGGTGGGGGGAGTGAGGCAGGGGGTCGCACTGGCAGTGTGGGCAAGGCCGTGGGGAAGCCGGTAACAGCGGGTGACAGCTGGCGGTTTGTGATTCGCGTGGCTGACAAGGAGCTTGCAGCGGCGCTGGCTCTGAGGTGAAATGGGGGGGTGGGGTGGGATTCCAAAAGCTCTCAAATATCGCTCACAAGGGCGGATCTGTGTGTTTCATCATGCCATGCCATTGGTTGGGTTGGGGGTTGTGGTTCTGTGACGATGCTTTTGAGTCGACTCAAAAGCTTTCATCTGTCTGTTGGGGGTTCTGGTTCTGTGACGATGACGGCAGCTTGCGACAATCACAATATTCAGAAGCTGAGCATGCGTCTGTATGTGTCCTTTTTGTGTGGGGTGTGTGTGGGGGTGTGTGGGGGTGTGTGGAGGTGTGTGGCATATGCGCTGCTGTGTCTGCATGGACTTATGTTCTCTGTACATGACTGCCTGCACTGCACCACTATAGGTACCACCACAGCTGGCAGCTGTCACCCATCCACACCGTGTTCAACACCTGCCTCTCACACCTCCCTACACACTCGCCCCTGCGCTCTCAGGTATGCTCGTTGCCTTCCGGCTTTGGAATGTTCATAGCAGACGCGATAGTATCGGTGACCCTGTAGCTCCTGTATGTGCCGCACTTTAGAATTGCATGTTGAGGGTTAGGGTAAACCTTTAACCCTAAACCCTCGTCTTTGTTGAAACATAAAATCGTATTGGTCTTGTTCCCTTGACCCTTCCCTTTCCTGTTCCCACCTCTCTCCCTTCTAACCTTCCTCCCCTCCCCACCCTCCTCCCACCTCCCCCCAAAGATCCTCACCTGCAAGTCATCTGTGGATCAGTACACTCGCATCCGCTCCATTCTCAACGACAGAACCCTTGCCACGTGGCAGCAGGTCAGTGGCTTGGCTCTTCGTACTTGTTTGTCGTCAGCTAATCAGCAACATCAGAGTCGCTTTTGAAAATTTCAAAAGTGAAAACGATTCAGCTGTCATCAGCCAAGCCGACAGTCAAGGGGTGAAAGGGTCAAACACCTTTCTCCCCTCTCTGCTCCCTATCTAGGTTCGCTCGCCACCCAGCCGCCAAGCGGCAGTGAAACAAGAGGCTGCCTTTTGAATGAAACCGGACCTGAGCCTCTCTCCTTCCCGCTCTCGCCACTTTCATTTCCAGGTTCGCGCGCTCTGCTTCCGCGATCCCGAGTCAGTTTGTCGCCAGCTAGCTGCTAAGGGAGCAGTCAAGGAGGCAGTGTCACTAGCAGAAGCACATGCTACTGCTGCTCCTGCTGCTGCTGCACCAGCAGAAACTCCAGGAGCAGGAGCTGGAGTGGAAACAGTAGCTGCTGCTAATGCTGCTGCTGCTAGTGCTGCGTGGGGAGCAGGGGCTGCTGAAGCAGCACAAAGAACAGCACTTGGAGCGGCACCAGCAGGAGCAGTAGTTGCAGCAGCAGGAGCGGCAGCAGAAGGGAGGGTGGGAGGGGCGTTACTAGCAGAGCTGAGGGGGCGCTATCTGAGTGAACTAATGGGTGGGGATCCGTTGCAGGGTGACTCGGGCCCTGCAGTGGGAATGAGATATCTGGAGAGATTGATGTTGGAAGGGGCAAAGGAGCGTGATAGCAGCAGGCACGCGGGTCAGGAAGACAGGGTCGGCATGGATGGTGGTTCTGCTGCTACTGGTGATGGGTCTGGTGTGGCTGGTGTTGGTGGTAGCACTGGTGCTTCTGCTTCCACTGCCGCTCCTGCTGGTGCCGGTGCTGCTTCTGGCGGTGGTGATAGGAGGAGCGGAGAAGAGGGGGTGGAAGCAAGGGGGAGAGTGGAGGGCAGGGAGGGAGTGATGGGTGTTGTGCTATCGGCCATGCAGTGGGCTCCGTCCCTGCACGCCAAGAAGCTCATCGTACGTATCCTCATGCGCTTGCCTCTTTCCATCCATGTGACTAGCCACCTCACCTCACCTCACCTGCCTATCGGCCATGCGGTGGGCTCCGTCCCTGCACGCCAAGAAGCTCATCGTACGTGCGCTAATGTGCCGCCTAAATAGTGTGTGCTTGTGTCTGAAAATTCTCCTCGCCTCACCTTTGCTGTCAGCCATGCGGTGGGCTTGGTCTCTGCATGCCAAGAAGCTCATAGTACGTTACGTGAAGCCACTTTGAGGCGTCTCAGTACCCACATGTTCTTGCTTCTTTCCATCCATCCATGTGCCTTGTGAGTTTCGCATCCTGCAAATATGCATCCTGCTGTCATCATTTCTTAAGTTCCTAAAAAACACATCTTCATACCCACCCCTCCCCTTCCCCCACCCCTGTCAAAAAGGTGAATTTTGTCCTCAAGCGGGCAGCAGAGGCAAGTTTGCCTTCTGCTGACGTGGCAGACGCCAGGCAGCTCCAACTAGGCCTGCAGCTTCTGGGAACCTTCCCGACGGAGTGGCAGCAGCGGCTGGGAGGGCAGCATGTGGCTGTGCTGCTGCAGCCGGAGCTTATAGTGGAGAGCCTTATAATGGAGAAACACACCTCCCTGCTGCCACAGGTAGGATGCACATTCATTCATTCATTCTGTATGTATTTTGTTACCCTATTACCGTGTGTTATCCCATGTTGTTACACCATGTTGACCCCTGTTACCCCCCAACTTATAGCCTGTCACCGCTTGTTACCTCCTCTCACCCCTTCTTCCTACGTGTCTTCCAGAGCTTTCCCAAGTTCCATGCCTTATGAAACGACACCCACCTCCTCTCTATTTTGTGGAGGTTGATTTTGACAATTCTCAGAATCTATTCTCTGTCACCCCTTCTTCCTGCGCCTCTGGCAGATCTTCGCCAAGTTTCCAGCCCTTCGCAACGACACTCTTCTCCTCTCCTACGCACGCAAAGCCCTCCTCCCCTCCCCTCTCTCCCCCTCCTCCTCCTCTTCCTCCTCCGCCTTCGCCTCTTCCTCTCCCTCCACCACCCACCCATCTGCCACCTCCCCTCCTCCTCCCCCTCCTCCTCCTCTTCCCCACCAAAACTCCCTCCGCTCCTCCGCTGTCCCCCGGCCGCCCTCCGTCCCTCCCGCACCCATCACCAGCAGCTTTCTGCGCATTCAGCAGCAAGCTTCCCGCGTCTTCCCTTGGGGGGGATCCTCTGGTGGTGGTGGTGGTGGTGCTGCTGCTGCTGCTGCTGCTGCTGCTGCTGCTGCTCCTTCTAGCGATGTCTTTGCAAGCCCTGTTCCATCCCCTCGTGGTTCCCATGGGTTAGGATGGATAGGAGGAGGGAGAGGAGGAGGAGGAGGAGGAGGAGGGGGAGGAGTGGGAGTGGGGGTGGGGAAAGGGAGTGGGGGGACAGTGGGGGTTGATCGCCCGCCGACGCTTGCAGAGGCAGCAAAGTCACGGCTTTCATCCTCCATTTCTCTGGATTCTCCTGCTCGTACCTCTGCCTCTCACTCTGCTGCCTCTGCTGCTGATGCTGCTGGTCGTAGTGGTGCTTCTGCCTCTGGTGGTGGTGGTGGTGCTGCTGCTGCTGCTGCTGCTGCTGGTGCAACCCGTTTTGGAGCACGAGGGAGGACAGTCAGCAGCGGCACTGCTAGCCTGCAAACCAGCCCGTGTCCAGGTTCACTGAACCAGCCACATGGCACAGGCACCGCTACAGCCGCTACAGCTGCTAGAGCAGCCGGCGCCCATTTGGAAGTTTCCGGGCGGCATCTAAAATCCGCCATTACAATAAGCTCCATGTCACTTCCTGAGCTGATTGGCCAGCCTGTCGGGTACCTGCCAGGTGGCCGCACGGGATTGGACGAGGTGTGCGAGGAGGGGGGTGGAGGAGGGGAGGGCGAGGAGGGAGAGGAGGAGGCAATGGGGAGGCTAGGAGCGCGGGACATGCAGCAAGGAGCGATCTTGATAGGGGAAGAGAATCAGGATAGTGAAACGAGAGCGCACCATGTGTTTCCAGACACGCCAGATGTTTCTTTATTCCAGTCGCTTGCTTCGCTGTGTTCTAGAAGATTCTCGGTGGTGAAGGGGCTGCTGGCAGTGGTGGTGGAACAGGCTGGCGTGGCTCTGGCCAAGGAGAGTGTGCCACGTGGCACCAGCCTGCTGTCGCTGACTCAGACCGCCTTCCTCTCGAAAGCCTACCTCAAAGTGAGTGAAGGGGGGGGGGGTAAGGGATACAGAGCGAAGGGAGAGTAGGGAGTGAGAGTCGGGACCAGAAGAGCTGAAAACAGCCATGGGATGGGATGGGAGTGGACTCAGAAATCACATCTTCCCACTCTTTTCAAGTCGACTCAAAAGCTGCTTCTTCTGTTCCTACCCTTCATCTCCAGGCACGGACCATTGTGAGGGACCTGCTCTTGGCATACCAGGCGCAGCTTGCCAAGCTTCTGAGGCGCCTCAAAAGTCTTTTCCCTTCCCACGTCCTCTGGGGTCTGTTCCCAAGTCTGCTTCTTCTGTTCCTACCCTTCATCTCCAGGCACTCACCATTGTGAGAGACCTTCTCTTGGCATACCAGACGCAGCTTGCCAAGCCTGGACCTGCCACCCGAACCACAGGCTCGGCACGCGAGCCACCAGCCCAGGTCCGGGCAAGAGGCTCGGCGCAGGTTCGGGGGCGAGATCCGGCGCAGGTTCGGACACAGCTGAAGGTGCTGAAGCAGCTGCTGGTTCGGGCAGAGGCTTGGATCGCACGGGTGAAGCTTCTGAGAAGGTTCCTGGCGGATAATGTGGGGGTGGGGATTGACGAGCTTGGTGGGGGTGACCCTGACTTCCAGCCTGGTTCTCCTGGGTTATTTGCCTCTCTGTACATTCACTCAGTGATGGGAGGAGGAGAGAAGGGCGGGGCAGTAGGAAGGGGAGGAGGACGGGAATCGGGGGCAGGAGGGGGAGCAGCGGGAGGGGATATGGCTTGGAGTGTTGAGATACAGCAGAACCAGCAGCAGTCGCAGCAGCAGCAGCGGCACCACCACCACCACCACCACCACCAGCAGCCAAGGTCGATGCAGCAGCAACAACAGCACTGGCACGGTTCGTCACAGGCCCGGTTGCATCCCGAAGCAGAAGCAGAGGCACGGGAGGCGTCCCTGTCCGCGACCCTGGCTCTCAGGGACGGGTTGGTGAAGGAGGAATGTTATGAGCTGGCAGCTGCTCTGTGTGACACGTGTCATCATGTGGACCCATGTCCTGTGTACAAGGCATGGGCGATGTCCCTCATTCGAGTGAAGAACTACACCCAGGCGCGGCACATTCTAGAGTGAGTATGAGAGAATGTATACCTTACTATACACATATCGCTTCCTTTTCTTTTGTGAGCTATGGGTGGGTTGCTGCTGCTCTTTATAAGGCGTGTCATCATGGTATATGGACCCCTGCCCTGTGTACAAGGCGCAGGCACTATTCATACCCCTCTTCCCTTCTCTTCTCACCCTTCTTTCCCCCCTACTCCAGGCGACTCTTCCTCTTCCTCAACCCAGCCTCCTCTTCAGCTCCAACCACCGCTTCTGCTGCTTATGCTACTTCTGCTCCTGCTGCCGCTCCAGCTGTTGCAAGCACTTCTGGCAGGCGCGTTTCCTCCTCCTCCACCTCCTCTTCTTCCTCTGCTGCAGCTGCTGCTGCTGCGAGTTCACAAGGAGTTGTGGTGGGAGCGGGAGGAGCAGTGTCAGCAGCAGGAGGGGGGAGAGAGGTGCTGAGGAGTCGCGGAGGGATGGGGGCAAGCACAGGACAAGCAGGAGGGGCAGGAGGGGCAGGAGGAGCGGGAGCGGTGGGAGGTGTGGGAGGAGGGGGTGGAGGGGAGAGGATGGCAGTGGTGGCATGGGAAGTCGTACGCTTCATCGAGACTTGTATTCCTGCTGATGTGCCCGGGACTCAGCTGCTGTGAGTAGCATTCTTTGGATGGGTTGCCGTTGAAGCTCCCATTAGCACAATGGAATCACATTTGAGAGATTTCATAAGTGATTCCAGAGCAACGCATTCTGCTTGGCTGCTATCTACATGCGTATCTATCACATGCTGTTTTCAGAACCACGTGTACACGTGGCTATCTACATGCGTATCACATGCTGTTTTCAGAACCATGCAACTCAAAACATCCCTCTTCCTTTTCCTCTCCTATTCTCTTGTCGCCCATCACCTCTCACCTCTCAGTCTATCCCAGGCAGAGGAGGCCGTAGAGAGTCGATTTTTGAGTCACAGATTCCTTCAAAAATCGACTTACTACACGCAGAGGAGGCCGTAGCAGATTCCTTCCTTCTATGGCTCCCTCACAGCAGAACCACGTCTTATACTTCTTGTTTCTTTTTCCGTCCCGCTTTTTCCTCCTCTCCCATCACCACTCAGCCTATCCCAAACAGAGAAGGCAGTAGCAGACTCTTTCCAAGACTCCCTCACAGCAGAGTCCTACCTGGGCGCTCTCACCTCCCCCATGACACAGGATGCCATAGGTCTTTGTTCTTTCTCCCATATCCTTGCGTCTGTCTGTGCCATCGTGTTTCAGTCTATCCCAAACAGAGAAGGCAGTAGCAGATTCTTTCCAAGACTCCCTCACAGCAGAGTCCTACCTGGGCGCTCTCACCACCACCTCCACCCTCTTCAGCTCTCCCACCCTCCGCCCCTCCTCCTCCTCCTCCACCTCCTCCTCCTCCGGCCGCCCATCCTCCTCCTTAGCACCACCATCCACTGCAACTGCATTCGGTACCAATGCTGCTTCTAACACTCCTTCCGGTCCTGCTGCTGCTGTCACTTCTGCTGGCATTTCTCCGATCCTAGGGGCCATGCCCCCTCCTGCTACATTGCCATATGATGATGGTAGAGAGGGAGGAGGGCGAGAACGTTCAACATATGTCCGCCAGTCAGCGTTCGAGGCGCAGGGATCTGCCTGGTCAGGACACGGAGAAGGGGAGTCAAGAAGGCGAGGCGAGGGGCAAGGAGAAGGGAACAAGGGGCGAGAGGAAGGGCAGGGAGAGGGGGTTGCGGTGGTGGAGGATGAGGAGAGGGAGACGTTTTCATACCTGGATGATGAGCGGTTCAATGAGTGCACTCAGCTGCTTAAGCGGGTGGGTGGGTGCTTGCTTTTTCGTGGCTTTTTCAGAAAATCAGCTGAGCAGTTGCGCATGGTTGTTTAGAATCCTAATATTCCCTTCAGAGACTCTCTCAAGTTGCCTTTGGGCCTTTTCTTCTGGACGTTGCATGTATTATGCTACCTGCTTTCAAGGTCTTGAACAGTGGCTTATCAAAATGTTCTCGCTGCTCGCTCCTTGGTCCCTCTCCCATTACTCTCACCTGCCTGCCTTGCTCATACCATTTCAGTTGACTCAGAAGTTTGTTTCGCTCCTCGTTCTTTTCTCTCATTACTCGTACTTGCCTGCCTTTCTCATACGGTCTTACCCTACTTACTCTGTCTGTCTGCCCTCGTTATCCACCCACCCACCTGCTCATCTTCCCTGCAGCATGCCCCTCGGGATCTGCTCCCCTTCATGTTCAGACACGGCCGCTACCGCTCCGCCTGCTGGCTTATCTTCTTCCCTCCTCCTCCTCCCCACCCTTCCTCCTCCTCCTCCCCTTCTCTCACATCCACCCCCGAGCACAACAGCATCAGTAGCAGCAGCACCACCACCACCGCCACCGGCACTCTTCCTAACCCCTTGGCACCTCAGCCACCTGCTTTTTCGCTCAGCCCGGCTTGGCCCTTCCTGTCCTCATTATTAGACTGGGATCCGTTAAAGTCAGAGCACGCTACTGTAGAAGAGCTGTGCGCACTGTGTGTATCATACGGAGCTGTCGAGGTGCTGGAAAGAGTGGTGGCAGAGGCACTAGGAGGGAGTGCGGCAGGAGGAGCAAATGGTGCTGGTGGTACTGGTGCTGCTGCTTCTGGTGGTGGTGGTGGTGCTGCTGCTGCTGCTGCTGGTTGGAGTGTTATATCTGTTGCACCATCATCATCAGCAGCAGCATCGCCAGCGTCAGCAGCATGGGCGAGTGCCAATGTCAAGTGCATGGCGGCTCTTTCCCGCATCTGCACTTTCTTTGAGTCTCAAAAGAACTTCCACTTCCTATTCCGATTCCTTGTAAGCCCTACTCCTCATCTCTCTCTTTTTTTCTTCCCCTTTCCATTCCTTGTATGTTGCATTCGTCCCCGTTACTGCCTGCGCATTCTCTTTCAGTGCTTTTTTTTTTCTCTTTTTGGGGAATAAGAATAAAACCACACTTCCTCTTTCTATTCGTGGTGAACCCAGGTTAGCCCGGGTCACACTGTGTGTGTTCTTACTTATCTCAAACATCGGCCAACAAAATACATTGTGTAGCAGACAGGCACTGTGCACCTTCTCCAGTTTTAGACCGACAAACCAATTGACCCCTCTCCACCAGCTGCTGGCCCGAGATTACGCAGCAGCAGGTCTGTGCACCATTTAAACCTCTCTCTGGCCGATCCAGTCTTTCCTATTCTTCCTCGTTCCCCTCCAACCCCTCCGCCCCCTCCACTCTTCTCTCCGTCAGCTGTTAGCCAGGGACTATGTGGCAGCAGGGCTGTGCAGCATTTAACCCTCTCTTGTTAATCCATTCGTTTCTGTTCCTCCTCTTTCCCCTCCACTCACCCCCCCTCCTCCCGTCCTCTCTCCATCAGCTGTTAGCCAGGGACTATGTGGCAGCAGGGCTGTGCAGCATTCAGGCTTTCCAATCCCCAAATCCTGTTTTTGAGTCGACTCAAAAGGCTTTCCAATCCCCAAATCCTGTTTTTGAGTCGACTCAAAAGGCTTTCCAATCCCCAAATCCTCTTGCCTTCATGTTCCCTGTCCAATCTTCGCTGTCCACTCTCCCCTCCTTCAGCTGCTAGCCAGGGACGACGTGGCAGCAGGGCTGTGTAGTTCGTGTCAATCCCACTCTTTGCCTCCTTCTTCCCCCGCCACTCTCAACCCCTCCACCATACAAGTTGATGGACGTAAGGCCTCCGCAGCCCACCTGTCTGCGTTCGACAACTTCTTCCCCCGCCACTCTCACCCCCTCCACCCCTCCTCTCATCCCCTCCTCTACCAGCTGCTAGCTAAAGACTACGTGGCAGCAGGGCTGTGCAGCATCCAGCTCTTCCTCTACTCGCCCGATCTTCGCACCGCAGCAACGCACCTGCAGCAGGCACAGGTGAGATCAGTTTGAGTTACCTTTGTGAATGGTCAGACAGACGTATCGCAGATGCAGGCTGCAGCATCCAGCACTTCCTTTACTCACCCGACCTTCGCACCTGCAGCAGGCACAGGTGAGTGGGACAAGGCAGTTGCAGCTGAAACCGGCCGCAGGTTGGATTGAGCTGGTTGGAGCTGACCCTTCGTCTGTCTCAGTTTTGGTGTCTGTGTGTCTGGGTGGGTGATTTCGCAAAATTTACATGCCATGCCCAGATTCATTTTTATGTGTCTGCGTGACCCTTCCTTCCCCCATGCCCCTCCTCAGCTGCTCTTTGAGAAGGGCACAGAAGCCAGGCAGAACGCAGCAGCGGATTTGGCAGCATCGGTCGGCCCTCTTGCTGCTGCCGGCAAGAGACTCGCCGTCTCTGCCGCCTCCTCTTCCTCCAATGCTACTGCTGCTGCAAACACCTCTGGTGCAGGAGGAGGAGCAGGTATATCTGGAGCAGCAGGTGCCAGCAGTAGTGGCAGCAGCAGCAGCAGCACCTCCACAAGCAGTAGCAGCGCAGCTGCCAGCCTGGCACTGATCAGCAAGCAGCGGGCGGCGACAGCAAAGATATCGGACGAGGATCTGCTGAGGCTGCAGCGGCTGGCAGAGCTACAGCTGGAGGTGGTGCGGGTGGTGGGGGCGTGCAGTGGCAGGGACAGCAGCGGCGTGCCTCTCGTGGGGAGTGCGAGGAAGGCGCCGTGGAGCGTGGCGCTGTTTGGTGCTCCCAGCGATGCGCGGACCAGCAAGTGAGTGGCTCTTTGGGTTTTTGTGTGTGGGGGTGTATGGTGAACGCGTGCAGTGGCAGGGACAGCAGCGGCGTGCCTCTCGTGGCGCTGTTTGGTGCTCCCAGCGACGGCTGGACGAGCAAGTGAGTTGGTTGTTAACAAGGTGACTTTTGAGTCGACTCAGCACCTCGTTTGGTGCTCCCAGCGACGGCCGGACGAGCAAGTGAGTTGGTTGTTTGCTTGGGAAAATGCATGTGTGTGTGTGTGCGTGTGCGTGTGTGTGTGTGTGTGTGTGTGTGTGTGTGTGTGTGTGTGTGCGTGTGCGTGTGCGTGTGCGTGTGCGTGTGCGTGTGCGTGTGCGTGTGCGTGTGCGTGTGCGTGTGCGTGTGTGTTTGTGCGAGCTTAGCTCTGATCGCCAAGCAGCGGGTGGCGACAGCAAAGATCTCGGACGAGGATCTTCTGAGGCTGCAGTGGCTGGCAGAGCTGCAGTGGCTGGCAGAGCTGCAGGTGCTGCAAATTCATTTACCATACCTCCTCACCCTGCAGCCTTCCGCTTTTCCCTTTCCTTCCCCCCCCCTTTCCAACAAACAGGCGGCGTGTTGAAGTGACAGAGTTTCTGGTCGAGAGAGAGTTCGACCTGGCGCTGGAGGTGATCAACTTCCTGCACCTGCCAGCTGTGCAGATCTACGCCAGCGTGGCAGCCTCGCTGGCGGAGAAGCAACAACACCGCGTGCTGTTTGAAGGGTTGATGGACCGGATCAAATACATGCTGCCGCCCGCTGACATGGACGAGGTGAGCTGTCAGCTGTGGGAGATGAGTGCATTCGTTGCTTGGGGAAATTCCTTCTTTTGCCTTGAGGGAAGAAGCAGCACCGCGTGCTGTTTGAGGGGCTCATGGATCGAATCAAATACATGCTGCCGCCGCCAGACACGGACGAGGTCAGTGAGAGTCACTGTCTTTTCAGTACCGCATCCAGACTTCGTCACTCTCTCCCTCTCCCTTTGAGAGAAGCAGCAGCACCGCATGCTGTTTGAGGGGCTCATGGACCGGATCAAGTACATGCTGCCGCCCGCTGACATGGACGAGGGGAGCAGTACAGCCGCTGCCAGCCAGCCGTGATTCACATGTATTATCCCTTGCTCACAACCACACACACTTCCCTCTCTCTGTCTAAGACCGCGTGTTGTTTGAGGGGCTCATGGACCGGATCAAATACATGCTGCCGCCTGCTGACATGGATGAGGTGAGCTGCGATGCGAGCCATGAGCTGCGATGAGACGACTCAAAAGTGAGCTGGGAGACGACTTTTGATTCGACTCAAAATTGAGCTGGGAGGCGAGTGCATTGCTTGCTCTGAGGAGACGCTCTCTCTCCATTGCAAGTCCTCGTTCATCGTTTCTTCCTCCATCGTTTCCCCCTCCTCTGGAATTCCGCACACGTGCCCTCAGGTGATTGGAGCAGCGGTAATGGTCTACACCCACACTGCTGTCAAGCTCTCTACACTCTCCCTGACCTTCACCGGGCGGCAAGACATGTCCCGATCTGTGAAGCTGCCAAAGGAGCAGATCGACCGACTCATCCACATGCTGTCAGACGAGCACAAGTGAGTCAGACGAGCACAAGTGAGTCAGACGAGCACAAGTGAGTCAGACGAGCACAAGTGAGTCAGACGAGCACAAGTGAGTGTGATGGCATAAATAGTTATGCTCGCATGAGTAAGTGTGTATATCTTTCATTCCTGTAAATGAGTCGGTTAATTTGTGAAGCTGCCCAAGGAGCAGATCCACCGACTCATCCACATGCTGTCCGACGAGCACAAGTGAGTGTGTTAGTTCAAGTTTTTTTTTTTCTTTTTGTGCATGATATATGCTGTCAGACGAGCACAAGTGAGTCACCAAGCATAAGAAAGTGTGTTAGCATTGGTGAATGCGTGTGTCTCAAGCATATCTTTTAGTCCTGTGAGTGACTCAGTTGATATGTGAAGCTTTGGAAGGAGAAAATTGACCAAACCTTTTGCATGCTGTCAGACAAGCATAAGCCTGTCAGTTTTATCAAGTCATAATTTCCTCTGCTTATGCTGTCCGACGAGCACAAGTGCGTGTGCATAAGTTATATCATCTAGTGTTGTCAATGGGTCGGTTGATCTGTGAAGCTTCCCAAGGAGCAAATCGACCGACTTATCCACATGCTGTCAGACGAGCATAAGTTAGTCACTTAGCTTAAGTAACTTTTTTTGTTGTGCATATGTTGTTCATGCACACCAGAATAACTGTCGCATGCCAAGCGACCACGTTTTCTAGCATGCTAACCTCTGCTTCCTCCCTGCTCGTGCCTGTCCCATCTCTCCCCACCTTCCAGGAAAGTTCTCTTCAACGTGGCGTGTCGCAGGCTACGCCTAGCCTTTCAGATTGCCACGGGGCACTTCCAGCCTCAGACCGTCGGTGCTGCAACTCCCGCTGCTGCCAGTGCCAGCAGCACCAGCACTGGCGGCGGCAGCAGCAGCGGTGGGGGTGGGTATGGGCCGGTGTACCCTTTACAGAGTCGCATCAACGATGTGATTTTCATCATGCATGAGGCTCGGAACGCTCCCAAGGTCCGGGAGCTGTGTCGTGAGTGGCTGGCGGCTCGGAGCGTTGTGATTGACAACGTGGAGAGACACTCACAGCCTCACTTGCTCCCTCATCAGGCATGGCCTCTCGGGCACGGGGCACAACCACCGCAAGCCCTGCGCCAGTAGTTTGATGCCAATTGGAAGGAATGCCGCTGGGTGTTAGTGTGACCATGATCCCCCCCCCTACACGATTCTGAATACTACCAGTACCGTCATCGCCCGGATATAAGACATATATGTCTTATCTCATACACTAAAAAAAATGCTTGGGTTATCTTGTATTTGGGGAGGTTTTGGGTGTCTTATATGTGTTATAAATGGAAACTTTTTTAAACTACTTAGAAATATTTTCACACATCTTGAAAAGAGTTTCTCATTATGAGTGTGGATGTTGCGAAGGTGCCACTTCGGCAACCATTGTTCGGGGTGCCACGTCATGGAGAATACTTGCAAAGGCAAATTTGGTAGTACGTGAGTCAGCACATGGCAGAATTCGCGTGTCGCAAGGGTAAAAATGTACGCGGAACTTCAATTTTCACTATAATATATTGCAGTTTCGATTATAAGACACATATGTCTTATCTCGTACGCACAAATAGGTGTCTTATAATGAGGCTAGCCTGTTTATAAGAGACACCCGTAAAATAGACAACCCCTGTCTACTATTCAACACTGTCTTATATCCGGGTGATGATGGTAGATTGTGAGGCACTTTTCCCCGCACAGCCACCTCAAGCCTTACCGTGTGCATTCCTTACGGAGCCCAACTACATCGCGTACAGCAACAGCCGTTGTTCGCCCGTTACTGCTAACGAAACTTCGCCGACGTCGCGCGCACTGTTTCACCAAACCTCGCACTGCTGGCCCGGCCGTGTCGGCCTACGCTTCGGGACTAGCCCGAGCCTCGCTGCCAGCATAGCACTAACTAGCTCGCACGCACCGCGTTACCTTTTGCATGCTTCGCATATTAATGTTCGCTCATGCCTTCGCTCACATCTTGGTACTCGTTTGACACCTTAGTGCAATTCTCGCTACTTCGATTCATTGCACCCGTACCGTGACACTTGGTATTCAGAGCCCCTTTCTTTCGGACCGCGCATCTCCGCACCCCAGGAAATCAACTTTTGATTTTTCATTCGAAGGGACTTACGTACCTTAGCACCTAGGAGCCGCTGTCCTCGCGTTCTCTCGTAAACGCGTGCAGCCACGACTGCGCCTAGACTAAGACGAGCCGACGTCCTTCGAAATGGCCGAACACATCGACGTCACGACTCTCACGCAGGAGCATTTGAACGATCTGCTGCGACAAATTCGCGAGAGCGCCGAGGAAATTGCGACGCTGACGGCAGTATGCTCGTCCCTGCAAAACGACCTCACGAGGGCACAATCCCAAGCACCTGGCACTCCGATTCAGCCCGCACCACAGACATCACAGCACGGAAGTGTGGGGCAACCCGCGAGCGCGGCCAGTGATGGCGTCGTCCGCCCCGACGGAGACGACGACCACGGCACGACACACCCTGGAGCGACGAATGCGGCCCCAAGTCAACCTCGCGTCACGATTTCGGCACCGATCCACGATTCGGGACTGCCGTCACCGATGCCGCTGAAGCCGCAGCGTCCGCCATGCTTTGACCCGAGTCAACGGGGTGGTCCTACCGTTCAGGCGTGGTTGTTCACGATGAACGTGTTTTTCGACGCCAACTACGTCTCGGAGGATTCGGAGAAAATTCGCTACGCCGTGTCACTGCTGCGAGGACCCGCCATGGACTGGTGGCGCGTCATCGTCACGAAGCCGAATGACTACGCGACTCTACCGACACGGGAAGGACAAACCGGACCCTGGGCGCCGTCGTATTTCGTGGAGGTGCCCCAATATCGCACGTGGGACGCGTGGTGCGCAGGTCTGCGCGCTCGATTTGAGCCAATTGCAGCTTTGATCGCGGCGCGACAGAAGCTCCGCACTTGGCGCCAACTCGGTTCCGTCCAGGACTACACCAGCGGGTTTCTGGCACTATGCGAGCAAGTGGGCTACATGCATGAGAGCGAGTGCATCGACCGCTACATCGGCGGCCTGAAGCACGACATCGCTCAAGAAATTCAGCTTCGCGGCGTCACCGATTTTCAGGAGATTCTCGCTATGGCGGAGAAGCTCGACTTCTTCCGCCGACCGAGACCGGGGTCCTACGGCAGTAGCAGCAACTGGGGACACCGGTCTCGTGGGTCGAACGAGGGCACTACGATACGTGCCGTCGTTGCGAATGCCGCTGCCGCACCGTTCAAAGGGCGCTGCTTCGCGTGTAATCGGCCGGGACACCGCAAGAGCGAATGCCCGGAAAACGCTAAGGGAAAGGGGGAAGCCGAGCAGCAGAAACAGACCAAGCAGCAGGGAAACGCTGGGAGTCAGTAGCAGACGGGCCCTCTACTGACAGGTCACGCCGCTCGCCCGACCCAACCGACCCTCACCGAGTGATTGTGCCGGTTCACGCAATCGACCACACCCGGCCGAATAAGGAGGGTACTACGGTAGACAGCCCTATACTGCTTAGTGGGAAAATCGGGACGGACTTGGTTAAAATCTTCGTAGACGGGGGAGCCAGCCACAGCCTCATCAACACTGCTACAGCACGAAAACTGCGACTGCCACTGGACAGATGTTTACCGAGATCGACGCACGACTGGTAGACGGCACGCCGCTGGCAATACGGGAACGCGTAGACCGGGTTTGGATTCGATGCGGGGGTAACTTCACATTTAGCCAAGAAATGATCGCAACGACCCTCGACGGAACCGATATTTTACTCGGGCGTGATTGGTTGCAACGACACAATCCGCGAATCGACTGGACGAGGGGTGACTGCACCGTGCGAGTGAACGGTAACCACATCGCCCTACCTCACTGGGGCTCGCCTGAGTCTTCGTCGGTGCGTGTCAACGCGATCACGATGAAACGCGCCGTAGCGGGGGGAGCTGACGTGTACGCGGTCGACATTCGGGAAGCCGAGGCAGCAGACAAGGGAGGGGATTTGCAAAAACTGCTGACCGACGTACCGAGTGACCTGGCAGCACTGTTGAAGCAGTACAACGACATTTTCCCGGACGACTTACCGACGGGACTGCCACCTCAGCGACCGCACGATCACAGAATAGAATTGGAACCGGGGGCACAGCCAACAGTACAGCGACAGTTCTGACTGACCCTGTCAAACATTATATGTTTGTGTGGTTCTAGGCTGGAGTGGGTCACACCATAAGGGGTACACCAGATTAGGGTTTGACATATTTGTACTGTTGTTCCTGCTAGAAACTCATCATTCTCGTTTCTCATTCTGACATGGTATTACGAGCCTAGGTTCCACCTAGGACCGAAACGATAGGGCTCACCGTTTCCGCTAGCCGTGCCCTCGTGCGCCGCCGTTCTTTTTCCTGCGCCTCGAGCGCCTCGATCTCAAGGCCCCGTATGGCCCCGCGCTAGCCTCTCATGGCCCCCGGTCGGCCCCGCGCTAGCCTCCTAAGGCCCCCGTCGGCCCCACGCTAGCCCCGCGCTAGCCTCCTAAGGCCCCCGATCGGCCCCGCGCTAGCCTCCTAAGCCCCCGTCGGCCCCACGCTAGCCCCGCGCTAGCCTCCTAAGGCCCCCGTCGGCCCCGCGCTAGCCTCCCACGGCCCCTGCAGGCCCCGCGCTAGCCTCTCACGGCCCCTTAAGGCCCCACGCTAGCCTCCCACGTCCCATGCAGGCCCCGCGCTAGCCTCTCACGGCCCCCCCTTAGGGCCCCGCGCTAGCCCCGACCGCCCCTCCCGCGCTCGCCCCTCTACGACCGAGCCGCACGGCGCGACCCGAACCGAACTGCGCGACCCAGCCGAGCCGCGCCGCCCCAGCCGAGCCGCGCCGCCCTAGCCGAGCCGCGCCGCCCTAGCCGAGCCGCGCCGCCCTAGCCGAGCCGCGCCGCCCTAGCCGAGCCGCGCCCTACTTACTTGTGCACAGCACTGCTACTGCTACTGCTACTGCTACTGCTACAGCTACTGCTACTGCTACTACCACCACTGCTGCTACTGCTACTTCAGCTATGGCTAGCCCTACAGTTCTCTCGTTCGATTCTGAGGGCCGCCCGATTAAGTTTGATACCTAGCTCGATGATCTGCACCTGTTCCTCCAGCTCACTGCCAGAGAGGATATCTCGCTGTACGATCACGCACTAGGCACAGTCCCTTCTCCTGCTACTACTGCTTCCGCTACTGCTCGCTCGCAGTGGCAGACTCGCGATGCCCACGCCCGCTTTGCTATTCGCAACTCCCTGCCAGTAGATGAGCGTGTGCACTTCGGCCAGCATCAGACTGCGCAGGCCCTGTACACTGCTGTAGTTGCGCGCTACTCCTCCCCGGCCTCAGCTGCACTAGGCCGTCTCTCCCTTCCCTACCTGTTCCCCGACCTGTCCGCTTTCCAGACAGTCGCTGACCTCATCACTCACCTCCGTACTAGTGATGCCCGCTTCCGTGCAGCCATGCCCGCTGAGTTTCTTGCCTCCAACCCTCCCCCGCTCTGGCTCACTCTCTACCACCTAGTCACCCGCCTCCCTGACACTATGCGTACAGTCAGGGACCACTTCCTAGCTCGCTGCCCCACTGAGCTCACCATTGCCGCCCTAGAGAAGGAACTACTTGCAGCTGAGAAGAGTATTGTAGCTGTAGGTGCCTCTCGTGGCGACCCCCGCACCCCTTTCTTCGAGGGGTGTTCCCCCTCCCCCCTCCTCCCCTCTGTCGCCTCTGCTGCTGCTGTCGACCTTCTTGGTGCTGAGCAGGTCGGCTCTGCGTCCGCTCCCAGCGGGCGCCGCAGCGGCAAGGGCAGGGGAGGCAAGGGCGGTGGGGGTGACGGCGGGGGAGGCGGTGGTGGGGGTGGTGGCAGCGGCGGGGGCGGTGGCGGGGCTGGAGGGGCTAGTGGCAGCGGTGGGGGTGGTGGAGGCAGCGGCGGCGGCGGTGGCCGGGGTGGGGGCGGTGGTGGTGGCGGCAGTGGACGTGGCGGCGGCAGGGGCGGTGGTGGTCGTGGTGGAGGCGGCGGTGGTGGTCGTGGAGGCTCTGGCACTGGCCAGAGTGCGCAGCACCCTCAGTCCTCCCAAGAGCTCCGTGAGTGGTACTTGCAGCACGGGGGTGGGGGGGGTAGCCTTAGCTGCACGTACGTCATCCGCACTGGTCGCCGCAAGGGAAAGACGTGCGGGAGGGCGCACACTTCGCAGCGCTGCTTCTCTCGCCTAGATGACGCTTGGCGTGCTCAGTTTCCTGACGCTCCTGAGCTCCCTCAGTGGGCTGATCTCCTCAAGAAGGATATCGATATCTATGCTCTTGATTTTGATGTTATTCTCAAAGCAATGTATGCATTGACTATTAGTGGAGAGGAGGACCAGTACCTGAGTGTTCCGCCTGACCCAGGCATCCGCACGAGTGAGGCTGCCGCCCTAGGTGCTTGCGTGTCTGCTACCCCAGGTACTGGTGAGGCTACTGCTCTAGGTGCGTGTGTGTCCGCCACCCCAGGTACTACTGAGTCCACTGAGGCACTGCACACCTTCACTCTAGACTCAGGCGCTTCGCGCTGTTTCTTTCGTGACCGCACTGCTCTTGAGCCCCTTGCTCGACCAGTCGCTGTCTCGCTCGCTGACCCCTCTGGGGGTCCGGTCATTGCGACCTCCTCCACCCTCCTTCCTTGTCCTGCTGTCCCGTCGGGCACACTGTCAGGTCTCCACCTCCCCTCGTTCTCTACGAACTTGGTGGCGGGTTGTGCGCTTCAGGATGGGGGTGTTCACCAGTTCACCCCTGCCTACGAGCGTGTGACACACAGCACGTGTGCTCGGACGGGCCGTCACCTGGCTACCTTCACTCGGCAGCCGAGGTCGGACCTGTACACACTGACCACTGAGTCCCCTCAGGTAGCGGCGTCTGCGTCTGCGTCTGCGTCAGGTCAGCTGTCTGCCCCCTGCTCGTGTCGCTCTCTAGCGCACAAGACTGTCCTCTGGCACCACCGACTTGGTCACCCGTCAGTGCAGCGCCTTCGGGGCATGCACGCCCGGTACCTTGTCTCTGGTCTTCCTCGGGTACTCCCTCCCCTCCAACCCTCCCTTGCTCCTCCTTGTCTTCCCTGTGTCGAGGGGCGGCAGCGCGCTGCCCCTCACTCCTCCTCGTTCCCCCCGACAACTGCTCCTTTGCAGACGCTCCACATGGACGTGTGGGGCCCAGCCCGCGTCCGTGGTCAGGGCCAGGAGAGGTACTTCTTGATCGTCGTTGACGACTACTCGCGCTACACCACAGTCTTCCCCTTGCGCACCAAGGGTGAAGTCCCTGATGTTCTGATCCCCTGGATCAGCAGAGCACGTCTTCAGCTGCGAGAGCGTTTTCGCTCGGAGTTTCCTGTTCTGCGCTTGCACTCTGACAGAGGTGGCGAGTTCTCCTCCGACCTCTTGGCAGCCTACTGTGCCGAGCACGGCATTCGCCAGTCGTTCACGCTCCCGGCCTCTCCACAGCAAAATGGGGTTGCTGAGCGCCGCATTGGCTTGGTCATGGAGGTCGCTCGTACCTCCTTAGTCCACGCGGCTGCCCTCCACTTTCTGTGGCCGTTTGCGGTCCGGTACGCTGCGCATCAGCTCAACCTCTGGCCCCGTGTCTCCGCTCCGGAGACCTCGCCCACACTGCTCTGGACGGGGGAGGTTGGCGATGCGTCACGCTTCCGTGTCTGGGGATCCCGAGCTTTTGTTCGCGACACGTCTGCGGACAAGCTCTCCTCCCGTACTGCTCCCTGTGTCTTTCTTGGCTTTGTCCCGGATGCGTCTGGCTGGCAGTTTTACCACCCCGCCTCGCACCGAGTCTTCCCCTCTCAGGACGTCACTTTTGACGAGTCCGTGCCCTTCTACCGCCTCTTCCCCTACCGCACTGCCCCGCTCCCTCCCCCGCCTCTCTTCCTCGCGCCATGTGCTGCAGTGGTAGACCCCCTTCCCCCTCAGGGTGCCGCTCCCTCAGGTGTCTCTCAGGTAGACCCGGTTGAGCCTGCCGAGGTAGCTGTCGACTCGCGTCCTACTAGAGGTGCTGAGCCTGAGCGTGCGGAGCCTGAGCGTGCGAAGCCTGAGCGGGCGGAGCCTGGGGGTGCTGAGTCTGGGGGTGCTGATCCTGGGGGTGCTGAGCCTGGGGGTGCTGGGTCTGGGGGTACTGAGCCTGGTGTTGCTGAGTCTGGGGGTGCTGCGCCTGGAGTTGCTGAGCCTGGGGGTGCTGAGCCTGGTGGTGTTGCAGTTGACTGTGAGGCGCCTGGAGGACCTCCCTCTTTGCAGCAGCTGCGTGAGTGGTACTCACGGTACTGCAGCCTCCGGCAGGGTGAGTCTCGGGCTCGTGGTGCTGCTGGAGTTGGTACTCGTGTTTCCCCACCACGGCGGGAGCCGCCCTCTTCCCCTCAGCTTCGAGAGTGGTACGCTCGGCACATCAGTCTCCGTAGTGGAGCTGCTGGTGCTGGGGTCCCCGGAGTTGACGCTGCTGAGGGTGCTACGGACCCTGGTGCTGGAGGTGCTGCTGCTGCTGGCGGTGCTGCTGGAGGTGCTGCTGCTGCTGGCGGTGCTGCTGGAGGTGCTGCTAGTACTGAGGACCCGGGCGTTGGAGCTGCTGTGGGTGCTACGGACCCTGGTGCTGGAGGTGCAGCTGCTGCTGGCGGTGCTACTGGAGGTACTGCTGCTGCTGGCAGTGCTGCTGGAGGTACTGCTGCTGCAGGCGGTGCTGCTGGAGGTGCTGCTGCTGCTGGCGGTGCTGCTGGAGGTGCTGCGGACCCTGGTGCTGGAGGTGCTGCTGCTTCTCAAGGTGCTGCTGCTGCCGCTGGTGTCTCTGCTGGTTCGAGAGCTGCTGCACGGCCACGACCGTACTTCGTT
Organism: Closterium sp. NIES-65; assembly: GCA_948144175.1. NCBI lineage: Eukaryota > Viridiplantae > Streptophyta > Zygnematophyceae > Desmidiales > Closteriaceae > Closterium > Closterium sp. NIES-65. Next base: position 5,475,001 of record CANXME010002275.1, on the reverse strand, counting down.
CCGCTCCTTCAGCAGGTTCTTAGTCAGCCTCCTCCTCCTTGTTCTCCTCCCGCCTTAGAGTGTTCGCCGTCTGTCCAGTCACAGCCACAGTTACCGCCTGCCTCCCCACTCCCTGTGCCTGCTCCTTACACTGGTCCGACTGACGGTCTTGTTGAGAGACGTGAGCCTGCGTCACGTCCTGTGTCACCTGCGTCTCGTCGAGCGTCGCCTGTTCGAGCTGCTACCACTGGTAGTCGTGTCCCGCGTGAGCGTCCTCCTGCTGTCCCAGGCATGCACCGGATGGCGCTTCGTCAGTCCACTGCTCCGCAGCGTGTTGCTCTCCCGTCGCCTCCTGCGTCGTCTCTTCCTGCTCTTGCTGACCCGGAGTCAGACTCCCTTCGCGCTGCCAGTCCTACTGTCACACGTCTCCTGGCTACGATTGTCACTGACCCTTCCTTTGAGTCCGCTGCTGCGTCTGCCTTAGTCACTGAGCTTGTCGACTTTGCAGCTGCGTGTCGTCTAGACTACGCTGCGAGTCTTGTTGCTGAGTCTGAGTCTGCCTGTCCTCCGTCCGTTGGGGGTGAGTGTGCTCTTGGCACGGACGTCCTTGAGGACAGGCAGGAGGAGTTTGGTTGCCTTGCCGCTGCTTTGCCCCATCTCGTGTCCATGCTTGTTGCCCCTGAGGGAGACCCGGATGCACCAGACATCCCTACCCCACGCTCTTACGCAGAGGCGATGGCCGGTCCCTACTCCTCTCAGTGGCAGTCAGCCATGGACACAGAGATGGCTTCCTGGAAGTCCACAGGCACCTACGTCGACGAGGTTCCCCCACCTGGGGCGAACATCGTCAGTGGCATGTGGATTTTCAGGGTGAAGCGGCCGCCGGGCTCTCCGCCTGTCTTCAAGGCGCGTTACGTTGCACGAGGCTTCAGTCAGCGAGAGGGAGTTGACTTCTTCCATACCTTCTCCCCGACCCCGAAGATGACCACTCTTCGGGTTCTGCTACACGTCGCCGCTCAGCGTGGCTACGAGCTCCACTCTCTTGACTTCAGCACAGCTTTCTTGCAGGGCAGCCTGGACGAGGAGATCTGGCTGCGCCGCCCACCTGGCTTCACTGGGTCGTTCCCTCCTGGCACCCAGTGGAGCCTCCGGCGGCCAGTCTACGGTCTCCGCCAGGCGCCGCGTGCGTGGCACGACACACTGAGGACTACACTTGCGGCTCTTGGGTTTGCTCCTTCTACTGCTGACCCGTCGCTATTTCTGCGCACCGACATCTCGCTGCCGCCGTTCTACATCCTCGTGTACGTCGACGACTTGGTCTTTGCCACTGCTTACACTGCCGCACTCGCCCACGTGAAGTCCGAGCTGCAGAAGAGACACACGTGCACAGACCTGGGTGAACTGACAAGCTATCTTGGCTTGCGGATCACCCGGGACAGAGCACGCCGCACCATTACCCTGACTCAGTCACACATGGTGCAGCAGGTCCTTCAGCGCTTCGGCTTCACGTACTCCTCGCCTCAGTCCACTCCTCTGCCTACGGGTCACTCGCTCTCAGCTCTGCCTTCGGATGAGTCCGTAGAGTCGAGTGGTCCGTATCCAGAGCTTGTGGGCTGCCTCATGTACCTGATGACCTGCACTCGACCTGACCTAGCATACCCTCTCAGCATCTTAGCACGCTATGTTGCTCCCGGCCGTCACCGGAAGGAGCACATGGATGCAGCTAAGAGGGTGTTGCGCTACTTGTGCAGTACGTCGGGCATGGGGCTAGTGCTTGGAGGGCGAGACCGGCCTGTTCTCACTGGGCACTCAGACGCTTCTTGGGCAGACGACCAGGCTACTCAGCGGTCGTCTCAGGGTTACACCTTCAGTCTTGGCTCTGGCTCTGTCTGTTGGCGTTCTACTCGTTCTTCTTCTGTTCTCAGCTCCAGCTGTGAGGTTGAGATCTACGCCACGGCCATGGCTGCCCAGGAGCTTCGCTGGCTCACCTACCTGCTGACTGACCTTGGAGAGCAGCCTCGTTCTCCTCCAGTACTGTACGTCGACAACAAGGCAACCATTGCCTTGTGCCAGGAGCACAGACTGGAGCACAGGACGAAGCACATTGCTCTGCGTTACTTTCTAGCTCGAGAGCTACAGCAGCGTGGTCAGCTTCTTCTGCGTTACGTGGCCACTGAGGCCAACACTGCTGATGTGTTCACCAAGGCGCTTCCGCCTGTTGACCATCAGCGTTTTTGCACTCTTCTAGGCCTTGTGCCGACTGTTTCTCACTTACTTAGTTCTTGACTTTACCTGTACTGTGATCATTATATATATACCTGCATGTTTGCCTTGTTAGGTTGTGATCATTGTACCTCTTGCTCTATTATAAAACTGCATGTGAACTGGTCGTGTGACCGCTTGCTTGTGCTCGGAATTTGTGTGGAATCCTCGAGATCCACCCTGAGCTTGTTTGCCTTGTTTTGCCTTGACTGGTTTTGTGACCCCTAGGTCTCCCCCACTTTGCCTATGGGGGTGTGTCAAACATTATATGTTTGTGTGGTTCTAAGCTGTAGTGGGTCACACCATAAGGGGTACACCAGATTAGGGTTTGACATATTTGTACTGTTGTTCCTGCTAGTCACTCATCATTCTCGTTTCTCATTCTGACAGACCCAGCCCGAACTGGACGAACTGAGGAAGCAGCTCGATTACCTGCTCGAGAAGGAGTTCATTTTCCCTAGTTCGTTGCCTTTCGCAGCACCGATACTGTTTACACCGAAAAAAGACGGGGGATTTCGCATGTGCATCGATTACAGAGCACTGAATAGGGTTACCATCAAATCCCGTTACCCCATCCCACGAGCCGACGAACTGATCGACCAACTGCGCACAGCCCGCGTTTTCTCGAAAATCGACCTCCGGGGGGGTTACCATCAGATTCGTGTCAATCCGCCCGACTGCCCTAAAACCGCATTTCGAACACGCTACGGATCCTTCGAATATACCGTCATGCCCTTCGGACTGACCAACGCCCCTGCCACTTTCCAAATAACCATGAACGAAGCTTTCCGCCCACTCTTAGATAAGTGGGTCATAGTATACGTGGACGACATACTGATTTACAGCCCTGACAGAGCACAGCACTTACAGGACATCGAAGCAGTTTTTAAAATACTGAGTGAGAACCGCCTACTGACAAAAGCGTCCAAGTGTGAATTTTTACAGGACCGTCTGGAGTTTTTGGGACACGTTATTTCAGCCGCAGGAGTGGAAATAGACCCGAAGAAAATTGCGACGATTCAGGCTTGGCACGCGCCGACCAACTTGACAGAGTTGCAGAGTTTTCTGGGGTTCGTCAACTACGTGCGCCGGTTCGTCCCCGACAGGGCGAAGCTGACTGCCCCGTTGACTGACCTGCTGAGGAAGGGGGTTGAGTACACGTGGGGGGAGAAAGAGCAAGCTGCCTTCTCGGCCCTCAAAAACATTTTGTGCTCACCGCCCGTGCTTCACATCGCAGATCCACACTGTCCGTTCGAGCTCGTCACTGACGCAAGTGACATCGCTGTGGGAGCAGTACTGTTGCAGGATTTCGGGAACGGCCTCCAGCCAATCGCGTACGAGTCCCGCAAACTGCACCCGCCCGAACGCAACTACCCGATACACGACCGCGAAATGTTGGCGATCGTGCACGCGTTCAAGGTTTGGCGGTGTTACCTGACTGGCGCCGACGTGACAGTACGGACAGACCACCGATCACTACACTACTTACGCGCCCAACCAAATCTCAATCCGCGACAAATTCGCTGGCTGGACTACCTCGAGTCCAACTTCCACTACACGGTTACGTACAAGAAAGGCGCATCCAACATCGCCGACGCACTCACCCGCCCTACCGCCCAACTCCACGCCATCCTACTCGCCCAGACCAACCCGCTGTTAACACGCCTATTCACCCACGGATACCGCACCAACCCATTTTTCACGACTGGAAACTCACAGCAACTGGCAGAAGCTAAAGGAGTTTATTACGTAAAAACAGGCACCAACCGCATCTGGGTACCTGCGTACTCACTACTGAGGGAGCTGTTACTGCAGGAGGCACACGACGGAATTACCTCGGGACACTTTGGGGTAGAAAAAACGCGACAGCAACTGCAGCGGTATTATTACTGGCCGGAGCTGTTGACCGACGTACAGCAGCACGTGGGCTCGTGCCCCACGTGTCAGGTGATGAAGAGCTCGAGGAAATGGAAGGCGGGTCAATTGCAGCCGATACCACCGCCCGAGCGCGCCTGGCAGCAGGTTACCATGGACTTCGTCACAGGGTTACCTTCGAACCCTGGGGGTAAGGACGCGGTGATGGTCGTCGTTGACAGGCTGACGAAGATGGCACACTTCGCTGCGTGCAAAAAGTCAATCTCAGCCGTGGAGACCGCTCGCCTGTTCATCGCAGCCGTTGTTCGCCTGCACGGGATACCTGCAGCGATTATCAGCGACAGGGACACGAAGTTTACCAGCAACTTCTGGAAAAACCTCTGGGAGCAGTTCGGGACCAGGCTACAGTTCAGTTCGTCGTACCACCCCGAGACGGACGGTCAAACGGAGCGGACGAATCAGACGATGGAGCAGTTGATTCGTGCCACGTGCGACGACCCCACGACTTGGAAACAGCAGCTGCCGCTGATCGAGTTCGCGTACAACAACGCCACGTCAGCGACGACGCAGCAGTCCCCCTTCTACCTGAACTACGGGCAAAATCCTACAATGCCCATGACGCCGAGTCCGGACAATCCGACACCACGTGCACAACAATTCGCCGAAATTCTGCAAGCTGCCCGCACCAGAGCTGCAGAAGCAATTAAAAAAGCAAATGTCATCGCTAAACGCAACGCTGACCGCCACCGCCGACCCGTCACCTACCAGTCAGGGGATTACGTACTGCTCGACACGCAAAACCTGCGACTGCCCGACGTACCAAAACTGCGACCGCGCTACTGTGGCCCATTCCAAATCAGCCACATGATCACGCCAGTAACCGCGCACCTACTGTTACCGACCGACTGGTACATCAGCCCTTCGTTCCACGTCAGCTTGCTTCGCCTATACATCCCAACCACAAGCCAATTGCCTCGCCACCGCCCGCCATCCATGACTCGCCCTGCATCAGAGCCGATCATCGAGCCCGAAAAAATCCAAAGCCATCGGATTCGACACCCCACGGGAATCAGGAGGATTGAATTCCTCGTTCGCTGGAAGGACCGCACGCCAACTGAGGATAGCTGGGTGCCCCTGGCCAACATTTCAAACCACCCTGCCCTGCAAGTGTACCTGAGGAGCCGGGGATTCCGCGACATACACGCACTCGCGTAGCGGAGGGGGCTTCTTGAGGGGGGGGGGGGGGGGGGGGGTAGTGTAAGGAATTTTCTCGGCATTCCTTACGGAGCCCAACTACATCGCGTACAGCAACAGCCGTTGTTCGCCCGTTACTGCTAACGGAACTTCGCCGACTTCGCGCGCACTGTTTCACCAAACCTCGCACTGATGGCCCGGCCGTGTCGGCCTACGCTTCGGGACTAGCCCGAGCCTCGCTGCTAGCATAGCACTAGCTAGCTCGCACGCACCGCGTTACCGTTTGCATGCTTCGCACATAAATGTTCGCTCAATCCTTCGCTCACATCTTGGTACTCGTTTGACACCTTAGTGCAATTCTCGCTACTTCGATTCATTGCACACGTAACACCGTGTTATGTATGGTGTTTTTTACTGTCTGAAAAATAACGAATTTTACCCAATGTGGACCCAAAACACAAAGTTACAATATCTTACATGTTAGCTATAGCTTCTCCTCATGTGGTCCACACCACAGAGGAGGCACGACAGAAAACGTCTACTTGCTGATTCTTGGACGACCGTATCTGGCTGCAAAAAGGATAGACGGTACAACTATTTCTGTGCAATTGCTCCATAACATGCGGTATCGGACGACATTCACGAGGAGACTAGCTCTCTCTTGCTAAACGGAAGCGGCAGCAATAGCCAGGAGTACATAGAGAAGGGCAGATTGTAAGTGGTATGCAGGGGGACAGCTGGCAGCACGCTATTGGAGTGGATGACGAGCAGGCCGGCGGTAATCCCAAGGGCCATTTTGGGGAAGAGCAGCGAGAGGGAGAGGTGGAAGAGGGCGAAGAGGGCTGCAGAGAGCATGACAGCGTCGATCCTGAAAGAGAGAGGCAGGAAAGGGGATAGCGTAGGAAGGTGAGTTAGTCAAACAAGACTTGAGTTGACAAAGCATGATATGTGTTGACTTATTGACTCCAGTTATAAGATGTACCATGACAGGCTGATATGTACCATGACAGGCTGATATGAACCAAGACAGGCTGATATGTACCAAGACAGGCTGATATGTATCATGACAGGCTGATATGTATCATGACAGGCTGATGTGTATCATGACAGGCTGATATGTATCATGACAAGCTGATATGTATCATGACAGGCTGATATGTATCATGACAGGCTGATATGCACCATGACGGGCTGATATTTACCATGACAGGGAAGGGTGAAAAAAGAATCACTTAACCCCATGGAATTGGATTGCTGGGAAAGACTGTACTTGGTGAGGTGTGGAAATTACCCAACTTAGAACAAAAGCAAACCTTTTGCCAAACCTCAAGCCTCTCACCAGCCTGCCTCTTACCTGCAGAGCCTCTCTTGCAGGGCCGTGAGCAGCAGCCCTCTGAACAGCAGCTCCTCTGCTACAGCCGGTGACACCGCCACCCACAGGAACAGCTGTAGCAGGTGTAGCAGCGGGAGGGCCACAGTGGCTGTAGCAGAGGCAGCCCATCAGCAGCAGCCCTACAGTTTGACCCCAAACTTCTCCTCGAACAGCTCGTCTGAACAGTGGAGTAACTGGTGCAAACACACCACTTTCTTAGTCGCCTCCGAGTTCCCAAGCTGCTGCTCTGCAGCGCCTCTCTCCCCTAGCTCATCAATGCTTAGATCAACCCCAAGTAACATTCCACTCCTCCTTTCTTCTGCTCCCCATTCACCCTCTACTGCCGCCACACTCTTAGACACAGAACCCAGCTTGCTCCTTTGTTTTTCAGCTCCAACACTCGTCCGACTAAACATCTCGTGTGTCACTAACTCATAACCCATTCGCACCAGTGCCACATGCCGCGGTCTGATTCGCCGATCCAAACTATACCCAAGAAAGGTAGGAAATGCAAGCACCTCCATTATAGAGAGCCCCATGTCCTGTTTTAAGTAGTCCACCTTAAGCTTCAAATTCGCTTTCCAACTGTAATGAATAGCCGGCGGGTACCTCACAACCAAATCCACAACCAATCGACGAGCCCTGCATCTCTCGACACTTAGTGTTCGGGAATCATTTTCCACTCGACACTTAGTGTTCGGAACCAATTTCAAGCAATTATCTCTATCACCTTCCCCCAACCTTTGCCTCTCACTTCTCACTTCTCCACTGCTCTCCAATGCCTCTTCCACTTCTCGCACAAGCTCTTTGAAACTTTCCCTCAGGCCATCGTCACTAGGATTCATTAGTGTAGGAAAGCGTGTTACCAACCTCACAATATTCTCCCGGCCAATCAAATCAGCCAATACCGCCACCTTGCCTTGCAGGTTCTCCTTCGATAGGATAAGAACTATCGGGTAACTCCTTGCCACTCTTCCTGTTGCCTCTTCTCCCACCAGCTCCACAAAGAACTGGAGCTTAGCTAAGAGAGTTTCTTTGTTCAATCCGAGGATGCTGGGGGCATGACGAAGCACAGAGCTCGCAACGAAGGACGAGCCTGGGGGAGTGAAGGACTGGAGAATGGCAATATTCTCTGCAATGTGATGGGGATGACGAGTGAGGATGGATGGAAATTGCAGCATAAGCCTGCTTAGACGGCTCATGTCCAGATGCTGCTCATCTACTCGCTGCTTCAGGAGGCTTGTGCTGGTGCTATCTGCCTTCCCTCCGCACCCCGCCTTCAGGTAGGCTGATAGCATCTCGAGCTGAATATGCACTGCCTCTTTGTTCCGAGTCAAGATGTCCGGACATTTCTCTATAATCACACCGAGCTTGTCCACAGGAACCCCTGCTTTCTCCACCAAAATGTCCAGGCTCGTTGAACGTGCCTCTTTGCCGAGTAGATTGCGTCCACGTCGAAGCACCAAGCTCAATTTGCTGCGGTGGACACCTTGAGCCAAAAGAAACTCAAGGGTGTTTTGGATCCGTGCAAGGGGGACTCGAAGCCAGTTTGGTCCTTTCTCAGTGATGAAGGCAATGTCGGCACGAGATATGCCATATGACTGTAGGAGACGGACACGTGGCAGGAAGTCACTGGTGGGATTGGAGCGAAGGAACGAAGGGCAAGAGGTGAGGAGAGAAGCGACAGTGGAAGGGGAGGAGATACCGAGGTGGGAGGAGAAGAAACGGTAGAGGGAGAGGAGGGAGGAGGGAGATACGACCCGCGGGCTGTTGAGTGGAGGAGGGGTTGTGGGAGGAGATGTGGTTGGTGGGAGATGCGTGGGTGGTGCGATTTCCTCACTCGATTCTGCTTCAGCTTCCTCCCAAACTCCTTCTATCCTCTCCTCCTCCTCAGCCTCCTCCTCCTCTTCCTCCTCCTTCTCTTCCTCCTCCTCCTCCTCTTTCACTATCTGCACCTCCTCTTCATCCTCGCTGCTTCCTATCCCACCCCCCCACTCCTCCACCTCCTCTCTCACAATCTGAGGCCCAAACTTATCTCTCAGCACTCCAGCTATCATTGCCACTGCCTCCTCCTCCTCCCAGCCTCTCGTCCCATTACTCATCCCCCCGCCTCCATTGCTCTTCCCCTCTGCATTTCTTGCTCTCCTTTCACCACCTCCCGTTTTAAGCTCCGCTTGCACCGCTACAGGACGCTTGCTCCTGGGAAATGATTTCGTGTAACATCTCGATATCCCAACCAGCCCAGAGTCTCGATACATTGAACCTGGGTTGGAAGATGAAAAGGGAAATGAACTGGTTGAAAAGCGGGGAAACGGACTGGTTGGCAAGCCAACCAATCAGAACACTTTTATACAAAGTGAGTCGAGAAGTTTCTCGCCGCTGGTTGGAATTACAGCCAATCACAAACATTCGAAGTCCAACGCAACTCTTGCGTTGGAATTGCAACCAGTTAGAACATGACAGGTATGGATAACATATTGCATACACTGCATTTTATTCCTTTGTGCCATGTCATTGAGTAAGAAGGATCAACCTTTGCCACATGGGCAAGGCCCATGGTGGTGCACCCTTCCTTGCCATGGGGAAGGTGGCTGCACCCCAAGGGGGTCTAGGGAAGGGGTCTGAGGCCTTTGGGCTCATTCTTCATTTCCTACTCCCAACTAATCAATTGGGAAATAGGATTGCTTTCTCTCAACTCACCCTCCACAGTTTGTTACTGCATCTCCTAGCAACTCTCAGACTTAGTCGTTTTCCAGGAGCTGCCATTCTCTGGTTGTGTTAGAACCTATTATTAAGTGGGTAAATGCCTTTTTTATTATCAGATCCGTTACATTTCGGCCCAGAGATAACAGTCTCCGCCTCGAGAGATGCTGCGTCTGGTGGACTGGAAGACGCACCAGCGCCGGACCATGCGGCGAAGCTTCGGACTTGGGATAAAAAGTTCGCTTGAGGCGCCTCGAAGCTTCGGCCTGGGTTGCGGATTTGAAAAGACGCGTTTCGCGCAGGTTCATTTCGATCCGATCCAATCCGATCGAGGCTTGTTAAGGAAGGAGTCGAAGATCGCGATGCTGTTCGGTGCGTTTGAGATGTCTCACGAGCAATATATCTGGAAATTCGATCTACGAATGGCCGTGACGTATGCGGTGGGACTAGCCATAGCAATCGGCGAGCTGATCTACGCGAGGCGGCGTAGAAGTTCATAATCTCTTTGCATTCGTCGAATTCGTCTAATTCGTCCAATTCTTCGTGAATGCCAGGACCCTCGCTGACCTTGGCTGGCTGGCGACGCGAAACGTAAAGTCAGCTTCGCGTGCACGGATTAGGAAACCGAGATTTGAATTTTATCTCAATGGATGGTTGATGCCTCGAGCGCTTATTTAGCTAGAATAGCTATCTAGCTTCATCTATCCACCATCTATCTAGCTGCTCCATGACGGGCGATCAAGCTACATATTCAATTTTGGAAACCTGGGTTCCTCGGGGCTACCGACGAGACGAGTGTGAGGATCACAAAGGTCAAGCGGTACGGTTTGATATGGTGCTGTGCGTTTACAAACAGTCAAATAAGTATACGGCAAGCAGGTGCTTAGCAAATGCCCTCGAGATTGGCGAGAACTTTTCACCTAGGCTTGAGATTTGACCGAACGAACGGAGCTCCGCTCTGATGCTGTTTTCGCCCGAAACCGTTACTGGTTGCTGCCCAGCGAAAGATTCAATGCTAGTACTCACGAAATTGAATTTCAAGCCCCATGCCGCTGGTTGGCGGGAGTTTCACCTCGGGAAAAGCAGCGTTTCGATATACGGTAAGTTGTGATTTTGTATCTATCGCCCTTTATGAGTTTTTGGGTTCTATCATCCCACTTGTCCTGGATACACATGGTGTGGACAGTGCAACCATCATAATTTCTTTGGGCTCATCAAACGCGTGTTCGCACTGGTTCATTTCCCAATTAACTTACTATCTTGGAGAACTGACGTGGAATATCTAGACAACATGGTCCATACCAACTTGAAGGCACGAACCTGGCTTGGACTGGACACCAGTGCAGTAGTTGGGCATTGTCCAGACCCTTTTCCTGTTTTCAGGATGTTCGACACCTGTGAAGGAACCAGTTGTTTGTACTACCCCCTGCTAAACAGAAGCAAGCGTCATGGCCATGGGTGCGTGGATCAGAGCAGAAGCATTGTAAGTGGTATGCAGAGCGACAGCTGGCAAGACGCTATTGGAGTAGACAGCGAGCAGACCAGCGGCAATCCCAAGGGCCATATTGGGGGAGAGGAGCGAGATGGAGAGGTGGACGAGGGCGAAGAGGGTGACAGCATGGCAGCGTCGATCCTGGTGGGAAACAGGGAGGGAAGGGGACAGAGGCAGGGAAGGGGAGAGGGGCAGGGAAGGGGATAATGCAGGGGGGAAAGGAGGGGAATACAAGAAAGATGATATTAAACGTGTGAGATAGGAAAGAACAGTGACATCAGATTGATGAGAGAGTGTGGGCTATGAAAATGAAGGGCGTAATCAACCCAGAAACGAGGTGGTGGCAGTAAGCCCTTGCCAACCTCATTACCGAGCCTCCTGCCAAGCTTCTCACCTGCCGATCCTCTCTTGCAGGGCCGTGAGCAGCAGCCCTCTGAACAGCAGCTCCTCTGCTACAGCTGGCGACACCGCCACCCACAGAAACAGCTGTAGCAAATTCAAGTATGTTTGCCCCCATGCCTGCCCCCATTCCTGCCCCCATGCCTGCCCCCATGCCTGCACCCATGCCTGCCCCCATGCCTGCCCCCATGCCTGCCCCCATGCCTGCCTGCATGCCTGCCGTCGTCCTCACATGCCCTCCCATGTTGTCAAGCCCCAAAATTAATCAACTCTCACCTGCCAAGTCCCTCCCCTTCTCTTATCTGCAACCCCCCCCTTCCCCCCACCACCCCTGCAGGTCTAGAAGCATCTTCCACACAAACTTAAACGGCTACCAAACCCTCTCCCGCATTTCCCTTGGCCAAGGGAAACCCTTGCCCGCATTTCCATGCCAAGCAACTTCTACCCATGCGCTACCTCGCCATCTCATCCACTCACTCTCATAATATCCGCACCCCCTCACCACCACCACCCCAGGTCTGCAGACATCTTTCTAGTCTGCATGCAACTTTCACACGGACCTGAGCGGTTTTCAGAGGGCGAGGAGGGAAACACTCGCCCGCATTCCCCTGCAGGGCCACTTCTATCCCATGCCCGCCCTCTCCTTCTCATGCCTCATGCCCCATGTCCCATGCCCCATGCCTGTCTCATACACCCCATGCCTTTCTCTCCAGGCCTGGCAACATCTTTCAAACGGACCTGGACGGTTTTCAGATGGTGAGGAGGGAAACACTCGTCCGCATTCCCCTGCAGGGCCACTTCCACCCCATGCCCGCCCTGGCATTCCTGCAACACCCCTCGGGCCTGCGCTTCTCTGTTCACACTCGCCAAGCCATGGAATGTGCCAGTCTCAAGAAGACCTCTCTTTCCCGCCTTCTCAACGTGATTCATCTCTTGGTCTCGCTGTGTGCATAACAGCTTCTCCTCACCATCTGTTTTTAAAGAAATAAAACTGGTCTCGCTATCTGCTTAACAGCCTCTCCTCACTGTGCCCTCCTCCCCCTCCTTCCCCCCTATCCTTCTCTCCTCCTCTCTCTTCTACTTCTCAATCCTGATAGAGATGGTGTTGGATCGGCGGCTGAACCAGGATGATGGGAGGGTGCTCGCGCAGGGAGTGACTGACAGCTGCCCGCTGCTCTCCCTGCTCTTCCCCCTCCCCTCTTCCCCTCATCTCCTTCCTCGCCCTCAGAGCGGTTGGCTACAGATGGTGCTAGACCGAAGGCTGAACCAGGACGATGGAAGGGGGCTCACACAGAGAGTCTCTGACAACCGGCACCTGTTCTCCCTCCTCCACCTCCTTGTCGAAGCCAACACCTCCCCACCCCCCCCCCCCCTCCCTCCCCCTCCCCTCCTCCTCCTTGTCCCCTCAAACCATCCCTCCCCTCCCACCGCGTCTCTTCCTAACTTAACTACCCGCTGTTCATTTCATCGAGCAGCCCGAAAATTCCTCCGCCTTTGCAGTGGCAGCTGTAGCAGGACTGCGGCGGCTGTAGCAGAGGCAGCTGTAGCAGAGGCAGCTGTAGCAGCCACACCCTCCCCAGTCCCATCAGGCAGCAACAAAGGACCCAGCAGCAAGGCTGTAGCACTCACAATATCCCCTCCTCCTCCTCCTCCTCCTCCTCCTCTTCCTCCTCCTCCTCCTCCTCCTCCTCCTCCTCCTCCTCCTTGTGCTGCTCCTCCTGCTCCTGCTGCTGCTGCTAGTTCTGGCAATCCCCCTCCCCCCTCTCCTCCAGCACCAGTAGAAAAAACATAGCTAGAGAGAAAAGCAGAGCCCATAGAATAGCCCCCACCGCTGCCCCTGCCGCAATCACCTTCCATCAGCTATCATTTCCCTCTGCTAACACTCCCCTCTCCACGTCCCCACCCCCCCCACAGTGGTTGATGCAATGGTGATTACGTAAGAGAGGGGCGAGAGACACACACAGACATCAAACATCGGCACACACCCTCACACTCAAACATTGCCACACACCATCGCCCTCAGGCATTGGCACACACCCTCACACTCAGGCATGGACTTTGAGGCCCGCAGCACATTGGAAGCCGAAGAAGCCCATCAGCACAGCCCTACAGTTTGACCCCAAACTTCTCCTCAAACTGCTTGTCTGTGCATTTAAGAAATTGGTGCAAACACACCGTTCTCCTTGTCGCCTCCAAATTCACGAGCTGCTGATTTGTATCAGTTCCCACCACTGGCTTGTCATGTTCTAGGAGTTTCTCAATCAGCAGTCCACTACCAGAATCATCCCCTTCGCCCTGCTGCTCTTGCCTGTCACCCGTTCTTTCGCTATTCGTTTCTTCCGCTCCCCGTTCCATCCCCTCCACTCCCTCCACTTCGTCAGAAAGTGAGAAATAAGAACACACCTTGCTCCCCTCTCCCCCAGCTCCAATCGAAACACCCCTGCCGTCTTCAACACCCCTCCGTCTAACCGCCTCATGTGCCATAACCACATAGCCTATTTGCAACAATGCCAAATGCCGCGGTCTGATTCGCCGATCCAAGCTGTAGGTAAGAAAGTTCGGAAATGCAAGCACCTCTGCAATGGAAAGCCCCATGTCCCGCTTTAAGTACTCCACCTTGTGCTTCAGGTTCGCTTCCCTACTGCAGTAGATAGACTGCGGGCACTTCACCACCAAATCCACAACTAATCGACGAGCTCTGTGTCTCTTGTCGCCTTCTGCCCCAAACTCATTCTCCTCTTCCAGCAAATCACCTGCCCCCGTCCCACTTTCCTCTTTTCCAATGATCTCCAGTGCCTCCTCCACTTCTCGCACAAGCTCTTTGAAGCTGTTCTTCATGTTAACTTCACTAGAAGTCAGTAGCAAAGGAAATCGTGCCACAACCCGCACAGCATTCTCTCGGCCAATCAAATCACCCAATACTGCCACCTTCCCTTGCAGGTTCTCCACTGATAGTCTCAGAACCGTCAGGTGACTTCTCGCCACTCTTCCCGTTGCCTCTTCCCCAATCAGCTCCACAAAGTACTGGAGCTTAGATATGAGAGCTTCTTCGCTGAAATGGAGGATGTTGGGGGCACGGCGAAGCACAGAGCTCGCAATGCAAGGCGTGATTGGGGGAGTGAAGGACTGGAGGATGGCAATATTCCCTGCAATGCGATAGGTAGGAATAGAGAGAATGGATGGAAACCTCATGATAACCCTGCTTAGGTGGCTCGTGTCCAAAAGCGGCTCATTAAGTCGCTGCTTCAGGGGTTTTGTGCTGATGCTATCTGCTTCTACCTTTCCTCCAGATTTCGCCTGAAGATATGCTGACAGCATCTCAAGCTGAGTATTCACTGCCTCAATACTCCGAGTCAAGATAGCCGGATATCTTTCTAAAACCACACCCAGCTTGTCCACAGGAACCCCTGCCTTCTTCACCAGAATGTCCAGGTTCGTTGAACGTGCCTCTGAGCAGAGTAGATTGCGTCCACGTCGCAGCACAAAGCCCAGTCTGCTGCGGTGGACGCCCTGAGCCAGAAGAAGCTCAAGGGTGTTTTGAATCTGTGCAAGGGGGACTCGGAGCCAGGCTGGACCACTCTCAGTGATGTGAACAATATCGGCTTGAGATACGCCATATGACTGGAGGAGACGGACACGTGGCAGGAATTCATTGGTGGGATTGGAGCGGAGGAGTTGGGGCTTAGAGGTGAGGAGGGAGGCGACAGTGGAAGGGGAGGAGATGCCGAGGTGGGAGGAGAAGAAGCGGTAGAGGGAGAGGAGGGAGGAGGGAGATACGACTCGCCGGCTGAACAATGGAGGAGGGTGTGTGGGAGGAGATGTGGTGAATGGTGCGTCCTCCTCATTTGCTTCTTCTTCTGTTTCCTGCTCCTCCTCCTCCTCCTCCTCTTCCTCCAATTTCACTTTCCCCACCCCCTCTTCGTTCTCACTGCTTCTTGTCCCACTTCCCCACTCCCCCAACTCCTCTCTCACAATTTGAAACCCGAATTTCTCCCTCAGCACTCCAGCAATCACTGCCACTGCCTCCTCCTCCTCCTTACACCCTTTCGTCCCGTTACGCTTCCTCATGCCTCCCTCACTCTTCCCCGCTGCATTCCCCGCTTCTACCCTCTCAACTCTCTCATCCCCACCTCCCTTGACTCCCCCTTTTACTTTCCTGATGCTCCTCTGACCTCCTCCCCCATTCCCCCTCTCCTCGTCCTTCACCGTACGCGCTTTAAGCTCCGCTTGCACTGCTACTAGAGGCTTGATTTTGGTAATCAATCCCGACCCAGAGATAACAGTCTCTTCCTCGGAGGCTTCTGTGTCTACTCGCCTGGAAGACGCAGCAGCGGCTGACCACGCCACGAAGCTTCGGCCGTGGAATGAAACCGTATTTTGAGGCGCCTCAAAGTTTTGGCCTTGGTTTCGGAGCTGAAAAGACGCGTTTCGTGCAGGTTCTTTTGGATTCGATCCGATCCGATCGAGACTTGGCAAGAAAGGAACATAAGATCGCGATGCGATTAGGAGCGTTTGACAAGTCTCAGAAGTAGCAAGTCTGGGAATCGAACCGACAAATGGCCGTGACGTATGAGGTAAGACTAGCCATAGAAATCGGCGGGCTGATCTACGCGATGCGTCGTATAAGTTCATGGATTCGTTGAATCTGCTGAATGCCTGGATCCTCGCTGACTTGGCTGGCTGGTGACGCGAAAGGTGAAGTCGCAATTCGCCTGTACGACTCTGATAATCGAAATCTGTAGACTATCAGAAAACACGAATACCAGTAGATGATTAATGCCTCGAACTGCTATTCTAGCTAGCTTCTGGTCTACTCCGTGACGTGCGAAGTGCTGTGGTTCAAATTGAAGTTTTCGGTTCCTCCTCCAGGCTAGCGACGAGACCTGTGACGATCACATAGGTCTAGGAGTGCGGCTTAATCAGGTGCTTTGCGTTTACAAACCTTAAAATAAGTATACAGAGTGGTTTAGCTAGGTGCTAAATGACGGCCTGCTTTCCTTCCTCATGTGAAGTTGTGAAGCCCTCGGGATTCTCGCGATGGCACTTTCCACACATGGTCGGAGCCTGGGAAATGACCGAACGAAACGAGCTGCTGATGCTGATTTCGCCAGAAACTGTAACTGCGGTTGCTGCCCATATCTACATCGCGACACAAGTGCCAACTCGTTCAACAGAGCCGGATATTTATTCGCGTTGTCGCCAACAAGAGGCGTAGGTGCAATTTTTCGCTGTAGCGAAGTGCGTGACCTTCGCTGGAGGAAATGCATGAAACCGAACCGAACTGATGAACCAACCCCCTTGCCTGGATCGACATGAAGGCAACGACATTTCGTCATGGACGTCTTCGTTGAAGAAAAGAGTTCTATGCACGTCTTCGTTCGTCCGCCTGTTTACTCAGGAGGCGTAGCATCGATATCATCGCATCTTACTCTCAATTGCGTGCATCTCGTGATAGTGCCGTTTTAATTTCGCGTTTTCCTCTTCGAAAACGGCCGTATGCACATCAGAGTTCGTAGGCATTTTTATTTGCAGTCCATATTACGATCGTAGGAGCATCGGAGCGCACGCCGACATCATGTGGCACGAGGCGCGGCGGTCGGAAAAGCGCGTGCACGAGATGACGGACGCAGCGAGGAAGCGCGCCGAGCGGTCTCCTCAAAGGCCTTTAGTGTGCGTGTTTTAAGGCGTTTCGAAAGAGTTTTGAGACGTCTCAAAACTTCTTCCACATCCTCAAAGGCCCTTAGTGTGCGTCAGCCTGTTTCCACTCCATCTTGTGATTTCGTAACAGGTGTTTAAGTCTTAAGAAACTTACACTTCCTCATCCGATTCCTCGTAATCCCCGCTTGTCCCTTTCTCTGTTTTTTCTTTTCTTCTTCTTTCTTTCTTTCTTTCTTTCTTTCTTTCTTTCTTTCTTTCTTTCTTTCTTTCTTTTTTCTTTCTGTTTTTCCTGTTTTCCCATTTGTTTTTTTTTTTTTCCGCTTCCTCTTTCAATGCCTCGCAACGCCTTCAATTTCATTTACCCCACCTCTTCTCTCAGCTGCTAGCCAGGGACTACGTGGCAGCAGGGCTGTGCAGCATCCAGCTCTTTCTCTACTCGCCCGATCTTCGCACCGCAGCAACGCACCTGCAGCATGCACAGGTGGGTGGGCTGCCTTTGAGAATCGTCATACGTATCAGATGCAGCATCCAGCTCTTCCTCTACTCGCCTGATCTTCGCACCGCAGCAACGCACTTGCAGCAGGCACAGGTTGGTGCGAATTGGTAGTTGAGGTTGTTTTCGAGGTGAAACAACCCACCTGCATCAGGCACAGGTGGGATCTAGTTATTGCAGACGGCTAGTTTTCGTTCACAGCTTCAATCTGTGTTGTCTCCGTCAGTTCTTTTGAGACGTCTCATCAGGCACAGGTGGGATCTAGTTATTGCAGACGGCTAGTTTTCGTTCACAGCTTCAATCTGTGTTGTCTCCGTCAGTTCTTTTGAGACGTCTCATCAGGCACAGGTGGGGTCTAGTTATTGCAGACGGCTAGTTTTCGTTCACAGCTTCAATCTGTGTTGTCTCCGTCAGTTCTTTTGAGACGTCTCATCAGGCACAGGTGGGATCTAGTTATTGCAGACGGCTAGTTTTCGTTCACAGCTTCAATCTGTGTTGTCTCCGTCAGTTCTTTTGAGACGTCTCATCAGGCACAGGTGGGATCTAGTTATTGCAGACGGCTAGTTTTCGTTCACAGCTTCAATCTGTGTTGTCTCCGTCAGTTCTCAGCCACTGTCCGTCTGCATGTTTCCTGTCCTATTGGTCCCCTCCTTCCCCACGTGCTGCTCGCTGATAAGGCACAGAGGCACAGACACATCAGACTCTAGGCAGCAGCAGAGATCATTACCGAGGCATACCTTCCTATTGTGCTCCATTCATCAACTCGTGCACGTGTGGCTGTCCCTTTCTCCTTCCCACACTGCGCTTCCTACCTCCCCACTTCCCCCTCCCCCCAGCTGCTCTTTGAGAAGGGAACGGAGGCCAGGCAGAACGCAGCAGCAGACCTGGCAGCATCAATCGGCCCTCTTGCTGCTGCCGGCAAGAGACTCACCGTCTCTGCCGCCTCCTCCTCCTCCTCTTCCTCCACTGCTGCTGCTACAGCTGGCGCTGCTAGTGCAGGTGGTACTGGGGCAGGCGCAGCTGCAGGAGGAGCAGGTATATCTGGAGCAGGTAACAGCTACACCAGCAGCAGCAGTAGCACCAGCACTGTCACCAGCCTGGCACTGAAAAACAAGCAGCGGCTGGCAGAGGTGCAGGTGGAGGTGGTGCGGGTGGTGGGGGCGTGCAGTGGCAGGGACAGCAGCGGCGTGCCTCTCGTGGCGGCTGCCCGTAAGGCCCCGTGGAGCGTGGCGCTGTTTGGTGCTCCCAGTGACGGCCGGACCAGCAAGTGAGTGTTTGTCTGGGATAGTGTGTGAGGAGAGAGGAGAGGGTTGAGAGAGGAGAGAGAGGGCGTTTTATGTCCTCGTCTTTCTCTTTTATGCTGCCAGGAAGGCGCCATGGATTGTGGCGCTGTTCGGTGCTCCCAGCGACAGCAAAACCAACAAATGAGTGGCTGTTTGGGAGAGTGTGTGAATGGGGGTGAGTGGGGAAGCGCATGTCGCTCGCCTGAATCTGCTGTAGGCAGTGGTTGGCAGAACTGCAGCAGGTGGTGGTGCAGGTGACGCAGTTCCCCGTGGAACGAGAATACTACCTGGCGGTGGAGGTTATCCACTTCTCCTGCGCTGCAGATCTGGCACAGCTGTGCGGATTCGACCTGCCAGCTGTGCGGATCTGTCCACCAGTTGATGTGCAACACCCTCCTCCTCACCCATGTTCAGGCGCTGCTGTGTAAAGGTGTCCGACTTTCTCGTCGAGGGGGAATTCAGTTTGGCTTTAAAGGGGATCAGCTTCAACTTGGTGCACCTGTGCCAATGCACACAGGCTGATCGTGTCCCTGCATGCAGTGCGCTCGTCTTCCCACTGTCAGGCGTCGAGTGGAAGTGACAGAGTTCCTGGTGGAGCGCGAATTCGACCTGGCGCTAGATGTCATCAACTTCGTGCACCTGCTCCCATGCACTGGCTGATCATGTACCCTGGAGTTTTCTCGTCTTGCTCCCTATCAACAGGCGGTGTGTCGAAGTGACAGAGTTCCTAGTGGAGCGCGAGTTTGATTTGGCGCTCAAGGTGATAAACTTTCTGCACCTGCCAGCCGTGCAGATCAACTCACTTGACCCTCCACTCCCCTGTGTTGCTTCACTACTCTCCCCCCTTCATCTTGCTTCCCCAACAGGCGCCGAGTCGAAGTGACCGAGTTAATCTGGCGCTTCAAGTCATAAACTTCCTGCACCTGCCAGCTGTGCAGATCTATGCCAGCGTGGCAGCCTTGCTGGCGGAGAAGCAGCAGCACCGCGTGCTGTTTGAGGGGCTCATGGACCGGATCAAGTACATGCTGCCGCCCGCTGACATGGATGAGGTGAGCAGCACAGCCGCTGCCAGCCAGCCGTGATTCACATGTATTATCCCTTGCTCACAACCACACGCACTTCCCTCTCTCTGTCTGAGACCGCGTGTTGTTTGAGGGGCTCATGGACCGGATCAAATACATGCTGCCGCCCGCTGACATGGATGAGGTGAGCTGCGATGCGACGACTCAAAAGTGAGCTGGGAGACGACTTTTGATTCGACTCAAAAGTGAGCTGGGAGACTCATGGGTGTCATGTATTCCTTGCTCTGAGGAGTCTCTCTCTCCATTGCAAGTCCTCGTTCATCGTTTCCTCCTCCATCGTTTCCCGTTCCTCTGGAATCCTGCACACGTGTCCACAGGTGATTGGAGCAGCAGTGATGGTCTACACCCACACTGCTGTCAAGCTCTCTACTCTCTCCCTGACCTTCACCGGGCGGCAAGACATGTCCCGATCTGTGAAGCTGCCAAAGGAGCAGATCGACCGACTCATCCACATGCTGTCAGACGAGCACAAGTGAGTCAGGCGAGCACAAGTGAGTCAGACGAGCACAAGTGAGTCAGACGAGCACAAGTGAGTCAGACGAGCACAAGTGAGTCAGACGAGCACAAGTGAGTCAGACGAGCACAAGTGAGTCAGACGAGCACAAGTGAGTCAGACGAGCACAAGTGAGTCAGACGAGCACAAGTGAGTCAGACGAGCACAAGTGAGTCAGACGAGCACATGTGAGTCAGACGAGCACTAGTGATTCAGACGAGCACAAGTGAGTCAGACGAGCACAAGTGAGTCAGACGAGCACAAGTGAGTCAGACGAGCACAAGTGAGTCAGACGAGCACAAGTGAGTCAGACGAGCACAAGTGAGTCAGATGAGCACAAGCGAGTCAGACGAGCACAAGTGAGTCAGACGAGCACTAGTGAGTCAGACGAGCACAAGTGAGTCAGACGAGCACAAGTGAGTCAGACGAGCAAAAGTGAGTCAGACGAGCACAAGTGAGTCAGACGAGCACGAGTGAGTGTGTTAGCATTGGTAAGTGCGTGTGTTTTAAATATTTGTTTTAGTCCTGTGAGTGAGTCGGTCGATCTGCGAAGCTTCGTAAGGGCAAAATTGACAACACTTTTCACATGCTGTCAGACGAGCATAAGAATGCCGGTCAGCTTAATTAAGTCTTTTAGTCCTCTGCATATGCCGTCCAACGAGCCTTTAGTTGCAGCTTTTAGTCCTGTCCAACGATTCTAACCCCTGCTTCCCCCCTGCTCGTGGCTGGCGGGTCGGGGCGTGGTGATTGACTATGTGGAGCCGCACTCACAGCCTCACTTGCTCCCTCATCAGGCATGGCCTCTCGGGCACGGGGCACAGCAGCCACAGGCCCTGCGGTAACCATCTTGCCACTCCTGGGAGTGGCTGGCTGGCTGGCGGCTCAGTGTGTGGTGATTGACGATGCGGAGCCGCACTCACAGCCTCACTTGCTCCCTCACACCCTCGCATGGCCTCTCGGGCACGGGGCACAGCAGCCGCAAGCCCTGCGCCAGTAGTTCAGCTGTTGTAGTTTGATGCCAATTGGAAGGAATGTCGCTGGGTGTTTGTGGGACCACGATCCCCACTGGACGATCCTGAATACTAAATAGTGAGGCATTTTTTCCCCCACAGCCACCTCAGGCCTTAACGGTCTGAATAATAACGAACTGTACCCAACGTGGACTCGAAACATAAAGACATACAGTACCGTATCTTACTACTGTTGCTATATCATCTCCACTAGCTGTCATGTGGTCCACAACACAAAGGAGGCGCGACAGGGTTTAGTGAAGACAACATGACAAGGAGCACAGGGGTTGGCTGTCACCCTTGCTGATTCTTGGCCTGCCGTATCTGGCTTCTGAAAAAAGGATATACTACCGTACAATTTCCGTGCAATTGCTCCAGAACATATCGAAAGACTTCCAGGAGGAGACTAGCCCTCTCTTGCTGAACAGAAGCAACATCCGTAGCCATGAGTGCAGTGAGAAGGGCAGATGCATTGTGGTGAGTGGTATGCAGGGCGACAGCTGGCGGCACGTAATTGGGGTAGACGACGAGCAGGCCTGCGGTCATCTCAAGGGCCAGATTGGGGAAGAGGAGTGAGAGGGAGAGGTGGAAGAGGGCGAAGAGGGCTGCAGACAGCATGGCAGCGTCGATCCTGAAGGAGAGTGAAGCAGGAAAGGGGATAGCGCAGGAAGGTGAATTAGTTAAACAAGACTTGGCCTGCTGTCTTGAGTTGACTAGCACAAATCGACCTGACTTACATTGATTTCAGTTCTGGGTACCACGACAGGCAAGGGAGAAGTGGAATTGAATTGCTGGGAAAGTGTGTGTGCTTGGGGAGGCGTGAAAATTACCAGAAAAAAAGGCCGCAGCTGTCGGCGCAGCCTTGCCCAACTTCTACTTCCGAGCCTCTCACTAGCCTGCCTCTCACCTGCCAAGCTCCTCTTGCAGGGCCGTGAGCAGCAGCCCTCTGAACAGCAGCTCCTCTGCTACAGCCGGCGCCACCGCCACTCACAGGAACAGCTGTAGCAGGTCCAGCAGGGGGAGGGCTGTGGCAGCGTAGCAGAGGCAGCCGTAGCAGAGGCAGCCGTAGCAGCCACACCCCTTCCTGTCCCATATGGCAGCAACAGAGGACCCAACAACAATGCTGTAGCACTCACACCATTCCCCCCTCCTCCTCCTATTTCTGCTGCTGGTTATGCTATTCCCCATGCCGCCTCCCCTCCCGCACCTGTTTTAAGAGAGATTAAAGAGAAGAGCAGAGCCCATAGAACAGGTCCCCCACCGTCCCTGCCACAATCACCTTCCATCAGCTATCTTTTCCCCCTGCTAACACTCCCCTCTCCCCGTCCCCATCCCCCCTATCAGTTGTTGATGCAATGGCGATTTTTAAAGAGAGGGGTTGATGTGGAGAGACAAACACAGGAATCAGGCATTGGCACACACCCTCACACTCAAACATGGGCTCTGAGGCCCGCAGCACACTGGAAGCCGAAGAACCCTATTAGCAGCAGCTTTACAGTTTGACCCCAAACTTCTCCTCGAACTGCTCATCTGTACATAGGAGAAACTGCTGCAAGCACACCATTTTCTTTGACCCCTCCAAATCCAGAAGCTGCCGCTCCGTACCAACTCTCTCCCCTGGTTCACCATTGCCCCCGACAACCCCAAACAACTGCCCAATCTTCCCTTCTTCCGCTCCCCATTCAATCCTCTCTACCCCCTCCACTTCGTCAGACACAGAACCTAGCTTCCTCCTCTCTTTCCCAGCTGCAATTGAAACACCCCTCTTGCCTCCACTCGTCCGAATAGCCATTTCGTGTGTCACAACCTCATGGCCCATTCGCACCAGTGCTACATGCCGCGGTCTGATTCGCTGATCCAAACTGTACCCAAGAAAGATAGGAAAGGCAACCACCTCCATCACAGGGAGCCCCATGTCCCGTTTTAAGTACTCCACCTTGGGCTTCAGATTCGTTTTCCATCTGCAGTGGATAGATGATGGGTACCTCACAACCAAATCCACCACCAACTGACGAGCCCTGCATCTCTCAACACTTCGTGTTGCTGAGAGAAGTGCACGAGAGTTATTTTGCATACCTCCATCACCTTCCCCCAACCTTTGCATACCACTTCCCTCTTCTCCACTGCTCTCCAATGCCTCTTCCACTTCGCGCACAAGCTCTCCGAAACTTTCCCTCATGCCATCTACACTTGAAGCTATTACCGGAGGAAATCGTGCCATCGCCCGCACAGCATTCTCGCGCCCAAGTAAATCAGCCAATACCGCCACCTTGCCTTGCACGTTCTCCTTCGATAGATGCAGAACCGTCGGGTGACTCCTCGCCATTCTCCCTGCTGCTTCCTCCCCCAGCAGCTCCACAAAGAACTGGAGCTTAGCTAAGAGATTTTCTTTGCTGAGACCAAGGATGCTGGGGGCATGACGGAGCACAGAGCTCGCAATGGAGGGGGTGCCTGGGGGAGTGAAGGACTGGAGAATAGCGATATTCTCTGCAATGCGATACGGAGGAGTTGAGAAAATGACTGGCCAGCACAGGATAAGCCTACTTAGGTGGTTCTTGTCCAGATTCGGCTCATCTAGTCGCTGCCTCAGGGGGCTTGCGCTGGTGCCATCTGCTTCTACATTCCCTCCACATTTCGCCTTAAAATGTGCTGACAGCATCTCAAGGTGAGTATTCACTGCCTCTTTTCTCCGAGTCAAGATGGCTGGATACCCCTCGATAACCGCACCCAGCTTGTCCACAGGAACCCCTGCTCTCTCCACCAGAATGTCCAGGTTCGTTGAACGTGCCTCCCACCAGAGTACGCCCCGTCCGTACACGAGCACAGAGCCCAATCTGCTACGGCGAACGCCTTGAGCCAAAAGAAACTCAAGATTGTTCCGAATCCGTGCAAGGGAGACTCGAAGCCAGGCTGGTTCCCTCACAGTGATGTGCGCGATATCGGCATCAGATATGCCATATGACCGGAGGAGACGGACACGTGGCAGGAAGTCACTGGTGGGATTGGAGCGGAGGAGTTGGGGCTTATATACGAGGACGGAAGCGACAGTGGAAGGGGAGGAAATACCGAGGTGGGAGGAGAAGAAGCGGTAGAGGGAGAGGAGGGAGGAGGGAGATACGACCCGTCGGCCGTTGAGTAGAGGAGGGGGCGTCGGAGGAGATGTAGCGCCGGGCGCATCCTCTTCACACGATCCTGCTTCTTCGTCTTCTTCCTCCCAATATCCTTCTACACCCCCCTCCTCCTCTTCCTCCTCCTCCTCATTTCCTCCATCTGCCTCTTCCGCCTCTTTCACTGTTCCCACGACCAATCTGTCCCCACTGCTTCTTATTCCACTCTCCCAATCCTCCACCTCTCTCACAATCTGAGGCCCGAATCTCTTCCTCAGCACTCCAGCAATCACTGCCACTGCCTCCTCCTCCTCCTCCTCCTCCTCCTCCTTGCAGCCTTTCCTCCCATAGCTCTTCCGCTTGTCTCCCTCACGCTTCCCCGCGGCATTCCCGGCTATTACCCTCTCAACCCTCTCATCAACAACTCCCTTTTCTCCCCCTTCCACTTTCCTGATGCGCCTCTGCCCTCCTCGCCGATCCCCCCTCTCCTCGTCCTTCACTGTGCACGTTTTCAACTCCGCTTGCACCGCTACTCGAGGGTTGATCCCAGAAACAGCAGTCTCCGCCTCGGAAGCTTCTGCGCCTGCTGGCCTGGAAGACGCAGCAGTGGCAGACCATGCCGAGAAGCCTCGGTCGTGGGATGAAAACGTCTTGTGGGACGCCTCGAAGCTTCGGCCAGGGCTTCGGATCTGATATAACGCGTTTCGCGCAGGATCGTTTGGATTCGATTTGATCCGATCGATGCATGGCGAGAGAGGAACAGAACTTCGCGATGCGATTCGGTGCGTTTGGGACGTCTCACTAGTATTATATCTGAAAATCCGTTCGACAGATGGCCGTGACGTATGAGGAAGGACCAGCCATAGGGACCGGCGAGCTGATCTCCGCGAGGCGGCGTAGAAGTTCATGAATTCGTTAATTTCGTTGCATTCGTCGAATTCGTCGAATCCGTCCAATCCTCCAGAACGTGTATGCCTAAATCCTTCGTGTAATCTTCGTGTGACCTTAGCTGGCTAGGGACGCGAAACGTGAAGGCGAATTCGCCTGTACGGATAAGATAATCGCAATCTCGAAACGTTCAGATAACACCTATCTCAGTGGATAACACTATCTTCGTGTGACCTTAGCTAGCTTCTGGCCCAGTCCGTGATCTGCGTAGTGCTCTTGTTCAGTGTCGAAGTGCTGGGTTCCTCAGGACTAGCGATCAGGCAAATGAGATGATCACAAAGCTCAGGAGGAGCCTCGTCAGGTGCTCCACGTTTTGGAACGCTTGAATACGTTTACAGCGTGGTTGAGTTGGGTGCTAAGCAAAATTCTGCTGTCTGTCCTGATGCGAATCAATTTTCTGTAGGGGCTTCAGGATTGACCGAACGAAACGAGCTGCTGATGCTGCTTTCGCTAGCAACTGTAACTGTGGTTGGTTCGCATCTCTACATCGCGAGATACATGCGATGCAATTTTGTTCATCCGGCCTAGAAGCATGATTCGCATTGTCGCAACGAGGTGTAGCGTGCGACCTTGATCCCCAGATATACTATCAGATTTTGAGGAACATTTTCCCAACAGCCACCTCAAGCCTTGCTGTGTTTGTATGGTGTTTTACTCACGCAAAAAGAACTGCCGTAAGTTTACACAAGGTGAGCTCAATTTAAAAAAAACGCTTCAAACTCAGTTTCTTTGTATCTACGCATACACTGTGTGATGTGACGCCATCTCTAACATACTGTAAGGAAAATCGATTTTCCTTACTCCGCACCCCTGCTCAACGCGTACATCACTGTAGCACCACAGTCAGCACCGTTACCACTCGCGATCCTCGCCTCGACAATCAGCCCGCCATTTTCACACATCGCATCCCAACCTCACGGCTCGGCTGGTAACCCGCGCTACGGGCCTCCACTTCGACACTTTCCCAAACCTCAGTCCCAGGCCCGTCGCGCGACAACCACAGTCCATTACCGTTACCACTGTAGTTTCGCTATACATTCTTCGCGCATGCCTTCGCTCATTTGGACTCTTGCTTCGATAGTGCAATTCTCGTTCATTCACTCAATTGCACTCGTAACACTTGGTATTCAGAGCCTATGATCTCTTCTCGGACCGCACCCACATTTTCGCTTCCCCACTATCTCAATTTTGGGGGGGGGGGGGGTAGACGTCTCTCAGCGATACAGCACCGCCGCTCGTAGTGCTCTCTCGTAAGCACGCACGGCCACGACCGAGGCTCTCGCTGAGCTCGCCCGACACCCCCGCCATGGCCGATTTCACGCTCGCCACATTGACGCAGGAGCAGCTTGATCGTCTCATGCGCCAACTTGAAGACTCGGCGCTCGAAATCGCGACGCTCACGGCAGAACGTGACTCCGCCCGTCAACAATCCACGGTGAACATTCCAGCGACATCACACGCACCGACAAATGCATCTGCACAATCGGACGAGCCGATCATCATTTCGTCCGGCACACCAACGCAACACGACAGCATGGGACAACGCTCAGGCGCAGCCAGTGATGGCGCCGCCCAGCCGATGCCTGGCATGGGGGGAAGCAGGGTCGCACCAAGCCCGCGGGAGCCCCGTGAAGCCCGTCGGCTCGTGGAATTCGCGGCGACAAGTGGCGAACAGACCATTATGGCACCAATGCCGCTCAAGCCACAACGCCCGCCCTGCTTCGACCTAAGCCAACGTGGAGGTCCGACGGTTCAATCGTGGGTCTTCACGATGAACGTCTTCTTCGACGCGAACTACGTCGAGTCGGACGCCGCGAAGATTCGGTATGCAGTTTCGCTGCTAAGGGGCCCCGCCATGGATTGGTGGCGAGTCATCGTGACGTCGCCACGCGCCTACGAGCCACCGTCGCACGAGGAAGGGCCCACGGGTCCAGCTGTCACCTGGAGTTCGTTCTGTGAGACCGCCCAATACAGCACGTGGGATGCGTGGTGCGCAAGGCTTCGGGCGCGCTTCGAGCCGATTGCGGCTTCCATTTCGGCGCGTCAGAGACTGCGCACTTGGCGGCAGCTCGGGTCGGTTCAAGATTATACGAGCGGTTTTCTTGCACTTTGCGAGCAGGTCGGCTACATGCACGAAGCGGAGCGGGTGGACCGTTACGTCGGAGGGCTGAAGCCGGATATCTCGCACGAAATCATGCTGCGCGGACTCTCCAACTTCAACGAGATTCTCGCGTTCGCCGAGAAAATTGACATTCTACGCAGGCGGAGACCGGGGTCCTACTACGGACATCGCCCTCGGGGACCGACCGAGCACGCCACTGTACACGCCGTTGCAGAAAATGCAGCTGCCGCACCATTTAAGGGGCGCTGCTTTGCTTGCAACAGGCCGGGCCATCGCAAGAGCGAATGCCCAGAGGAGCTGAGGCGCCGCGGAGCAGAGCAGGGGAGGGAGTCTCAGAGGCAGGGAAACGCCAGCAGTTAGTAGAAGTTGGGCCAACTACTGACGAGACTGCTTGCTCGCCCAACCGCACAAACCCTCACCGAGTCACAGTACCGATTCACGCCATCGATCGGGCTCGGATGAATAAGGAGGGTACAGCGACGGATTGCCGAGTACTGATCCACGGGAAAATACAGGGGAGCAGCAGTGAAGATTTTTATTGATGGAGGAGCGAGTCACAGTTTAGTAAATACCGCAACCGCACGAAAACTACAGTTAACACTTAACCGTTGCTTACCTGAGATAGACGCACGCTTAGTCGACGGCACGCCACTTGCCATACGGGAAAAGGTGGAGCGAGTAAAAGTCTGCTGCGGAGGGAACTTCGGGTTTACACAGGAAATGCTCGCAACGACACTGGATGGGCACGACATATTATTGGGACGTGATTGGCTGCGACGGTATAACCCGCGAATTGACTGGACAACGGGTAGCTGCACCGTGCGAAGTAGTGGTAACTGGGTCGAACTACCTCGCTGGCAATCGCCCGAGTCTTCAACGGTCCACGTCAACGCCATCACGATGAAACGGGTTGTCGCCGCTGGAGCTGACGTGTACGCAGTGGATATAGCATTAGTGGAAGAAGAGGAGCAGCCGAGCGATTTTCAGAAACTGTTGGCAGCAGTACCGCCCGACCTTCAGGAACTGTTGAAACAGTACCCGGGGATTTTTCCAGACGACTTACCGCAAGGGCTGCCACCTCAGCGGGCGCATGACCATAGGATCGAGTTAGAACCGGGGGCACAGCCAACTCAGTTCAGGCTGACACAGCCCGAGCTCGACGAACTGAGGAAGTAGTTAGATTATTTGTTAGAGAAGCAGTTTATCCGACCGAGCTCGTCACCATTCGCCGCACCGATCTTGTTCACACCGAAAAAAGACGGAGGGTTTCGCATGTGCATCGATTACCGAGCGCTTAACAGGGTAACAGTCAAGTCGCGGTACCCCATTCCCCGCGCCGACGAATTGATAGACCAACTGCGAACAGCACGGGTCTTTTCGAAAATAGACTTACGGGGAGGTTACCATCAGATTCGGGTCGAACCGTCGGACTGCGCCAAGACCGCATTTAGGACTAGGTACGGGTCGTTCGAATACACGGTGATGCCTTTCGGGCTGACAAACGCACCCGCAACATTTCAGATGACCATGAACGAGGCGTTTAGGCCACTCTTAGATAAATGCGTGATAGTTAACCTTGACGACATCCTCGTTTACAGTCGCGACAAGCAACAGCACTTAGTAGATCTCGAAGCAGTGTTTAAAATTTTAGAGGGACATCGGCTACTCACCAAGAGCTCTAAGTGCGAGTTTTTTCGGGACAGGCTAGAATTTTTAGGGCACGTTATTTCGGAGGCTGGAGTTGAAATCGACCCCAAGAAGCTGGATACGGTCCAAGCGTGGCGTCCCCCGACGAACATCACGGAGATGCAGAGTTTTTTAGGGTTCGTTAATTACGTTCATCGGTTCGTCCCCAACATGGCATGATTAACCGCCCCGCTGACTGATCTGCTACGCAAGGGGGTCGCTTTTACGTGGGGGGAGAAAGAGCATGCTGCCTTCTCTGCCCTGAAAAATGTCCTCTGTTCACCACCTGTCCTGCGCATCGCTGACCCACATCGCCCCTTCGAAGTTGTTACAGACGCAAGCGACATCGCCATTGGAGCCGTACTGTTACAGGACTTCGGCAACGGCCTACAGCCCATCGCATACGAATCACGAAAACTGCATCCGCCTGAACGGAATTACCCGATACACGACCGCGAAATGCTCGCGATCGTGCACGCGTTCAAAGTGTGGCGCTGTTACTTGACCGGCGCAGACGTGACAGTACGGACAGACCATCGATCCCTACAGTACCTCCGCGCACAGCCCCACCTCAACCCACGACAGATTCGGTGGCTTGACTTCCTCGAGACAAATTTCCACTACACAGTCACATATAAAAAAGGAGCCTCGAACATTGCCGACGCACTGACCCGCCCCACTGCCCAGATCCATGCGATACTACTCGCCCAGACCAACCCGCTCCTGACAGGACTATTTACCCACGGATACCAAACGGACCCATTCTTCACAGGAGAAAACTCGCAGCAATTTGCAGCAGCCAAGGGAGTCTATTATGTAAAAGCCGGGACCGAACGCATCTGGGTACCAGGGTACACACTGCTACGGGAATTACTGTTACAGGAGGCACATTACGGAGTTACCTCGGGGCATTTCGGAGTAGAGAAAACACGGCAGCAGCTGCAGCGGTATTATTATTGGCCCGAAATGTTGACCGACGTACAGCGACACGTGGCATCGTGTCCCTCTTGCCAGATCATGAGGTCAACCCGGAAGCGGCCGGCGGGACAGTTGCAACCAATCCCACCCCCAGAGCGTGCTTGGCAGGAGGTGAAGATTGACTTCGTCACGGGGTTACCGGCCGGAGCGAGTGGGAATGACGCGATCCTGGTCGTCGTCGATCGACTGACAAAAATGGCACACTTCGCAGCTTGCAAGAAATCAATCACAGCCGAAGAAACAGCCCGCCTCTTCATCTCCACCGTCGTTCGACTGCACGGGATACCAGCATCAATCATCAGCGACAGAGACACGAAGTTTACCAGCAACTTCTGGCGGAACCTGTGGCAGCAGTTCGGCACGCGACTACAGTTTAGTTCATCATATCACCCCGAAACAGACGGACAGACATAACGGACAAATCAAACCATGGAGCAACTCATCAGGGCCACGTGCGACGATCCAAACACGTGGGAGCAACAACTGCCACTCATCAAATTCGCATACAACAACGCCCCATCCGCCACGACCCAACAGTCACCGTTTTACCTGAATTACGGACAAGACCCAACAGTACCCATGACCCCGAATCCCGACAACCCGGTTCCACGTGCGCAACAGTTCGCTGAAATTCTGCAAGCAGCACGGACCAGGGCAGCAGACGCAATCAAAAAATCGAACATCATCGCTAAACGCAACGCCGACCGCCACCGCAGACCTGCCACTTACCAGCCCGACGACCTAGTTTTACTCGACACTTAGAATCTCCGACTGCCCATCACACCCAAACTCCGCCCCCGATACTGTGGGCCATTTCGTATCAGCCACATGATAACACCCGTCACCGCCCACCTCCTCCTCCCTGCTGACTGGTACGTCAGCCCCTCGTTCCACGTTAGCCTGCTTCGCCCCTACGTCCCATCCACAAGCCAACTCCCACGCAATCGCCCAGCCAGCATGGCACGACCGCCAACCGAACCAATCATCGTCCCCGACAAAATCCTGAGCCACAGAGTTTGTGACCCTCGAGGAGCCCGAAAGATCGAGTTCCTGATCCGCTGGAAAGACCGCACACCCACCGAAGACAATTGGGTTCCCCTGGACAGAATCGAAAACCACCCTGTTCTTACCGAATATCTGCGCAGCCGAAACTTCAAGGACGTCCACGCACTTTCGTAAGGAGGACCTCCTTAGGAGGGGGGGGGGGGTAGTGTAAGGAAAATCGCTTTTCCTTACTTCGCACCCCTGCTCAATGCGTACATCACTGTAGCACCACAGTCAGCACCGTTACCACTCGCGATCCTCGCCTCGACAATCAGCCCGCCATTTTCACACATCGCATCTCAACCTCACGGCTCGGCTGGTAACCCGCGCTCCGGGCCTCCACTTCGACACTTTCCCAAACCTCAGTCCCAGGCCCGTCGCGCAACAACCACAGTCCATTACCGTTACCACTGTAGTTTCGCTATATATTCTTCGCGCATGCCTTCGCTCATTTGGACTCTTGCTTCGATAGTGCAATTCTCGTTCATTCACTCAATTGCACTCGTAACACATACACCGATGCCTTAAGTATCTTACTGGTGCTGCCATACCATAGGTGTTCCACTAGCTGTCTTGTGGTCCACATGGGAAGAACCACAGTAGATTTATTCCTCTCTTATTGCTGCTCTTGCTCTATCCTAAACCCTGACAAGGTACTTGATTGTTGACTCATGGGACCTTTCAGATATCAGCTCAATTTTTACAGTTTGACCCCACGGCTCGTCTGTGCCCCAAAGAAACTGCTGCAAGCACACTGTTTTCGCTGCCACCTCCAGATTCACAAGCTGATGCTCCTGGACATCTCTCCCTCTTGGCTCATCATTCCTGGAAAAAAAACTGAAGTAACAGTTCATTGCCACAATCCTCTCCTTGGCACTGCTGCTCTTGCCTGTCACCCGTTCCTTCACTCTTCTTTTTCCCGCTCCGCATTCAATCCTCTCTCCCCCCTCTACTTTGTTAGACACAGTACCCAGGTGGCTCCTCTCCTCTTCAGCTCTCGTCGAAACACCCTTCCTGTCTCCAGCACAACCATAGCCCATTCGCACCAGCAAGCAGGCCGGCGGCAATCCCAAGGGCCATGTTGGGGAAGAGGAGGGAGAGGGAGAGGTGGAAGAGGGCGAAGAGGGCTGCAGAGAGCATTGCAGCGACCATCCTGCGGGAGAAAGAGGCATGGAAGGGGATAGGGCAGGGAGGAAAGAAGGGGAAGGATACAGGATAGACGATATAATGCGCGTGAAGATAGGAAAGAAAGAGGGACATACGCCACTGCTGGACGCGGACTCTACCAATCCAGCTGCACTGCCCCAACGCCTGGCCGCCGCGGAAGCCGGTCTTCCCCCCTCAACAGTGGCTGTGATGAAGGTCGGGAGAGAGAAGGGGGACGGGCTGAAGCTGCAACACGCACTGGCGCTGCACGTCCACTCAGCTAAGGCTGTCGCCGGCGTCCGTAGCAGCCGGCGCATGTCCCCGAACCCGCTCATGGGCCACATGCAACGCCTCCTATCCCTCCTCGGACCAGGAGGCGGCGATTGGCTGGCGGCACTGCCCCTGACGAGCGCCCTTCGACTCTGCCCCGCCCAGTACTCCCAATCCATCCTCTTCCGCTTGGGCCTCCCCCACCCAATCCCGCGCCAATGCGACTGCACCAAGGCTGTCATTGCCAAACCACCTGCTGCGCTGTGGGACAGGGAAGGGACGGACGAGCTCGCACCATGCCCTGCGGGATGAATGCGCCCGCATAGCCAAAGAAGCAGGTTACCCAGTCCACAAGGAAACAGCGCAGTATACGCCGGTCGAAAACCTATTCGCGGACCTCTCGATCCGCGATCCCATCACCGGCCGTATACACATCTGTGACATCACTGTCACCGACCCCATCTCAAAATGCGACAAGTATGCACAAAAAGGGACGGGTTGGGCTGCCTGTGTGGCCGCAGACAAGAAGACGGACAAGTATGCAATACGGAATGAATGGGTGGGGTTCATCCACATGGCAGTCGAGACCTACGGCTGTACCTCACCGGGGGTGTTCGAGTTTCTGAAGATGTGCGCCGACCTGGCTGCCAAGCTGCGTTTCAACGCCCCCCCTACCTCAGCGGAAGCAGCCAAGCTGTTCCACGAGTACAGGCAGCGCTAGAGTATCACTCTGCAGCGCGGGCAGGCGCACGCCCTCAATCTGAAAAATCACACGGCCATGGAGGCGGACGAGGCTGGGATTGCGGATGCCATCGAACCCCTAGCTGAAGGTTACCTGTTTCAACTCCTAGAACCCCCGCTTGGACCCCTTGTGGACCAGGCGGGTGGCGAGTAGGATGATTGCCTCACCATCAACCTTGCATGCTTGTATGCATAGTGCTTATTAATACAACGGACCATTCGAGGGACATTGGATTGATGAAAGAGAGCGTGGGCTATGGCAATGGAGGAACCTATTAAACCCAGAAAGAAGGTGGTGCCAAACCTCACTACCGAGCCTCCTGCCAAGCCTCTCACCTGCCGAGCCTCTCTTGCAGGGCTGTGAACAGCAGCCCTCTGATCAGCAGCTCCTCTGCTACAGCCGGTGACACCACCACCCACAAGAACAGCTGTAGCACGTCTAGCAGGGAGAGGGCTGCGGCAGCTGCAGCAGAGGCAGCTGTAGCAGCTACATCCCCTCCAGTCCCATCAAGCAACAACAGAGGACCTAGCAACAATGCTGGAGCACTCTCACACTATCCCCTGCTCCTCCTCCTCCTGCTCCTCCTGATACTCCTGCCACTAGTTCTGCCATTCCCACTGCCGCCTCGCCGCCAGCACCTATCTTAAGTGACAGATGAGAGAGAAGAGCGGAGAACGAGCGAGGAATGACAAGCGGAAGAATAATGAAACGTTTTTCTCTTCTCAGGGGTTGTTGCCGTGTTGCCGGTGTTCCAAGAGCAACACATGAAAGGCCTACAAGGGTGGTGCAATGGGGGAGTGGCGAGCAGATCGGCAGGACTCACAGTGAATGTGATCATCCCACGTGGCCTGGAGGAGAACAGAACAGAGGGAAGGAGAAAGGTTGGATAATAAGGGAGAGAAGAGAGAAGGATGGAACTACAGAGTAAGCCATACGCAGTGTGGGCATGGAAGAATGTGAAGTTACCCCCATGCCATCATACCATGGCATCACACCCATGCCATAACACCCGTACTCCAGCATATCCACACTGCCATCATATTCCTACCATCACACCCCCCATGCCCTCATGCCCTCATGCCATCATACCATCAGCACCCGAAACAGCTTAATAAGGCGGGCAGACCTCGGCGTTAGCAGCTCCTGGACGGCAATTCTTGTCTCTTCCTTCCTCACTGCCGTACAAACAGGAGTGCTGTATGGCTCTTCTTGGGGCATCTGCAAGCGCAGTGCAAGCACCAACTGGTGCAGGGCGGACCTGTAGGGAGTAAAAGGGGAGATAAGCAGCATAAGAGTGACTTGACATCAGGGGAACAGCTGTAGCAGGCCCATCAGGGAAGGGCTGCAGCGGCTGTAGCAGTGCCAGCTGTAGCAGCCACACCCCCTCCGGTCCCATCTGGCAGCAACAAAGGACCGTCACGCTGGATGTAGCACTCACGCTGTCCCCTCCTCCTTATTTTGCTCCTCCTGCTCCTGCTTCTGCTGATAGATCGGGTAATCCCCCTCCCCTTCCCCTGCAGCATCATTAGAAATTTAAAAACTAGAGAGAGAAGCAGAGGCCATAGAATAGGCCCCCCTGCTGTCCCCCCTCCTCCCTTCCAGCACCAGTAGAAAATGCATAACCAGAGAGAAAATCAGAGCCCATATAATAGGTCCCCCCGCTGCCCCTGCCGCTATAACCTTCCATCAGCTATCATTCCCCTCTGCTAACACTCCAGTCTCTCTGTCTCATCCCCCCCACAGTGGTTGATGCAGTGGTTGACACAGACATCAGGCACTGGCGCACACCCTCACACTCAGGCATGGACTCTGGCGCACACCCTCACACTCAGGCATGGACTCTGGCGCACACCCTCACACTCAGGCATGGACTCTGGCGCACACCCTCACACTCAGGCATGGACTCTGGCGCACACCCTCTCACTCTGGGGCACACAGCACAATGGAACCCGAAGAAGCCAATCAGCAGCAGCCCTAAACTTTGACCCCAAACCTTTTCTCAAACTGCTTGCCTGAGCAGTGGAGAAACTGCTGCAAGCACACTGTTTTCCTTGCCGTATCCATGTTCACACGTTGCTGATCTGTAACAGCCCCCACCACTGGCTCGTCATGTCCTAGGAATTCCTCAAGCATCGGTCCACTACCACAATCCTCCCCTTCGCCCTGCTGCTCTTGCCTGCCACCCGCTCTTTCGCTCTTTCTTTCTTCCGATCCCCATTCAATCCCCTCCGCTCCCCCCGCATTGTCAGACACAGCCCCCAGGTTGCTCCTCTCCTTCCCAGCTCTCGTCGAAACACCCCTCCCACCTCCAACACTTGTCTGAGTAGCCCTCTCGCGTGCCACAACCTCATATCCCATTCGCACCAGCGCCAAATGCCGCGGTCTGATTCGCCGATCCAAACTCAACCCAAGAAACCTGGGGTAGGCAACCACCTCCATTATAGAGAGCCCCATGTCCCGTTTTAAGTACTCCACGTTGGGCTTCAGATTCGCTTTCCAACTGCAAGAGATAGATGGCGGGGACCTCACAACCAAATCCGCCACCAACTGACGAGCCCTGCATCTCTCGACACTTAGTGCTCGGGAATCATTTTCCCCTTCCAGACAGTTACCTCTATTACCTTCCCCCAACCGTTGTGTCTCGCTTCCCTCTTCTCCACTGCTCTGCAATGCCTCTTCCACTTCTCGCACAAGCTCTCTAAAAGTTTCCCTTATGACATCTTCACTAGAAGTCATTGACAAAGGAAATCGTGCCACCACCCGCACAGCACCTTCTCGGCCAATCAAATCAACCAATGCCGCCACCTTACCTTGCAGATTTTTCTTCGATAGTTGCAGAACCCCTGTGTAACACCTCACCAGTCTTCCTGCTGTCTCCTTCCCCACAAGCTCCACAAAGAATTGAAGCTTAGCTAAAAGAGTCTCTTTGCTGTTCCCGAGGATGCTGGGGGCTCGACGAAGCACAGAGCTCGCAACAGAGGGGGTGCCTGGGTGAGTGAAGGACTGCAGGATGGCGATTTTCTCTGCAATGAGATTGGGAGAAGTTGTGAAAATGACTGGACAGTTCAGGATAAGCCTGCTAAGGTGGTTCTCTCAAGTATTTCATGCTGCCTCCGGGAGTGACCGACTCGGGGATCAAGCACCTGAGGAATATGAAACTGCTCGAGAAGCTGTCGCTGCGGGATGCGAGCATCACTGAGTCAGGCATGAAGTGGCTCAAGGGTCTCAAGTGCCTTCAAAAGGTTGCTACTGATTCTTACGAGATTGAAGAATTGATCAGGGACATTCTCCCTGGGGTGATTGTTACATCGGGTCCCCTCAATGCGTAGTGCAGTAGGTATTCGAAGCGTTTGTGGCTCAATTATAGGCGTAGTGCTGTTAGCTTAACGTCATGCTTATAACAGGTACCAGAACATCCTTGGTAATGTCATGCGAATAGTGTTGTCAAGTTTCCAGGTAAGACAATATCAACAGATACCATGCTTGCCACAGAAAGCTAACAAACAGCTACTGTAGTATTGTAGTACGTACTATAGTGTTGAATTACTGAAATTGAACTTCAAAAGAATCCCTCAACACTTGGGATGAACCGTAAACACTCTTGGTGTACCGTCAGTTAGAGGCGAAGCTACAGTGTACTGTAGCACCCAGTTGTTCACCGCTGCTCCATGCTCCCCGAACCTGTTGACCGCCACCAAGCCTCCCACAAAGGTTGGGAATTTGGCTCGGATGCGACTGATGGCAGCTTCGGCAGCCGAAGCTGGGGAAGAGCCCATTCGCATGAGCTCGACTGCTAGGAAGCTGAAATAGTGAAGGGAAGAGGAATGTGGGAGAGGAGGAAGAGAGGAAGGAAGATGGGATGAAAGAGAGGAGGCTGGGGTATAGCACATTCGCATGAGCTCAACTGCTAGGAACCTGGGCTGGAATAGTAAAGGGAAGAGAAATGTGGGAGAGGCGGAAGAGAGGAACGAAGATAAGACCGAAGTGAGGAGGGTCGGGTTGAGTCCATTCAGATGAGCTCAACTGCTTGAAAGCAGAGATATTAAGGGAAGAGAAACGTGGGAGAGGGGGAAGCGAGGAATGATGATAGGGAGAAAGAGAGAGGCTGGGGTAGAGCCCATTCGCATGAGCTCGACTGCTAGGAAGCTGGAAGAGTGAAGGGAAGAGCAACAAAGGGAAAGCAGCAAGAAAGGAATTAGTGGGCAGAGAGTGGAGGGGTACAGAGGAGTGAGAGGGGGTAGGCTCTATCTAACATGTGTTTATGTGAAAATTCCGTGTAGTGGTTTCCAAATGAAAATTATAGCGATGTCAGCAACTGCTGAGATATCAGTAAGCACACACGGCCATGACGTCAGCATACCATGGCAGGAACCTCATCATGACGTCACCATCTCCTGTTGCCCCACAGCCCCCCACTCTGGAGTCCACATATGCTCCTGCCCCTGCTATGGGTGCATCACCCACCCTGGGAACAATGAGAGGGAACGGACGGAGTGAGTGAGTGAGTGAGCGAGGGAGTGAGAGAGTGAGCGAAGGAGTGAGATTGCATCACCCCTGACAGACAGTGTGTGAGTGGGTGATTTGAGTCGGCGCACAGCAATACTGCATTGTCGGCACACCCCTGTCCCACACCCCCCTTTGCTTGATGGAGTGAGTAAGTAAGGGCGTGTTGCACTTGGCGCGTTTGCTCATCTTTCCGCATTTAACCTCGAAAAAACTCTCTAAAAGTTTGAACTTTTGCAAAAGTTTGACCCTGATGCACAAGTCCACATAGGGACCTTGTCTTGCTATAGGAGCAGGACCTTATGGGCATGATGTCGTTAGCATGATGACATGGGTATGTGGTAAGCATGATGACATGGGTATGTGGTAAGCATGATGACATGGGTATGTGGTAAGCATGATGACATGGGTATGTGGTAAGCATGATGACATGGGTATGTGGTAAGCATGATGACATGGGGTAAGCATGATGACATGGGTATGTGGTAAGCATTATGACATGGGTATGTGGTAAGCATGATGACATGGGTATGTAGTAAGCATGATGACATGCGTATGATGATATGGCTATTTTGACCTGGGAATGAATGAAGGCATGGGAATGAAGGCATGGGAATGAAGACACGGGATAAGAATGGATGATGACACAGATAGCGTTTTGAGTCGACTCAAAAGTCAAATGGATGATGACACAGATAGCGTTTTGAGTCGACTCAAAAGTCAAATGGATGATGACACAGATTGCGTTTTGAGTCGACTCAAAAGTCAAATGGATGATGACACAGATTGCAACATACCTCCCTGGGATGTGGAAGGTGAGTCCATTGGTGGATGTCGCTGCTGCCATGCTGCCGTTCTGATGGCATGGGCATGGGGTGATGACGTCATGGGCATGGGGTGATGACGTTATCAGCATAGGGTGATGATGTCACGCACATGGTATGATGATAGGCAAGGTACACATGAGGTAATGACGTCTTGCACATGGAGGCACGGTGATATGGAGGCACGTGTGTATGTGCAGTGCAGTTGAGAGCAGGCAACACATATCAGGCACATGAGAGTAGGCTTGGGCCGAGACAAAAGAACAGCCCAGAACCTGTCATCTCACCTCACCTCACCCCACCCCATCACACCCCACCTGTGCGATGGCAACCATGGAGATGGTGTCGTGTGACGCCATCCGCCTTGTGCTCCTCAACGACCCTTGCTGCCTGCCTGCCACCACAACAGCCTTGCCTTGCCAAGTCCCCCATCCAGCCTTTCACCGCACCACACCCCACCGCACCGCACCTGTGCGATGGCAACCATGGAGATGGTGTCATGTGATGCCATCCGCCTTGCGCCCCTCAACGAGCCATGCTGCCTGCCTGCCACCACAACAGCCTTGCTCTCATCCAACCACCCCACTGAACCCCACCGCAACTGACCGCACCCCACCGCACCTCACCTGTGCTATGGCGACCATGGAGATGGTGTCGTGTGATGCCAGCCGGTTTCGCCTCCTCGAAGAGCCTTGCTGCCTGCCAACAAGGCTGGGATCACACCCTACGCTCACACCACCACGTCCGGTTGCAGGTCCGGCACCACCAGGTCCGGCTCCAGGTCCGGTAGGAGGTCCGGTAGCAGGTCCGGCACCAGGTGCAGCACCCGCTTCGGCCCCCTGAGGGACGGCTGTTTCACCACCACGTGGTTCAGAAGCAGATGCTTCTGGAGCCGGGCGGTAGGGGCCGCAGGAGCGGGCGGCGTCGGGCGTCACGTTGCGCCAGTAGTTGGGCTGACAGCTGGCGGCCTTCCATTGGCGCCACATGGCGAGAGAGCGATTGGTGGAGAGATTTTCAGGGCCGGGCAGGCCCATTTCCAGGGCGAAGTCTGTTGCTGCATCACCGACCAGTAGCGAGTGATACGTGTGCAAGAGGACAAGATACGCCACCCGCACTGCCGCCTTGACTCGGCGCAGGCCGGCCACTGCCCCCACGTCCATGGAGTCCTTAAGGGGGGGGGGAGGAGAGAGGTGGGAGAGAGAAGGGGGGAGAGATGGGGGGAGAGATGGGGGGAAGAGAATGGGAAAGCCTTGATTCGGCAAGGAGAGTCACTGCCCCCAAGTCTATGGAGTCCTTGGGGGGGAGAGGAGAGGGGCGGGAGAAAGGGGGGGGGGAAACTGGGGGAGATTGGGGGGGAGAGTGGGGGGAAGAGTGGGGGAGAGAGAATGGGAAAGGGGGGATGGGTGGAGGCATGGAGTGGGAAAGCCTTGACTTGACGCAGGCCAGCCACTGCCCCCCGTCCATTGATAACTTGGGGTAGTGGGGAGAGAGGGGGAGAAGGGGGGGAGAGAAGTTGGGATGGAGGAGACATGGAGTGGAGAAGTTGGGAATTGGAGGGATTGAGGGTTGAAAAAAGGAGGACGTGGGGGGCGATGGGATGGATGCGGGGGGGCGGGGGGGGGGGGAAGAACGGGTTGGGGGGTTACAATCGTCTGAAATTGACTGACACTTACATGACCCAACATGACCCAACTTAGGCTAGGCATACACACAATTGATGATGACACGACATCCTACCACACCATGACGTCATGGATTCGCCCTTTATGACCATGACGTCATCCCATCTCACCCCATGCATGACCATGACGTCATCCCGCCTCACCCCATCCATAACCATGGCATCGAGTGTTGTTTCCCCCTTCTCGTCCGGACTTCCTCCATAACCCACTGAAGGGAAAAGCAGGGGAGAAGGAGTGTGTGAGAAGAGAGTGGAGAGGGGTGGAGGGTTTGCACAAGAAGGGAAAGGAGGGGGGGGCTTGTATGGGGGCTAAGGGGAGGATACACGAGGAGATTGGACGAGATAAGTGGCCGGTGCAAGTTGAAGGAGGGCTCTTAAGATCCAATCCATGCTGACGTGGCACCTGATCCATCGCATTGAAGCACCTCGCACACGTTGCATCCTTCCACCACCGCGTCCAGTGCGGATCCGCCACGTGTCAGTACCTCCCATGCCCGACTATTGGCTTCTAAAAACGGCCACACGTTCACCACCATTGGCCATTGCCTCGCCGAAGAATCAACGGCCGCAAATTGGCGTTCTTCAATTGACGAAGCCGCGCACGGAAAAACAGCTACGAGGAGGAACGACAGCCCGAATAAGAACACAATTTCACGAGTTTTTTCAATCATTTTCCTAAATCTGAGCCGAAGCAATGATAGAGATTGCTGCTTTCGCGCCATTTGCCGAATGACTTCGATTTCTGTAAAGAATTTCCGTAGGATGCGGAAACGTGCTTGGCTGGGGGTAGGGGATTTGGTATAAATTGCGAAATTGCGGAGAGTGCACAAATTGCGCGAGGCTCTGCTGAGCGAAGTTCCCGAGAAGCGGTTCAATTGTGGTTCAGCATACATATTCCTCATTTTGTCTGCCTTGAAGTCCTCGCACGGCAGTTTCGAAACGATTCCATCTCGCCAGCCAATGAAGGCGAAATCGTGAGGCGATACTGTCGACGAAATCCGAGGGCGTTTGCACTCGCCCGAAATTGAGCAATCTGTGCGTTGCGAGGAATTCTAGTTCGAGGTGGTTACGACTCACGACTCAAGTTCAATCAGGTGTCAATTGGCATCTGGCGCGGCAAGGCGGCTCAACTCGGTTACAGGATGGCCCCATTCTTTTTTCGCTTGAACCTTTTGCTGAAAATACGCGCCCCAACTGCAGACAAGGTAGTAATATCAAGCAATTTCCTCCACACGATGTGGTTGATTAGTCCGCCAGCACAACTCATTATCTAGTAGGAAAACCAGTTCGTAGGGAAACTCCTTCGCGCCTAGATTAGCTCGCCACTTGCACTTCGATTTTCTCGCATGAGCATTAGGAAACGCGAGCTTGCTCTCTGTCCTGCTCCCTTCCCGTTTTCCCCGATAATGTGGAGAGAGAAGGACGATGCATTTCTGCCGTTTGTGCCCCATTTCGGTGTTCTTTGCCTCCACGAAACCCTCTATAACGCTGCCATCATGAATCTCCGTTTCCGAAACTTCAAGTTCCTCTTGACGTTTCTCTACTTGTTTCAGTCATCACTTGGCGACGGCCGTCCTCTTCGTTCTGGCAAAGGACACTTCTCAAATAGGCTCGATTGGGCGCGCTTCGACGTCTTCTTCCTTCTCGTGCGTTACTTGTTAAACTCTCTGTTTTTTTTTTTTTTCTCGTTTAGTACTTCGTATTACGTCTTATGCAATTTTTAATAGAACAACCAGGCTGATCCTTCATAGAGGTCAGGCATTGCTCCTCTTTATCCGACTCTGCATCGAGCAGCCGGTTTCAACCAGGCTGATTATTTGCTGAGTGTTTTTTTGCTTCAGGATGGCCACTTGAGCCGAAAACAAGTTGGTCCAGGTGCAGGAAACGTCTACTACAAACAAGTAAGCATTCCCGGGCGGGGTACGGTGTTGCAACGTGTACTTCCATCTTGTAGTCCATTCGTCCGTACCTTGATAAAACCAAAGAAGAGCCGACCACCTTCCGTATAACGCTCTTCCCTCGTGTCCATTCCAGTTGGGCAACGCAGGAAGCATTAACAATCAGGGAGCGGTGAACAATCAAGCAGCCCGTGCCGTGAAAGACGGAACGGGACTGGGGAGCGCCAACGTGCAACAGGAGAACTCACAGACGCAAACTGCATCTGCAAACCCTGTCACGACCACTGTCCAGGTGGACGCTGCTACTTCGACTACCGATTACACTGGTTCAACTGCAGGCCTTCCAGCTGCCTCTGTTCTAGCACCAGGGGTGGGATTTAGTGGTGTTGGCGTGGGATTGCTAATCACTACCCTTCCTGGGCCTGATCCCCTATCAAGTGGGCTGGTACGGCAAGGGACAGATCCCAGGTGCCTCAGGGATGAAGGCACAGGGCATTGTGATGATGGTGCATCTATATTTTCGTCCAGGGTTCCCATTGTTACAATCTCCAGATTTGGTGAAAGTGTGAGAATATAGTAGCATACCTTATGTCTTCCAAGCTTCACATTTCATGTGGACTGGTGCATTGGGTTGAAGATGTTACCAATGACATCATGTTCATGGTTCAAGATAGCATCAGGTGAAGCTAGTTGGGTGCTGTGCCCGTGAGAACATTGGTGCAGTTCATCAGTA
The DNA here is from genome assembly GCA_948144175.1 of Closterium sp. NIES-65. Classification (NCBI taxonomy): domain Eukaryota; kingdom Viridiplantae; phylum Streptophyta; class Zygnematophyceae; order Desmidiales; family Closteriaceae; genus Closterium; species Closterium sp. NIES-65. Next base: position 5,432,024 of record CANXME010002275.1, on the reverse strand, counting down.
GGGATCTAGATATACGGTACCTACGTACGATACATCAAGAATCATTCAGTGGCATGTTCTCAATTTTATTGGAAATGGGTCGGCTGAGTACAGTACTTCTATTCATATTATCGAAAAGCTCCTTACGACATTTGTTGTGGAGCTTGCGCTGCGACCAAGGGAGACACACGAACAGTCGTCACCAATCACCTGCTTGTGCGACGTCAAGTTCTGAGCACGTCTCTGACAACGAAGGTGCCGCTGCCGATTTACTCGATGTAAGCACGCGACTGGGTCTCGCACATAAACAGCTCATCTGTCCAGCGCTGGGTCGAGTGCTTGACCAATCACAGAGACCCGCAAAGTACTGTACCCGCGCCACTACATCCACTATCGAAAGTTTCACTTCCGCTCCTGTGGCACACACTTCGCGCCTCGACCCCTGCCCCCACCACACACGGTCAGCCAACAGCAGTGTCAACCTACCAGGTTGGCGGACCCTCCAGTCCCTCCCCCACTCCCTCCCCCCCTTCCCCCCCTTTCCCCTCCTTCTCCCTCGCGCCTCGGCCAGCCAGAACCCTACAGAGCATCCGCCTCATACAAGCCATCGATTAGCTGATCTTGTCTTTCTTACTGCATCTTATCCGTTCTTAGGAAAACTGTCCCCCCACCAGTCATGTCATTTTTGGCGGGACGATGTACAACTCACCCAGCAGACATGCCCCCGCCCTTCTCCCGACACATCCCGCGCTCCACCACTTCCCCCACCCTCCGCCCAACCCGTCCTTTTCCACCTTGTCCCCTGGGAACACCACCCACCGCCCTAAGGGAGTTTCACATCCCTCCGAACGAATCTGGTCTGGCCGTATGCCAAGCATACGAGCAATATTGTTTTGTTTCTCGCCTGCCCTACTCCATTTCTTTGCCCTAGAATTCTTGCTCCTAGCGTATCCTGCAGGCAATACCCCCCTTTCCGCCAGCCACTTTCCTCGCAATACAGGCGACGCGCTTGCCAACTCAGCAAACAGTCGCAGCGCAGGAACGAATCGCCGTACGACTTGCCCGTCGTCTCCTCGATTATCTGGCCTCTTGACCTCGAGCCGGCCTACTCCTCGCTCGTTATTGTCATTCATTGACGCCGGAGGTTAGTCCGTGTGTGTCTAGGACGAATCGCCAAACTTGTCAATTTTGAGAACGGAGCAGCCCGTAAGCCTTCCCTCTGACCCGATCCGACCAGCCAGCTAGCTTCCTGCGCCGGCCTGTCTCTGCTCTCCTCGACCCCTCCCTCTCGGTTCAGGCTGGGTCAGCTTATCGTGGTGCTATTAGTAAGCTACAGCAAGCATATTCAGGTAGGTTTGTGAGCAATGGCGCGGGAGTCTCGGCGCAACAAGCGCTGGTCGCAACGCGCCTAGCCTATTCTTAGGCTTCGAAGCTATTATCCCGCGTTGAGGTGGTTACTAGGTTACGGCTGGTAGTTCGCGCATCGCTTGTATGACAAATAAGGTACTTGGAGCTGCTCGTGCGTTGATGATCCGTGTCCGTCGCGTATCAGGTCGTAGTGGCAGTGGCTCGGCCTCTGATTCCGATCAGGCGAATAGTAACGAATCGTCGCACAGCGGCATGCGACAAAGTAGTGCTTTAAAACGAAGCCAAATGGACTCGTACTCGCATCTCCATAGTATACACCACTTAGGTCTCTTTAGATGGCTCATGGTTCACCTCGCCTTTGTGTTACCCGTCGCTGTTCATTTCTTCGCCTGCTCGGCGGCTATGTTTTTCGGCCTACGACTCGCTAGGGAGATTCTTATTCTCCGTCCAGGCTCCAGTATAGGCTCCTACAGCTCCGATTTAGCCCGATTCGATATAGTACAAAGTGCCGATCCGCACGCGTTTACAGACCGCTTTCTGATGGCTGAAACTGGCATCTCACCGACAATGTCCAGTTTTGATCAACCGAAACCTGTGGTGAAAGAATTTCACGATCCCTTGGCTTGCGAATGGGACTTGGCCTTACACTGGAACTTCACATCTGACGGACCGTTAAACGTGCCGGCGGGAATTGACGATGAGGATGCCGGAGTGAAAATCGGCCGTCACGAAATCCTCATCCGGCCGAACCCGTCTCCGGATCCACGTCAGCTGGTGGTCAGCCAATCGCTGTTGAGACTGCTGCAGGAGAACGAACGGCTGAGATTGCTCGCGCAGGAAGACGGACGGCTCTCACCGTTCAACCCTCGCCGCGTTATAGTCATCACGCCGACCTACAAACGAACCTTCCAGCAGCTGCTCATGCTAGGGTTGATCAACTCACTAAAACGGGTACAAGCGCCGGTGCTGTGGGTGGTGATTGAAGCGACGAAAACGGAAGAAACCGCACGGCTTATCGCGAAGGCTACTATCGGGGACAGCGGGTCGGACAATCCCGAGGTGGAAATCGCGCACCTGGGCGTGGAGGAGGAAATGCCCGAGGATTGGGACGAGCGGATTCTGCTTGAGCAACGGATGCGAGTCGTGGGACTGAGGTGAGTGTGTGGGGAAGAGTTGGATGCGTGGAGAGGGGGTGGGTGTGTGCGGAGAGGGGTTGGGTGTGCGTGGAAAGGGGGTGGGTGTGCGTGGGGTGGGTGTGCGCGGAGAGCGGATGGGTGTGCGCGGAGAGCGGATGGGTGTGCGCGGAGAGTGGGTGGGTGTGGGCGGAGGGGGGGTGGGTGTGCGCGGAGAGGGGGTGGGTGTGCAGAGAGAGAGGGTGGGTGTACGCCGAGAGCGGATGGGTGTGCGCGGAGAGTGGGTGGGTGTGGGCGGAGAGGGGGTGGGTGTGCGCGGAGAGGGGGTGGGTGTGCGCGGAAAGGGGCTGGGTGTGCGCGGAGAGCGGGTGGGTGTGCCGTCATTTGTTGGGGCATGGGGCTTCACTTAGTATTAGCTTATACGTCTTTCACCACCTTATATTTGACAAATGCTGACCTCCGAACCTCTGCCGAACCTCACAGGTACGTTCGGGAGCACAGGCTCGACGGCATCGTGGTCTTCGCAGACGACGGCTCGGTCTTCTCCCCGAAGTTCCTTGCCGAGGCTCAGCGCGTGCCGTGGTTCGGTGCAGGCTCGGTAGGCGTGCTGCTGCCGGTCGGGTTCACCCCGCTTTTTGGGTCGGAGGAGGCGGCGGAGGAGCAGAGCAGTCAGGCGGAAGGGCTTGGGGGGAGCAGGGGGAAGAGCAAGAGGCGCGGGCATGGGCATGGTAGGCGCATTGCGAGCACTGACTCTAATGAAGGTGATAGTAGCGATGGTGCTGGTGGTGGTGAAAGCGGCATCAGTGGCGGCAATGGCGGTGTTCGGATTGCCGAGGCAGCGGCAGCAGCGGGGATAGAGCTAGCGGTGGGAGGGGAAGGATCAGAGAAGGGGCGCAACGATCAAGAAACAGTGGCGGTGCAGGAAGCTGTGGTGCTTGATGGTTCCGCGAAAAGTGGCATTAACGAGGGTGGAGGGGCGGGAGGGGGAGAGAGAGGAGGGGAGATGGGTGGAGGAAAGCAGGGGGTACAGCAAGGAGAGGAGAAGAAACAGGAGGGGCAAGGAGAATGGCAGACGCAGCAGCAAAAGCTGCAGCAGACGCAGGGGAAGCAGGGAGAGGGAGGGAATGGGGTTGGTGATGTGGATGAGCAAAGTAAGATGCGGTTACCACAACGCAGACTGTTACAAGCCAGCAGCCAATCAGCGTCTTCCAACACGTTGAGGGTTGGCAAGCAGACGCGCTATCAGATGCCCGTGCAGGGCCCTGTGTGCAATAACGAGTCTGTTCTTATCGGATGGCACACGGTGGTACACCACCCAGATCGCCTCCTAGCCGGTTTACCAAGTTACAACTCCCTAGGTTCGGAGGGGGAGCAACGGAGGGGCATGCTATGGCATGGGTATGTCTTAAACTCACGGATATTATGGGCCAGAAAAGAGGAGCTTCCTGATTGGGTGCGAGGCTGGGACGAATGGGGTCCTGAGCTGGAACGAGGCCTGGGAGGAGGCTCGGAAGAAAGTTCGGAAGCAGGCTCGGAAGAAGATCCAGAAGGAGGTTCGGTGGCAGGCTCGGGAGCGGAGGGGCGGCTGTTCGACCTGCTGGGTGCGGTGGTGCGGAACGAGAAAGAGTTGCGGCTGATTGGGCAGTGCGGGCGGCGCGTGCTCGTGTGGTGGTGGAGGGCTGAAGCGCGCCAAGACAGCAAGTTCCCTGCAGAGTGAGTGATAATGTTATTGAAGTGTTGGGCCAGGGGGTCAGCCCCTATGTATTCCTCCATTCATACTCCCCTTCCCACCTCCACCTCCGTCCCCACCTCCACCCCCACCTCCACCTCCGTCCCCACCTCCACCCCCACCTCCACCTCCACCCCCACCCCCACCCCCACCCCCACCCCCACCCACGGCCCCATCGCTCCCTATCCATCACCCCTTCCCCCTCTTTCCCACGTCTGCCCATACTGTCTGTACAGCCAACCCCCTGGCCTGACGCCTTTCCTCCTCCCTTCCCACATCCTTTCCCTCATGCTGTCCCACTAGATTATCCTCAGGTGGTTGATTTACCCACATCTGCCTATTACTGCCTCTGTCAAGTCAACTCGTTTGCTCAGACCCCTGCCTCTTTCCCCTCCTTTTTTGACTAATTTTCCACTTCTCTCTCTGCTTCCATAATCATTTGCAGGTGGGTTATATCACCGCAACTACCCATAACTGTCCGTGCCAAGTCAACCCCCTGGCCTGACCCGCTGCCTCCTCCCCCTCCTAGCCCTCCCTCCCCCCCATCCCCGCCTCCCCCGCCAAAAGGCAAAAAGGGTGGTGGGAAGAAGAAAGGTGGAAAGCACAAGAATAATCATTGATAGAGTGCACGCAAGGGGTGTAACATGGTTATCCATAGATTCTTGTTTCTTTTGCATGTTTTAAGGAGGGGAATCTCAGCTTATGAGTTATGCTTTTAGCAGTGCATTTAAACAAGTGCCAGTGCTGACGTGCTGTCAACATTGGTTGTGTTCTGTTTGCTGCTACAGTAATCTAATTCAATTCATAACTGTGTCAGCTGTCGTTCCAGATTAGTTGAGCATGTTCCTTGAGCATTCATTCTTCATATGGTATGTCGATGTGAATGCCTAAATCTGTTGCCTTGGGAATACTGAAATGCTGAACTTTGTAACATTGCAAAATCATGTCACCTACAGTGATTCTCAGGTGCATCCATCTCTCTACTCATAGCATTGATAAAATCCTTGCGGGTAATTATCCCTATCACATCCGTGGGTTTAGGCACCACACACAAATGCCTCAAACCCAGGTTCCGGAACAGCATATACGCCTTTTGCATTCCCATAGCCTCCATAACAATATATGGGGACCGGTTACTGTAGGGGTGTAGATCCACGAACATCCCCTCCTCTTCGGGGGTAATCTCCAGGTCTTGAACTTGGAGTTCCCCGACCAGGGAGGTTGCGAAGTCTTGCAAAATCTCTGCCCTCTGTTCATCGGGGTAAATCGCATGGTTATCACTCGGAGTGGTGCAATTGGTTGCATGGCGGGGCAATGCGGTACAGAAGGCTTTCTTGGAGTGGAGAAGGGCGAGAAGATGCTTCCGAAGAATGAGCCCGTAGAAGGTTGTTCTTTGAGAGGGGGGAGTTTGAGCATCATGTGGGGTAATTACCCTGCCGCTGTTGCTGATTCGCAGCAACCCATCCCCTGTCCTAACAGATTTACTGCTGCTGCTGCTGCTGCTGCTGCTGGTTGAGTTGGTTGTGGTGGTGGTACTAGCATTGGCAGCATTGATTATGCTGCTGTTGCTGCTGCTTCCGCTGCCGCTGCTGCTGTTGCTGCTAATCACGCTCGTGCTACTGCTGCCGCTACTGCTCCTGCTGCTTGCCCCCTCCCCTGCTCTCTCCTCATCGCCTGCTCCTGCCCTCTCCCTTGTGTCCGTGTCCTGTCTTCCACCAAGGAAATCAACCACAGGGAATGCGTTGTGCTGCGTGGCTCGTAGAGTGTCAATGATTCGCCTCACCGTAGTCACACCTTCTAAAGCCACCAGGCAACCCGCACTAGTAGCACCAGAAGCAGCAGCAACACCAGCACTGATAGCACTGCCAGCAGCGGTGGCAGTACCAGCACCAGCCGACACACCAGCAGCAGCACCAGCAGAACCGGCAGAGAAAACACCAGACGCAGCAGCGCCAACAGCATCGCCAGCAGTTGCGCGCCTGCGTGGGGTTCTAGGGGTGAAGGGGGCTGTGCCACGGGGGATGAAAGGACTCGTTCTAGGGCTGACAGGGTTGGTGCAACGGGGACTGGCGGGGGTACTAGAGGTGAGCGGGGTTGTGCCACGGGGGCTGAAAGGATTGGTTCTAGGGCTGACAGGGTTGGCAGGGTTGGTGAGGGTTCCAGAAGGAGTGGTGGGGGATCCCTTTTGAGGCGCCTCAGAAGGAGTGGTGGGGGATCCCTTTTGAGGCGCCTCAGAAGGAGTGGTGGGGGATCTCGGACTGAGGAGAGCAGCAGATGGGGAGGAAACGAGCAAGGGGGTTACCGCAAGGGAGGTAATTGAGGGGGTTACTGCGGGGGTTACCACGAAGGTTACTGTGGGGGATCTTGGGAACGGGGTGGTTTGTTGAAGAGTCATCGAAGGGGAATTGGGTGAGGAGATACCAGCAGCAGCATCAAAACTGCATCCCATCCCTGTCACCAGCTGTTTCTGTTTCTGTTGCTGCTGCTCCTGCTGCTTCTGCTGCTGCTGCTGCTGCTGCTGCTGCTGATGTTTGCTGTCTGCTGTGACTCTGCTGAGGACACCCGCCCCCACCTCCTCACCCTCCTCCCCGTCTTCCTCGAACAAAGTGAAATCCTGATGCGTGCAGTTTTCCGGAAGGTATGGAATCCCTTTCAGGTCAACATGCGAGTCCTCTATATTCCGATTGAACAAATCCCCAACCGATTTCGACACCAGCAGCACCACCATCACCAGCGGCAAAAGTTTCAAGCTGCCCGTGAGCTCCAGCAAGATGACCGAGAGCGAAACGGTCATGCGCATGGAGCCGCCCAAAAAAGACGCGGCGCCGAGGAGCGCGTAGGTGCCTTCCCCCACGCGGTGCGGGCCGAATAGGGTTACCATGACCATGCCGGCCATTCGGCCGTAGGAGGCGCCGCAGAGGATGGAGGGCACGAAGAGACCCGCCGGGACTGCTGTGCCGTATGTGAGTGTGGCGAGAAGAAAGTAGATCGTGAAAGAGAGGAGCAGAGAGGGGTAGCTGGGGGTTGGGGGGGTGGGGAGAGGAGAGCGGGAGGGGGAAAAAGGAGGAGAAAAATACGAATACGGGAGAAGGGTGTGTGAATGTGTGACTGCTGTGCCGTAGGTGAGTGTGGTGAGAAGGAAGCATGTGGTGAAGGAAAGGAGTAGGGAGGAGTAGCTGGGGGTTGGGAGGGCTTTTGAGGCGCCTCAGAAAATTGCGGGATAAGAGACGACTTTTGAGGCGCCTCAGAAGAATGTGGTGAAGGAGTGGAGGAGGGAGGAGTAGCTGGGGGTTGAGGGGGTGGGAAGCGGAGGTAAGTGAGTTTGGGTGTGGGTGTGGGTGTGGGGGTGAGAGAGGAGGGAGTGTGGGTCACATTTGCACCTTCTGTACTGATGTCACAATAACCCCTTTTCTCACATTTCCACTTTTTTCCCACTCACGTGAAAATTTCATCACAATTGCCCCTTTTCTCACATTTCCACCTTTTTCCCACTCACGTGAATATCCCAAACAATCCGGTACCTTTTGCAACTTACATCGCATCAGTACCTTTTGCAACTCACGTCGCATCTGTACCTTTTCCAACTCACGTGAAGATTCCAAACGATCCAGTACGGAACAAATTCCCAATCGCATCGTCGTTGGTTGTAAACACCAGGCTCGCCAGATCATTATACTGCCCGTCCGGGCAGGCAAACGCCTTGTGGTCCCCCGTTCCGACGATGCTCGGGCAGTTGAAAGAACCTTGCGGCAAGTCCCCTCCTTCATCCGGGTCTTGAGGGCAGGGCAGGCAGGAGGCGAGGAAGGGGCCGTAGAAGCGAAGAGCAGAGGTGAGGAGGGAGATGAGGAGGACCTCTAGCACCCTCACCCATGCCCCGTGCCTGGATGGATAGAGGTGGGAGGGAGGAAACACGAGGAAAGGTACTGATGCGTGTGGCTTGAGGTGAGGAGGGGATCGATTCGATTAAGCACTCCGCCCACTATGCCCAGCAGAGCAACCGACACCACCTCCAGCAGCCCAAAGTCGGTTCGGGACTTGTAAAGGGGGGGGGTGTGGTCACTTGTGCATCTCCCTCTTTCTCTCACCTGTGCAGCCTGCTCTTCCTGAAAGCACAGAGCTTCACGTTGAGGTGGTTAGATAACCCGCCTAGCAGCCCTCCGACAATCTCTAGCAGCGCCACCGGCACCACCTCCAGAAGCCCAAAGTCGTGTATGGCTGTCTGCTTGCAAAGACTCTCCCTCTTTCTCTCACCTGTGAAGCTTGCTCTTCCTGAAAGCACACAGCTTCACGTTGAGGTGGTTAAATAACCCGCCGAGCAGCCCTCCGACAATCCCTAGCAGCGCCACCGGCACCACCTCCAGCAGCCCAAAGTCGGTTCGGGACTTGCTTCGGTCGAACAGGATGAAGCCTCGGGACCCGAAGCTGCCGCCGCACCTGTCGCCCTCGCACAGGGAGATGCAGGCTCGGAGCACCATGGCTACGACTGCGTTGGTGAAGAAGATTCGCCAAATGAGGGAGTTCCGCCACCTGTGTGGACAGACCAAGGGGGGATGGGGATGGGGATGGGGGAGAGGACAGCGTGCGTGGGGTGAGGTTGGGAGCACCATGGCCACTACCGCATTGGTGAAGAAGATTCGCCAGATGAGGGAGTTGCGCTACCTGTTTGTGTGTATTGGTAGGGAAGAGGGGAGGATAGGGATGCAGAGGTTAACAGGGGCGAGTTCAAAAGGTGATGCATGCAGGCGAGAAGGCTCGGAGAACCATTTTCCCCGATTGCATTGGTGAAGAAGATTCGCCAGGTGAGGGAGTTGAGCCACCAGTGTGTGTGAGGTGGAAGGGACAAGACGAGAGGATGGGGGTGGAAAGGTTGACAGGGGAGCACCGCCATGTTTACAGCCTCAATCACTCCCAACTGCACTCAATCGCTCCCAATCACTCCCGATGACCAGCAGCAAGCAACCCCCTCTCACCAAGACGTGACTTGCTCGAGGGTGAACAACACACCGCCCACGGGAGCAAGGAACGCAGCAGCCACACCCGAGGCAGCACCACAATCACTACCATGCACCACTCTCAACCACCACCAAACACCACCCATCTCACCAGGAGGTGACTTGCTCGAGGGCGAACAGCGCACCACCCACGGGAGCAAGGAACGCAGCAGCAATTTCCGAGGCAGCACCGCACGTCACCAGGTCTCTCAACCCCCGGTCGCTGTGCACCCACACCGGCGTCCTTAAAGCCCAAATCACTCCCAACCGCCCCCAACCACTCTCAATCACTCTCCGAATCAGCACCAGGCACAACCCCATCTCACCAGGAGGTGACCTGCTCGAGGGCAAAGAGCACACCGCCCACGGGGGAAAGAAACGCAGAAGCCACACCCGAAGCCGCGCCACACGTCACCAAATCTCTTAAACCCCTGTCGCTGTGCACCCACACCGGCGTCCTTAAAGCCTTGATCGACCCGTGATTGAAGAACAGTCCCAAGGAGGCGACGGAGTTAGCTGTCTGGATCCGCGGCTTGCGCGGACGGCTGAGATCGCGGCGGGCGGAGATCCGATGGCTGAGACGGCCCAGGATGCTGGCGATGCATGCCCCACAGTGCACCAGTGGACCCTCTTTGCCCACTGCTAATCCCCCTGCCACTGCTGCTATGCTTCCTAGCGCCTGGCGGGAGATAAGGACGGGGAATGACTGTACATTCTTTAGTCAATCACCCAGGCTGCTGGCGATGCATGCCGCACAGTGCACCAGTGGACCCTCTTTTCCCCCCGCTAGCCCTCCTGCCACTGCTGCTATGCTGCCCAGCGCCTGATTGAAGACGGAAAGGTGATGAGAGGCACCGAATTGACTTTTGAGTCGACTCGAAAGGTGATGAGAGGCACCGAATTGACTTTTGAGTCGACTCGAAAGGTGATGAGAGGCACCGAATTGACTTTTGAGTCGACTCGAAAGGTGATGAGAGGCAACGAATTGACTTTTGAGTCGACTCGAAAGGTGATGAGAGGCACCGAATTGACTTTTGAGTCGACTCGAAAGGTGATGAGAGGCACCGAATTGACTTTTGAGTCGACTCGAAAGGTGATGAGAGGCACCGAATTGACTTTTGAGTCGACTCGAAAGGTGATGAGAGGCACCGAATTGACTTTTGAGTCGACTCGAAAGGTGATGAGAGGCACCGAATTGACTTTTGAGTCGACTCGAAAGGTGATGAGAGGCACCGAATTGACTTTTGAGTCGACTCGAAAGGTGATGAGAGGCACCGAATTTGTCAGGGGGAATGGACGGAGCACGGCTGTCATATTTGAACGAGGAGGGTATCAGCGGAGACGACAGGGGAGCAGAGGAGAGCAGCAGCACGTATGCCAGAATCTAGACTTGGTTGGGATTATCACCTGAGCTTGTTGCGAGTGGCTACTATCAGGTTGAGAAAATTCAGAAATCACTTCTGAGAATTCTCAAGATGGGGAGCAGTAGCATGGATGGGAGCAGTAGCATGGATGGGAGCAGTAGCATGGATGGGAGCAGTAGCATGGTCACGTGAAGTGAGGGTGTTTTTGAGACGTCTGAAAGGGAGGAGGAGAATTCTCAAAAACACCCTCACTTCTGAGAATTCTCAAGATGGGAGCAGTAGCATGGATGTCAGAAACTATACTTGTTGGGATTATCACCGGAACTTGTTGGGAGGGATTGTCACCTTAACGAGGAGCGTCTTGGCGGAGAGGACAGCAGGCGTGCTGACGCCGTTCAGATGCTCCTTCACCTCGGGAATACCGGAGTCAGCTTTTGAGGCGCCTCAAAAGTCAGATACCCCTTCACCTCGGGAATACCGGAGTCAACTTTTGAGAAGTCTCAAAAGGGGCAGGAGCCATGCCATAATATGCTGGGACCATAAATCACCTTGACAATAAGAGTCTTGGCGGAGAGGACAGCAGGCGTGCTGACGCCATTCAGGTACCCCTTCACCTCGGGAATACCGGATCCCACTGCCTCCATCGCTATCCCGTTACAGAGGCACGTTGAAACGAGTACAAGGCCCAGGTTGGTTGCTGCTAGCACCAGGAAGCCTCCTAGGAAGCTGAAGGAAAGAAGGAAGGAGGAAAGAAGAGGGGGGGAGAACGGGGTGGAAGAAGACCAGACTGAACTTTGCACCCCCAATGGCTTCCACAGAAAGGTTGACGAGGAAGGCGAGGAGGTCGGTGCATGTGCCGATGAGCAGCACGAGGATCATACACAGCAAACAGATAGCCACGTGATAATAGAGAGTTCGTGAGACGTCAAAAACTCTCTATTATCACGTGGCCCGTGGTGCATGTGCCGATGAGCAGCACGAGGACCATACACGGCAAACAGAGTCGTAGGAACGAGGAGCACTCTTAGGGGAACAGGAAGAACTCACTTCTGGCCTTTGACGTGGGAGAAGACTAGGCCAAACTTTGCACCACCAATTGCCTCAACTGCAAGGTTGACCAGAAACGCGAGGAGGCCGGTGCATGTGCCTATGAGCAGCACGAGAAGCTCTGCCCTACTTGTACTCCGTTATACGACAAACAGCACCATGCGTAGAACTCACTTCTGGCCTTTGATATGCGAGAAGACGAGACCGAACTTGGCACCGCCAATGGCTTCCACTGAAATGTTGACGAAAAAAGCGAGGAGGCCGGTGCAAATGCCGATGAGCAGCACGAGCAGCCAGCGCAGGGCAGTGTGAAATATTCTGTCGGCTTGCGTCATTGCCTGCCACTGGCCGTGATGCCACTCTGAATCGAGCACCCTGTGAGATGAGAGGAGCATGCACAAATAGAGAGAGAGGTACACAGCGAGAGAGAGGGAGGCAGTGAACAAACGGTGTGAGCAGCACGAGCAGCCATCGCCGAGCGGTGTGGAAGAAACGGTCGGCTTGAGTCATTGCCTGCCACTGGCCATGGTGCCACTCTGCATCGAGAACCCTGAGGGGGGTGGGCAGATGCAAGGAGAGAGGCGCTGAAGAAACAGGAAAGAACGCGTAAACACCATCACCATCACCATCACCATCACCATCACTACCACCATCACCCACATCACCTACTCGTGGTCCAGGCTCTCAAGATTATCGCTTGCTGCCATGATGGCTCACGAATAAGAAGAATCATCCGGCCGGATTCCCTACCTTCTGCACCGCACCAAACCGACCATCACCACCACCACCACCCACATGACCTACTCATAGTCCAGACTCTCGAGGTTGTCACTTGCTGCCATCACACGTCACAAGTGAAGCAAATCATCTGTCTGAATCTACTGACTGCTGAACCGCACCCAACCGACCATCACCACCATTATCAGATAAGAAATCACCTACTCGTAGTCCAGACTCTCGAGGTTGTCACTTGCTGCCGTGACACGTCTCCTGCTGCTCCTCCCCTCGCTCCCACCGCTCCACGCCTTGCCGCCACTGCTCCTCCCACTGCCGCTCCCACCGCCGCCCAATGCACTGTCCAACAAAAACGCATCTTCACACGATGTTAACCCCTCTTCCTCCTCCTTTCCCCCCTTAGTAACTCCCTTCTGTCCAAGCAGGCTTTGAGTGTCAACACTAACATTCCCCTCGAAAATGGAGGGAATTTCCAATGTTGATATTCCGGCTTCCAACCCTTCCAGTCCCTCCAGGTCCTCAGGGTGTTTCTGCCAGACTCCTGTCTCGTGAAAACCGTCAGTTTGGATAACTTCAGATTTTGCAGGGTCGTCGTCAAGTTGAAGGAAACCGTCGGAATGAACGGCTAGCCGTCGGGATTCTTCTGACAGAAGTGGCTGCTCGACGTCCTCAGTTATCTCGGCCGCCGATGCTCTGGTAACCATGACGACTATGACTTTCAAGCGGGGCGCGCCGCGCCGCTAACAATGCTTCAGCGCGCGTAAAACGGAAAACGGCGCGCGCTTATAATGCTTCAGCGCGCAGAAACCCCCCACCGCGGAAATCGGCGCGCGCTTCTAATGCTCTAACGCGGGGCTATCCGCGACGGAAAAGGGGCACGCGCGAGAAACGCTTAAACGCGCGGCGATCCGCGATAGGAACGGCCGAGTCCAGCCACGATCGATAAGCCTGTCCCGTGAGTCACTGTGTTGGTGGTTGGTTGCCGACCGAGCCACAGGACCGCCGTGTTTCCGTTAGCGCCACTAACAGTGTTCAACACCAAGTTAGCGTTCCCGCTCAGAACGCGCGCAGCCGTTTTCCGTCGCCTTCGGCAGCATCTTGAAGGATTTGATAAACGCACTGAACGACGACGATCAGCGCTCAATCACCCTCTCGCGATTGCTACTAGTAACCTCGCGGACTCGCAAAGAGGCGACGACGAGTCGAGTCGGACGAGAACGTCACGGCGATGATATTGATCGTGGCGGCGCGTCTGGATTCCGGAACTGTGCAGAAAACGTCAAGCCACGTGGCGACGTTAGCAACTTTGAAATCGTTGTCGTCATTGGTGACGATCGCCGGCCGGACTGACGGACGGACAGTGAACGGCGCGAACGAGGAGAGAGGCGAAGAGAAAGGCGCAGCAGCAAAGCCCCCGGACCCGGACCGGACGGGCTCATCACCATACAGTACACTGTACGGATGACGACGAGGGGATGGATGGATCGTCTATCATACGCACGCACCGCACGCGTTCAATCGCTTCGAATTCTCCCATCCATTGCATCCTACCCTCCCCAATGCCACCCCCACCATGGTGACGTCACGTCATCATCCCCGGCAGCATCCATGGAGCGGAGCGCAGAAATCCAGCCGCCGCAGAGACGCCGCACCTGCCGCTTCTTGGGAATTGTGGACGGGCAGGATATGCTGCCTTGCGCGCTGCGAATGAAGGAAACGCGCGACGGGGAAGAGTCCCTGGGGTGGGGAGACAGCGGAAATTGGTTTCCGCAGTTCCTGGGTCGCGCAAACCTAAGCTTTGCAGATTTCCTGAACTGGCGCAAACAGTTATTTCCGCAACCCCTTGTCGCACAATTTTCTGCGCTGGCGGAATCCCTCCCTGCCTGCTTTCCGCAGCCCCGTACGCAACTTCTGGTTCGGGGGGCGGGAGCAGGGCTGACGATTCAAGGGCAAATGCCCTTAATGCCCTGAACATTAAGGGTTGGGTTCGGCCCAGCTTCCAAATTTTAAGGGTTGGATTTGAGGGCAGCCCGTCCCCGTTAAGTGCTGGTTGTGGGCCTAACCCGGATTTCAAGTGCAGATCCCGCGGCTAGCCCTTATCGTCCCATACTAATACCTCCCTCCCTTCCATTCCCTCACCAGTCCACTCGCCTCCTCCCAGCCATTCCCCTACTTTTCCCATCCCTGTCAAATCCATCGACATGTTTCGTACCTCAGCCTATTGCTTAGCTGGCTCTTAGTAGTTTGCCTAAGATAACGGACCCGAAGAGATGTGGGGTTTCCTTGGCGAAAGTGCAAAAAAGTTGCTAGCCCTGATTTCAAGTGCCAGGTTTGCTCTCAGCCCGTAAATTTCAGGGCAACTTTTGGGGCACCTCAGCCTCTCAAGTTCTGGCTCCAAACCAATCGACAGCCCTGGGCGGGAGGGGAGGACCTGGGGAAGGAAGCGCCCCGAAAAGACGTGCGACTCGTCTGGATGCAACGGAAGGGGCTTGATGACTGGATGCTGCGCAGAGAGGAGCTCATTAGACTGAGATATCCGACACAGCTAGACCGACACAATACAAACGTTTACACACTAACAGCAATGCGAGTATGGCAGATAACTTCTGCAAATCATACGATACCAACATTTTCGGGGAACTTGGTCCCCAGACCTATCAAGTCTGCTGCTCCTGACTCAATCATGGAGACTGCTACCAGAACCATTTCAGCCGTATCTTGCTGCACTTAACGGTACCCATAAACAATTAATCCCAAAACTTCCACCACCCCACCCAAAATACCGTACCCCATAGCAACAGCACCCATAATTGCAGCAAAAGCTGCCCCGCCATTTCATTGTGATTGTCACCAATATTGCTTATCGACGTCTTGCCGTTGGTCTCTTGGCTTTGACCACTCTCCTCCCAGGAGTGGGTGCACCTGCTCCCATCGAGAACCCACCACCACCAGCAGGAGCCCCACCTCCAACGCCACCACCACCAGCACCAGCACCAAACACCATAGACGGAGCAGCAAACCCACCACTCCCACCACTCCCCGCTGGCGACGGGGAAGCAGCAGCACCACCGAACGAAAACGGGGCAGCGCCCGGGGCGGCACCTCCAGCTGCGGGCTGCCCAAACGCAAAAGGATTAGCTCCTGCCGGGGACGGCGAGGCTCCGAAAACGACAGGAGTGGAAACAGCCGTTGCCATGCCACCTGGTTCCATGGACATTGTATTCTGTTGCATCCCACCAAAGGGGCTGCTGCTCCCAGTGGCTCCTGGGAAGCCGGAGGCTGCACCAAAGGGAGCAGCGGAGGCAGCAGGAGCAGGGGTAGATCCAAATGCGAAGGCGCCAGGAGCAGCAGAGGGAGAGGGGGTGGAGCCGAAGGCAAATGGATTTGCACCTGCTGCTGCTCCTGCCGCTGCAGGTGCCCCTGGTGCTGCTGCTCCTCCTCCCCCTCCAAAGGTGAAGGGTGCGGCTGCTGTTGCTCCTCCTCCTCCTGCTGCTGGGCCTGCTGGGGCCCCGAAGGAGAATGGAGCAGGAGAGGAGGCAGGCTGGGAGGCGGCAAAACCAAACGGCGACGCTGCTGGTGCAGATGCTGCTGCCGGAGCTCCTGGTGCGGCAGCGCCGAACGTGAACCCAGGTGCGGCGGCAGGTCCGGAAGAAGCAGCGGAAAATCCAAAAACAGGCGCGGGAGACGAGGAAGCAGCAGCAGCAGGGGTGGTAGAGGCAGAGGGGGTTGATGATGCCGTAGCGCCAAAGGCAAAGCCAGTAGCGGCACCAGTACTTGCGGCAGCAGGGGCACCGAAAACAGGTGCTGGCGTGGTGGATGGGGTGCCAAAGAGCGGAGCTGTAGCAGCAGCTGTTGACAAGCCGAAAGCTGGGGTAGATGATCCGAAAGTAGGCGCGGAGGATCCAAAAGCAGGGGCGGATGAACCAGAGAATGTGCCAAACGCTGGGGTGGAAGCAGCACCAAAGGCAGGAGAGGATGCAGCACCAAAGGCAGGGGAGGATGCAGCACCAAAGGCAGGGGAGGATGATGGAGCGCCAAACACAGGACCTGCAGCAGTGGTGCCAAAGGCCGGGGCAGCAGCAGACGATCCGAAAGCAGGAGCTGCAGCAGTGGCGGAAGCAGTGGTGGTAGAAGCAGCACCAGAGCCAAAGGCAGGAGTAGAGCCGAATGCCCCAAAGGAAGGAGCAGGCTGACTGCCAAAAGTGGTAGCAGCGGCAGTGGTGGTGGTGGGGGCAGCAGCAGGAGCAGCAGCAGAGCCGAAGGCTGGAGTGGTGGTGGTGGCTGCAGGTGCTGCTGATGCGGCAGCTGCAGCAGTGGAAGAGCCACCAAACGCTGGAGCCGAGGCGAGGCCGGAGGACGGGGCGGTCGCAGTAAGGCCAAAGGATGGGGCAGTTGTGGTGCCGAAAGTAGGGGCACTTGAAGTGGCGAAAGAAGGGGCGGTTGTGGTGATGCCTGTTGATGGGGTGGTTGTGGCCCCACCGAAGGACGGTGCAGCGAGACCGAAGGAAGGGGTAGAAGCGGTGGCAAAACCAGTGGCTGTGGCTGTAGCTGTGGCAGTAGCTGTGGCTGTGGCGGCAGAGCTTGGGGTAGAAGCAGCTGCAAGGGGGGAAGATGGGCTGAGGCCGAATGTCGGTGCTGATCCCGAGCCAAAGGCAGGTGCGGTTGATCCCGAGCCGAAGACCGGTGCGGTGGATGCCGAACCAAAGGCAGGTGCAGAAGGAGTGGTGGTGGTTGTGGTGGCAGGGGCAGAGGCTTGAGGAGCAGCAGAAGCAGCACCGAAGAGTGGAGCTGCGGCTTCTGAGGGAGAGGAGGACCCTGTCAATTGGGGGGAAAAGAAAAAGAAAAGGAAAAAGAAAAAGAAAAAACAAATAATTAGGCAAGAGGAAGATGGGGAGAGGAGAGGTGGAGGGAGGGGGGAGAGGGAGAATGGGAGATGGAGAGAAGAGAGAGAGGAGAGGGAAATGGAGATGGAGGCGATGAGAGAGAGGGCAAGAGAAGGGGTAGGGGAAACTCGGAAATTCCGAGACAGCAAGAAGCAAGCAGCAAGGAGCAAGGAGCAAGCAGTAAGGAGCAAGGAGCAAGCAGTAAGGAGCAAGGAGCAAGCAGCAAGGAGCAAGCAGTAAGGAGCAAGGAGCAAGCAGTAAGGAGCAAGGAGCAAGCAGTAAGGAGCAAGCAGTAAGGAGCAAGCACACACCTGCGGGCGGCTTTCCAAAGCCAAAGAGGGAAGGAGGTGAACCACCCGACTCCCCTCCCACAGGCGACGACGACACCCTCCGCTTCCTCCTCGGCTCTGCCTCCTCCTCCTCCTCGCCTCCTCCCCTCCTCCCCATATCACCCCCCTCCTCTCCTCCCCTTCTCCCCCTATCCCCCCCATCACCGCCACCAAAAGCAGTAGCCGCACCTGCATCCTTTCCAGCAGCTGGAGCGGCGGCTGCTGGCTTAAAGCCAAACAGTGCTGCCCCTGCTGCGGCTGGTGCTGCCCCTAAAGCCGCTCCTCCTCCTCCTCCTGCTGCTGCTGCTGCTGCTGCTGCTGCAGGAGAAGCTTCCGCAGCTGCTGGTTTGATGCCGAACAATGGTCCTGCCGTTGGGGAAGCTCCTGTGAGTGCAGGTGCTGGTGCTGCTGCGGATTGAGAAGCAGTGGCAGGGGGGACGGAGGGTGTGGGGGAAATGCCAAAGGAAGGAGCACTGGCAGAGGTAGCGGCAGCAGGGGCAGGGGCAGGGGCAGGAGCAGGGACAGGGGCAGCAGGGGTAGAAGACCCAAAGAGAGAGGTTGTGGCAGCAGCAGAGGAGCCAAAGGAAGGGGCCTTGAACCCAGACGCACCAAAGGACGACGCTCCTGCTGCTGCTGCTGCTGCTGCTGCTGCTGCTGTTGCTGCTGGTGCTGCCACAGCTGCTGCTGCTGCGGGTGGTGCTGTGGGTTTGCCTTGGGAGGTGTCTGGAGATGCTGGCTTTGCAGGGGAGGGTTGTGGCGCGAGAGTTGCTGCATGCGCTGCTGAGCCAAAGAAACTGGAATGGGGCAAGGGAGGGGCAGGGCGGGCATGGGGGAGCAGGGGGAGTGGAAAGAGGTACAACGGAAAAGAGTGAGAAGGGGTGTCTAGTGATGCTGGCTTTGCAGGCGTGGGTTGCGGCGCGAGAGTTGCTGCATGCGCTGCTGAGCCAAAGAAACTGGAATGGGGCAAGAGAGGGGCAGGGCGGGCATGGGGGAGCAGGGGGAGTGGAAAGAGGTACAACGGAAAAGAGTGAGAAGGGGTGTCTAGTGATGCTGGCTTTGCAGGCGTGGGTTGCGGCGCGAGAGTTGCTGCATGCGCTGCTGAGCCAAAGAAACTGGAATGGGGCGAGGGAGGGGTGGGCATGGGAGGGCAGAGCGGGCGAAAAAAAAAGCGCAACGGAAACGCGGGATGAGCAGTGAAGTTTAAAATAAAATAAAATAAAATGGGGAAATGGGGGAGTTGACAACGAAGCATTATCTTTCAATCATGTGCACCCCTCCTTACCCTACTGCACCCACGCCATTCCCACACAGTCCCACACCCCTCCTCCAACTCACCTTCCAGTGGTAGCACCCGTGCTCTTTTCCTTGCCTCTATCCCCCTTGCTCTGCTCCTCGCCCTTCTCCCCCTCGCGCTGCTGCCCGCCGGTCACAGGAGCGGCAGAAGCAGCGTCCGTTCCTGTTTTAGCTGCCTCTCTATCGGCCGCCTTGCTGCCTCCTGCTCCTGTTGCTGCTGTTGCACCTGTTGCTCCTGCTGCTGCTCCTCCTCCTCCCGCTGCTGCTGCGTCCTGGCTTGGCCTGTCCTCCTCGTCCTCCTGTGTGCCAACGAACGTGGGGGGCAATGACACCAGTTAACACACGTTATCACAAGACTCAAGTATAGGGAGTAAGAGGGAAATGAAAGCACAGCCGGAGAAAAATGGTGGCCATTCTGTCTGCGAGCTTTAACGACGAGTTCTATTCGTTAGCATTTGCAAACCGCTAATATCCCATCCAAACCCTTCCAAACCCTTCCAAACTCTCCAAACCCATTCAGACCCATCCGAAAATACTCACCTCGAAAACAGACATTCTGAACCCATGGCGGCCTCTCCTCGTCCCCTGCCCACCATCCTCCTTCCCACCATCCACCAACGCACCTCCCCCTAAACGCCTCGCCTCCCCCCCCTCCTCTCCCCTCGCCCCCTCCTTCTCCCTCCCCAGCCCATCGCCTCTCTGCTCCTGCTGCTCCTGTTGCTTTTGTCTCTGCTGTCCCTGTTGTTGCTGTTGCTGCTGCTGCTGCTGCAACTGCTGCTCGTTTTCTCTGCTTCTTGCCCCATTCTCCCCTCCCTCCCCACCGCTCTCCCCCTCAACAACCTTCTCTTTCCCCTTCAATCTCTGCAACTCACTACCCCCACTCACTCTCCTCCTTTCCCCTGACCGACCAAAACCCTCCGCAGCAGGCAAAGCCCCAGCCATCCGATCCAACGTGTCCAGGATTTTCCGGGCAGATTGAGCTGACCGGGAAGGAACGCTTGCTAAGATTTGGTCCCTCTTTAACTGCTGCAACAGCTGCTGCTGTTGCAGAGGCAACCAGTCGTCTCTATCCCCTTCTCTAAGCCTCCTTAAAGCCCTCCCTCTTCCCATCCTCCTGCTCCACCCTCCCTCTTCCTCATCCTCCTCCCCCTCCGCTGCTGCTGCCAGCACTGCTGGCGAAAACGACACTCTCCTCTGGCGAGTCTGGTTACCAGTCCCACCGTTACGCAGCCCTCCTGCGCTTGGAACGATGCTGCCCCTGCGCCAATGAGGAACAGCAGAGGGGCTTACAAGGGGTACAGCACCCCAAGGGCTTGCGCTGGGTGGGCTGGGTTCATGCAGTTGTGCGTTGCTGCGCTTGCGAGACTGCCAAATGGCAACAGACGTGTTGAGGGGCAGCGAGAAAGAGACAGTTAAAACCACTGATTTTTGCAACACGTTAAGAAAGAAAGAACTCTGGTTCTGCCAGACATGCGGCGATGAATGTTGAGAGTGCAGCAACGAGATCGCTCCACTCATCTCCCCTCCTTTCCTTCCCTTTCCTCTCCTTTCCATGGGATGACGTGACAGCCTTACCTTGGTCGCTGGCGTCAGCTGGGTCTGGTACGGCGTCCACGCTCGAAGGCTCACTCCCTGCCACGGACGGAATCACAAGGCAATGAGAAGGGTGGGGTGGGTTGTTGGGGGAAGAGGGGGGAGGGGGGAGGGGGAGAGGCGGGGTGGTTTGGGGGTGGGGTTGGTTTCAGGAGACAGTCTTACAGTCGTAGGAAAGCCGTTGCCACGTCTACAGGCAACAATTTCACTAACCTCACTCACCCACCCACTCACTCACCTTCTCAGCCGCTTCTGCTGCTACTGGTGCCGGTGGTGGTGTTTTTGCTGCAGGAAAAGCGGCCATACTGGGTCGCATGAACGCCCTCGCGACGTCAACAGGCGATACGTTCATTCCATCGCCATCAGCACCTCCAGAAATGTCATCAAGTGTCACCCGAGGCGTAACCTGAGGTGTAACCCGAGACGTAACCCGAGGCGTAACCCGAGGTGCAACGTGCACAGTGTTAGCTGCATTCTCCCGCCCTCTCATCCCATCTGCCGCCACCCAACTGCCACTGCCGCCAGTCTTCCTTCTCTTCCCCGCAGATGCTTCCACCCTCCCTTCTTGCCCCTCGTCCTCTTCCTGCCGCCTCCCCTCCCCTTCCTCTTCCTCTTCCCCTTCCCCATCCTCGTTCCCCTCTTCCTTCTCCTCCTGCTTGCCCTCTGTCCTCTCTGCTTCGCCACTCGCCACGTGTTGACGCAGCAGCTCGTTCAGCCGCTGAAACTCGCGCCTGTAGGGTAGGGCCGTGACACGTCAGCATGGCGGGACCAACAAGGGATTAATCAGATGCGAGGGGTTCGGATTGGAGCTTTAAAGGTGGAACGCAAGAACGCGTATAGTAAGATACGCCGCGAGCAGAACCGGGAGGATAGAGAACTAGAAACGGTTTAAAAAAACCGAAAGTTCCCAGTGAAGGTGATTGGTTGGCACATTGTCAATGACCTGCGGATGTGACGAATGACGAAAAGAGGGCCACGAGTTTACGATAGACGAACGATACGTGTTACCATCAAAGAAATCAGGTTACCAACAGCGAAAGCGATGTCTCACGTCTCAGCAGCTGCTCGACCTCCGACATCACCACGGCCTCGTTCCCATGTTTCCCGTACGATGTATTCGGAATATAACCTACCCTAAAGATTAAGAATAACATGCGAATCTGCAACATAACGTACAGCGATAACGGCGTCCCTCGTCTCAGAAGCTGCTCAACCTCCGTCAACACTGCGCCTTCCTCCCTCTGCTGCTTCCCGTTCGCTCCTCCCGCCTGTCGATCCCGGATATTACCAGCAGCACCAGCAGCATTCGCTCCCTCCGCGGGCTCGCTGCTGGTTGCGCCGTCAGACGGTCGCTTGTCCAACACGCCTTGTCCCTCGCCTTGCGTGTTACGCCGGTTACCCTCTGGACAAAATATTGGAAAAATATATGCATTATAGGAGATTTATCACAAGGCGAGATCGCTAACTTCACGCTTCTACACGGCGACTCGATACTGGTCTGGGCTGTCAAGCAACTGCAGACGCGGTTCAAGAGTTTGTAAACCCTATAATATGCGTAAAGACGGTGAACCGGATCGACTCGAGAGGTAAACCTATCGACTCTTCCGCGTGAAATAACTAAACTTAAATCAGACCACGGGAAACGCATCGTCGAACACCACGGCATTGGTGCGATTTCGCTTAATGAACATCCGAGATTCAAGATCCGTGATTGAATACCTCGCGAGCTCCAAGGCCATCTGACGAGCGATCCAATCGAATTCCGCCACGAGCCAAACCAGCCGCTTCCCGCGCTTCCCACCCCGTCTTGCTTCGGCTCATCCCTCCTTTCACCATTCCTCCCCGGCGCTTCTAGCAACGCGTCTGCGCGGCCTTGGGATTCCCCCGGAGATCCCGCTGCCGACGTGGCAGTTCGAATTGCTGCTGCAGCGTAGCCAGCGGCAGCGTGCCTTCCGGAAGTAGGTCTCGCGTAAGGCGCGGACGAGCGACTCGCATGGCGCTTCCCATGAGAGGCTTTCCCTCCTTTGCCGCTACCGTCAACGCCAACCCATCCGTTCTCGCTATAACCACCTTCGACCGCTTGCGAGCGACGGTACGGAAAGTCGCCGTTTAAGGCAGCTAGCGGAACCGACTCCATCCTGGCAGACGAATCTATACAGCTAGGTAACTCTAGAGATACCCAGCTCCGAGTGCCTTCGGAATCAGGGAAAGAGAGAAAGAAGAGGATATGGGACTAGTCTTGGATCAATCGGAGAGACCAGTTCTGGATGGACCTGTATGGGCCTAAGAGTGAGGTGAACTCTTGTGTGGGATGGGATGGAATGGGACGAGATGGGATGGGATGGGATGGGATGAGATGGGATGGGATGGGATGGGATGGGTTTGGTAGGGATGGGTTGTTGTGTGCAGAAATAAGGATGGATGAGGCAAGTGTGCTTGCGATGGCTTGTGGAGATCTCGGTGGAGGGTTTCTCTGGTGGTTGGCTTGTGGGAGAGAAATTTCGGTGCGGGCAGTTCAAGAAACCAAAATCGGTATTGAGTTAGGCTTTACTGGAAGCTAGAATCAGCTAAACAGTATTCTTTGTTTCTGTTTTCCTACTTTTTTCTCGTTTCGGAGAATTTTGGAAGTTCCAACTGGGTGCAAGGGCAGTCCGGTCTGGACTGTCAGGTCAGGGCAAAGGCTTCCCACCTTGCTGGACGCGAAAGTTGGCGATTTCGCGGCGAAAGATATCTGGCCACGAAACCTCTGACGACAAGTCGTCGAGAAAATCTGCGACTGAGAAATCCGCGTTATTCTACAACACTTCTCTGAGATAGCTCACTGTATTATCAGATTCTGACTATATCGAGATCTGTTGTGACTCTAACAGTTTGTATTTGCAAATTCAAATGCGCTTCTGGGTTCCCGCCAAAAACAGCTCCCAGGGTTTCCTGGGGAGTGTATTGTCCGTTCCACTAGCCAGCCACTTCGTGCCGCTGCTTCCATTCCATCCGTCCTCTGGGCTCTGACATGACAATTGATTATATCCTGCCGTTTCGCTGCTCCTGACAACTAGGAAGGCTTCACTCTTGCGATTATTAGCTCGTGCGCCTGCTGTGAAAAAAAAAAAAATATATATATATATATATATATACCATTGGCGTCCGTTCAACCCACCTTCAGTTCCGGAATCTAAACTCTTTACAGTGACGGCGTGCAGCTTATATTTTAAGCTGTGTGCCCCTCATTTCTGACTCGGCTAATCTGCAACTTGTGCTCTAAATCAATGGGTAGTCCGATATTATCCGACGAGAACATGACTGACCATTCCGAACCTCCATCGAAAGTTGAAGATACAGACCCTGCTGTCGCGGCCGAGCCGCAAGATACCAAACAGTCCGCCGCCGAGTCGTGTTTCAGCACGGACCTACTAAGAATCTACTATCGCCGCCTCTTCCCCTACGCAGACATGGCTCGCTGGCTCTCGTACTGCAACGACAGGAAACTTCCCGGAACCGACGCGTCGTATCTCCAGCGTCGCGAGTTTTCGTTCACTCTAGAGCACGACATCTACGTGCGATACCAGTCGTTCCGCGACGCCGCGGACATGGAAGCCGCGATCCGCGATAAGAACCCGCATAAGATCGACATAGGAGCCGTCTACAACGTCGACGTACGTAAGACTCGCCGTTACTTTTTCAGCGCGCTGTAAAATTTTCGAATTGCGTGTGACTTTCACCGTGCCTGAGAATTTATCAAGGATTACTCCCTCGCAATTGCAGCGCGAAAGACGAGCGGTGTATGAAGGGTGCGAAAAGGAGAAGGCGTGTTCGCTTCTTTATGCGATATAATCATTCCTCCTTGTTATCATCTCTTCTTTCCATATGCATATGGTAACAGCCGGCGAGACGAGCGGCGTATCAGGGAATCGGGTCGGAGAGCGCGTTCGCACCTGTGGAACGGGAGCTTGTGTTCGACATTGTAAGTTGCCACTTCTCGTATTCGTGCATTTCATAGTAACGACGCCTTTTTCGTGTTTCTTACACTGTAAGTTGCCACTTTCCGTATTTGCGCCTTTCACAATACCGATGACATCTCCTCTCTATATTCTCGTCACCAACAATAAGCGTCCTAAGCGACCACAAGGATGGTCCAACTTGCTGAACCGGGGAAAGAGTCTGTGTTGATTGCCGATCACTTATGACTTGGATTGTATGAATGGATTTTGTTGTATGCAGGAAATAAGCGACTATAATGATATGCGAATCTCCGGCTCGATGCGTTAGTGTGCACCAAATGCTGGCTACCCATGTCGAACATTGACTGTACTTTATCCTTTTCTGCCTCACTCGTTACAGGATATAAGCGACTACGACGATGTGCGAACTTGCTGCTCAGGAGCGTCGGTGTGCACAAAATGCTGGCCGCTTATGACAGCTGCCATTAAAGTCGTCGACACTGCCCTTAGAGGTATCTTCTTTCTTCTATGCACTTTCCTTCTTTTGTACAATGAGCATTTTCCTCTGGTCTCTTCTCATAATGTGCCCTCCCTGGTTCCCTCTCTCCGTCCCGCTTCCTCACTGTGCATGCCCCTGCTCACCAAGTACCCGCCAGAGGACTTTGGATTCGAGCACATCTTGTGGGTGTTCATTCACTGGCAGGAGTGTTGGGCGCACTTTTCAAGGAAGTATTCGCTCTCTTTCTCGCACTTTCCCTCCCCACTGGCTTTCTTCCCACCCGCCAGAGGATTTTGGTTTCGAGCACATTTTGTGGGTGTTCAG
The DNA here is from genome assembly GCA_948144175.1 of Closterium sp. NIES-65. Lineage (NCBI taxonomy): Eukaryota > Viridiplantae > Streptophyta > Zygnematophyceae > Desmidiales > Closteriaceae > Closterium > Closterium sp. NIES-65. Next base: position 5,406,819 of record CANXME010002275.1, on the reverse strand, counting down.
TGGCAGACGAGGCGTGCATTGCTGGGTGTGCGACAGGCGAGCAAGGAGGTAAGGGGGGGTTGGTGCTTCTTATTTCTTCTGAGCCCGCTTGACGAAAAAGCGTGCATTGCTAGGTGTGTGACAGACGAGCAAGGAGGGGAGGGGGGGTTAATGCATAGATATCTTTCACGGATGGAAAAGGTATAGCATTGCATTAGGCTGGGCAGTGAGAGGACAGATGGTTACCCCTTTATCGGCGTGGGGAAAGTTGGTGGCAGGGAAAATCTTGATATGGAAAGTTGGTGATAGGAAAGTTGGTCATCCTCATCCCCTCTTCCCCTCCTCCTCACCCCCATCCCCAACCCTCGTCAGGCTAACCAATGAGCAACGGTCTGCAGTGGCTGAATATTTCCGAGTGTATAAGGTATTTGGGATGTCCAACATATGATCACTCGTGCACTTGTAACACCATTGGCAGGGAACTGCTATTCGAGGCTAAAAATGTTTTTTTCATATTATGTGCATAGATGAAGTCGACTAAAGTGCTACTAACAGCATCAAGTTGACTTTTGAGTTGACTCAAAAGTCAACTTAATAAAGTTGACTCAAAGACCCACGTTCTACTAACACCATCAACACCACGCTAACACCATATTAACACGATGTGCAGGGAACTGAAGCCAATGGAAGCAAGGTGTCATTCTCGGGTGCAGCTCTCCATCCCTCCCTCATGTGAGCAAATTATCTTCCTGTGAGAAAGTGAATTCTTTCTGTGTGTAGCATATGGCCTTTCAACACGATCAACGTTCTTTTCTGTAGGTCTTTTTTCATTTTGAGATGTTTTTGTTCCTGTTACGTCACATGTGACGGTCTACCTTGTGTTTTCGTTCGACTCGCCCTTACTGTTCAGGAGGGCATACGACCAAGTATTGCGGGGCACATTCGAGGTTGACGTGCTGACCAATCAAGAGCTCCTTCCGGGATGCTTTGAACCACACTGAACCGCACTACCACCATCCGTTTCGTGCCCTGGCTGCCCCCATCAGGAGAACATACGACGAAGTATTGCGGGGCACATTCGAGAGTGACGTGCTGCCAAACCAAGAGCTGCTTCTGGGATGCATTGAACCGCACTCAACCTCCTTCCACTCCTTGCTCCCGCCCTGTCTTCCCCTTTCAGGAGGGCATACGACCAAGTATTGCGGGGCACATTCGAGGGCGACGTGCTGCCAAACCAAGAGCTGCTAAGCCAACCAGACACGTGGAAGAGGGTGCTGAATCAACTGCCAGACCAAGGTGAGTCAAAGTGCGGCTTATGCACAAGGTGCACAAGGTGCGATTCAGAAGGGGGGTCGCCAAAGCATTAGCTGCTGAGCCAACCAGACACATGGAAGAGGGTGCTGAATCAACTGAAAAAAAGCAATACTCTCAAAAGGTGCGATCAAGAAATGGGGCTTCTCAATCAAGAGCTGCTCGGCCAATCAGACACGTGGAAAAGGGTGCTATTTCAGCTGCCTGACCGAGGTGCGATCGAGTGTTGTGAGGCCGATGTATGGTCAAGTGCTGGTGTGCAAAGTGCAGTCAAGAGGGTGACATGCCAATGTCAAGGTGCTGTGTAATCCAAGAGGGGTTGCCCAACCAAGGGCTGCTGAGCCTACCAGACACATGCAAGAGGGTGCTGAATCAACTTCCCGACCAAGGTGGGATTTACGGTGCAGGGCCAAATGCTGGTGCAGAAGGTGCTATTAAGAAAGGGGGCTGCCCAACCAAGGGCTGCTGAGCCTACCAGACACGTGCAAGAGGGTGCTGAATCAACTTCCCGACCAAGGTGGGATTTACGGTGCAGGGCCAAATGCTGGTGCAGAAGGTGCTATTAAGAAAGGGGGCTGCCCAACCAAGGGCTGCTGAGCCTACCAGACACGTGCAAGAGGGTGCTGAATCAACTTCCCGACCAAGGTCAGTCAAAGTGAGGATTCGGAATCTGCCAGACACTGGTGCACAAGGTGCAAAGTAAAAGGGCCAATGGGGAACTTTTACCACTCAACTCATGCCCCCTATGCCCTTCTTGCGACCATCCCCCTTTCGGCCCATCCTCCGCCCCTATGCCCCTCTCCCCCCTCCCGTCCCCTTCCCCCACTCCCCCCTCCCGTCCCCCTCTCCCGCTCCCCTCCCCCCCCCTCTCCACTATGTGCAGAGCTGCAGGATCGGATGGATGCCACGTGGCGCAGCGACAGCAGGCGTGCGTCAGCAGCTGCTGACGTCAACCTGTACAGGTGGCAGCAGTTGGAGGCCACCACACGAGCTGCGGCTAAGAAGGTAAGCACTACCCTCCCTCCCTCAGTCATAACCTTTGCTAAGAAGGTAAGCACTACCCTCCCTCCCTCAGTCATAACCTTTGCTAAGAAGGTAAGCACCTCCCTCAGTTGAACCTTAGATTGAGCTGTTACAAAGGTAAACTCCTCCCTCTCAGTTGTACCCTATATTGGGCTGCTGCAGAAGTAACACCTCTTGCAGTTGTTCTCCCATAATGGAAATTGCACTTGCCATGTGCCCCTGTGTCTTCCCACCCCTCTCTCTCCCTTCCCCCCTTTCAGAATGTAACCCTAAGGAAGGCTGTAGAGGAGATAGTGTTTGCCTTCACATACCCTCGCCTCGATCTGGAGGTGGGTGGATGTGTGGGGTTGGGTGGGTGTGTGTCAGATAACCTAGAGGTGGAGTTTGTGTTTGCATCTATGTCTTGCTTCTTACAGTTTTCGAGGCGCAAGAATTATTACTTTTTCCTCAAAGTTGTTGAATCGACTCTGCTTTTGAGTCGACTCAAAAGCTCGCCACGCCTGATTTCTCTACGCCTCTGTCTCTATACGTCTTTGTCTCTGTGCCACTCTGTCTCTGTGCCACTCTGTCTCTGTGCCACTCTGTCTCTGTGCCACTCTGTCTCTGTGCCACTCTGTCTCTGTGCCACTCTGTCTCTGTGCCACTCTGCCTCTCTGTCTCTCTGCCTCTCTGTCTCTCTGTCTCTCTGTTCCTGTGCCTCTCTGTCTCTCTGCCTCTCTGCCTCTCTGTCTCTCTGTCTCTCCGTCTCTCTGTCTCTCTGTCTCTCTGCCTCTCTGTCTCTGTGCCTCTCTGTCTCTCTGTCTCTCTGTCTCTCTGTCTCTCTGCCTCTCTGTCTCTCTGCCTCTCTGTCTCTGTGCCTCTCTGCCTCTCTGTCTCTCTGTCTCTCTGCCTCTCTGTCTCTCTCTGTTCCTCACAGGTCTCAAAGCACATGAACCATTTGCTCAAGGCCCCGTTCTGCGTGCACCCAAAGACAGGTGACTTTCGTGCCCCTCCTGTGATGCTGCCACTTGTTGAGCGGACAGGTGAACTTCCACATGACATGCACCATTCATTAAAAGCACAGTTCTGCATGCACCATTCATTAAAAGCACAGTTCTGCATGCACCATTCATTAAAAGCACGGTTCTGCATGCACCATTCATTAAAAGCACGGCTATGCGTGCACCATTCATTAAAAGCACGGTTCTGCATGCACCATCCATTAAAAGCACGGATCTGCATGCACCATTCATCAAAATCACGGTTCTGCATGCACCATTCATTAAAAGCACGGTTCTGCATGCACCATTCATCAAAAGCACAATTCTGCATCCTCCATTCATCAAAAGCACAGTAATGCATGCTTCATTCATTAAAAGCACGGTTCTGCATGCACCTGAAAACAGTGAGCTGCTCTCTGCCTGCGTCTGCTTTGGTTTCCGCATCCTCCTGACTCCTGTTTCTTGCTCACCTTCCGGGTGCTCTATTTCTGGTGCTGTGTGTGTGGTCATCTCCCTTATCACTCCCTTCTCACTCCCTTCTCACTCCCTTCTCACTCCCTTCTCACTCCCCTCTCACTCCCTTCTCACTCCCCTCTCACAGGTGCTGTGTGTGTGCCCATCGACCCAGCCAACTGTGCTGACTTCGAGCCAAGCCAAGCCCCCACACTCAATCAGGTGCTGTTGTGTCCCTCGAACCACCATCGCTCGAATGAACTATGCCTCTATGTTTCTCAATTACGTGCTACTCAATTACTCTTCACCCCCTCTCCCGTTCCCTCATATTTGGTTCGTGTCAACTCAGCAGAGCAAGCCTGTGAAAGATCCGCAGCTGGATATCCCTTGAACCTCTCCCGATAGCCAACGCAACCTATGAAGCTGACTTCTGTCCCTTCCTCGTAAATCCCTTTCTCCCTTCCCTCCTCCCTCACCCCTTCCTCCCTTCAGCAGGTGGATGGGATCGATGCGGCTCATGGGGCATCAGATGTATGAAGATCTGTTTTGAGACGCCTCAAAACAAATCTTCATACACGTGCCTACAGGGAGTTTTTGAGAATTCTAAAAAAGTCATGGGGCATCAGATGTATGAAGATCTGTTTTGAGACGTCTCAAAACAAATCTTCATACACGAGCCTACCCTTCAGCAGGTGGATGAGATCGATGCGGCTCATGGGGCATCAGATGCCACCTCTTACAGGAGTTGCCTTCATTCTTTCTCCTTATCCTCCATTCCTCTTCTTCGTCCCCCTCCCCTCGCTCCTTCCTCCCTGTTCCTTTCCACAGCTAATGAATGAGATCAATGCAGCCCATCGGGAATCAGATGGCGCCGCTGCTGCACCCACTGGCAGGCCTCCTTGCCTTAATTCTCCCTCCTTATCCTCCACCGTTCTCCCCCGCCCTTCCCTCCCCTCACAGCTGATGAATGAGATCAATGCAGCCCATCGGGGACCAGATGGCGCCGCTGCTGCGGCCATGGGTAAGGGCTCCTTGCCTCTTTTCCTCCTCCTCACCTTCCTTACCTCTACCCTTATTTCTGTCCTTCGTTTCGTGCCTTGTCGATACTCTGGTGCATTTGATGTGCAATACGTGGACTTTTGACTAAGTAATGAACTTTCTGCATTGCTTTGGCTTCGTATCCTGTCCAATGTTCTTGGCTTTCTCTCTCGCTCGTTCGCTCCACTGCAGGCATTGAGTCGACATCACTCGCTCCCTTCATCGAAATTTTCCGAAGCACCTTCCTGCGGCCATTGCTTGCTGCCTCCAAGGTAATGAATCTGCTGTGTAATCCCGATTTTCTTAACTGTATTCTTATAATATCGTATTTATTGTTTAACACCTGTGCTGTTGCTACCAGTTCAAAATTGTTGTGGCTTTTGACCCTGTCTGCACCATCCCCTGTATTGCAGGAGGAACTGGAGGCAGAACACAAACAGAAGCTTCACAGTGGTGCAAACGCCAGAACAGTGGATTGGTAGTGCTTCCCTCTACAGCCCAGCCCAGAGGAATCTTGTCAACATGTATATACGGTACTAGTGCTGCCAATCTCTTGTTACACCGCCGATTACCGATTGTGAACGCCAGTGTAAACGTTAACAGCAGTCAGAATAATGGTCATAGAGGTGCAATCAGGGGTCTCCGGGTCTCATTGAATGTACAGCAGGTGTGTGCCTGTTCGGGTTGGCACTGCTATGCTGTTACCCTGTGAAAATTGGTTGATGGAACTGTACACTACCACTCCCATTAAATTACCTATACGGTACGTGAACTACTGTAAGGAATTTTCTCGACATTCCTTAGCGCGCCATGCAACATCGCGTACAGCAGCAGCCGATGCTCGCCCGTTACTGCTAACGGGGCCTCGCCGACTTCACGCGCACTGTTTCACTAAACCTCGCAATGCTGGCCCGGCCTTATCGGCCTACCGTACGCTTCGGGACTAGCCCGAGCCTCGCTGCCAGCGTACACCTAACCCGCGCTAATTTCAAAAACTTCGCACCGAGCCGCGATTTTGCCACTTGCGCAAGGGATATTTGTGTAGTGAGTCAGCACCTAGCTGTCTGTGCTGACGGGGCGGATTTGCCTCCCGCGTGTGTCGAGCGAGAAAGTTACGAAGCAGAAACTGAATGGTTTTGAAGTGTTGCTCTGCGTTCGAGAGTGGTTCGGCAAGAATTTTGAGTATGGGATGACGTGCCAGCATGTCATCCTACAGCGTCGTAATGTTCTGCTGACCATTCACCATGCCACGTGCGCTGTAACCCACCAGGCGACGATAAACCCTTAGAAATTGGGGGGATTGAAATTGGCGTGGGCTAGGTGTAGCACTAGCTAGCTCTTTACCGTTTGCATGTTTCGCATATAAATGTTCGATCATGCCTTCGCTCACATTTTGTACTCGTTTGACACTTCGTGCAAGTCTCGCTACCTCGATTCATTGCACCCATAACAACTACACAAATCATCTTGTGCATTTTTTTCCGTCCACCTGTGCTCAACATGTTCATTGTGGAAAGCATCTTTCTGTTTCCATGTACTATGAGTGAAATAGACGCACTAGAACAGCTTGATGAACGATTTCAACAACACCCCATCCTGGGTATGCATGCAGCGAGAAAGTGAGTCTCTGGTCCATGGTGGCACAGCACAACGAGTATATGCTGTTCTGCATGTGAGCGACCATAGGCACACATGCATGCTGTGTACAGATGTTTAGGTGGTAGAGCTTGGGAGGAGTGTGTGGGTAGGCAGGTAGTAAGGAGAGGAGTGAGAGTGGGATGTCCAGAAAGGTGGGGTTCAAAGGATAGGAGTGAGAGATGTGGGTGGTGGGAGGGGGGGCAGAAGAGGATGAGAATGTACAGAGGGAGGACAGGAAAGAGGTACCTAATAGAGATGAAAGTACAGGGCCAAGTGTTGGGACGAAGGGATAGAGAGATGGATGCAAGGGGGATAGGGGTAGGGAGAGAGGGAGGAGCGAATCGGATGGTTGCATGGACAGAGGGAGCAGAGGGATTAACGGGGGAAGGTACGGAGGAAGAAAGAGAGAATGTGACAGAGAGAGCAAGACAGAGAGCCGGAGTGAGGGAGAGAATGAGAGAAGGAGAGAGGGAGGGCGACCAGGAGGGAGGCAGGAGGGATGGAGGGAGGGGAGGATAGAGTGGCGGAGCGGGAGGGAGTGAGGGAGACAAGAGAGGAAGAAACAACAAGCGGATGCAAAAAGGGAGGTGAAGTGACGAGTGACTAAAGGAGGAAGGAAGGGAGAAGTGTCATAAACAAAGGAAGATGAGGAGGAGGGGCGCGCGAGGTGAGGGAATGGAGAAGGAGATGCGAGGAAGGCAGTGTTGGAGAGAGTGTGTGGGCAACAGCATTGAATGGAGAAGTAATGAAGAGCTTTGAGACAGGGGGACGGGATAAGGGGTGGAGAAGGGAAGACGAGGGGTGGACGAGGGGTGGAAGAGGGAAGAGGAGGGGTGGAGGAGGGGTGGAGAGGGAATAGGAGGGGTGGAGGAGGGAGGTGGGGTTAACGAGGGGAGAAGGGGGAAGTTGAAGAGGGTAGAGAGATTGAGAAAGGGCGAGCGGATTGGTGAAGGGGGAGGGGGAGGGAAATGGTGCAGTAGGCGGGCGGGGAACAGGAGAAGGGGCGAAGGGTTCGGGGTTTCGGGTATAGGAGGCGAAGGACTGAGGAAGTGGGGGACAGCAGGTCGGAGACAGCGTCATGGTGGGGACGATTAGGGATAGAGAGGGGGAGAGGAGACGTGAGCGGTATGGGAGGAAAGGAATGTGGTGCGTCGAGGCCAATGAAAAGGGAATGCGGGTCGATTTGCAGGGAATGCGAGGAGATGAAGAAACAGGCGGCATTTCGAAGTCGGGGAAGCGGGAATGGGGTTGGTTTGTTCGATTTTGTAAGTGGGAACTTTCAAAACGACAAGCATCAATGATGCAGGTTGTAAGAGTCGTTCGCCAAGAGCTTGGCTTTGCTCGTTAAATAACACAAACCCAAGGACACACAAGCTGATGACGAAGAACGTCTACGGATCAGCGGGTTTTGGCCCCACAAACAGGTCCCTCTTCACATTTCTTTCACACTCGCACGCATGCTACGCTACGGAGTACGCGAGAGCGATGCGGAATACGTTAAGTAGCACACACACAAAAAAAAAAAGAGGAAAAACAGGGTCACACACCGTCCCACGCGAACTTAACACCCGCGACAGCACCCGCGAGTGCGTGCGTTGGTCATCGGGTTATTCATGGTTGAGCACTCAGGTAGGCGACACAGAATTCTACTGAAGTTTACAGGGGAGGGGAAGAAGGGGGGAGACGGGAAAAGAGGGGCAAGGGGGCAAGACAGAAATTAGAATAGTCAACATCTAAGACTCCTTATTTTAATCCAGATCCCAAATCTAAAACCTTGAATCAGCTCGGTAAAAAGAGGCTCGCAATTATACGTACATTTAAGTGGAGGCCGGCGCAGCGGGTTTCCGAAGCAGCAGCAGGTGTGCGGGAGTGAAGATCCCGGTCTCGCCTCCTTGTGTCAGGTGCACAGCGACCGTCGTCAGCATGTTGTGAACGTCCACCAGTCCCTTGGGAGCAATGTTGAGCATCGACACGATCTTCACGAGCAGGTGATTGCGAGCATACGCGATACGGCCGATCTTGAGGCGCGTCCACCAGGGGAGAGCAGGAGGAGCTGCGACATCCCTGTTGTCAATAACTTCGAACCCCACCGCTTCAGCTGCTTCCACGATCTCCTTGTAAGATCGAAGCTCCGGAAGCGCGTTCCCGTAGCAGATGTCGTCAATAATCTTAACGTGCTCCTTGTTGTCTGGGTCGTACTTGTGCGTCTTCACCCACTCGTACGTCGCGTACAGCTGGCCGGGCTTCAGCACGCGGAAGATCTCGCCGTAAACGTCCGTCAGCTTCGGAGCATGGCAGGTAGCCTCGATAGAATAAGCAGCATCAAAGCTGTTATCCTCAAACGGCAGCTCAAGAAAGTTGCCTTGGACCACCGTGCACAGCTTGTCCAAGCCTCTCCGGGCATTGTGCTGCTGAGCACGCTCCACTTGATACTCGTTAATAGTAACACCAGTTACATTCGCTCCGGACTTGGCCGCGATCGCGCGCATTGGTCCGCCGACTCCGCATCCCGCGTCCAGAACCTTCATTCCAGGCTTAAGCTTCAATATAGTCGCAATGTACTCCTCATGAGCGATCGTCGCCTCCCTATCTGACTTCCCGGGGAGAGCAGGCGAGAAATGGAAGCTCTGTCCCCACCCCCATTCGTAAATGTCGGTCACGAGATTGTAAAATGTGTCGACAAATTGAGGAGCTTGGCTCTTTTCGGTGACTCCTTCGCCAGGATTTTGTTGGAAGTATCTGTCGTAGTTAGTCCAGCCGTTAGCCACTTCATCCTTCTTCAACTTTCCTCCGCTGAGCTCTGTGGTGGACTTGCCTTTCACCTCGGGCTTGCCAATGGATGAGAGAACCAAGGTTGTTGCGCCAACAACGGCCACTGCAGCAGCTACCCCGAACCACGTCGCCTGGGCCGGGGATATCGAGACGTCAGAGCGGAAAACACTCGATACGAGCATTAGCAGATCCATCTCCGCCAGACCTTCACACAACCTCAAGAGCTTCCAGGTGCTCTGTATCATGGATCTAGAAAGAAGAATCAATCCTGAAATGGGAATGCTAGTCCCAATAAACACAAACGAGAATGGCCATGGAAACCAGGGCCTAGGAGTTGATTGGAGGACAAGTGGCTGATCAGTTTCTGTGGAAAGATATGGGGGTTAGAGGGGAATGTGGATGGAAAGGGGGAAGAAGGGGCAAGAGGGGGGGAAGCTGGTTTGTCTTGTGGGGGCACAACCGCCAAAGCAGTACAGGTTGGGAGTCCGCGTTGCTGGCGCCCCAAACCATATTATTTGTCAGAATATTATTGGAAGTAAGGGGCAGGCTGGTTGGGCTGAGGTTCGGACGAAGGTCGAGGCTCCGTACGAGGTCTGGCTCGGAGATGTCCGAAGGTCTTGGGACGCTGGGAGTGGACGGCTGTTGGGAATCAGCGGCTTTGTTGCCTGATCGTGAAGACACAATATTCGGTTCGGATGAGGCTCGGAATATTTACAGTAAATTGGTTCTGGCCTGGCTGGGGGCCCAATGGTCTGCGGAGTTGGCGCAAGTACAGTACGATGTGCTTCCTCTGATTGGCGGAACACCACCAATTCCCGCTTTGGCCAGTCTGCTTGCCTTCGATCGACCCGTGTTCGCTAGGGAGGGAAAAGAGAGAATTTCTCCAGTGGCCAATCGGGTGATTCATCCTCTCTCGGGGGGCCTCGAATTACTCGAGTGGCCACGAAATTGGGTGATAATTACTCGAGTGACCACGCCAGGGGATTCCTGCTCGCTTTTTTTTAACCGGCGCATTACCCTACGGGTCTTTGTAGCCCTGAAATTCCTTATTCGTGCGATTGGTATCCCTAGGTGGTGTTCCGTACCTTAAAATTTCGCCAGGCTCACGGACGCGAAAGTGGCCCGCCCACTGTACAAGAAACCGACCAACAGTACATTGACCGGTCAGTTTCGGCCAAATGCACGACCAATGAGCGCGCGGTCCATCTAATTAACATCCAATCAGCGATCGAGTATATGACTTCGCGATCATATACTGCATTTCACCCGAAACGAACCGACACAGCAAAACGACCGCGCTCGATTAGTCAGGAGATAGAGTGGTGCATTTGTTGTCACTGCGCGTCTAATCAGGCGCAAGATTTACGGATTGCCGATCATATTTGAACGCGTTCATTAAACACAATTTACTATATGGCTGTATGGGATTTAAGAGTATGTTTTATATGCACCCTAAGCACACAAACTTGGACAAATCATATGCGCACTAATATTTGTTAGTGCGCGGTCCTATTTTATATATGGCTGCCATTTCATTTGGACGGGGATAATTGGACGCTCAATGGCAAAGCATGTCCTGAGATTAAAACAAACCAATCACGCGCGGTAATTTAGTTTATTGCGAATTGATGGCCGATCATTTCGGTATATGATGGGGAATTCAATGATGGCGCCTGATTGGACGCTCAATGGCAACATATGCACCGCGCATGTTTTTTACGAATCATGCGCGTGTGAAGCAAGGAAAACAGGAATGAAATGACTAAGTCAGAGTTGGGTACAAATACAACCCTAGAAAGCTGTACCCCATATGTGCTACCCCACTATAGCCTACAAACATGCATCAGCTATAATACTCTGACACACCCCCATAGGCTAAGTGGGGGAGAACAAGGGGTCACAAGACCAGTCAAGCAAAGCAAAGCAAAGCAAGCTCAGGGTGGATCACAAAGTCACCACACAGTCCGAGCACAAGAGGAGGGCCAGAGGCCAGTTCACATGCAGGAGTACAGACATATATATAAAACTAGACAAGCAAGAGCAGGTATATATATATGTCACAGTACAAGTGAAGTCAAGAGGAGAGCAAGTGACGCAAGACAGGTACAAGACCCAGCTGGGTGCAAAAGCGCTGATGGTCACAAGGCGCGAGTGCCTTGGTGAACACATCAGCAGTGTTGGCCTCAGAGGCCACGTACGCAAGTCGCAACTGACCACGCTGCTGCAGCTCACGAGCAAGGAAGTAGCGGAGAGCAATGTGCTTCGTTCTGTGCTCCAAGCGCTGCTCTCGACACAAGGCCAGCATGGCCTTGTTGTCTACGTACAGCACTGGAGGAGAACGAGGCGGCTCTCCAAGGTCAGTCAGCAGGTAGGTGAGCCAGCGAAGCTCCTGTGCAGCCATGGCCCCGGCGTAGATCTCAGCCTCACAACTGGAGCCGAGAACCGAAGACGAGCGAGTAGACCGCCACGAGACAGAGCCGGAACCAAGGCTGAAGGTGTAACCCTGTGACGACCGCTGCGTAGCCTGGTCGTCAGCCCAAGAAGCGTCCGCGTGGCCGGTAAGGACCACTGGACTCCGCCCTCCAAGCACTAGCCCCATGCCCGACGTACTGCACAGGTAGCGCAATACCCTCTTCGCTGCAGCCATGTGCTCTGGTCTGTGTCTCCCAGGAGCAACATAGCGTGCAAGAATGCTCAGAGGGTATGCAAGGTCAGGTCGTGTGCAGGTCATCAGGTACATGAGGCAGCCAACAAGCTCTGCATACGGACCACTCGACTCTACGGACTCATCCAAAGGCAGAGCTGAGAGTGAGTGGCGAGTAGGCAGAGGAGTGGCCTGAGGCGAGGAGTACGTGAAGCCGAAGCGCTGAAGGACCTGCTGCACCATGTGTGACTGAGTCAGGGTAATGGTGCGGCGTGCTCTGTCCCGAGTGATCTGCAAGCCAAGGTAGCTGCGCAGTTCACCCAGGTCTGTGCACGTGTGTCTCTTCAGCAGCTCGGACTTCACGTAGGCGAGTCCAGCAGTGTCCGCTGTGGCAAAGACCAAGTCGTCGACGTACACGAGGATGTAGAACGGCGGCAGGGAAGTGTCGGTGCGAAGAAACAGCGACGGGTCAGCAGTAGAAGGAGCAAACCCAAGAGCCGCAAGCGTAGTCCTCAGTGTGTCGTGCCACTCACGCGGTGCCTGGCGGAGACCGTAGACTGGCCGTCGGAGGCTCCACTGGGTGCCAGGAGGGAAAGTCCCAGTGAAGCCAGGTGGACGGCGCAGCCAGATCTCCTCGTGCAGGCTACCCTGCAGGAACGCAGTGCTGAAGTCGAGAGAGTGAAGCTCGTAGTCGCGCTGAGCGGCTATGTGCAGCAGCACCCGAAGAGTGGTCATCTTCGGGGTGGGAGAGAAGGTCTGAAAGTAGTCAACTCCCTGCCGCTGACTGAAGCCACGAGCAACGTACCGCGCCTTGAAGACAGGTGGAGAGCCCGGCGGCCGCTTCACCCTGAAGATCCACATGCCACTGACGATGTTCGCCCCAGGAGGGGGAACCGCGTCAACGTAGGTGCCTGTGGACTTCCAGGAAGCCATCTCTGCATCCATAGCTGCCTGCCACTGAGAGGAGTAGGGACCCTCTACGGCCTCCGCGTAAGAACGCGGAGTCGGGATGTCTAGTGCATCCGGGTCTCCCTCAGGGGCAAGCAGTACAGATGCGAGATGAGGTGAAGCAGCCGCTAGACACTGTAACTCCTCCTGCCTGTCCTCTAGGACGTCCGTGCCAAGAGCACACTCACCCCCGACGGACGGAGGACAGACAGACGCAGACTCAGCAACAAGACTAGCAGCGTAGTCGAGACGACAGCGAGCAGCAAAGTCGACGAGCTCAGCGACTAGAGCAGACGCAGCAGTAGACTCAAAAGAGGGGTCAGTGACGACAGTAGCAAGCAGACGCGTGACAGTAGGACTGGCAGCACGAAGAGAGTCCGACTCAGGGTCGGCAAGCGCAGGAAGAGAGGACTCCGGAGGAGAAGGCAAAGGGGCACGCAGAGGAGCAGTGGACGGACGCAAAGACATCCGGTGCGTGCCAGGGACAGGAGGAGGACGCTGACGCGAACTGCGACCACTAGCGCGAGCAGCACGAACAGGCGACGCGGGACGAGACGCAGGCTCACGACGCTCAGCAAGACCTCCAGTAGGACGAGTGTAAGGAGAGGGAGTAGGCAGGGGAGAGGAAGGCTCCAGCAGGGACTGCGACTGGACAGGCGGTGGACCCTCTACTGGAGGAGAAAGACCAAGAACCTGCTGCAGAAGCGGAACGAAGTACGGCCGAGGCCGCGCGGCAGCTCCAGACGCAGCAGGGACAGCACCAGCACCCTCAGCGACAGCACCAGCGCCACCCACACCTCCAGCGGCAGGACCAACAGCAGTAGGCTCAGCACCAGCGCCCTCAGCAGCTCCAGCTCCAGGAGGACCCGCAGGTCCAGCAGCTCCGGGACCGGCAGCACCCGCACCCTCGACGGTCGAAGAAGCTCCAGCTCCAGCTCCAGCAGCACCTCTAGACTCAGCAGTACGCCTCCAGCGGCGAGCGAACCACTCGCGCAGCTCCTGTGGAGAGAGGGGCTCCCGGCGAGACGCAGCAGCAGGAGAAACCCCAGGCTCAGCAGCCCCAGACGCAGCACCCCCAGGCTCAGCAGCTCCCAGCTCAGCACCCCCAGGCTCAGCAGCTCCCGACCCAGCACCCCCAGACCCAGCACCTCCAGGCACAGCACCCCCCGGCTCAGCACCCCCAGGCTCCGCACCCTCCGCAGTAGCACCCTCAGGCCCAGCACCCCCAGCAGTAGCACCCCCAGGCTCAGCACCCCCGCGCACAGCACCCCCAGAGTCAGCACCCCTAGGCTCAGCACCCGCAGCAGCACCAGAGTCACCAGTAACCTCGACCGGGTCAACGGCGTCTACCTGGGACACACCTGAGGGGGCAGGAACCTGAGGGGGGAGGGGGTCTACCGGGGGGGGAACCGGCACAAGGAAGTCCGGGGGAGGGGGGAGGGAAGGAGTGCGGTAGGGGAAGAGACGGTAGAAGGGGACTGACTCGTCGAACGTGACGTCCTGGGAGGACAGAACACGACGAGAGGAGGGGTGGTAAAACTGCCACCCTAGGGCGTCAGTGGGGAAGCCAAGGAAGACACAGGGAGCAGCACGAGGGGACAGCTTGTCCGCAGACAAGTCGCGGACAAACGCCCGAGATCCCCAGACACGGAACACAGACGCATCGCCAACCTTCCCCGTCCACAGCAAGGCTGGGGACATCGCAGGCCGAGAGACCCGGGGGTGAAGGTTGAGCTGATGCGCCGCGTACCTCACCGCAAACGGCCACAGAAAATGGGGGGCAGCCGCATGCATCATGGACGTACGAGCGACATCCATGACCATGCCAATGCGGCGCTCAGCAATCCCATTTTGCTGTGGTGAGTCCGGAAGCGTGAAGGTCTGGCGGATCCCCCGTGCACGACAGTAGTCCCGCAAAAGGCGAGAAGAGAACTCTCCGCCTCTGTCAGAGTGCAGACGCAGAACAGGAAAGTCCGAGCCGAAGCTCTTCCTGAGCTGGAGACGAGCCTCGCGGATCCAGTCGATCAGTACCTCAGTGACCGCACCCTTGCTGCGCAAGGGGAGGACTGTGGTGTAACGCGAGTAGTCGTCAACCACCAACAGGAAGTAGCGCTCGTAACCCTGCCCACGGACGGGGGCTGGGCCCCACACATCCATGTGAAGCGTCTGCAGGGGAGCCTCTGTCGGGGGGAAGTGGGAGGAGTGAGGAGTAGCCCAGAGGCGACCCTCGACACAGGGGACACAGGAAGGTCCCGGCCCGGAGGGGAGAGGAGGGAGAGACTGGGGAAGACCAGAGACAAGGACACGGGAAGCCATGCTCCGAAGACGGGGCAAGGAGGGGTGGCCAAGACGGTGGTGCCACAGGAGAGTCTCGTGAGACAGGAGGCGACAAGAACAGGGGGCAGACTCAGGACCTGACCGGGACGCAGCAGCAAGCACCTGACCCGACGCAGCCACCTGACCAGACGCAGGGACAGGAGGAGACTCAACGGTCAGGGTGTAGAGACTCGACCCCGGCCGACGCGAGAACGTGGCCAGGTGTCGGCCTGTGCGTGCCTCCGTGCAGTGGGTCACCCGCTGACTCGCAGGAGTGAACTGGTGAACCCCCACATCCTGCAGGTCCGCTCCACTCACCAAGTTCGTAGAGAACGAGGGAAGGTACAGACCCGACAGGGTGCCCGAAGGGGCAGCCGGACACGGGAGGACAGTGGAGAAGTGAGACAGGACAGGACCCCCAGAGGGGTCAGCAAGGGAGACCGCAACCGGCCGGCCGAGCGGCGTAAGGGTAGTGCGGTCTCGAAAGAAGGAGCGAGAAGCTCCGGAGTCAAGTGTGAAAGTGAGGGAGGACGAGGACGACGCAGTACCTGAGAGCGCAGTCTCACCAGTACCTGAGAGCACAGACGCACTGGCACCTAGAGCAGCAGCCTCACAAGCACCTAGCGCAGCAGTACCAATGCCCGGGTCGGGCTGGAAATAACGGTAACCCTCATTCTCCTCACTATAATCCACAACATACATAGCAGCAAGGATAGCATCAAAATCAATATCAAAGATCGCTACACCATCCCTGAGAAGCTCATCCCAGCGAGGGATCTCACTAGCCCCAGGGAACTGCTGACGCCAAGCGTCCGTCAGGCGGCCAAAGCAGCGCTGGGTGGCGTGGGCACCCCCACACTGCTCACCCGCGCGGTCGCCGGAACGAAGAACGTAGGTGCAGGGACCAGTACCCCCACCCCTCTGACGCCCAGCATACCACTCACGAAGCTGCTGAGGCGGAGGGATGTCCCGCGAGCGCTGCTGCTGCTGCCGCTGCGAGCGCTGGCCACCACCACCGCCGCTACGCTGCTGGGTACCACCTCGACCAGCTCCACCTCCACCACCACCACCGCCTCCTCCGCTGCCGCCTCCACCGCCTCCACCTCCGCCGCCTTCACCACCGCCGCTGCCTCCACCACCACCGCTGGCACCACCACCACCGTCTCCGCCACTGCTGCCACCACCACCACCACCTCCGCCACTAGTCCCGCCGCCACCCCCACTCCCTCCGCCGCCACCGCCGCCACCGCCACCGCCCCCTCCAGCTCCACCCGCGCCCTTGCCCCCCTTGCCCTTGCTGGAGCGACGTCTCCCACTAGGGGCAGACGCCGCGCCGACCGACTCAAGACCAAGCAGGTCGGCAGCAGCAGCAGAGGCAACAGAGGGCAGCAAGGGGGAAGGAGAGCACCCCTCAAAGATGGGGGTGCGAGGGTCACCACGAGAAGCACCTACAGCGACTATGCTCTTCTCCGCTGCGAGGAGGGCCTTCTCGAGGAGGTCGACGGTGAGGGTGGTGGGACAGACTGCGAGAAAGTGGTCCCTGACGACGCGAAGGGAGTCAGGGAGGCGCGCGACTACGTAGTAGAGAGCGATGTACATGGGGGGGGGGTTCTTAGCGCAGAACTCAGCAGGAAGGGCGGCGCGGTAGCGAGTGTCACTAGTGCGGAGGTGTGTAATGAGGTCAGCGACAGTGGGAAAGGCAGAGAGGTCAGGAAAGAGGTAGGGAAGCATGAGACGGCTCAGTGCAGCAGTGGCAGGGGAGGAGTAGCGCGCAACTACAGCGTCGTACAAGGTCTGAGCACTCTTGTACTGACTAAAGTGCGCACGCTCAGAGGTAGGGAGGTGGCGACGCACAGCAAGACGTGCAGCAGCATCGCGGGTGGCCCACTTAGAGCGGACAGCGGGATCAGCATCAGCAGCAGGGGCAGGAGAGGCGCCAGAGTTGAGGTCAAAGAGAGAAAGGTCGTCAGCCCTGTCGCACTGTAAGAACAGCTGCAGGTCGTCTAACCAGACCTCAAAATCAATGGCGCGACCCTCAGCGTCAAAAGCTAGGACACTAGGGGTAGCCATGGCGGCAACAGCGACGCAGTGCAAGCAGTAGGGAAAGAGCTCGCAGTGTCAGTGGGACTGTGCTCACCAGGCAGGGCAGGTCGTGCAGCTATGCAGAAAGGCGGCTCAGCGACCGGGCGGCTCGGGTGTACAGCGGCTCGGCTCCCGGGCGGCTCGGCGGCTGGGCGGCTCGGGCGCAGGGCGGCTCGGCTCCCGGGCGGCTCGGCGGCTGGGCGGCTCGGGTGCAGGGCGGCTCGGCTCCCGGGCGGCTCGGCGGCAGGGCGGCTCGGGTCCCGGGCGGCTCGGCGTTGGGCGGCTCGGCTCCCGGGCGATGCAGGGGCGGGGCCGTCAGGTGCAGCGGCGGGTCGACCGGTGCACTGGCGGGCCGGCAGGTGCAGCGGCGGGCCGGCAGGTGCAGCGGCGGGCCGGCAGGTGCAGCGGTGGGCCGGCAGGTGCAGGCGGCGGGCCGTAGGGTGCAGCGGCAGGCCGGCAGGTGCAGCGGCG
Source organism: Closterium sp. NIES-65 (assembly GCA_948144175.1). Taxonomy (NCBI): domain Eukaryota; kingdom Viridiplantae; phylum Streptophyta; class Zygnematophyceae; order Desmidiales; family Closteriaceae; genus Closterium; species Closterium sp. NIES-65. The sequence goes on along the minus strand of CANXME010002275.1, from coordinate 5,389,164 downwards.
GGGCCGTCAGGTGAAGCGGCGGGCCGCTGGGTGCAGCGGCGGGCCGGCAGGTGGAGCGGCGGGCCGGCAGGAGCAGCGGCGGGCCGGCAGGTGAGGCGGCGGGCCGGCAGGAGCAGCGGCGAGCTGGCAGGAGCAGCGGCGGGGCCGTCAGGTGAGGCGGCGGGCCGGCAGGAGCAGCGGCGGGCCGAGGGTGCAGCGGCGGGGCCGTCAGAGGCGGCGGGCCATAGGGTGCAGCGGCGGGCCGTAGGGTGCAGCGGCGGGGCCGTCAGAGGCGGCGGCGGGGCCGCGGCAGTAGAGGCGGGGCCGCGTCAGGGGAGGCGGCGGGGCCGCGTCAGGGGAGGCGGCGGGGCCGCTTCAGGGGAGGCGGCGGGGCCGCGTCAAGCAGGCGGCGGGGCCGCGATCAAGCAGGCGGCGGGGCCGCGATCAGGAGAGGTGGCGGGGCCGCGTCTGAGGGACAGCGGGGCCGCGAGGGAAAAGGCGACCCGAGGGGGTCGCTAAAAAAAAAGGGCGCGCCTCGGGGCGCGCTTCGGTGGGCCCTAAAAAAAAACAGTCCTAAGGCAGGACCCGCTCTATACCATGTGAAGCAAGGAAAATAGGAATGAAATGACTAAGTCAGAGTTGGGTACAAATACAACCCTAGAAAGCTGTACCCCATATGTGCTACCCCACTATAGCCTACAAACATGCATCAGCTATAATACTCTGACAGCGCGTGCATTAGGGGTGTGGCTGTTTGCTTCGGGTCTATAGGATTATATGATCTAGAAGTTATATGCTCGATCGCTGATTCGTTCGGAATTATGGACCGCGCGCTCATTGGTCGCGCATTTGGCTGAAACTGACCGGTCAATGTACTTTTTTTTTTTTGGTAGGTGGAAATGCATTATAAAACGTACAACGCAAAACACCGTCGGTCGTAACCGGAGCTAGAGGGCATAGGTAGTGTATACCGTACCCTCGCAGAAATCTACGGAGGCTTATAGACCAAACGCCTAAAAACTTCAACTTGCCCGCCACAAAATCTAACTATGCCGTTGCCACACTTCAACTCTAGCAGAAACGCCTCGGTAGGTTCCAGGTTCTGTATCTGTTGCTTCAGCTTGGAAGAATTGGCTCCGAGCCTGCCCTGCCGTGCCTTGTAAAAAGGTTGGGTTCCAACAGAGAAAACCCTGGTTCGAAATTGCTGCCGTGCAGGACTTTGGTGACGGATGTTCAGTCTTGGTCCTTTGGCTCCAAATCTGATTTGCCGAGAGTGGTGGGGTTGGCTTGGGAGAGCAGAAATTGCCCTGGTTCGAAGTTGCTGCCTAGCAGCTGTGCCCCGTACACCAAAGCCTCCTATGGCAGGCAGTTGCGTGAGCTGAATGCTGGGGGCAACCCCCACTTTCTGAGGGAAGATAGGAGCAGCTGCATCCGCGACAGAATTTTGAGTAGCTTCACACACCGCAGTCGTAACATGGCGCCATAGCCCTGTTTCCTCCAGCGACATAGGCTTATCCTGAAAATGTTCTTCCGTAGAATCCACCATGATATGCTTCTTCATGTCAACATCATGTTGCCATAACTCGTCGCCAAGAAATATAGAGAAACTTTCTTCTTGAGTTGATAGTGAAGCCATTCGGAATATTGGTAGTTCTTGAACTGATATGGTCAGAGTCGATCGTTTGGAACATGATCTTGGTTCAGATTCGTAGTTATTCCTTGTCGTGCGTTGCTGTGACGAGCGTGAAGCTCCTGTGAATCGTGAACGATGTAGGAAGGCAGAAAGTGTTGCACTTGTAGTTCTTCGCGGGAGCCATTTTAAATGTCCTTCACTTTGCGTTTGCTGCAAACAGGATGTATACCCTGTCTTGTCAGAAACCATCGCTGATCCGGATTTAGTCGCTCTTGACGGTGGTAATAAACATGTCCGCGGGTAACGAGACGTTTCATTTCTTGTCTCTTGTCGAAGAATGGCAGAGAAGATTGATAGGCGAAAAATATTTGGCGGTCCAGCTGCCTTGTACTTTCTCGTCTCATGTCTTGTGTCTGTGTTGCTTTCCAGGTTCCAGCTTCGATGATGACTTGTGCTAAGCCTGGGCATTATAGCTTCCTTAGAGCAACTTAATGTCTTGAGCTTAAAACCAGTTTAAGAACCCGGAAACAGATCTTCACAAGAGGAAGTCCCGACGAACCAATGTTCTCTGTTTGAACATAAAGTGGTGTCGAAATCAAGCCCTTGATGAGCAGACCCAAAATATGTATTCAGATATTGAAGCTGATAAAGGTTAGCTTGACATTGCACGAGTTGAAGTTTTCGTAGGAACCATGGCGGAGAGCTTGTCTGAGCTGATCAGGCATCACAGAAGTGCAGTAAAAACAAACACACAGCTTCAAGATCTGTTTTCAGGTTCACTCATGTGAAGTTACCGGTCAATGTACTGTTGGTCAGTTTCTTGTACAGTGGGCGGGCCACTTTCGCGTCCGTGAGCCTGGCGAAATTTTTAGTTGCGGAACAGAACGGAACACTACCTAGGAATACCACTCGCACGAATAAGGAATTTCGGGGCTACAAATCCCCATCGGGTAATTTGCCGGTGAAAAAAAAGCGAGCAGGAATCCCCTGGCGTGGCCACTCGAGTAATTATCACCCAATTTCGTGGCCACTCGAGTAAATCGAGGCCCCCCGAGAGAGAATGAATCACCCGATTGGCCACTGGAGAAATTCTCTCGAGGGAAAATCAGGCAACTGGGGGGCCCACGAATTCAAGGAGTCAGGGGGTACAGCTCGAGGTCGAGGCCCCAAGAAATCGGGACACTGTTCCTAATGTCAATGGTTGCGGGCTTCCCACAGGGAATGACGTGGCAGTCTTCATTGGCTCTCGCCTCGTCGAGATTCCATGCGGGGCAACGCAGCGGAACAGGATGCGCCTTGTGCGCGTGCGTGTTGCGCAGCGCAATTGCAATTGTTTACCGCATACGAAATTTCCTGGCACTGCACGGGACACATTGCTGACGCCGCTACCACGAGAGAATTCTAACCAATAGCGATTTATTCAAAACATTATCAACTACAGCAGTGACTAAGAAATACAGAATGCAAAAAACACATATCAACAAATAACAGAGTCTTTGGAAGACATTATGCCAGCGAGGAACACCGCGCACAGCGATTTTACAGACTCTGGGTTGAAGTTGTGATTGATTGCTGTAGTTACTTGTGCATGATCTGCTCACTATGCATCTCAATGCTTTCTCTGGGTGGGTTATTTAGTACATCATTCTCCCAGGCCCTTTTATGCTCTTAGCAACTAATATAACACTCTCGGGAGAAGACAATTGACCAGCACATGCACATTGCCATAAAGCATACTACAACCTCCCCACCACGGATCTCCCTCCAAAAGTGAAATGCACGAGCAATGTTCTGTCAAACTATATATGTGTTAGTTCTGTGTAGGCTGTAGTGGGGTAGCCCGTATGGGGTACAACCCGAAGTTAGGGTTACTACTTGTACCCACATGTTATGAGTTGTAAAAGAGAGTGCGCGGAATAACGAATAACGAAGATGTGACTCAATGAACTGACAATACAATGAAGGCACGTGCTAATATAGTGGACCAACATAGCTAGGCGGGAACCTCGGGAACACAAGGTTGGGTGCAGGTTGGGCAAAGGAAAGGCCGAAGGCGACGCGAGGTTGCTTCGGCAGCAAGCGAAGTGGCCGAACGTGCACTTCCGAAAGTTGGGGTTGTACGCGGTTGAGTAAACCCATGTAAGGAAAAGGGTTCTTCCTTACACTACCCCCCCCTTTAAGAAAGGTGGTAAATATCCGCAGCTCGCCTACGGGCGAGGTAATCACCAAGAAGCGGAGAAGCTTCAAGCGAGGCGGATGGCACCCAAGTGTCGTCCTCATTGGTGCGGTCAGTCCAACGAATAAAAAAACCACGTGGCGTCCAGAAGCGTCGAGCCGAACACGATGCGCCAACATCTTGGACGGGTCAAGCGTCGGTTCTGGGATAAGTCGGGCTGTCGGGGCGGCGTTCTGGCCCGCGATGTCTGTCGTGGCAGGCACGAACTTGCGAAGGAGGCTGACATGGAAGGCATCATGTATACGCCAATCGTCGGGTAGCAGCAGCTTCGCGATGACAGGTGTCACCATCTTGATGATCTTGAAAGGCCCACAAAATCGTGGCCGTAGTTTCGATGGGCCGTGCAAGTGCAGGTTCTTTGTGTCAAGTAGCACTAGTTGCCCAGCTGCCAAGACGAGTTCCCGTCGTAGAAGGTCGGTGTATTTACGGGAAGTGGTATTGGCCTTGCGAATTGCGTCCGCAGCCTTTTCGCGAACTTCCTGAAGTTCCGTCACAAATGTTTGTGACCTCGGGACCGAGTTGTCGAGTATAGTCGTTGTAGGCACCGTCGTGTCCATCCCGTAATTTAAGAAGAACGGGGAGTGATTAGTTGTGCTGGACGGGGCGTTGTTGAATGCAAACTCCAGCATGGCGAGCGAGTTTTCCGAGCGAGTGGGGTCCGACCAGTTTGTCCTGATCAGCTGCTCCATAGTCTTATTGGTGCGCTCGGTCTGGCCGTCCGTTTGCGGGTGGTATGCCGATGAGAACTGTAGCTTCGTGCCGTACTGCGCCCACGTCTCCTTCCAGAATTTCGATGTGAACTTCGGGTCCCTGTCGCTGATGATCGTCGCGGGGATTCCGTGCAGTCGCACGACTGTTGAGATGAAGAGGCGCGTAGTTTCTTCGGCTGTGATTGTCGTACGGCACGCTGCGAAGTGCGCCATCTTCGTGAGGCGATCGACGACGACGAGAACCGTGTCGTTGCCGGACGGCCCAGCTGGCAGCCCCGTGACGAAGTCCATCGTCACCTGTTGCCACGGTCGTTCGGGTGGCTCGAGGGGTCGCAGCAGTCCAGCTCGCCGCTGACGTGTCGATTTCATGGCTTGGCACACCCTGCATGAGGACACATATCGCTGCACATCGATAGCATAATCAGGCCAATAATATTGACGGTGCAACAGCTTCTGGGCTTTATCAACCTTGAAATGTCCGGAAATGTTAGAATCATGGACCTCCTGAATGAGGAGTTCACGCAGTAGTCGGTAGGCGGGAACCCAAATCCGGTCAGTTCCGGCCTTTAGGTAATAGTTCCCCTTCTGCGTCGTCGCCTGTCGGTGATTCCCAGTCGTGAAGAACGGGTCCGTAGTGTAGCCGTGGGTGAATAGTCCCGTAAGTAGCGGGTTCGAATGGGTGATGAGCACTGCAGCGGATTGAACTGTCGGTCGAGTAAGGGCATCGGCGATGTTATTCGCCCCTTTCTTGTACGTGATGCGGTAGGTGAAATGACTCTCCATGTAGTCCAGCCACCGAATTTGTCACGGGTTGAGGTTGGGCTGAGCTCGCAGGTACTGTAGGGACTTGTGGTCCGTGCGAACAGTGACGTCGGCGCCTGCCAAGTAGCCAGTTTGAACGCGTGTATTATGGCGAGCATCTCCTTGTCGTGAATCGGGTGGTTGCGCTCAGCTGCCTGCAGTTTGCGTGACTCGTAGGCGATCGGCTGCAACCCGTTCCCGAAATCCTGGAGGAGTACAGCTCCGATGGCGAAATCTGAGGCATCGGTGACGACTTCGAACGGCTTCGATGGGTCAGCGATGCGCAAAACCGGAGGGGAAACGAGAAAATTCTTCAACTCCTTAAAAGCCGCCTCAGCTTCCTCCCCCCACACGAAATTCTCGTCCTTGTGCAGCAGGTCGGTCAGCGGGCCGGTTATCCCCGCCATATTCGGGATAAACCGCCTGCCGTAATTCACGAAGCCTAAAAAACTCTGAAGTTCCGTGATGTTAGTCGGGGACTTCCACTCCTGAATAGTCTTGATTTTAGCCAGGTCGATTTTGATGCCGTCGCGTGAGATGATGTGCCCCAAAAACTCCAACTCCTGCTTAAAGAACTCGCACTTAGAGCCCTTGGTGATGAGGCGGTTCTCCTGCAACCGCTTAAACACTGCGTCGAGGTCGTGGAGGTGTTGTTCTCTTGTCCTGCTAAAAATCAGAATGTCGTCCAAATAGACGATCACACACTTGTCGAGAAATTCCCGGAAAATCCTATTCATGGTCAGTTGAAATGTTGAAGGCGCGTTTGTGAGGCCAAACGGCATCACCGTGAATTCGTAGCTTCCGTAGCGGGTGCGGAACGCGGTCTTGTGACAGTCGTCGGCGAAGACCCGAATCTGGTGGTAACCGCCACGCAAGCCGATTTTCGAAAAGTAGCGAGCGCCGCGAAGTTGATCGAGGAGGTCGTCGGTGCGTGGGATTGGGTAGCGAGATTTGATGGTCACCCGGTTGAGCGCGCGATAGTCGATACACATGCGAAGCCCGCCATCCTTTTTCGGTGTGAACAGGATCGGGGCTGCGAAGGGGGATGTACTGGGTTGAATAAACCCCTTTCTCCAACAGTCCCTCAATTTGTCGTCGCAGCTCCTCGAGTTCTGGTTGGGTCAACCGCCACTGTGTACGAACAGTCAGCTGCGCGCCAGGCTCTAGCTAGATTTTGTGGTCCTCGGGGCGTTCGGGTGGCAGTCCAGGTGGCAGATCGTCGGGGATGATGTCCGGGTACTGTCGAATCAGCTCCGCTAAATCAGGTTGTACAGCTGCGCACAGCTTCTCGATGTTCTTTCCGTCGGTGTCGGTTGCCAACTCGCGCTAACATACGGCGAACAGCTGCGCGCCTCGGTTGAATTGGCGAGCAATAGTGATAGCTTTGACGCACGGGGCTTGGATGTGTCAGAGGTCCACTTGTGATCCCCGATTGATCCTAGGGAAGGGTTACAGGCACGGTTGCCTGGGGGGTTATGGGCGCACTGACCCGCTACTTAAAAAAGCCCTTTTATCCCAATGGTCTAGTGGTTGGGATTCTGAGATGGTCTCCAGAGCGAAGGTCTCGGGTTCGAATCCCAGTGTGTGCACTTCGTGCATCCCAGTGAGGGGGGGTGTCAGAGGTCCACTTGTGATCCCCGATTGATCCTAGGGAAGGGTTACAGGCACGGTTGCCTGGGGGGTTATGGGCGCACTGACCCACTACTTAAAAAAGCCCTTTTATCCCAATGGTCTAGTGGTTGGGATTCTGAGAGGATGTAGTCAGGTGTCCATGCAGGCAATTTAATGAGGCCCTCGTGCTTGCTGATGCTGCAGGATCCCGTTGTCCAGTCGATGACGGGTTTGTGCCGTCGCAGCCAATCACGTCCCAGCAGCACGTCGCAGCCGTCCAACTTTGTCGCGAGAAAATTTATGATGAAGCCGAAATCGTCGCCGCATTCGATCCGCACCGTCCGTGTTTCTTCCAAAATCGCCAGAGGCGTCCCATCCACGAGGCGAGCGTCGATTTCGGGCAGACACCTGTCAAGTTGCAGCTTGCATTTTTTTGCTGTCGCCAAGTTGAAGAGGCTATGGCTGGCCCCTCCGTCGACGAACATTTTCAAGTAATTTTTTAACACTTCGCCAACGACCAGCACAGGGTGATCCACATGGTTATCCCCGTTATTCGGCCGAGTGCGATCGATTGCATGTGAGGAAAGTAGAACGAGAATGGAATGACTAAGGAATGGAAGTGATACAAATATGCAACCCTAGAAATGTGTACCCCATATAGGCTACCCCACTATAGCCTACACAATATTATAATTTGACACACCCCCATAGGCAAAGTGGGGGAGAACAAGGAGTCACAAGACCAGTCAAGCAAAGCAGACAAAGCTCAGGATGGATCACAACGTCACCACACAGTCCGAGCACAAGGTCAAGGCAACAAGGCCAGTTCACATGCAGGAGTACACATATATATATAAGGCTAATCAAGCAAGAGCAAGTATATATATATGTAAGAGTACAAGCAAGGTCAAGGGGTGAGCAAGTGAGGCAAGACAGGCACAAGACCCAGCTGAGTGCAGAAGCGCTGATGATCACAAGGCGGAAGTGCCTTGGTGAAAACATCAGCAGTGTTGGCCTCAGAGGCCACGTACGCAAGTCGCAACTGACCACGCTGCTGCAAATCACGAGCAAGAAAGTAGCGGAGAGCAATGTGCTTCGTTCTGTGCTCCAAGCGCTGCTCCCGACACAAGGCCAGCATGGCCTTGTTGTCTACGTACAGCACTGGAGGAGAACGAGGCGGCTCTCCTAGGTCAGTCAGCAGGTAGGTGAGCCAGCGAAGCTCCTGTGCAGCCATGGCCCCGGCGTAGATCTCAGCCTCACAATTGGAGCCGAGAACAGAAGACGAGCGAGTAGCCCGCCACGAAACAGAGCCGGAACCAAGACTGAAGGTGTAACCCTGTGACGACCGCTGCGTAGCCTGGTCGTCAGCCCAAGAAGCGTCCGCGTGCCCAGTGAGGACCACTGGACTCCGCCCTCCAAGCACTAGCCCCATGCCCGACGTACTGCACAAGTAGCGCAACACCCTCTTCGCTGCAGCCATGTGCTCTGGTCAGTGTCTCCCAGGAGCAACATAGCGTGCAAGAATGCTAAGAGGGTATGCAAGGTCAGATCGTGTGCAGGTCATCAGGTACATGAGGCAGCCAACAAGCTCTGGGTACGGGCCACTCGACTCTACGGACTCATCCGAAGGCAGAGCTGAGAGCGAGTGGCGAGTAGACAGAGGTGTGGCCTGAGGCGAGGAGTACGTGAAGCCGAAGCGCTGAAGGACCTGCTGCACCATGTGTGACTGAGTCAAGGTAATGGTGCGGCGTGCTCTGTCCCGGGTGATCTGCAAGCCAAGGTAGCTGCGCAGTTCACCCAGGTCTGTCCACGTGTGTCTCTTCAGCAGCTCGGACTTCACGTGGGCGAGTCCAGCAGTGTCAGCTGTGGCAAAGACCAAGTCGTCGACGTACACAAGGATGTAGAACGGCGGCAGAGAGGTGTCGGTGCGCAGAAACAACGACGGGTCAGCAGTAGAGGGAGCAAACCCAAGAGCCGCAAGCGTAGTCCTCAGTGTGTCGTGCCACTCGCGCGGTGCCTGGCGGAGACCATAGACTGGCCGTCGGAGGCTCCACTGGGTGCCAGGAGGGAAAGTCCCAGTGAAGCCAGGTGGACGGCGCAGCCAGACCTCCTCGTGCAGGCTACCCTGCAGGAAAGCAGTGCTGAAGTCAAGGGAGTGAAGCTCGTAGTCACGCTGAGCGGCTATGTGTAGCAGCACCCGAAGAGTGGTCATCTTCGGGGTGGGAGAGAAGGTCTGAAAGTAGTCAACTCCCTGCCGCTGACTGAAGCCACAAGCCACGTACCGCGCCTTGAAGACAGGTGGAGAGCCCGGCGGCCGCTTCACCCTGAAGATCCACATGCCACTGACGATGTTCGCCAGAGGAGGAGGAACAGCCTCAATGTAGGTGCCTGTGGATTTCCAGGAAGCCATCTCTGCATCCATAGCTGCCGGCCACTGAGAGGAGTAGGGACCCTCTACGGCCTCCGCGTAAGAGCGCGGAGTCGGGATGTCTAGTGCATCCGGGTCTCCCTCAGAGGTAAGCAGTACGGACGCGAGATGAGGTGAAGCAGCAGCCAGGCACTAGAACTCCTCCTGCCTGTCCTCAAGGACGTCTGTGCCAAGAGCACACTCACCCCCGACGGACGGAGGACAGACAGACGCAGACTCAGCAACAAGACTAGCAGCGTAGTCTAGACGACAGCGAGCAGCAAAGTCGACGAGCTCAGCAACAAGAGCAGACGCAGCAGTGGACTAAAAAGAGGGGTCAGTGACGACAGTAGCAAGGAGACGCGTGACGGTAGGACTGGCAGCACGAAGAGAGTCCGACTGCGGGTCGGCAAGCGCAGGAAGAGAGGACCCAGGAGGAGAAGGCAAAGGGACACGCAGAGGAGCTGTGGACGGACGCAGAGACATCCGGTGCGTGCCAGGGACAGGAGGAGGACGCTGACGCGAACCGCGACCACTAGCGCGAGCAGCACGAACAGGCGACGCGGGACGAGACGCAGGCTCACGACGCTCAGCAAGACCTCCAGTAGGACCAGTGTAAGGAGAGGGAGCAGGCAGTGGGGAGGCGGGCGGTAACTGTGACTGTGACTGGACAGGCTGTGGACACTCTAAGGGAGGAGGAGGACCAGTAGAAGGCGGGAGACCAAGAACCTGCTGAAGGAGCGGAACGAAGTACGGCCGAGGCCGCGCGGCGACTTTAGACACAGCAGGGACAACACCAGCACCCTCAGCGGCAGCACCAGCGCCAACAACACCTCCAGCTGCAGGACCTCCATCAGTACCAGCAGCACCCGAAGCAGGACCACCGCCAAGACTGACAGCAGTAGCCTCAGCGCCAGCACCCTCAGCAGCTCCAGCTCCAGTCATACCCGTAGGCCCAGCAGCTCCAGCACTCCCAGGACGAGCACCTCCGGGACCAGCGGCACTAGCACCCTCAGCGGCCGAAGAAGCTCCAGCTCCAGCAGTACGCCTCCAGCGCCGGGCAAACCACTCGCGCAGCTCCTGTGGAGTAAGGGGCTCCCGCCGAGACGAAGCACCCGGAGAACCTCCAGGCCCAGCACTGCCAGACGCCACACGAGTAGGTTCAGCGGCCGCTTGCTCCGCACCACCAGGCTCAGTAGGTCCAGACGCAGCACCCCCAGGCTCAGCACCTCCTGACGTAGCACCCCCAGGCTCAGCACCCCCAGTCGTAGCACCCCCAGGCTCAGCACCCCCAGTCGCAGTACCCCCAGGCTCAGCACCCCCAGTCGTAGCACCCCCAGGCTCAGCACCCCTAGTCGCAGCACCCCCAGACTCAGCACCCCCAGGCTCAGCACCCCCGCGCGCAGCACCCCCAGAGTCAGCAGCAACCTCGACCGGCTCGACTGCGTCTACCTGGGACACACCTGAAGGGGCAGGACCCTGAGGGGGGAGGGGGTCTACCGGGGGGGGACCTGGCACAAGGAAGTGCGGTGGCAGGGGGAGGGAAGGAGTGCGGTAGGGGAAGAGGCGGTAGTAGGGGACTGACTCGTCGAACGTGACGTCCTGGGAGGACAGAACACGACGAGAGGTGGGGTGGTAGAACTGCCACCCAGGGGCGTCAGGGGGGAAGCCAAGGAAGACATAGGGAGCAGCACGAGGGGACAGCTTGTCCGCAGACAAGTCGCGGACAAACGCCCGAGATCCCCAGATACGGAACGCAGACGCATCGCCGACCTTCCCCGTCCACAGCAAGGCTGGGGAGGTCTCCGGCCTGGAGACCCTGGGGTGAAGGTTGAGCTGATGCGCCGCGTACCGAACCGCAAACGGCCACAGAAAATGGGGAGCAGCCGCATGCATCATGGACGTACGAGCGACGTCCATGACCATGCCAATGCGGCGCTCAGCAATCCCATTTTGTTGTGGAGAGTCCGGAAGCGTAAAGGTCTGGCAGATGCCTCGCGCACGACAGTAGGCTCGCAGAAGGCCAGAGGAGAACTCTCCGCCTCGGTCAGAGTGCGGACGCAGAACAGGAAAGTCCGAGCCGAAGCTCCTCCTGAGCTGAAGACGAGCTGCGCGGATCCAGTCGATCAACACCTCAGTGACATCACCCTTGCTGCGCAAGGGGAAGACTGTGGTGTAACGCGAGTAGTCGTCAACCACCAGCAGGAAGTAGCGCTCGTGACCCTGTCCACGAACGCGGGCTAGGCCCCACACGTCCATGTGAAGCGTCTGCAGCGTGGCCTCTGTCGGGGGAAACTGAGAGGAGTGAGGGGCAGCCCGGAGCCGCCCCTCGACACAGGGGACACAGGAAGGACCAGGCCCCGGAGGAAGGGGAGGGAGGGACCGGGGAAGACCAGAGACAAGGACACGGGAAGCCATGCCTCGGAGACGAGGCAGGGAGAGGTGACCAAGACGGTGGTGCCACAGGAGAGTCTCGTGAGACAGGAGGCGACACGAGCAGGGGGCAGACTCAGGACCAGACCTGGACGCTGCAACAAACACCTGACCCGACGCAGATTCTTGGCCAGAAGCAGGAGGGGACCCAGTGGTCAGGGTGTAGAGGCTCGACCCCGGCCGACGCGTAAAGGTGGCCAGGTGCCGGCCCGTGCGAGCGTCCGAGCAGTGGGTCACCCGCTGACTCGCAGGAGTAAACTGGTGAACCCCCGTATCCTGCAGGTCAGCACCACTCACCAAGTTCGTCGAGAACGAGGGGAGGTAAAGACCAGACAAGGTGCCAGAGGGGGCAGCCGGGCACGGGAGGATAGTGGAGAAGTGAGAGAGGACAGGACCCCCAGAGGGGTCTGCCAGGGAGACTGCAACCGGCCGACCAAGCGGCGTGAGTGTGGTGCGGTCTCGAAAGAAGGAGCGACAAGCCCCTGAGTCAAGTGTGAAGGTGAGGGAGGCCGAAGCCGACGTGGTACCTGAGAGTGCAGACTCACCAGCACCTGAGGGCGCAGACGCACTGGCACCTAGAGCAGCAGCCTCACCTGCACCTAGAGCAGCAGTACCAATGCCCGGGTTGGGCGGGAAACACCGGTAACAGTCACCCTCATCACTAATAGTCACAGCATACATGGCAGCAAGGATAGCATCAAAGTCAAGATCATAGATAGCTACGCCTGCCCTAGACAGCTCTCCCCAGCGGGGGATCTCACTAGCCTCCGGGAACTGCTGACGCCAAGCGTCCGTCAGGCGGCCAAAGCAGCGCTGGGTGGGGTGGGCACCCCCACACTGCTCACCCGCGCGGTCGCCGGTGCAAAGGACGTAGGTGCACGGGCCAAAACCCCCACCACGCTGACGCTGCGTGTACCACTCACGGAGCTGCTGAGGAGGGGGGATGTCCCGAGAACGCTGCTGCTGCTGCTGCTGCTGGCGCTGACCACCCCCGGAGCCGCTCCGCTGCGAAGCACCACCCCGACCAGCTCCACCTCCTCCACCACCGCCGCCTCCACCTCCGCCACCACCGCCGCCTCCGCTCCCACCGCTACCGCCGCCGCCGCCTCCGCCTCCGCTGCTGCCACCGCCACCTCCACCCCTGCCACCACTCCCACCGCCACCCCCACTCCCTCCGCCGCCTCCACCGCCACCTCCACCACCCCCGCTAGCTCCACCCGCGCCCTTGCCCCCCTTGCCCTTGCCAGAGCGGCGTCTCCCGCTAGGGGCAGACGCCGCACCGACCGACTCAAGACCAACGAGGTCGGCCGCAGCAGCAGAGGCGACAGAGGGCAACAGGGGGGAAGGGGAACACCCCTCAAAGATGGGGGTGCGAGGGTCACCACGAGAGGCTCCTGCAGCGACTATGCTCTTCTCCGCTGCTAGGACGGCCTTCTCTAGGAGGTCAACAGTGAGAGTGGTGGGACAGACTGAGAGGAAGTGGTCCCTGACTACGCGAAGGGAGTCAGGGAGGCGGGTGACTATATAATAGAGAGTGATGTACATGGGGGGGGGGTTCTTGGCGCAGAATTCAGCAGGCAGCGCGGCGCGGTAGCGAGTGTCACCAGTGCGGAGGTGCGTAATGAGGTCAGCGACTGTGGGAAAGGCAGCAAGGTCAGGAAAGAGGTACGGTAGCATGAGGCGGCTCAGTGCAGCAGTGGCAGGGGAAGACTAGCGTGCAACTACAGCGTCGTACAAGGTCTGAGCACTCTTGTACTGACTAAAGTGCGCGCGTTCAGTGGTAGGCAGGTGGCGACGCACAGCAAGACGTGCAGCAGCATCGCGAGTGGCCCACTGGGAGCGAACAGTGGCGTCGGCATCGGCAGCAGGGGCAGGGGAAGCACCAGAGGTGAGGTCAAAGAGGGAGAGACCGTCTGCCCAATCGCACTGTAGGAAAAGCTGCAGGTCATCTACCCAAACCTCAAAGTCAATGGCTCGACCCTCAGCGTCAAAAGCGAGAACACTGGGGGTAGCCATGACAGCAGTAGACTAGCAGTACCAACTGTAGGACAGGGGCAGTGCAGTGACGGAAGCGCTGCTCTCACCAGGCAGGGCGGGCCGGGCAGCTCAGCAGTACAGCAGCACGGCAACACGGCTGCTCGGACGGCACAACAGCAACTGCGGCTCCGTGGCACTAGCGGCTCGGCTCCTCAGGCGGCTCGGGCGGCTCAGGCGGCTCGGGTGGCTCGGGCGGCTCGGGCGGCTTGGGTGGCTCGGGCTGGTCGGGCGGCTCGGGCGGCTCGGGAGAGTCGGGCGGCTCGGGCGGCTCGGGCGGCTCGGGCAGGTCGGGCGGCTCGGGTGGCTCGGGCGGTTCGGGCGGCTCGGGCGGCGCGGGCGGTGTAGGGCGGCAGGGCCGCTGGTGAAGGGGCGGCAGGGCCGCTGGGAAGGGCGGCGGGGCCGCTGAGTAGGGCGGCGGGGCCGCTGAGAAGGGCGGCGGGGCCGCTGAGAAGGGCGGCGGGGCCGCAGTAGAGCGGCGGGGTCGCAGCGAGAGGCGGCGGGGCCGCAGTGAAGGGCGGCGGGGCCGCTGCGTAGGGCGGCGGGGCCGCAGTGAGAGAGGCGGCGGGGCTGCAGTGAAGGGCGGCGGGGCCGCTGAGTAGGGCGGCGGGGCCGCAGCGAGAGAGGCGGCGGGGCCGCAGTGAAGGGCGGCTGGGCCGCTGAGACGGGCTGCAGGGCCGTTGAGACGGGCGGCGGGGCCGCTGAGACGAGCGACGGGGCTGCTGAGACGGGCGGCGGGGCCGCAGCGAAGGGCGGCGGGGCCGCAACGTGAGGCAGCGGGGCCGCAGCGAAGGGCGGCGAGGCCGCGAAGAAGGGCGGCGGGGCCGCTGAGACGGGCGGCGGGGCCGCACCGAACGGCGGCGGGGCCGCGACGAGGGGCAGCGCGGCCGCAGCGAAGGGCGGCAGGGCCGCGAAGAAGGGCGGCGGGGCCGCAATGTGGGGCGGCGGGGCCGCAGCGAAGGGCGGCGGGGCCGCTGAGAAGGGCGGCGGGGCCGCTGAGAAGGGCGGCTCGAAGAGGTGAAAAAATAGATCGATGTGGTGGGCCCTAGGCACAGTTCCCACGGGGGAACCTGCTCGATACCATGAGGAAAGTAGAACGAGAATGGAATGACTAAGGAATGGAAGTGATACAAATATGCAACCCTAGAAATATGTATCCCATATAGGCTACCCCACTATAGACTACACAATATTATAATTTGACAGCATGAATCGGAACCACGACTCGGTGGGGATGATGGTGTTCGGGCGACCTAGCACAGTCAGTAAGGGGCCCGTCTGTTACTGACTCTTCCCATTTCCCGGCTCTTTCCCGTCGTTCCTCTTCACCAGCGTTTTCTCGGGGTAGTCTGCATATTTGTGACCCGGCTTCCCGCACTTATAACACAACCCTGTGTAGGGGCGGTCTGGTGCATGGACTCCGTTGATCGTGGCCCGTTGGGTCTGGCCGCGAAAACGATTTCCCTCCCGGAAACTCGACCTCGCGTACTGCATCAGCGCGTCCGTGGATTCTGCCAACCGTGCTGCTTCCAGGAACGATGTCGGGCGGCATCGGCGCACCTCATGCTGTATCTCGTATTTAAGGCCGCTGACGTACTTGTCAAACCGCTCCGCTTCCGACATGTCGTCCACTTGGTCGGTGAGGGCCATGAACGTTGCTGTGTAGTCTTAGACAGATGCCAACTGCGACCAGGTACTCAACTTCATGCGAGCTTGTTCCGAGCCGGATATGTGCTCGAATCAATCTCGTAAGGCTGCGCCCCACTCCTTCCACGTGCGTATCTTGGTCACGCCGAATATCGGTGCTGCCACTTGATTAACTGTCGTTGAAGTCCCTGTCAGAACATATATATAGCTTATACTATTATGTAGGCTGTAGTGGGGTATCCCATAGGGGGTACAACCGGTTAGGGTTTCCTATTTGTACTCACTTCATTCATAGTTCATTCATTCTCGTTCTATTCTCAACATGGTATCGAGCAGGTTCCCCCGTGGGAACTGTGCTTAGGGCCCACCACCTTTAAACTTTTTTTCTGCCCGGAGCGCGCTCCGGGCCCTCGCTTTCACTTTTTTTTTCGGCCTGCCCTGCGGCCCCTAGTCACCCGCGCGCGCCCGTTCAGGCCCCTAGCCGCCCACGCGCCGCCCGTCCCGGCCCCTAGCTGCCCACGCGCCGCCCGTTCAGGCCCCTAGCCGCCCGCGCGCGCCTGTTCAGGCCCCTAGCCGCCCACGCGCCGCCCGTTTCGGCCCTTAGTCGCCCGCGCGCCGCCTGTCCCGGCCCCTAGCCGCCCGCTGGCCGCCTGTCCCGGCCCCTCGACGCCCGCGCGCCGCCGTCCCGGCCCCTAGCCGCCCGCTGGCCGCCCGTCCCGGCCTCTCGACGCCCGCGCGCCGCCCGTCCCGGCCCCTGATCGCCCGCGCGCCGCCCGTCCCGGCCCCTAGCCGCCCGCTGGCCGCCCGTCCCGGCCCCTTGACGCCCGCGCGCTGCCCGTCCCGGCCCCTAGCCGCCTGCTGGCCGCCCGTCCCGGCCCCTAGCCGCCCGCTGGCCGCCCGTCCCGGCCCCTCGACGCCAGCGCGCCGCCGTCCCGGCCCCTAGCCGCCCGTTGGCCGCCCGTCCCGGCCCCTCGACGCCCGCGCGCCGCCGCCCCGGCCCCTAGCCGCCCGCTGGCCGCCCGTCCCGGCCTCTCGACGCCCGCGCACCGCCCGTCCCGGCCCCTGATCGCCCGCGCGCCGCCCGTCCCAGCCCCGGGCCGCCCTGTGTCGCTGACAGCCCGAGCCGCCCGAGCCGCCAGCGCCGCCCGAGCCGCCCGAGCCGCCCTCGCCGCCCGAGCCGCCCGAGCCGCCTGCACCGCCTGAGGAGCCAAGCCGCTGGTCCTGAGGAGCTGCTGTTGCTGCTGAGCCGGTTGAGCTGCTGTGTTGCTGTACTGCTGTGCTACTGCGCTGCCCGACCCGTCCTGTCTGGTGAGACCTTCTACTGCTGTCATGGCTACCCCTAGTGTCCTAGCTTTTGACGCTGAGGGTCGCGCCATTGACTTTGAGGTCTGGGTCGACGACCTGCAGCTGTTCTTACAGTGCGACAGAGCAGACGGCCTTTCTCTCTTTGACCTCACTTCTGGTGCCTCTCCTGCCCCTGCTGCTGATGCTGATCCCACTGTGCGCTCTCAGTGGGCCACCCGCGATGCTGCTGCACGTCTTGCTGTGCGTCGCCACCTCCCTACCTCTGAGCGCGCGCACTTTAGTCAGTACAAGAGTGCTCAGACCTTGTACGACGCTGTAGTTGCGCGCTACTCCTCCCCTGCCACTGCTGCACTGAGCCGTCTCATGCTTCCCTACCTCTTTCCTGACCTCTCTGCCTTTCCCACTGTCGCTGACCTCATTACGCACCTCCGCACTAGTGACACTCGCTACCGCGCCGCCCTTCCTGCTGAGTTCTGCGCTAAGAACCCCCCCCCCATGTACATCACTCTCTACTACGTAGTCGCACGCCTCCCTGACTCTCTTCGCGTAGTCAGGGACCACTTTCTCGCAGTCTGTCCCACCACCCTCACCGTCGACGTCCTCGAGAAGGCCCTCCTCGCAGCGGAGAAGAGCATAGTCGCTGTAGGAGCTTCTCGTGGTGACCCTCGCACCCCCATCTTTGAGGGGTGCTCTCCTTCCCCCTTGCTGCCCTCTGTTGCCTCTGCTGCTGCTGCCGACCTGCTTGGTCTTGAGTCGGTCGGCGCGGCGTCTGCCCCTAGTGGGAAACGTCGCTCTGGCAAGGGCAAGGGGGGCAAGGGCGCGGGTGGAGCTGGAGGGGGCGGTGGCGGTGGCGGCGGAGGCGGCGGAGGGAGCGGGGGTGGCGGCGGGAGTGGTGGAGGGGGTGGTGGTGGTAGTAGTGGCAGCGGCGGAGGAGGCGGCGGTGGTGGCGGCAGCGGTGGTGGTGGCGGCAGTGGTGGCGGTGACGGTGGGGGAGGCGGCGGCGGAGGAGGCGGTGGTGGCGGAGGAGGTGGAGCTGGTCGGGGCGATACCCAGCAGCGGAACGGCAGTGGTGGTGGTCAGCGCTCGCAGCAGCAGCAGCAGCAGCGTTCGCGCGACATTCCTCCGCCCCAGCAGCTCCGTGAGTGGTACACTCGACGTCAGAGGGGTGGGGGTACTGGTCCTTGTACCTACGTCCTTCGCTCTGGCGACCGCGCGGGTGAGCAGTGTGGGGGTGTCCACCCCACCCAGCGCTGCTTTGGCCGCCTGACGGACGCTTGGCGTCAGCAGTTCCCCGGGGCTGGTGAGATCCCTCGCTGGGATGAGCTTCTTAGGGCTGGTGTAGCGATCTTTGATCTTGATTTTGATGCTATCCTTGCTGCTATGTATGCTGTGACTATTAGTGAGGAGGGTGACTGTTATCGGTGTTTCCCGCCCGACCCGGGCATTGGTACTGCTGCGCTAGGTGCTTGTGAGGCTGCTGCTCTAGGTGCCAGTGCGTCTGCGCTCTCAGGTGCCGGTGAGACTGCGCTCTCAGGTACTGCGTCGCCTTCGTCCTCCCTCACTTTCACACTTGACTCCGGGGCTTCTCGCTCCTTCTTTCGAGACCGCACCACCCTCACGCCGCTTGGCCGGCCGGTTGCGGTCTCCCTGGCTGACCCCTCTGGGGGTCCTGTCCTCTCTCACTTCTCCACTGTCCTCCCGTGTCCGGCTGCCCCCTCGGGCACCCTGTCTGGTCTGTACCTTCCCTCGTTCTCGACGAACTTGGTGAGTGGTGCGGACCTACAGGATGCGGGGGTTCACCAGTTCACTCCTGCGAGTCAGCGGGTGACCCACTGCATAGACGCACGCACAGGCCGGCACCTGGCCACGTTCTCGCGTCGGCCGGGGTCGAGCCTCTACACCCTGACCACTACGTCTCCTCCTGTCCCTGCGTCTGGTCAGGTAGCTGCGTCAGGTCAGGTGTTTGCTGCTGCGTCCCGGTCAGGTCCTGAGTCTGCCCCCTGTTCGTGTCGCCTCCTGTCTCACGAGACTCTCCTGTGGCACCACCGTCTGGGCCACCCCTCCTTGCCCCGTCTTCGGAGCATGGCTTCCCGTGTCCTTGTCTCTGGTCTTCCCCAGTCTCTCCCTCCCCTTCCTTCCGGACCAGGACCTTCCTGTGTCCCCTGTATCGAGGGGCGCCTCCGGGCTGCTCCTCACTCCTCCCAGTTCCCCCCGACAGAGGCTCCTCTGCAGACGCTTCACATGGACGTGTGGGGCCCAGCCCCCGTCCGTGGGCAGGGTCACGAGCGCTACTTCCTTTTGGTTGTTGACGACTACTCGCGTTACACCACAGTCCTCCCCTTGCGCAGCAAGGGTGCTGTCACTGAGGTGCTGATCGACTGGATCCGCGAGGCTCGTCTCCAGCTCAGGAGGAGCTTCGGCTCGGACTTTCCTGTTCTGCGTCTGCACTCGGACAGAGGCGGGGAGTTCTCCTCTCGCCTTCTGCGAGACTACTGTCGTGCACGGGGGATCCGCCAGACCTTCACGCTTCCGGACTCTCCACAGCAAAATGGGATTGCTGAGCGCCGCATTGGCATGGTCATGGATGTCGCTCGTACGTCCATGATGCATGCGGCTGCCCCCCATTTCTGTGGCCGTTTGCGGTGAGGTACGCGGCGCATCAGCTCAACCTTCACCCCAGGGTCTCTCGGCCCGCGATGTCCCCAGTGTTACTATGGACGGGGAAGGTTGGCGATGCGTCTGCGTTCCGTGTCTGGGGATCTCGGGCGTTTGTCCGCGACTTGTCTGCAGACAAGCTGTCCCCTCGTGCTGCTCCCTGTGTCTTCCTTGGCTTCCCCCCTGACGCTCCAGGGTGGCAGTTCTACCACCCCTCCTCTCGTCGTGTTCTGTCCTCCCAGGACGTCACGTTCGACGAGTCAGTCCCCTTCTACCGCCTCTTCCCCTACCGCACTCCTTCCCTTCCCCCACCACCGGACTTCCTTGTGCCGGTTCCCCCCCCGGTAGACCCCCCCCCCCCTCAGGTTCCTGCCCCCTCAGGTGTGTCCCAGGTAGACGCAGTTGACCCGGTCGAGGTTACTGGTGACTCTGGTGCTGCTGCGGGTGCTGAGCCTGGGGGTGCTGACTCTGGGGGTGCTGTGCGCGGGGGTGCCGAGCCTGGGGGTGCTACTGCGGAGGGTGCTGGGCCTGGGGGTGCTGACTCTGGGGGTGCTGTGCGCGGGGGTGCCGAGCCTGGGGGTGCTACTGCGGAGGGTGCTGAGCCTGGGAGTGCTGAGCCTGGGGGTGCTGTGCCTAGAGCTGCTGAGCTAGGGGGTGCTGCGTCTGGAGCTACTGGGCCTGGGGGTGCTGCGTCTGGGGCTGCTGAGCCTGGGGTTTCTCCTGGTGCTGCGTCTCGGCGGGAGCCCCTCTCTCCACAGGAGCTGCGCGAGTGGTTTGCTCGCCGCTGGAGGCGTGCTGCTGGAGCTGGAGCTTCTTCGACTGTCGAGGGTGCTGGTGCCGCCGGTCCCGGAGCTGCTGGGCCTGCGGGTCCTACTGGAGCTGGGGCTGCCGAGGGTGTTGGTGCTGAGACTACTGCTGTCTGTCCTCGCGGTGGTTCTCCTGCTGGTGCTGCTGGAGGTCCAGCCGCTGGAGGTGTTGGTGGCGCCGGTGCTGCCGCTGAGGGTGCTGGTGCTGTCCCTGCTGAGTCTGGAGCTGCCGCGCGGCCTCGACCGTACTTCGTTCCGCTCCTGCAGCAGGTTCTTGGTCTTTCTCCTCCGGTAGAGTGTCCCCATCCTGTCCAGTCGCAGTCACTGTTGGAGCCTTCCTCCCCTCTACCTGCTCCCTCTCCTTACACTGGTCCTACTGGAGGTCTTGCTGAGCGACGTGAGCCTGCGTCTCGTCCCGCGTCGCCTGTTCGTGCTGCTCGCGCTAGTGGTCGCGGTTCGCGTCAGCGTCCTCCTCCTATCCCTGGCACGCACCGGATGTCTCTGCGTCCGTCCACTGCTCCTCTGCGTGCCCCTTTGCCTTCTCCTCCTGAGTCCTCTCTTCCTGCGCTTGCCGACCCTCAGTCGGACTCCCTTCGTGCTGCCAGTCCTACTGTCACGCGTCTGCTTGCCACTGTCGTCACTGACCCCTCGTTTGAGTCCACTGCTGCGTCTGCTCTTGTCGCTGAGCTCATCGAATTTGCTGCTCGCTGTCGCCTAGACTACGCTGCTAGTCTTGTTGCTGAGTCTGTGTCTGTCTGTCCTCCGTCCGTCGGGGGTGAGTGTGCTCTTGGCACGTACGTCCTAGAGGACAGGCAGGAGGAGTTACAGTGTCTGGCTGCTGCTTCACCTCATCTCGCGTCTGTACTGCTTGCTCCTGAGGGAGACCCGGATGCACTAGACATCCCGACTCCGCGCTCTTTCGCGGAGGCCGTAGAGGGTCCCTACTCCTCTCAGTGGCAGGCAGCTATGGATGCAGAGATGGCTTCCTGGAAATCCACAGGCACCTACGTGGACGCGGTTCCCCCTCCTGGGGCGAACATCGTCAGTGGCATGTGGATCTTCAGGGTGAAGCGGCCGCCGGGCTCTCCACCTGTCTTCAAGGCGCGGTACGTCGCTCGTGGCTTCAGTCAGCGGCAGGGAGTTGACTACTTTCAGACCTTCTCTCCCACCCCGAAGATGACCACTCTTCGGGTGCTGCTGCACATAGCCGCTCAGCGCGACTACGAGCTTCACTCTCTCGACTTCAGCACCGCGTTCTTACAGGGTAGCCTGCACGAGGAGATCTGGCTGCGCCGTCCACCTGGCTTCACTGGGACCTTCCCTCCTGGCACCCAGTGGAGCCTCCGACGGCCAGTCTACGGTCTCCGCCAGGCACCACGTGAGTGGCACGACACACTGAGGACTACGCTTGCGGCTCTTGGGTTTGCTCCTTCTACTGCTGACCCGTCGCTGTTTCTTCGCACCGACACTTCACTGCCGCCGTTCTACATCCTCGTGTACGTCGACGACTTGGTCTTTGCCACAGCGGACACTGCTGGACTCGCCTACGTGAAGTCCGAGCTGCTGAAGAGACACACGTGCACAGACCTGGGTGAACTGCGCAGCTACCTTGGCTTGCAGATCACTCGGGACAGAGCACGCCGCACCATTACCTTGACTCAGTCACACATGGTGCAGCAGGTCCTTCAGCGCTTCGGCTTCACGTACTCCTCGCCTCAGGCCACTCCTCTGTCTACCCGCCACTCACTCTCAGCTCT
The DNA here is from genome assembly GCA_948144175.1 of Closterium sp. NIES-65. Taxonomy (NCBI): domain Eukaryota; kingdom Viridiplantae; phylum Streptophyta; class Zygnematophyceae; order Desmidiales; family Closteriaceae; genus Closterium; species Closterium sp. NIES-65. Next base: position 5,367,150 of record CANXME010002275.1, on the reverse strand, counting down.
GCCTTCGGATGAGTCCGTAGAGTCGAGTGGCCCGTACCCAGAGCTTGTTGGCTGCCTCATGTACCTGATGACCTACACACGACCTGACCTTGCATACCCTCTGAGCATTCTTGCACGCTATGTTGCTCCCGGGAGACACCGACCAGAGCACATGGCTGCAGCGAAGAGGGTATTGCGCTACCTGTGCAGTACGTCGGGCATGGGGCTAGTGCTTGGAGGGCGGAGTCCAGTGGTCCTTACAGGTCACGCGGACGCTTCTTGGGCTGACGACCAGGCTACGCAGCGGTCGTCACAGGGTTACACCTTTAGCCTTGGTTCCGGCTCTGTCTCGTGGCGGGCTACTCGTTCGTCTTCGGTTCTCAGCTCCAGCTGTGAGGCTGAGATCTACGCAGGGGCCATGGCTGCACAGGAGCTTCGCTGGCTCACCTACCTGCTGACTGACCTTGGAGAGCCGCCTCGTTCTCCTCCAGTGCTGTACGTAGACAACAAGGCCATGCTGGCCTTGTGTCGAAAGCAGCGTCTGGAGCACAGAACGAAGCACATTGCTCTTCACTACTTCCTTGCTCGTGAGCTACAGCAGCGTGGACAGTTGCGGCTTGTGTACGTGGCCTCTGAGGCCAACACTGCTGATGTGTTCACCAAGGCACTCGCGCCTTGTGACCATCAGCGCTTCTGCACCCAGCTGGGTCTTGTGCCTGTCTTGCCTCACTTGCTCTCCTCTTGACTTTACTTGTACTGTGACATATATATACCTGCTCTTGCTTGTCTAGCTTTATATATATGTCTGTACTCTTGCATGTGAACTGGCCTTTGGCCTTGCTCTTGTGCTCGGACTGTGTGGTGACTTTGTGATCCACCCTGAGTTTTGCTTTGCTTTGCTTGACTGGTCTTGTGACCCCTTGTTCTCCCCCACTTTGCCTATGGGGGTGTGTCAGAACATATATATAGCTTATACTATTGTGTAGGCTGTAGTGGGGTATCCCATAGGGGGTACAACCGGTTAGGGTTTCCTATTTGTACTCACTTCATTCATAGTTCATTCATTCTCGTTCTATTCTCAACAGTCCCGTCTGCCGCATGTGTCACACATGTCGGGGTCCCCGTGTCCAAGGTTCGGCGCCACCACTCAAGCGCTGCGCCTCGAAGGAGAGAAACCGCGTAATTAATACGCGTGGCATCGTCGTTCACGCCTGCTGCAGTGAACAAGACTTCAACGCCGAAAAGCCACCCCTTCACTGTAGTAGTCTTGTCCATAGGGTTGAACGGGGGCGGGTTGACGGGTTTAATCTTGATCGTTGTTACTGCAATTGGCATCGCTGCCGCTCGCTGCCTATCGTCTTCTTCGAAATCACGTGTGAGCGCGTCCAACGGGTTGCTCACCGCTTGACTGTTGCCCTCGCCTTCTTCATCGGGCGACTCCTGACGCGCTTCACCTCGCGTCTGGCGTAGCTTGGCGTTTTCTCCTCGTAGTGTTGTCACTTCTGCCGATAGAGTCTGCACTGTTGTCTGTAGCTCTGCCATTTGCGCCAGCATCTTGTTCAATGTCTCCTGGTCCATGAGTCGCACACTTCGTCTGGTGGGCAGAGGGGTATCCGTGGCCCTCTGGTGAGTGGAAAACTCGAACTATCGGAGTCGAGCAGGATTGAATTAACAAGCCTTGCAGCCAACCGTCGTGTAGTCCACTATACCGACCACACCCGTGCCACCAAACTACCCTCGAAAAGCGGGGTGAACTAAGAAAGTAGCTCTGATACCAGGTGTTATGAGTTGTAAAAGAGAGTGCGCGGAATAACGAATAACGAAGATGTGACTCAATGAACTGACAATACAATGAAGGCACGCGCTAATATAGTGGACCAACCTAGCTAGGCGGGAACCTCGGGAACACAAGGTTGGGTGCAGGTTGGGCAAAGGAAAGGCCGAAGGCGACGCGAGGTTGCTTCGGCAGCAAGCGAAGTGGCCGAACGTGCACTTCCGAAAGTTGGGGTTGTACGGGGTTGAGTAAACCCATGTACGGTAAGGAAAAGGGTTTTTCCTTACACCACATTTCATTCAATGCAAACATTCTTGCTTGCTATTATGAGGGTACATTCCGCTGTGGACACTGTCCCAATCGATTCTACCACACTGCATCGTCCCACACCGAATTACACCCTAGTTTCAAACATTGTCGAAATTTTCGCGTCTCAGGTTTAGTTCGGTTCGGAGCGGTACACTCGATTGGGACACTTTCGATTGGGACAGTGTCCACAGCAGAATGTACCCTGACATGTTCGTCAACACTTCCTCCCCGAAACAACCATACACAGTAACCACAGGGTGAACAGTACAGCCAATCCATTGTATTGCACTTGTCCTAAACTTGCTGTGCCTTAAATCCATGCAAGCACAACAAACATGCAGGTACCAACCACTTCTAAGCATGAACACCAAAGCACCGGGATAGGAACTCAGGCATACCAGAAGTCAGGAATGAATAGCAGAATTCGGGTGCGGATATCAAGTCAACGCAAAGTTGATTCAATCAATCGTTGCGTAGAATCATTGCGTGAAATCATTGCATGGAACCATTGCGTGGAAATCATTGCGTCTACTCATGCTGACTCTGGCTCCTTGTCAATATGTCGGCAACCAACTCTTCAGACAATCGCCCCGTTTTCTGCTCACGAATCAGGGGGGTGGGGGTGAAACAATGATAGCAGAAATCAGGTATGAATGTCAGGGACAGGGTTCATTGTTAATTCATTGGATGGGCTTATGCTGACTCCGACTCAGACAATCGCCCCCTTCTCTACGGGCGCATCAAGGGGGTGGGGTGCGGTTGGGTGGGGTGGGAACAATAATAGCAGTTTTAAGGCATGAATTAGACAGGTCATGACATGCTATTTAACATCTTAACAGAAATAGCCTGAAATGTCAGTCCGACACACGGTGACATGGTGCCATGGAATAGCACGATGGTGACATGTCCGAGAGACATGGTGCCGTGGAATGAAATGTTGTGACAAAAACTGTGGCACTGTTCCATACCTGGAAATGCCTCATGTGGAGGATCGGCAAGTAGCCCAGGTCCGCCACCGTGCCCGGACCAAGAGGCTCGGCGAACTTGTCAGGCTCGTAGGGTGCCAGGCGCGTACGAGCATCGTCTTGACCCAGCATGTGGCACACAGACATGAGGGCGTCTAGGGAGTTCATCTGGAGGAGAAGCGGAGAGGGAAATAATGAAGAGGGATGGAGTGAGAACTAGACACGCAAAACGGGCATGAGAGCATCAGCTTGACCCAGCATGTGATAGACAGACAGACATGAGGGCGTCTAGGGAGTTCATCTGGAAGAGTCACATGCAAACCCAACGGAAATGGGAGGTATGGAGAGGGATACAGTGAGATGAGAACCACACAAGCAAATGAAGGGTTCCAGAGAATCGACTTGACCCAGCATGTGGCAGACAGACATGAGAGCGTTTAGGGAGTTCATCTGAGGTGAAAGAGAGAGGGTGGGAGTGATAAAGGGAGATAACATGAGAACATCATGAGGCATGAGATGTTGACTTTTGAGTCGACTCAAACATCATGAGGCATGAGATGGTGACTTTTGAGTCGACTCAAACATCATGAGGCATGAGATGGTGACTTTTGAGTCGACTCAAACATCATGAGGCATGAGATGTTGACTTTTGAGTCGACTCAAACATCATGAGGCATGAGATGGAAGTGCTTGACCCAGCATGTGGCACACAGACATCACGGCGTCTGGAGAGTTCATATGGAAGAAAAACGGGAGAGGGGAATAATGAAGAGGGATAAAGTGAGAACCACACACAAAAAGGGCATGAGAGCATTGTCTTGACCCAGCATGTGGCACACAGACATCACGGCGTCTGGAGAGTTCATATGGAAGAAAAACGGGAGAGGGGAATAATGAAGAGGGATAAAGTGAGAACCACACACAAAAAGGGCATGAGAGCATTGTCTTGACCCAGCATGTGGCACACAAACATCACGGCGTCTGGAGAGTTCATATGGAAGAAAAACGGGAGAGGGGAATAATGAAGAGGGATAAAGTGAGAACCACACACAAAAAGGGCATGAGAGCATTGTCTTGACCCAGCATGTGGCACACAGACATCAGGGCGTCTGGAGAGTTCATATGGAAGAAAAACGGGAGGGGGGAAATGGAAGTATGGGAGAGGGATGAATGAGAAACTAATCCCGAGAACATGGTGTGTACGTTTTTCCCCCGGGTCTTGAATTCCTCCGATTATGACTCCCACTCCTCCGAGTATGAACTAGCCGGAATAAGACGCAGATGCCCATATGTGTGTGAATAAGGGCATGAGGAAGCCTTGACGCTGCCACCAGTGTTGTATGCATGTGTGTATTTCCCAGCATTCTCTCAACCCCCCTTCTCCTCCTACTATTTCCTCATCCTCCCATCCCTCCCTTTCCTCTCACACTCATGTACGGACACAACACAAAACACACCCCACAGGCGCAGGGCAACATTCTCCCCCTTCCAGGCGCAGGGCAACATTCTCCCCCTTCCAGGCGCAGGGCAACATTCTCCCATTCCACAAGCATGTGTGTGCTTCCCGTGATTGAAGAAGGGTTTTGAGACGTCTCAAAACCCTTCTTCAATCAAGCATGTGTGTGCTTCCCCCACTCCTCCCATTCCACAAGCATGTGTGTGCTTCCCCCACTCCTCCCATTCCACAAGCATGTGTGTGCTTCCCCCACTCCTCCCATTCCACAAGCATGTGTGTGCTTCCCGTGATTGAAGAAGGGTTTTGAGACGTCTCAAAACCCTTCTTCAATCAAGCATGTGTATGCTTCCCCCACTCCTCCCATTCCACAAGCATGTGTGTGCTTCCCCCACTCCTCCCATTCCACAAGCATGTGTGTGCTTCCCCCACTCCTCCCATTTCACAAGCATGTGTGTGCTTCCCCCACTCCTCCCATTCCACAAGCATGTGTGTGCTTCCCCCACTCCTCCCATTCCACAAGCATGTGTGTGCTTCCCCCACTCCTCCCATTCCACCCATCCCCCTCACGCCTCTCACATTATCATGTACGGGCACAAGGCACAGCCGCAAAGAGGCGTAGCACCCTTCTCATCCCATTCCTCTATGCGTCTTCTCCCCGTTCCCATTCTTTTAAGCTTCATACTCACCTTCATACTACTCACCTTCATACTAATCACCTTCATACTAATCACCTTCATACTAATCACCTTCATACTAATCACCTTCATACTACTCACCTTCAAATACAGCTCCCCGTAACAGAGCACCCATCTCCCTCTGTGCATGTGTCCCCACACCCCCAACACCCCCCACACCCCCCATTCCCCCCATAAAGCACAATCCCCCCGCCCCCTAGAGTCAAGTCACCTTCATGTAGGGGCACGATGCACAGCCCCCAGTAACAGAGCACCCCTCCCCGCCTTTCACGCCTGGCACCACTGGCAGCATCGCTGCTGCCACTGACCCTGCTGCCTTGCCGTTGCCCCCACTGCCACTGCTGCTGTTGTTTCCCACATCCTCCTTAGTAGAAGCAACTGCTGAGCTGTCTACAGGAAACACTATCTCTACTTCCACATCAGCGGCACCATCAGAACCGCTCTCAACCTTCGCCAATTCGTCCTGCACCGCTTGCACAATACTGGTAACCATCCCTGTCTCCGTCCCAAGAACAAACTGTAACCTCTCCCCTTCGTAACCCCTCTCCAACGCCTCCCTCGTTCGGGCAGTTACGAAATCCAGAATGTTTTGCGTTGACCCAACAGTGCCGCGGCCCCTTGCACGCGCCTCCATTGCCAATGCAAACATTTCTCCGGGCACCTCGAAATGTGCGGTGTGGAAAGCGTCGGAGTATGCCGCCCGGAGCCGCGAAACAACCTCTTGCCCGAACATGTCATGGACAATGCAGGCACCTTCCTGGAAGTATCTAATCTGGGGCAGGAGCGCGCGGAGCGAGGCTTGGGTGTGGTCTGGGTGAAGCAACCGAACCTCATCGTCAGGTACGGTGGAGAGCTGCTGAAGCATCTCGACCAGGTTCGCTCCCATGTACGTGTCTGGTCCGTACCAAAGGGTCAGGTCCGGAACTTGGGCAAAAGCCTGGCGTGGTTTTAACATGTGCCAGGATGGTGGGAAAAGGAGAAAACAGGGTGGGGTGGGGGGGATGGGGATGAATGGAGGAGAAGAGGGAGTTTTGATATGCAGCTTCACCAGAATTCTAGAACGAGAATGGCAATGAAAAGGAAAATGACGGCTGGACACACGAAGTGAGGAGAAGGAGGGGAAAGAAGGGGGGAGAGAACCAAGGAACGAGGGGTGAGGACAAGGAAAAGGAGGACCAGACGGGAGGGAGGGGGAGTAAGGAAGGGAGGGAGGGAAGGGTGGGTGAGTGTGGAGGGAGATGAAGGGCGGGCGGGTGGTAGAGGTTGGTTAAATAGGGAACCATGTTCCTTGTTTTAGCAGCTATTTTGTCGTTTAGATACGCTTCAAAATGAGCTTATCATCACGTGGTTGACTTAGCTACCATAATCCTCGTTTTGATACCTGTTGCATCGTTTCAAGACGTCTCAAAACAAGCTCATTATCATGTAGTTAAGGAAGGTAAATTGTTCCTTGCTTTAGCACCCTTATTTTACCACCCAACGTTCATGTGCTGCCAGCCAGAACTCCCTGTGTCACCCACCGTTCTCCTTGAAAAACCAGCGGCACACCTGCAAAACGGTCTGCACCACGTTGGACAACGTGCGTTATATGAATGACACGCCGTTGACAGCATACCGGTGACGGTTGCTTACCTGCAATACGGTCTGCACCACGTTTGAGGACGTGCACGAGATAGTCGGCACCGCATGATGCGCCACGGCTTTAACACCACTGCACACACCACACTCGCATGCTTCAATGCCATATTGACCACACTGCACCACACTGCACCACCTGGACAGCATACCGGTCACACTGGCTTACCTGCAATACGGTCTGCACCACGTTCGACGACGTGCACGAGATAGTCGGCACCGCATGATGCGCCACGGCTTTGGTATCCAGCGCCGTGTTGATATAGATCACGTGCAGCGACTTGGGCACCGTCGACGCCTCCTTAAGATACCTCTCGTACGCGTCGCTCCGCGCCGCGTCCGCCAACGAGCACCCGATGGGGGACGCCGCCATTCGAACGACCGGCACGTGGGCGAAGCCGCCCTTTTCAAGCACGCACCGCACGTTCTCCGCCATAAAATCCACCCCCAGGACCGCGATATAGTCACACCCCTCCTGCGCCATCTTGAGCGCCCCGTCCGCCATCACCAGCGAATCCGAGATCTTGATGTGCGGCCAGGATTTGCGCGCCGCGACCAACACGCCCTGAACTTCCGCGTCCATGTAGAAATGCGCCACGACGCCGATGCGCTTGCTAGATAGCTCGGTAACTAGCGCCGCGACTGCCGCGTCGTTTGGGCGGAGGTACTGCGCCTGGGTCACCGCGAAATCCCCGCGAGCGGTGATCGACCCGCCCCGGCCGATCACGATTGACGGTAACGGTGCCACTGACGGAGTCCGACCGAGCGACGCCGCCACGAGGGCGCGCGCGCGTTTTTGCAGGGAGAGGAGGAGGCTTACAAAGGTGGATGTGCGTACAGCGGGGGCGGCCTTAGCGGAAGATGCGCCAGCAGCGGCGGGTTTTAGGGCGGCAGTGAGGGCTTTAATTGCCGGTCCGTTGGAGTCTAACGCGAGCGCGGCGCTGACGCTGCGGCCGTTAAAGATCTCTAGGAGGAGCTGGCAAATGCCACGTGTCAAATCCGAATCGCTATCGGCCTGCAGGCGGAGCTTGAGACGGGAAAGTTCTGTGCCGTCAGTTGATGACGTGTCTTCCTCAAGTTCCACGTGGAGCCACACCTGCGCGACGCAGCCCATGACACGATTCTCACGCGCGCGCAATGCAGGCGCGGGGGGAGTTCCGCCGTTTAGCTCCCGCGCCCACTGCAACAACCGCTTCGTCCGCGCCCTACCATCTGCGGAACCGCCCCCTAAACCCTGACCCCTCTCCTCCCTCGTCTCTCCCTCTCCCTCTGCAGCAGCATCAGCAGCAGCTACAGCCTCTGCCGCTACATCATCTAGTTCCTGTGCGGCCTGAAAGACGGCAGCTTGCACGGCCTCCGCTTCCTCCCTCGCGCGACCCTCAAGCTCGCCAAGCTCCACCCGCTCGTCCAGCGACGCTTCTGCGACGCTCGCAGCAGCGGCTGCGACGTCGCTCGCCGCGGCTGCGACGTCGCTCGCCGCGGCTGCGACATGGCTCCCGGCTGCTCTCACAGACTTATTGGCCGACTCGAAATGCACGAAGCTCTGACGGGAAGCGGGAGACTCGTGAGATCGACGGGAGGCCTTCGACGTTCGACAATGGTTTTTGCGGTTTCCCCGATGCAGCACGTTGTTCCTGGAGGCTAAGTCCGCCGAGTATGCTCTTAACGAGGATACGGCGGTAGAGGTATCGTGGGATGTGAAGCTAGGAGGGGAGGTGTGGAGTGGATAAGCGGAGCGTGGAATGGAAGCATGGTTGCTGGTGGTAGGAGGAATGGGACTGGTGGTCGGTGCAACGAAAGAGGACTTGATACCTGATGCGGCCAACGGACAGGATGAAGCCATGTCAGCAAGGACTGGGGAGTGGAACTAGAGCCACGTAGAGCGTTGAAGGAGCAACGCAGGTTGACGCAGGGCGAACAATCATTAAACTCCAGCGAAAGACACCCACAATCAGCCACTCGTACTTGGCTCTGTCCGAAGGAAGACAGAGTAGAGGAACCGAGGAAGTTCGAGTTAGTCTGAAGCCGATTCCGAAGACCTTAGTTCTTGGGGCAAGCCAGATCCCCGAAGCTTTTCTCAGGAGCAGAAAAGCTGAAGTTTCAAGGCCCCAGAAGAGCTGAAGTTCTCGAGGAAGCTGTGGCCATGGTTTGCACGCATGTTGTGACACGAACGTAACCACAATCGATAGTGTCCTCGCGAAGCCTAACGACGTGATGCGTAACAAGATACAGCAGCCAAAAGGTCTTCACGAGGCCTCTCGACTCGTTGCGAAACGTCGCGTAGAGTTCACGAAAATGTGGATGAACCGGCCTGTGCATGTGGCTCTCGAGTTCCACGTGGAAGCGGTTCTGCCCTGAGCCACTCCCCAGCCAGTGGCAACCTCGCAGCAGCCGTAAATGTCATGCCACGATGGCGATGGCCAATCAGGCGGACTGCCTCCCCCCATTCGGCCACAGCACTTCGCTACATGAACTGCTTCAGAAAAATAGGACAACACATCCCAGCATTACAAATTGTTTCAATCTTTATTTACAGAATATAGGAAGATTTGGCTCATTATTTTGCTTCACAGATGCATGGATACTGCTACTATGTATACCTCTGGGGCATTGATTCTACACCAACCCAGGCAAATACATTACAATAGAAAGCAGAGACCCATGATATTGGCATGCTGCTGATGGTTACCTTCTGCATTACATGCACGGTAACCAGCAGCAGCATCCAAGAATTCAGCTGAGGCGGCTTGTATATAACAGTCCATCATGCCTGGGGGGGAATAAAGACCCCAGTGCCTGCAGCGCTTTGGGGCTGGAGGAAGCGTGGTGGCTGGAACCTCCTCCTCTCTCCTCCGCTCCTCTCAATCTCAACAGGCAAGCGCTTGTGCTGCTGCTCCATCCACTCCCTCTGTTGCTGCTGCTGGAGGTGCATTGCCTGCTGCAGCCGCATCTGGTTCAGGTGCATCTGATTCTGGTGCATCTGGTTCAGGTGCATCTGCTGCCAGTACATCTGGTTCATCTGCTGCTGCGCCAGAAGCTGCGGAGGGCATCCCGGGAACCCGTGGTGGAGGGATGGCGGGAAGATCGGAGCGCCTGACGCGTGCACAGCAGGGAAACTGATTGGCTGACCCAGAGCGCCTGTGCGACCCACAGGAACAAATGGGCCTCTTTTATCGGAAGAGAAAGCATTCTTCGTAGCATTCGCGGACAATGAGTTGTTCTGGACCTTGGCGAAGGAAGCGGGAACCTCGTGAGTGTAAAGGTCTTCCGGAAGCTTAATCTCCTCAATTTCCCGGCGGTCAGAACACGCGCCTCGGGCGCTTAGGGTTTCAGGCCGCAGGCGCCTCTCAGCTTCGAAATAATCGTCACCAACGTCGACTTCCCGATGATGCGAGACGCGATTTTGCCGCAACACGGATCGGGGCGACGCGCGGCCGTCTGACGAGTCGCCAGTCGAGGCCGCGGAGCGCGGCGAGAAACAGGAGAATGTGGACGCGGTGGAGCAGGTCTCGTCCGACGAATCCTCGCTCGCGGCATCTGAGGAATCGGACGAGTCGTCGTTCTCGTCGCTGCAGTCGCTAATACTGTCGCTCACGTCAATCTCGAGCTTGGAACGACGATTTCTATCGCAGCTGGTTGCATTAATATCAGCAGCGAATTCGTGGTCGCCCGAATCCGCGCTGCTGTGCGGGGATCCCTTCGGAGGGACCGTGCTCCACACGTTGTTCCCTCCGAAACTGTGATTTGGGAGAAATAGGCCTCTCACGGGAGTAACCTTATAGTGACGATCGCGAATGTCGAGTTTCATCAGCTGCTTCATGTCGGTGTCTAGGAATTCCTTGGCAGCTTCAACGGGTGCAGAGCAAGAGATGAGGGAATCCATAACGAATATAATTAATGCGGCTAATACTGAATCCAAAGTTCTAAGGTATCGGAAGCTAAACAATGACGATGTTGTAAGCTGGTGTCGGTTCTCCTTCGGCTGTCGAAAGAAGCTGAACTGCGTTGGTGGGTCGGTAGTTGTGTGATAGTCTGGGAGAGGCGGTTGTTTTGCTGTGTTGAAATCTGCTCGTCATTGCGCCTTTTGTATGAATTGTTGCAAGATGATTGATTGATGAAGCTCGCTGGATTTCTGGCTAGTTGGACCTTCCGCGAAGCAATGCAGCAGCTCGAGGCGCGAAAACGAAATTCCCCGTGTGAAGCACGGGGCGCGACTTGTTTGACCGTCGCATGCGAGGATGTTCTGCGAATGTTCCGTCGTCTCCCACCGCGCGTTCGTGACGAGAGTGGTCGGCGGGTCGCACAAAAAGTATGTACGACCCGTCCTTAGGTCGTACGGCGACAACGCAACAACCTTACGATGGAAGTAACGAGGAAGAATTTTCCCCAAACTCAGGCTGTGGCAAAGCCGACAAAACGCTAGGTGATGGTAGGGACCTACGACTGGAACATGGAAACGACAAAAACGCTAGCTGACGGGGATGGAAATAGGCTCGTTGTTGTCACAGAAATGCCAGACTGTTTATCTCATCCATACATTGGTAAATTGCACGTGTAACAAATTATTTGCGTTCAACACTGCGCATTAGCTTCCAGCCCCTCGAAGCGCACTTGTCTCTTATAATTTTGAATCCCACTTCGCTTATTATTGTTTACGTCACCACGCTCTCTTGCAATCACTTACGTCAAAGTAGGAGCTAAGGCAAGGAGCCATAGCCAGTGTTAACGAGGATTACGAGAGAGATGGGGGTTCACTAACGAGAACAATACAAGATCTAGATGCAAGGGAAGGTGGGGAAAGGGGATACTCTACCAACAAAGAAACTAAATGATACTACACTTCTAGTCTAGCATGCAGTTATATATACTTAGAAATTCGACATCTCCCTTAACTGCATGGAGGACTATGTAATGAGGAGCGCTCTACCCAAAGTGTTGAAACCTCTGGTCTCTACACGCTACCATTGTCAGAATGTGTAGTTTGTTTAGCCTGCAGTGGTGTACTCTATAGTGAGTACGACCCCTTATGGTTTCCTATGTGTATCCACCTGCTTGCTAGTGCAATCCCTCTTTGCCTGTTTCTCATTCCTGCTAGTTTTTTCCGTCATGCTATCAGAGCGGTTACGCTCCTGGCCTGTGGGCCCACCGTTAGCTTCCGCTGCTGTCCTATCTGTCGCGCGCCCCGTGGCGCGTGACATTTTTTCTTCTCGCCACGCGTTCGGGGCGCACGGCGGTTTCCTGCCCCGTCGACCAGCGCGTCGCCCCCCGTCGTCCGTCGAAGCGCCCCCGGGGACCTGCGCGTCGCCCCCCGTCACCCGTCGAAGCGCCCCAGGGACCCGCGCGCGGCCCGTACAGCCTGCGCGCGGCCCGTACGACTTGCGGCAGGCCCGCGCGCGGCCGGTACAGCTCGCGCGCGGCCCGTATGGCCTGCACCAGGCCCGCGCGCGGCCCGTACGACCTGCGTCAGGCCCGTGCGCGACCTGTACAGCCCGCGTGCGGCCCGTATGGCCTGCGGCAGGCCCATGCGCGGCCCGTGCAGCCTGCGCCAGGCCCACGCGCACCTGCTCTGTCGTGCGTGCACCCGCTCCCGCCCCGTGCTGCCTGTGTTAGGGTTTGGGGGTGGCGAGTATGGGGGTGACGGATGTGTGCGCCATCCCCTGCTCCTCCTCCTCCTCCTCCATCTCCCACTACTGCAGCTGCCGCTGAGGGGGGGTGGATGTGTGGGAGTCGTTGGAGTGGTACTAGGGGGGTGGCGTGTGAGCAGTGCTAGGGGTACAGTAGGGGGTGTGTGAAAGGGGTGTGGAACAGTTGGGGGAAGTTGAGAGGAGGCAGCAGTCTTATCGTCCGCAGCGCCTGTAGTCCGGAGCCCTTGTGCTCTCGGTAGCCCAGCGAGCCTGCTTCGCCAGTCGCCTAAGGGTCCGTTGCTCCTGCCACTCGTCGTAGCCGCGGAGCTAGATACTCCTGTAATCCGGTGCCCTCGTGCGATCGGTAGCCACTGTGCGTGCCGCTCCTATTGTCCGTGTGTCTGCAGCTTCAGACGCCGCCTCCCATCTTCTCTCCTCTCACAGTTCCTCCTCCTTCTCACTTGCCCCTTGTGATAGCCTATAGCTTTGCTTATATTTGTGAACTATGAACGGCTGCTTGTTTTGCTGATCATACCCCACTTTGACTATGGGGGTGTGTCAGAATGTGTAGTTTGTCTAGCCTTCAGTGGGGTTCTCTACAGTGAGTACGGCCCCTTAGGGTTTCCTATGTGTATCCACCTGCTTGCTAGTGCAATCCCTCTTTGCCGGTTTCTCATTCCAACTAGTTATTTCTGTCAACCATCCCCCCCCAAGTCATCGGTGCTCGGCTCTGCACTGCTGGACTCACCAGGCTGCTGCTCTCTGATGCATGTGAAACTGAGAGGTTCTGTTGGCAGCAGGTGCGAGTGAAAGGCGGGGCAGCGTGGGATGAGGCGGTTAGCGCGGACGTGGCGACGGGGCCGCGAGCGACGGGTGGGCCATGACAGGAGCGACGACAACAGCTGCGGCGGCTTGCGCAACGGGCATAAGCATAAACGATCACATCGCATATCGCGGCCATTAGCTGCTCGTCGTGGCGGTGGCATTGCAGGTCGCTAGTAGCTCCAGACGAGCATGAGGGGAGTTTCCCATGGCTTAAAAAATATATATATCAAGGCCTAAGGTCGATGTGCGGGCTCTGATACCATGTCAAAAGTCGAAGCTAAAGCAAGGAGCCATTGCTAAGTTTATGAACGAGAATTACGAAAGAGAGGGAGGTTCACTAACAAGGACAATACATGATAACAATGCAAGGGAAGGTGGGGAAAGGGGGTACACCGCCAATGAAGAAACTAAATGATATTACACTTCTAGTCTAGCATGCAATTATATATGAGTATGAACTCAACTACTTATTACTGTTGTAATCGAAGATTGTATTTATAAAGTTGTCATACATCGATCGCACATAACATAACAGCGGACCGTGGCAGTAGAGAGGGGTTGAATGTCGACACAACTGGCTATACGTGATATATAAAGGATTACAAAGGAACAAGAAGGTTTCTAACTAGCCAGGTACTAAGGAGATATATTTTCGTTTACGCTAATATAGAACAAGAATTATGTGCCGTTCGGTAACTGTTCGTATGGTGTTCTTGTCGCGCGTTGCATTGCAAATACTTCGTTCTGCAACCGTCTTCGATAACCGCTTTCTTCATCTTAGATTCAACCACCTTTGGGCTAATACTTTGTTACTTCATAATTTTTTCATCAACAACCCCATATCATAACACTTCCCTTCATTCCTGAAGGAGGGGAGTCTTCACGTGTTTGGTTATGCCGCAAAAGCTTGCACAGTGTTGGTACTTCTCACGTTTTAGCTTCTTGGTGTGGAAGTCAGCTCCCATGTCATCGGCGGGGCAGCAAATAAAATCAACCTTGCACTTGTAAATATCGCTCTTGACGAAGACGTACCGGAACACAATGTGCTTTGTGCGATTGACAAAGCCAGGTTTGTTTGCCATCTTGATCTCGTTATTGTTGTTATAGTGAAGTTTGAGATTCGCGGATGTCGCTCCTGAAGTAGCTCTTGGAGGTAGAGTCCTTCTCGAACTGCTGACGTGGCTGCAAATATCTCGGCTTCAGCGGAGGAGAGAGCCACCAGTTTCTGTTTCACAGAGTTGTAGGAGGTTGGTCCGATGGGCGTGAGCCAGAACAGCGAGGCGGTTCGTGATTGTTGATTTATCGGATCCGCTGCATTATCAGCGTCCACGTAACCGAAGAGGCTGAATGTTTGAGTCTTGATTGTAAAGTAGGTGAAGCCAATATGTGGCATGGAAATAAAGTACTACAGAGGTTGCTAACGATCCAACATGTTCTTCCTGTCAGGCCGCTTGGATTACTGAGCGAACTAGCTGGCGATGTAGGAGAGATCGGGCTTGCAGGTTACGAAGGCGAAAAGGAGACATCCCAACTACTATTGGTAGAGCTGGTGTGCGACTGGGCTGAGAGGTGTGGTGTTGATTACGTACGGTATTGCGAGTGTGCGATAAGGGGTACAGATGGATGCTGGTTTGATGTTGAATTCAGTAGGAGGGTGTCTGCATATTTGGAGGCGGACAGGTGTATGGCATCGGCAGAGTAGGCGATGCTGAGTCTTTGAAACCGAGTGACCGTGTGGTTGCCGATGATGTGCACATATTTGCTCATGTTTTTCTCGTATTGATAGAGTAAATTGTTGCTTATGCCTATTTATAAGAGGTCGTCCACATAAGCCGTGAGGAGTATGTTATTGTCGTGAATGTGAAGGCAATACATGCCGGAGTCATGAGGAAGTTGGATGAAGTTGATGTTGAGGAGAACCTGATGAAGGTTCTTCTACCAGAGCCTTGGTGCCTGTTTGATGTCGTTCAAGGATTTCTTGAGTTGACACACTCGGTTGACGCCGTCGCCGTTGATGCAAGGTTGTTTCACGAATATGAGTGCGTCAACCTGTGCATATAGGAAGGCGTTCTTGACTTCTATTTGGTGTAGGGGGAGATGTTTTGTGGCCGCGATGACGAGGGAGATTTTGGCAGAAGTGTGTCAGATGATCGGATTGAAGGCTTGGTTTTTTACCAAGCTGTGTCGTTGGTCAAAGCCGAGGACAGTCCATCGTGCCTTCAGATATTGAGTGAGGGGAAGTGGAAGTGAGGGGAAAAATAGTGAGGGGAAGTATAAGTGAGGGGAAATGTAGTCTGCATACGGTGGGTTTGACGCTGAGGACACGTTTCCCTATGAGAATTCATCTCCCGTCCAGTGCTTCGCTCGATGAGCACACAAGCATCCTTTCCTCCTAACGCCGCGACCTCCGCGTCCATTGACGCGTGCCATTTGCTTATGCAAGGGCCAGAAGGGGCTTGACACGGGGTTATGGGTTTGATAGCATCATGTCCGGGTTTTGCGGCGATGTGAAGGCCGAGCGGTTTAAGACCCGAGAGGGAGGGGCAGTGTTGCTGCCCGCTGGCAACTTCCACAACGTCGTCGTTGGAGAGGACTTCATGAGATGGGGTGGGGCTTGACAAGGTGTCTTATAAGGGGTCGAGTGCGCCATCCTCGTCTTCGTCCTCATCATCCCATGAGCGGGGTCCTTGGTGTGGTTCGGTGGGGTCCCAATTTGCTGGCTCCACTGTGGCTTCAGCTTCGTCTTCGACAGTTGCGTAGCTATATGGGGGAGTGGGATAGCTTGCCACGCGGTTAGATGTGAAATCAGTTAGGCATCAAACAGATCAACCAGTTAGGAGGTTAGATTCGCTTTGGAAGTGGAACAGGGTGAGTGCTTCGTAAAAGAGCACATCTCGAGCAACAATGACTTTAGACGACTTGAAGCCAACAACGTTCTAGGCGTGATGCTCAAAGCTAATTCCCAAGTGTACCCCGCACCGAGCGTGCCATTCGAACTTTCCGGTGAGTGCAGTTACGGGTTAGTATTGCACCATGAAACACCACACATTGAGCATGGAGGGATTGTCCTGGTCACCAGTCAACAGCACTCGCACCTCCAACCATTTATGCGGAAAGTCACTCTACAACGGGACTGGGATTACGTGTGAAGGCACGGTTGGTACGAGTTATCGTAGCATTCTCTGCAGCACTTTCTCATGTGTGGGTTCACAGAGGAAATCAACAAGAGTTTCACTAGCAAAAGAGAATGAAGCAGGCCAGTTAACCTCCAGCGGAGCACGAGGCGGCTTGTCAGCGCCACAAGTCGGCGGCGTGCCAACGCAGCCCGGAGGTGGCTTGCCAGCGCTGCAAGTCGGCGACCTGCCAGCGGTGCACTATGGCAGCTTGCCAATGTTGTAGCAAGGTGGCTTACCAGCGTTGCAACTACAGGTGACTACAACACATATATGCGCACCCATTTTACATGTACGTGTAGGCGGTTGAGCACGGCGTGCACCGCCACGACCATTGCCTAGGTCCGAAGTCGGTCACATGCGGACATTTGCGCCAGATGTGCAACGTCGACCTCGTGCGGACGTGGTGTTGCCATCCATGTCAGATTCACCAAAACCATGTGGACCACGTTCGCGCACCCACGCTCAACTTCGTCGGCCAGGTTACTCGGCCGACCATAAAAAAGAAGCTTAATCGACATTAGCGCAGGTAGGTCGTGTCAAATTATATGCATGTTATATATGTGTAGGCTGTAGTGGGGTAGCCAATATGGGGTACAACCCCATTAGGGTTTCATATTTGTACCAAACCCTGATCTAGTCAATTCATTCCTGCTACTAGATTCTAGCATGGTTTCAGAGCACTAGGTCCGTAGGACCGTCCTTTTTTTTCCGGGCCCACCTACCATTGCGGTTACCGCGCTACCCCACATGTTGTCCTGCGCGCGCCTTCCTCTGCCTTGCCTTGTGACGTGCTGCGCTGCGCGCGCCGTCCTGCAGCCCTCGCGCTGCCTACAGTTGCCCTAGCTATGCGCGCACTGTTGAAATGAATGAAAAGGAAAAATGGATGAAGTAACAGTGAAAACAGTACAAGTACCTAACCCTAGAATTGTGTACCCCCTATAGGCTAACCCACTGTAGCCTAAACAAGCAGAACATATATAATGTTTGACACACCCCCATAGGCGAAGTGGGGAGAACTCGGGGTCACAAGACCAGTCAAGGCAAAGCAAGGCAAAGCAAGCTCAGGGTGGATCTCAAGGATACCACACAAATTCCGAGCACAAGCAAGTGGTCACAAGAGCAGTTCACATGCAGGTTTATAATAGAAAAAGAGGTACAATGATTACAACCTAGCAAGAGTAAACATGCAGGTATATATATATATATATAGAGATCACAGTACAAACAAACTCAAGAAGTAAGCAAGTGAGGTCCAGTAGGCACAAGGCCTAGAAGAGTGCAAAAGCGCTGATGGTCACAAGGCTGAAGCGCCTTGGTGAACACATCAGCAGTGTTGGCCTCAGAGGCCACGTAACGCAGACGAAGCTGACCACGCTGCTGCAGCTCTCGAGTAAGGAAGTAGCGCAGAGCAATGTGCTTCATTCTGTGCTCCAGTTTGTGCTCCTAACACAAGGCAATGGCTGCCTTGTTGTCGACGTACAGCACTGGAAGAGAACGAGGCCGCTCTCCAAGGTCGGTTAGCAAGTAGGTGAGCCAGCGTAGCTCCTGGGCCGCCATGGCTGTGGCGTAGATCTCAGCCTCACAACTGGAGCTGAGAACAGAAGAAGAGCGAGTAGAACGCCAAGAAACAGAACCAGAGCCAAGACTGAAGGTGTAACCCTGAGACGACCGCTGAGTAGCCTGGTCGTCTGCCCAAGAAGCGTCTGAGTGCCCAGTGAGAAAAACTGGGACTCGCCCTCCAAGCACTAGCCCCATGCCCGACGTACTGCACAATTAACGCAACACCCTCTTAGCTGCATCCATGTGCTCCTTCCGGTGACGGCCGGGAGCGACATAGCGTGCAAGAATGCTGAGAGGGTATGCAAGGTCAGGTCGAGTGCAGGTCATCAGGTACATGAGGCAACCCACAAGCTCTGGATACGGGCCACAAGGCTCTACGGACTCATCCGAAGGCAGAGCTGAGAGCGAGTCACCGGTAGGCAGAGGAGTGGGCTGAGGCGAGGAGTACGTGAAGCGGAAGCGCTGAAGGACCTGCTGCACCATGTGTGACTGAGTCAAGGTGATGGTGCGGCGTGCTCTGTCCCGGGTGATCCGCAAGCCAAGATAGCTTGTTAGTTCACCCAGGTTTGTGCACGTGTGTCTCTTCTGCAGCTCCGACTTCACGTGGGCGATTGCCGCAGTGTCAGCAGTGGCAAAGACCAAGTCGTCGACGTACACGAGGATGTAGAACGGCGACAGTGAGGCGTCGGTGCGTAGAAACAGCGACGGGTCAGCAATAAAAGGCGCGAACCCAAGAGCCGCAAGTGTAGTCCTCAGTGTGTCGTGCCACTCACGTGGCGCCTGGCGGAGACCGTAGACTGGCCGTCGGAGGCTCCACTGGGTACCAGGAGGGAACGACCCAGTGAAGCCAGGTGGGCGGCGCAGCCAGATCTCCTCGTGCTGGCTGCCCTGCAGGAAAGCAGTGCTGAAGTCAAGAGAGTGGAGCTCGTAGTCACGCTGAGCGGCGACGTGCAACAGAACCCGAAGAGTGGTCATCTTCGGGGTCGGGGAGAAGGTCTGGAAGAAGTCAACTCCCTCTCGCTGACTGAAGCCTCGTGCAACGTAACGCGCCTTGAAGACAGGCGGAGAGCCCGGTGGCCGCTTCACCCTGAAAATCCACATGCCACTGACGATGTTCGTCCCAGGCGGGGGAACCTCGTCAACATAGGTGCCTGTGGACTTCCAGGAAGCCATCTCTGAGTCCATGGCTGACTGCCACTGAGAGGAGTAGGGACCGGCCATCGCCTCTACGTAAGAGCGTGGGGTCGGGATGTCTGGTGCATCCGGGTCTCCCTCAGGGGCAACAAGCCTGGACACGAGATGGGGCAAAGTGAGAAAATGAGAACGAGGAATGAATGAACTATGAATGAACTGAGTACAAGTACTAACCCTAATTGGGTTGTACCCCTTGTGGGCTACCCCACTATAGCCTACACAATATGCAAAAGCTATATGTTCTGACACACCCCTATAGGCAAAGTGGGAGAGAACAAGGGGTCACAAGACCAATCAAGCAAAGCAAAGCAAATCAAGCTCAAGGTGGATCACAAAGTCACCACACAGTCCAAGCACAAGGTCAAGGCCATAAGGCCAGTTCACATGCAGGGGTAGACAGATATATATAAGGCTAAACAAGCAAGAGCAGGTATATATATATATATATATATATATATATCCAAGAGTACAAGCAAGGTCAAGAGGTGAGCAAGTGAGGCAAGACTTGGACAAGTCCCAGCTGAGTGCAGAAGCGCTGATGATCACAAGGCGGAAGTGCCTTGGTGAAAACATCAGCAGTGTTGGCCTCAGAGGCCACGTACGCAAGTCGCAACTGACCACGCTGCTTCAGCTCACGAGCAAGAAAGTAGAGGAGAGCAATGTGCTTCGTTCTGTGCTCCAGGCGCTGCTCACGACACAAGGCCAGCATGGCCTTATTGTCTACGTACAGCACTGGAGGAGAACGAGGCGACTCTCCAAGGTCGGTCAGCAGGTAGGTGAGCCAGCGAAGCTCCTGTGCAGCCATGGCCCCGGCGTAGATCTCAGCCTCACAACTGGAGCCGAGAACAGAGGACGAGCGAGTAGCCCGCCACGAAACAGAGCCAGAACCAAGACTGAAGGTGTAACCCTGGGACGACCGCTGAGTAGCCTGGTCGTCAGCCCAAGAAGCGTCCGCGTGCCCAGTGAGGACCACTGGACTCCGCCCTCCAAGCATTAGCCCCATGCCCGAAGTACTGCACAAGTAGCGCAACACCCTCTTCGCTGAAGCCATGTGCTCTGGTCTGTGTCTCCCAGGAGGAACATAGCGTGCAAGAATGCTTAGAGGGTATGCAAGGTCAGGTCGTGTGCAGGTCATCAGGTACATGAGGCAGCCAAGAAGCTCTGGGTACGAGCCACTCGACTCTACGGACTCATCCGAAGGCAGAGCTGAGAGCGAGTGGCGAGTAGACAGAGGAGTGGCCTGAGGCGAGGAGTACGTGCAGCCGAAGCGCTGAAGGACCTGCTGCACCATGTGTGACTGAGTCAAGGTAATGGTGCGGCGTGCTCTGTCCCGGGTGATCTGCAAGCCAAGGTAGCTGCGCAGTTCACCCAGGTCTGTGCACGTGTGTCTCTTCTGCAGCTCGGACTTCACGTAGGCGAGTCTAGCAGTGTCAGCAGTGGCAAAGACCAAGTCGTCGACGTACACGAGGATGTAGAACGGCGGCAGAGAGGTGTCGGTGCGCAGAAACAACGACGGGTCAGCAGTAGAGGGAGCAAACCCAAGAGCCGCAAGCGTAGTCCTCAGTGTGTCGTGCCACACACGTGGTGCCTGGCGGAAACCGTAGACTGGCCGTCGGAGGCTCCACTGGGTGCCAGGAGGGAAAGTCCCAGTGAAGCCAGGTGGACGGCGCAGCCAGATCTCCTCGTGCAGGCTACCCTGCAAGAAAGCAGTGCTGAAGTCAAGAGAGTGAAGCTCGTAGTCGCGCTGAGCGGCTATGTGCAGCAGCACCCGAAGAGTGGTCATCTTCGGGGTGGGAGAGAAGGTCTTGTCAGTAGAGCTACACTGTGAGATCCCCAATCGATCCTAGGGGGGGTTACAGGCGCGTTTGCCTGGGGGGTTATGGGCGCACTGACCCGCTACTGAAACAAGCCCTTTTATCCCAATGGTCTAGTGGTTGGGATTCTGACATGGTATCAGAGCGGTCTCGGGTTCGAATCCCGGTGTATGCACTGTGAAAATAAGTAGGTGAATGCTAGCAAGGCTTGAGCTAGGCTAAGGAGCCATAGCTAGTTAGGAGCCTTGGTTGATTGAGTTCGAGTAGTTTGAGAGTCGAGGAAGTTGAAAAGAGAAAGAAGTGGTTTCACTATAGAGCGAGCAGTACATATAGGCAAAATGAAAGGTGCACCACCAAAACAGAACATTGTATAACTACAGTAATCTACACTACAGGCAGTTACAAAACAATATATAAAACTATATATTATTCTGACACGCCCCCATAAGTGCCTGTAGGGAAGAATGTGCAGTCAACGCCCCCATAATGGGGTACACCAAGAGTGCGTAGCAGTACGGGAGAGGGCAGGCAAGGAGGAGGAGAGAGAGAGAGGGAGAGAGAGGAGAGGAGGTGATAGGCTCTGGTTGGTCACCACATACATCCCCTCATCCTCCCCCTCCCCCTCCCCCTCCCCCTGCTGCAGGAGCAGCAGAGGGGGGGGACAAACAGAGGAGAATGGAGCCGTAGGGCCAGGGGACCACACTCACCCATCACCCCCACACCCGCCACCCCCAGTCCCTCCCCGGGCTCCCCACACTCTCACACCCTCCCCCCCAGCGGCAGCTGCAGCAGAGGGAACAAAAGGAGGAGGAGAAAGGGGTGGGGGGGGGAAGGGGGGGGGGGGGGGGGGGGGCGACGCACGGCCTCCCCGGGCGCCAAAGCAAGCGGCAGAGGAGGCGACGACTCCCCCCCCCTTTCAGCGGCCCCCGAAGGAGCCGCGACGGGTGACGGGAAAAGGGGGGGGGGCGGTGCACGTGCCCCCGGTGTGCCGCGGCTGGCGATAGGGCATGGCCGGGGCGGGGTCGGGGCCGCAAGAGGGCGGGGCCGCAGGTGGCATCGGGGCCTGGGGCGGGTACCGCACGGGCGGCGACGGGCCGGGACGGGCGGCGACGGGCCGGTACGGGCGGCGACGGGGCCGCAGCGGACGGCGGCGCGTCGTACGGGCGGTACGTGACGCCGCGAAGGGCGGCGACGGGCTGGTACGGGCGGCGAGTAGGCCGCAGGTAGGGCGGCGGGACGGCCGCAGGTAGGGCGGCGGGTGGGCCGCGACGGAGTGGCGGGGCCGCTCGAAGGAGTGGCGGGGCCGCGACGAAGTGGCGGGGCCGCGCGAAGGGGAGGCGGGGCCGCGACTAAGTGGCGGGGCCGCTCAAGGGGTGGCGGGGCCGCGACGAAGTGGCGGGGCCGCTCGAAGGGAATAAGGGGCACGCCACGGGGCGTGCCAAACACAGAGTAGCAGCGGAAGCTTTAAAGTGGGGCCCACAGGTCAGGACCTTGTCGCTCTGATACCATGTGAAAATAAGTAGGTGAATGCTAGCAAGGCTTGAGCTAGGCTAAGGAGCCATAGCTAGTTAGGAGCCTTGGTTGATTGAGTTCGAGTAGTTTGAGAGTCGAGGAAGTTGAAAAGAGAAAGAAGTGGTTTCACTATAGAGCGAGCAGTACATATAGGCAAAATGAAAGGTGCACCACCAAAACAGAACATTGTATAACTACAGTAATCTACACTACAGGCAGTTACAAAACAATATATAAAACTATATATTATTCTGACATGCACATGTTGGCCGTTGCCACTGTGCTCAGTCCTGGGCCTCCCAGTGTGGGGGGGTGTCAGTAGAGCTACACTGTGAGATCCCCAATCGATCCTAGGGGGGGTTACAGGCGCGTTTGCCTGGGGGGTTATGGGCGCACTGACCCGCTACTGAAACAAGCCCTTTTATCCCAATGGTCTAGTGGTTGGGATTCTGACAGGTCTGAAAATAGTCAACTCCCTGCCGCTGACTGAAACCACGAGCGACGTACCGCGCCTTGAAGACAGGTGGAGAGCCCGGCGGCCGCTTCACCCTGAAGATCCACATGCCACTGACGATGTTCGCCCCAGGAGGGGGAACCGCGTCAACGTAGGTGCCTGTGGACTTCCAGGAAGCCATCTCTGCATCCATAGCTGCCTACCACTGAGAGGAGTAGGGACCCTCTACGGCCTCCGCGTAAGAGCGCGGAGTCGGGATGTCTAGTGCATCCGGGTCTCCCTCAGGGGCAAGTAGTACGGACGCGAGATGAGGTGAAGCAGCAGCCAGACACTGGAACTCCTCCTGCCTGTCCTCAAGGACGTCCGTGCCAAGAGCACACTCACCCCCGACGGACGGAGGACAGACAGACGCAGACTCAGCAACAAGGCTAGCAGCTTAGTCTAGACGACAGCGAGCAGCAAAGTCGACGAGCTCAGCAACAAGAGCAGACGCAGCAGTGGACTCAAAAGAGGGGTCAGTGACGACAGTAGCAAGGAGACGCGCGACAGTAGGACTGGCAGCACGAAGAGTGTCCGACTCCGGGTCGGCCAGCGCAGGGAGAGAGGACTCAGGAGGAGAAGGCAAAGGGGCACGCAGAGGAGCAGTGGACGGACTTAGAGACATCCGGTGCGTGCCAGGGACAGGAGGAGGACGCTGACGCGAACCGCGACCACTAGCAGGAGAAGCACGAACAGGCGACGCGGGACGAGACGCAGGCTCACGACGCTCAGCAAGACCTCTAATAGGACCAGTGTAAGGAGAAGGAGCAGGCAGAGGGGAGGCGGGTTCTAACTGTGACTGAGACTGGAAAGGCGGTGGACACTCTACAGGAGGAGAAAGACCAAGAACCTGCTACAGGAGTGGAACGAAGTACGGCCGAGGCCGCGCGGCAACTCCAGACACAGCAGGGACAGCACCAGCACCCTCAGAGGCAGCACCAGCGCCAACAGCACCTCCAGCTGCAGGACCTCCAGCAGCACCAGCAGCACCCGCAGCAGGACCACCACCAGGACGGACAGCAGTAGTCTCAGCACCAACACCCTCTGCAGCTCTAGCTCCAGTCGGACCCGCAGGCTCAACAGCTCCGGGACCGGCGCCACCAGCACCCTCAGCGGCCGAAGAAGCTCCAGCTCCAGCAGTACGGCTCCAGCAGCGAGTAAACCACTCGCGCAGCTCCTGTGGAGAGAGGGGCTCCCGCCGAGACAAAGCACCCGGAGAACCTCCAGGCCCAGCACCGCCAGACGCCACAAGGGGAGGTCCAGCGACCGCAGGCTCCGCACCTCCAGGCTCAGCAGCTCCAGACGCAGCACCCCTTGGCTCAGCACTCCCAGGCTCAGCACCCCCAGGCTCAGCACCCCCAGGCCCAGCACCCCCAGTCGCAGTACCCCCAGGCTCACCACCCCAGTCGCAGCACCCCCAGACTCAGCACCCCCAGGCTCAGCACCCACGCACGCAGCACCCCCAGAGTCAGCACCCCCAGGCTCAGCACCCGCAGCAGTACCAGAGTCACCAGCAACCTCGACCGGCTCGACTGCGTCTACCTGGGACACACCTGAAGGGGCAGGACCCTGAGGGGGAAGGGGGTCTACCGGGGGGGGACCTGGCACGAGGAAGTGCGGTGGCGGGGGGAGGGAAGGAGTGCGGTAGGGGAAGAGGCGGTAGAAGGGGACTGACTCGTTGAACGTGACGTCCTAGGAGGACAGAACACGACGAGAGGAGGGGTGGTAGAACTGCCACCCTGGTGCGTCAGGGGGGAAGCCAAGGAAGACACAGGGAGCAGCACGAGGGGACACCTTGTCCGCAGACAAGTCGCGGACAAACGTCCGAGATCCCCAGACACAGAACGCAGACGCATCGCCGACCTTCCCCGTCCACAGCAGAGCTGGGGAGGTCTCCGGCAGGGAGACCCTGGGGTGAAGGTTGATCTGATGCGCCGCGTACCGAACCGCAAACGACCACAGAAAATGGGGGGGAGCCGCATGCATCATGGACGTACGAGCGACGTCCATGACCATGCCAATGCGGCGCTCAGCAATCCCATTTTGCTGTGGAGAGTCCGGAAGCGTGAAGGTCTGGCGAATGCCTCGCGCACGACAGAAGGCTCGCAGATTGCTAGAGGAGAACTCTCCGCCTCGGTCAGAGTGCAGACGCAGAACAGGAAAGTCCGAGCCGAAGCTCTGCCTGAGCTGGAGACGAGCTGCGCGGATCCAGTCGATCAACACCGCAGTGACATCACCCTTGCTGCGCAAGGGGAAGACTGTGGTGTAACGCGAGTAGTCGTCAACCACCAGCAGGAAGTAGCGCTCGTGACCCTGCCCACGGACGCGGGCCGGGCCCCACACGTCCAAGTGAAGCGTGTGCAGCGGAGCCTCTGTCGGGAGAAACTGAGAGGAGTGAGGGGCAGCCCGGAGCCGCCCCTCGACACAGGGGACACAGGAAGGGCTAGGCCCCGAAGGAAGGGGAGGGAGGGACTGGGGGAGACCGGAGACAAGGACACGGGAGGCCATGCCCCGAAGACGAGGCAGGGAGGGGTGACCAAGACGGTGGTGCCAGAGGAGAGACTCGTGAGACAGGAGGCGACACGAGCAGGGGGCAGACTCAGGACCAGACCTGGACGCAGCAGCAAACACCTGACCCGACGCAGCTACCTGGCCAGACGCAGAGACAGGAGGAGACGCAGTGGTCAGGGTGTAGAGACTCGACCCCGGCCTGCGTGAAAACGTGGCCAGGTATCGGCCTGTGCGGGCATCCGAGCAGTGGGTCACCCGCTGACTTGCAGGAGTGAACTGGTGAACCCCCGCATCCTGCAGGTCAGCACCACTCACCAAGTTCGTCGAGAACGAGGGGAGGTACAGACCAGACAAGGTGCCTGAGGGGGCAGCCGGACACGGGAGAACTGTGGAGAAGTGAGAGAGGACAGGACCCCCAGAGGGGTCGGCCAGGGAGACTGCAACCGGCCGACCAAGCGGCGTGAGTGTGGTGCGGTCTCGAAAGAAGGAGCGAGAAGCCCCCGAGTCAAGCGTGAAGGTGAGGGAGGCCGAAGGCGACGCCGTACCTGAGAGCGCAGCCTCACCAGTACCTGAGGGCGCAGACGCGCTGGCACCCAGAGCAGCAGCCTCACAAGCACCTAGCGCAGCAGTACCTATGCCCGGGTCGGGCGGGAAACACCGGTAACAGTCACCCTCATCACTAATAGTCACAGCATACATGGCAGCAAGGATAGCATCAAAGTCAAGATCATAGATAGCTACGCCTGCCCTAGACATATCTCCCCAGCGGGGGATCTCACTAGCCTCGGGGAACTGCTGACGCCAAGCGTCCGTCAGGCGGCCAAAGCAGCGCTGGGTGGGGTGGGCACCCCCACACTGCTCACCCGCGCGGTCGCCGGAGCGAAGGACGTAGGTGCATGGACCAAAACCCCCACCACACTGACGCTGCGTGTACCACTCACGGAGCTGCTGAGGGGGGGGGATGTCCCAAGAACGCTGCTGCTGCTGCTGCTGGCGCTGACCACCACCGGAGCCGCTCCGCTGCGAGGCACCACCCCGACCAGCTCCACCTCCTCCGCCACCGCCGCCTCCACCGCCGCCACCACCGCCACCTCCGCTCCCACCGCTACCGCCGCCGCCGCCTCCGCCTCCACTGCCGCCACCACCACCACCACCTCCGCCACCACTCCCACCGCCACCCCCACTCCCTCCGCCGCCTCCACCGCCACCTCCACCACCCCCGCTAGCTCCACCCGCGCCCTTGCCCCCCTTGCCCTTGCCAGAGCGGCATCTCCCGCTAGGGGCAGACGCCGCACCGACCGACTCAAGACCAAGTAGGTCGGCCGCAGCAGCAGAGGCGACATAGGGCAACAGGGGGGAAGGGGAACACCCCTCAAAGATGGGGGTGCGAGGGTCACCACGAGAGGCTCCTACAACGACTATGCTCTTCTCCGCTGCTAGGAGGGCCTTCTCTAGGAGGTCAACAGTGAGAGTGGTGGGACAGACTGAGAGAAAGTGGTCCCTGACTACGCAAAGGGAGTCAGGGAGGCGGGTGACTTTGTAATAGAGAGTGATGTACATGGGGGGGGGGTTCTTGGCGCAGAACTCAGCAGGAAGCGCGGCGCGGTAGCGAGTGTCACTAGTGCGGAGGTGCGTAATGAGGTCAGCAACTGTGGGAAATGCAGCAAGGTCAGGGAAGAGGTACGGTAGCATGAGGCGGCTCAGTGCAGCAGTGGCAGGGGAAGAGTAGAGCGCAACTACAGCGTCGTACAAGGTCTGAGCACTCTTGTACTGACTAAAGTGCGCGCGCTCAGTGGTAGGCAGGTGGCGACGCACAGCAAGACGTGCAGCAGCATCGCGGGTGGCCCACTGAGAGCGAACAGTGGGGTCAGCATCAGCAGCAGGGGCAGGAGAGGCGCTTGAGGTGAGGTCAAAGAGAGAAAGACCGTCCGCCCTATCGCACTGTAAGAACAGCTGCAGGTCGTCGACCCAGACCTCAAAGTCAATGGCTCGACCCTCAGCGTCAAAAGCGAGGACACTAGGGGTAGCCATGACGACGGTAGACTAGCCGTACAAGCAGTAGGGGAAGGGCACGCAGTGACAGAGAGGCTGTGCTCACCGGACAGGGCTGCTCGGGCGGCTCAACTGTAGGGCGGCTCGGCGGCTGGGCGGCTCGGCTGCTGGGCGGCTCGGCGGCTCGGCTGCGGGGCGGCTCGGCTGCTGGGCGGCTCGGCGGCTCGGCGGCTCGGCGGCTGGGCGGCTCGGCTGCAAGGCGGCTCGGCTGGTGGGCGTCCGGGCGGCTCGGCGGTAGGGCGGTTCGGCTCCTCTGGTACAGGGCGGCGCGGTGGTCGGCGGCTCGGGCGCGCTGCTGCAGGAGGGGAGAGCGGCGGGGCCGCAGCAGACTGGCGGCGAGGCCCGTTGACGTAGGGTGGCGGGGCCGGTGACGAAGGGCGGCGGGGCCCTTGAAGTAGGGCGGCGGGGCCCTTGAAGTAGGGTGGCGGGGCCGTAGGTGTAGGGCGGCGGGGCCGCAGCAGACGGGCGGCGGGGCCGCAGACGTAGGGCGGCGGGGCCGCTGAAGTAGGGCGGCGGGGCCCGTTGAAGTAGGGCGGCGGGGCCGCGAAGTGGGGCGGCGGGGCCGCAAAGTGGGGCGGCGGGGCCGCAGCAGACGGGCGGCGGGGCCGCTGAAGAAGGGCGGCGGGGCCGCGAAGTGGGGCGGCGGGGCCGCAGCAGACGGGCGGCGGGGCCGCTGAAGCAGGGCGGCGGGGCCGCGAAGTGGGGCGGCGGGGCCGCGAAGTGGGGCGGCGGGGCCGCTGAACAGGGCGGCGGGGCCCGTGAAGTAGGGCGGCAGGGCCGCAGGAGTAGGGCGGCGAGGCCGTAGAGTAGGGCGGCAGGGCCGCGACGTAGGGCGGCGGGGCCGCGAAGTAGGGCGGCGGGGCCGCAGGAGTAGGGCGGCGAGGCCGCAGTTAGGGCGGCGGGGTCGCGACGTAGGGCGGCGGGGCCACGAATGCGGGTGGCGGGGCCACGCTAGTAGGTGGCGGGGCCGCACGAACGGGCGACGGGGCCGCTAAGGTAGGGAGGGCCGCCAGGGCGTAGGGGCCGCTAGGGCGGCTCGACGAGGTGAGAGCGCAACTCGGGCGGAGCGCGCTTCGGGCAGGAAAAAAAATTCGAAATTTGGTGGGCCCTAGGCACAGTTCCCACAGGGGAACCTGCTCGATACCATGAGAAAATGAGAACGAGGAATGAATGAACTATGAATGAACTGAGTACAAGTACTAACCCTAATTGGGTTGTACTCCTTGTGGGCTACCCCACTATAGCCTACACAATATGCAAAAGTTATATGTTCTGACACAAAGCGGCAGCAAAGCACTCAAACTCCTCCTGCCTGTCCTCAAGGACGTCAGTGCCAAGAGCACACTCACCCCCGACGGACGGAGGACAGACAGACTCAGACTTAGCAACTAGGCTAGCGGCGTAGTCTAGACGACAGTTGGCAGCAAAGTCGACAAGCTCAGCAACTAAGGCAGACGCAGCAGCGGACTCAAAGGAAGGGTCAGTCACAACAGTAGCCAGGAGACGCGTGACAGTAGGACTGGCAGCACGAAGGGAGTCTGACCCCGGGTCAGCAAGAGCAGGAAGAGAGGACGCAGGAGGAGACGGCAGTGGGACACGCTGTGGAGCAGTGGAGGGACGAAGCGCTATCCGGTGAGTGCCTGGGACAGCAGGAAGAAGCTGACGCGGGACACGACAACCAGTGAGAGCTGCACGGACAGGCGACGCACGACGAGACTCAGGCGACGCAGGACGAGACTCAGGCTCATGACGCTCAGTAAGACCTCCAGTCGGACCAGTGTAAGGAGTAGGACCAGGGAGAGAGGAGGCAGACGGTAGCTGCGATTGCAGCTGGACAGACGGAGGACACCCTAAGGAGGGAGGAGGTCTAGGAGGAGGGAGCTGACCAAGAACCTGCTGAAGGAGCGGCACGAAGTACGGCCGCGACCGTGCAGTGACTCCAGAACCAGGGTCCTCAGCAACAGTAGCAGCTCCAACTCCCGGGTCCACAGCACCAGCCGCAGCCCCAACGCCCGGGTCCGCAGCACCAGCAGCAGCACCAACGTCCGGGTCCTCAGCACCAGCCGCAGCTCCAACGCCCGGGTCCTCAGCACCAGCAGCAGCACCAGCGTCCGAGTCCTCAGCACCAGCCGCAGCTCCAACGCCCGGGTCCTCAGCACCAGCAACAGCACCAGCGTCCGGGTCCTCAGCACCAGCCGCAACTCCAACGCCCGGGTCCTCAGCACCAGCAGCAGCACCAGCAGCAGCACCAGCAGCAGCGGGGTCCGCGACACGAGGCGCACCACTCCGAAGAGTGCAGCGCCGCTCGTACCACTCACGGATCCGCTCACGGGAGGGGAGCTCCCGACTAGGAGGAGAAGCACTAGCACCAGTCCTAGTAGTACGCCTGGCTCCAGAGGTACCTCTCCTGAGGCTGCAGTACTGTAAGTACCACTCACGCAGCTGCTCCGAGAAGAGGGCTCCTCCAGGTGTAGGACTACGAGGCTCAGCACCACCAGACTCAGAACCCCCAGACTCCGGACTCTGCAGCTCAGCACCCCCAGGCTCAGCACCTACACGCTCAGCACCCCCAGGCTCAGTACCCCCAAGCTCCGCACCCCTTGGCTCCGCACCCCCAGGCTCAGCACCCCCAGGCTCCGCACCCACAGGCTCAGCACCCCCAGGCTCCGCACCCCCAGGCTCAGCACCCCCAGGCTCAGCACCCCCAGGCTCCGCACCTGCAGCAGGACGAGAGTCGACAGCTACCTCAACAGGCTCAACCGGGTCTACTTGAGACACACCTGAGGGAGCGGCACCCTGAGGGGGGAGGGGGTCTACGACAGCAGCACCTAGCGCGAGGAAGAGAGGCGGGGGGGGGGGAGCGGGGCAGTGCGGTAGGGGAAGAGGCGGTAGTAGGGGACGGACTCGTCAAAAGTGACATCCTGAGAGGGCAAGACTCGGCGCGAGGTGGCGTGGTAAAACTGCCAACCAGGCGCGTCCGGGACAAAGCCGAGGAAGACGCAGGGATCAGCACGGGAGGAGAGCTTCTCCGCAGACGTATCGCGGACAAAAGCTCGAGATCCCCAGACCCGGAAACGCGACGCATCGCCAACCTCCCCCGTCCACAGCAGTGTGGGCGAGGTCTCCGGCAAGGAGACACGGGGCCAGAGGTTGAGCTGATGCGCAGCGTACCGGACCGCAAACGGCCACAGAAAGTGGGGGGCAGCCGCATGGATCAAGGAGGTACGGGCGACCTCCATGACCAGGCCAATGCGGCGCTCCGCAACCCCATTCTTCTGTGGTGAGGCCGGAAGCGTGAACGACTGCTCAATGCCGTGCTCAGCACAGTAGGCTGCCAAGAGGTCGGAGGAGAACTCACCACCTCTGTCAGAGTGCAAGCGCAGGACAGGAAAGTCCGAGTGGAAACGCTCGCTGAGCTGGAGACGGGCTCTGCGGATCCAGGGGATCAAGACATCAGGGACCTCACCCTTGGTGCGCAAGGGGAAGACCGTGGTGTAGCGCGAGTAGTCGTCAACAACTATCAGGAAGAACCTCTCCTGACCCTGACCACGGACGCGGGCTGGACCCCACACGTCCATGTGGAGCGTCTGCAAGGGAGCAGTCGTCGGGGGAAACGAGGAGGAGTGAGGAGCGGCGCGCTGCCGCCCCTCGACACAGGGAAGACACGGAGGAGCAGGTGAGGGAGGGAGGGGAGGAAGGACCCTAGGAAGGCCAGAGACAAGGTACCGAGAGTGCATGGCACGAAGCCGCTACACAGACGGGTGACCAAGGCGGTGGTGCCAGAGGATAGTCTCGTGTGCCAGAGAGCGACACGAGCAGGGGGCCGACAGCTGACCTGACGCGGACGCAGACGCAGACGCAGCGACCTGAGGGGACTCAGTGGTCAGTGTGTACAGGTCCGACCCCGGCTGCCGAGTGAAGGTAGCCAAGTGACGGCCCGTACGAGCATACTTGCAGTGTGTCACGCGCTCGTAGGCAGGGGTGAACTGGTGAACACCCCCGTCCTGGAGCGCACATCCTGCCACCTGGTTTGTAGAGAACGAGGGGAGGTGGAGACCTGACAGTGTGCCCGACGGGACCGCAGGACAGGGAAGGAAAGTTGAGGAGGTCGCAATGACCGGACCCCCAGAGGGGTCAGCGAGGGAGACAGCAACTGGCCGAGCAAGCGGCTCAAGGGCAGTGCGGTCGCGAAAGAAGCAGGGAGAAGCACCTGAGTCCAGTGTGAAGGTGTGTAGTGCTGCAGTCGACTCAGTACCAGGGGGGGCAGACGCACAAGCACCTAGAGCAGTGGCCTCACCAGCACCTGGGGTAGCAGACACGCGAGTACCTGGAGCGGCAGACGCTCTAGACCTAATGCCCGGGTCGGGCGGCACACACAGGTACTCAGCACCCTCTCCACTAGTAGACATCACATACATAGCAGATAGAATAGCATCAAAGTCTAGAGCATAGATATCAATCCCCTTCCTCAGGAGATCAACCCAGCGGGGCAGCTCAGTGGCCTGAGGGAACTGAACACGCCAAGCATCGTTGAGACGAGCGAAGCAGCGCTATGTGGCGTGCAATCCCCCACATGGCTGACCAGTGCGGTCACCCGTGCGAATGACGTACGTGCAGCTAAAGCCATCCCCCCCCCCCCCCCCCCCGTGCTGTGAGTACCACTCACGGACCTCCTGGGGCGACGGAGTGTGCTGCTGGCCCTGGCCACCGCCAGCGCCTCCACGACCACCACCGCCGCCGCCACCTCCTCGACCACCCCAACCCCTGCCGCCGCCGCGTCCACCGCCACCCCCACCACTGCCTCCGCCCCTGCCACCTCCCCCGCCGCTGCCGCCACCACCCCCACTGCTACCACTAGCCCCACCAGTCCCACCACCACCCCAACCGCCGCCACCACCCCCACCACCGCCTCCCCCGCCATCACCACCTCCTCCCTTGCCCCCTTTGCCCTTGCCGCTGCGGCGCCCGCTCGAAGCAGACGCAGTACCCACCTTCTCAGCACCAAGGAGGTTGACAGCAGCAGCAGAGGCGACAGAGGGAAGAAGGGGGGAAGGAGAACACCCCTCAAAGAACGGGGTACGGGGTTCGCCACGAGAGGCACCTACAGCTACGATGCTAGCCTCAGCTGCAAGCAGTTCCTTCTCGAGGAGGGCAATGGTGAGCTCAGTGGGGCAGCGAGCTAGGAAGTGATCCCTGACAGCACGCAGAGTGTCAGGGAGGCGGGTGACTAGGTGGTAGAGAGTGAGCCAGAGTGGGGGGGGGGGTGCGTGGCAAGGAACTCATCAGGCATGGCGGCACGGAAGCGGGCCTCACTAGTACGGAGGTGCGTGATGAGGTCAGCGATTGTGTGGAACGAGGCCAGGTCGGGAAACAGGTAGGGGAGGGAGAGACGGCCTAGCGTGGCAGAGGCAGGTGAGGAGTAGCGAGCAACGACAGCTGTGTACAGTGCCTGTGCAGTCTTGTGCTGGCCAAAGTGCTCGCGCTCGTCTATCGGCAGGGAGTTGCGAATAGCGAAGCGAGCATGGGCATCACGAGTCTGCCACTGTGTGCGGGCAGTGCTGTCAGCAGTAGCAGCAGGGGCAGTGACATGGCCTAGGGCGTGGTCGTACAGTGAGATGTTGTCCTTGGCTGTGAGCTGTAGATAGAGGTGCAGGTCGTCTAGCCAGGTGTCAAACTTCACTGGGCGGCCCTCAGCATCGAAAACTAGCTCCTGTGGGCTAGCCATAGGAGCAGTAGGAGTAGCAGTAGGAGTAAGAGGATGAAGCAGGTAGGGCGGCTTGGTTTAGGTAGGGCGGCGCGGCTCCGGTGGGG
Source organism: Closterium sp. NIES-65 (assembly GCA_948144175.1). Lineage (NCBI taxonomy): Eukaryota > Viridiplantae > Streptophyta > Zygnematophyceae > Desmidiales > Closteriaceae > Closterium > Closterium sp. NIES-65. Next base: position 5,333,765 of record CANXME010002275.1, on the reverse strand, counting down.
CGGCGCGGTTCGGTCCGGTTCGCGCGGCTCGGCTCGGGTCGCGCGGCTCGGCTCGGGTCGCGCGGCTCGGCTCGGGTCGCGCGGCTCGGCTCGGGTCGCGCGGCTCGGTTCGGTCCTGGGCGGCTCGGTTCGGTCCTGGGCTGTGGCGGTCACGGGCCGTTCGGGGCCTCTAGGGGCGGTGAGCGCGGGGCCGACGGGGCCGTTCGGGGCCTCTAGGGGCCGACGGGGCCGTTCGGGGCCTCTAGGGAGGTGAGCGCGGGGCCGACGGGGCCGTTCGGGGCCTCTAGGGAGGTGAGCGCGGGGCCGACGGGGCCTTTCGGGGCCTCTAGGGAGGTGAGCGTGAGGCCGACGGGGCCGTTAGGGGCGATCGCGGGGCCGACAGGGGCCGCTAGGGGCGAGCGCGTGGGCCGTTCGGGGCCTCTAGGGGCGAGCGCGGGGCCGTAAAGGGGCGAGTGCGGGGCCGTAAGGGGCAAGCGCGTGGGCCGACGGGGCCTTAAGGGGCGGGTCGCGGGTCGCTAAGAGGCAGGTCGCGGGTCGCGGGGCCTTAGAGGGCCGTGAAAACCGAGGTGCCCTAGGACGCAGGTAGGTAGGTAGGTAGTGGTGGGCCCTAAAAAATCGGTCCTAGGAAGGACCTGCTCTATACCATGTTGAAATGAATGAACAGGAAAAATGGATGAACTAACAGTGAAAACAGTACAAGTACCTAACCCTAGAATTGTGTACCCCCTATAGGCTAACCCACTGTAGCCTAAACAAGCAAAACATATATAATGTTTGACACGCACCGCCCTGCAGACTCGTAAGGCCAGCGCGCCGCCCCTGCAGGCCCGTAAGGCCGGCGCGCCGCCCCTGCAGGCCCGTACGGCCCGCGCGCCGCCCCTGCAGGCCCGTAAGGCCCGCGGGCCGCCCCTGCAGGCCCGTCAGGCCCGCGAGCCGCCCCTGCAGGCCCGTCCGGCCAGAGCGCTGCCCCGCCCTACAGCCGATGCGGCCCCGCCAGGCCGCTGTCGCAGCCCCGCCCTGCCGCTGACGCGACCCCGCCCTGCCGCTGACGCGGCCCCGCCCTGCCGCCGGCGCGGCCCCGCCAGGTCGCTGTCGCGGCCACGCCCTGCCATTGACGCGGCCCCGCCCTGCCGCTGACGCGGCCACGCCCTGCCGCTGTCGCGGCCCCTCCCTTTCGCCGACGCGGCCCCGCCCTGCCGCTGTCGCGACCCAGCCCTGCCGCCGACGCGGCCCCGCCTGGCTGCGCCCTGCAGCAGCTGCCGCGGCCCTGCCCTGCTACTGTCGTGGCCCCAGCCCTGCAGGTGACGCGGCCCTACTCTGCAGTTGGTATTACGGCCCCGCCGTCGCCGCCGTCGTTCGCCTACCCAGCCGTCGCCCGCCGAGCGCCGGCCCTACTCACCCAGCGAGCGCCTGCCCTCCCAGCGAGCGCCTGCCCTCCCGGCAAGCGCCTGCCCTTCCCGCCACTGGTGAGCACCTGCCCTACCCACGCTTCCCGCGCGCTTGCCTTGTTAGCGCACTGCCGCGCCATCTGCCTGCCTGCCGCGCCTGCCCTGCTCGTGCTGATACTGCTGCTACTACTGCTACTGCTGCTACTGGCGGTGGCCAGATGCAGCTCCAGCGACGTTCGCGCGAGTCTCTCACGCCCCAGCAGCTTCGTGAGTGGTGCGCTAGCTGGGGTTGTGGCGGTAGCCGTCGTGGCTGTCGCCCTGGAGCTGGTCTGTCGGGAGCGTCTGGCAGTGGCCAGCTGCAGCTGCAATGGCGTCCGCGCGGGACACTTACGCCCTAGCAGCTTCGTGAGTGGTACGCTCAGACTAGAGGGTCTCAGAGTACCGTTCGCTGCCCGTACGTCATTCGCACAGGTGATCGGGCTGGTCAGGCTTGCGGGACGCTTGGTCACACACAGTCCCGCTGCTTCGCCCGTCTTAGCGACGCCTGGCGTACCGAGTTTGGCGACGAGGCTAAGCTCCTCACCTGGCTGGAGCTGCTTAGGCAGAGGGTAGAAATCTTTGCTCTTGACTATGATGCTATTCTCACTGCCATGTATGCATTTCATACTAGTGCTGACGGTGCGTGTTACCTGTGCGTACCGCCTGACCCAGGTATAGAGCCTGCTGCTCTAGGTGCTGGTGAGGTTGCTGCTCTAGGTGCTAGTGCGTCTCCTGGTGCTGGTGAGGCTGCTGCTCTAGGTGCTAGTGAGTCCACTGCTCCAGGTGCTGGTGAGTCTGCTCTCTCTGGTACTCCGCCTGCTGAGGCCTTGTACACCTTCACACTTGACTCAAGTGCTTCCCGCTCCTTCTTTCGCGACAGCACCACCGTCACGCCGCTCAATCGGCCGGTTACACTCTCCTTGGCAGACCCCTCTGGGGGTCCAGTCCTTGCGCACTCCTCCACGGTCCTGCCGTGTCCGGCGGTCCCGTCTGTCTCCCTGTCAGGTCTACATCTCCCCTCGTTCTCTACAAAATTGGTGAGTGGTGCTGACCTCCAGGACCAGTGGGTTGACCAGTTCACTCCTGGAGGTCAGCGCGTGACCCACTATACGTGCTCCTGGACGGGCCGGCACCTGGCCACGTTTACCCGTGCGCCTGGCTCAAGTCTGTATACACTGACTACTGTGTCCCCTCAGGTCGCTACGTCTGCGTCTGCGTAAGGTCAGCTAGTGATCCCCTGCTCGTGCCGCGCTTTGTCGCACCAGACCCTTCTTTGGCACCACCGTCTTGGTCACCTCTCAGTGCAGCGCCTTCGTAGCATGCACCGCCGTATCCTTGTCTTGGTCTTCCCAGGGTTCTCCCTCCCCTCCCACCCTCGCCTGCTCCTCCCTGTCTTCCCTGTATCGAGGGGCGGTAGCGCGCCGCTCCTCACTCCTCCTCGTTTCCCCCGACGACTGCTCCCCTGCAGACCCTGCACATGGACATGTGGGGCCCAGCCCACGTCAGTGGGCAGGACCGCGAGCGGTACTTCCTGCTGGTTGTTGACGACTACTCGCGTTACACCACGGTCTTCCCCTTGCGCACCAAGGGTGAGGTCCCTGATGTTTTGATCCCTTGGATCCGCGCTGCCCGTCTCCAGCTCCGCGAGCGGTTCGGGACGGAGTTTCCCGTCCTACGTCTGCACTCTGACAGAGGTGAGGAGTTTTCCTCCGACCTTCTGTAGAGCTTTTGTCGTGGGAAGGGCATTCGCCAGACGTTCACGCTTTCGGCCTCTCCACAGCAGAATGGGGTTGCTAAGCACCGCATTGGCTTGGTCATGGAGGTCGCTCGTACCTCCATGGTCCATGCGGCTGCCCCCCATTTTCTGTGGCTGTTTGCACTCCGCTACACCGCGTATCAGCTCAACCTCTGGCCCCATGTCTCCTTACCGGAGACCTCGCCCACACTGCGGTGGACGGGGAAGGTTGGCCATGCGTCGGTGTTCTGGGTCTTGGGTTCTCGTGCCTTTGTCCGTGATACCACCGCAGACAAACTCTCCGCTCGCGCTGTACCCGGTCTTCCTTGGCTTTGTCCCTGACGCGCCTGGTTAGCAGTTTTACCACCCCACCTCGCGCCGTGTCTTCCCCTCTCAGGACGTCACGTTCGACGAGTCGGTTCCCTTTTACCGTCTCTTCCCCTACCGCACTGCCCCTCTCCCCCCCCCCCCGGCGCTCTTCCTTGCACCAGGTGCTCCCCAGGTAGACCCCCTCCCCGCTCCCAGTCCGGCTCCTTCAGGTGTGTCTCAGGTAGACCCTCCTCAGGTCCTGCTGAGGGTGGTCCTACACGAGGTGCTGCTTCTGGGGGTGCTGAGCGTGAGGGTGTGGAGCCTGGGGGTGCTCAGCCTGGGGGTGCGGAGCCTGGAGGTGCTGTGCTTGGGCGTGAGGAGTCTGCGGGTGCTGAGCCTGGGGGTACTGAGTCTGGGGGTGCTGCACATGGGGGCAATTAGGCGTCTGGTGAGCAGTCTCCCTGGAGCGGTCATCTCCGTAGTCGCTCCGCTAGTGCCTCGCCGCTGCACTCTCGTCGTCGTCTCCCTCTCTCCCCACAGCAGCTGCGTGAGTGGTACGATAGCCGTCAGGGTCGAGCTGCTGGAGCCGGGGGGCCTGCTGCGGGAGGCGCTGGTGTTGGAGGCACTGGAGCCGGCGCTGTCCCTCTCTCCCCACAGCAACTGTGTAAGTGGTAAGTTAGCCGTCAGGGTCGCGCTGTTGGAGCTAGGGGCCCTGCTGCGGGAGGCGCTGGAGCTGGTGATTCTGCTACTGGAGTTGTTTCGACTGGAGTTCCTGGAGCAGCTGGTCCAGAGGTTGCTCGTACTGGAGGTACTGGAGCTGCTAGGACTGGAGGTCCTACTGGACCTGGAGGTGCTGCTGTCGACTCTGAGGTTGGAGGCCCTGGAGCTGGAGGTGGCGGTTCTGGGGGTGCTACTGCTGGTGGCGGTGGAGCTGTAGGTTCTGGAGCTGCTGCGGGTGCTGGCGCTGGAGGATTTGGAGCTGTTGGAGGTGCTCGCGCTGGTGGTGCTGGAGCTGGAGGTTTTGGAGCTGCTGCGGGTGCTGGCGCTGGAGGTTCTGGAGCTGCAGGAGGTGCTGCAGCTACTGGTGCTGGTGGCAATGCACCGCCGCGACTGTTCTTCGCTCCGCCGTCACCTTCGTCTCTGCCACCGCATGGCTCCGTGCTTCGCCAGGTTCTTAGCCTCCCGTCTTCTACTGGTCTTCCGTTACAGCCTGGCTCACTGCTGCCTGCTCTTTCTCCTTACACTGAGCTGACTGGCGTTCTTGCTGAGCGTTGTGAGCCAGCGTCTCGTCCTGCCTTGCCTGTTTGCACTGTCCGCACTAGACGTACTGGTCGTCGTGTTCCTCGTGAGCATCCGTCGGCTGTCCCCGGCACACACCTCATGGCCTTGCGTCCTTCCTCTACTCCGCAGCTTGTTCCCCTGCCGTCCCTTGCTGCGTGTTCTCTGCCTGACGTTCCAGAGCCTGAGTCTGACCGCGCTCGTGCTGCTCACCCTACTGTCACGCGTCTGCTAGCCACAGTTGTCACTGACGCGTCGTTTGAGTCTGCTGCTGCGTCTGCTTAGTCGCTGAGCTTGTTGACTTTGCTGCTGCCTGTCGTCTCGACTATGCCGCTATTCTTGTTGCTGAGTCTGAGTCTGTCTGTCCTCCGTCCATCGGGGGTGATTATGCTCTTGGCACGGACGTGCTTGAGGACAGGCAGGAGGACCTTGAGGGTCTTGCAGCCGCTGCGCCTCATCTCATGTCCATGCTGCTTGCCCCTGAGGGAGACCCGGATGCACCAGACATCCCGACTCCGTCTTCTTACGCTGAGGCGACCGCAGGTCCCTACTCCTCTCAGTGGCAGACAACCATGGACGCAGAGATGGCATTCTGGAAGTCTACAGGCACTTACGTCGACGAGGTTCCCCCTCCTGGGGCGAACATCGTCGATGGCATGTGGATTTTTTGGGTGAAGCGGCCGCTAGGTTCTTCGCCTGTCTTCTAAGGCTCGTTACGTTGCTCGCGGCTTCAGTCAGCGGGAGGGAGTCGACTTCTTCCAGACCTTCTCTCCCACCTCGAAGATGACCACTCTTCGAATGCTGCTGCACGTTGCCGCTCAGCGTGACTACGAGCTTCACTCTCTTGACTTCAGCACAGCCTTTTTACAAGGCAGCTTGCACGAGGAGATCTGGCTGCGCCGCCCTCCTGGCTTCACTGGGTCGTTCCCTCCTGGTACCCAGTGGAGCCTCCGGCGGCCAGTCTACGGTCTCCGCAAGGCGCCGCGTGAGTGGCACAACACACTGAGGATGACACTTGTGGCTCTTGGGTTTGCTCCGTCGACTGCTGACCCGTCGCTGTTACTGCGCACCGGCACTTCGATGCCGCCGTTCTACATCCTCATGCACGTCGACGACTTGGTCTTTGCCACTGCTGACACTGAGGCTCTTGCCCTGGTGAAGTCGGAGCTGCAGAAGAGACACACGTGCACAGACATGGGTGAGCTGCGCAGCTACCTTGGCTTGCAGATCACCCGGGACAGAGCACGCCGCACCATCACACTGACTTAGTCACACATGGTGCAGCAGGTCCTTCAGCGCTTCGGCTTCACCTGGTCCTCGGCACAGGCCACTCCTCTGGCTACAGGTCACTCGCTCTCAGCTCCACCTTGGGACAAATCCGTAGAGCCGAGTGGTCCTTACCCAGAGCTAGTGGGCTGCCTCATGTACCTGATGACCTGCACTCGTCCTGACCTTGCGTACCCTCTTGGCCTTCTGGCTCGCTACGTGGCTTCTGGTCGGCACCGAAAGGTGCACATGGATGCTGCTAAGAGGGTACTACGCTACTTGTGCAGTACATTGGGCATGGGGCTCGTGCTCGGAGGACGGGGCGACGTTGTCCTCACTTGTCACTCAGACGCTTTTTGGGTTGACGACTTGGCTACGCAGCGGTCGTCACAGGGTTACACCTTCAGCCTTGACTCTGGCTCTGTTTCTTGGGGGTCTACACGCTCTTCCTCTCTTACGCTCCAGTTGCAAGGCTGAGATCTACGCCATAGCCATGGCTGCACAGGAGTTACTTGGGAGAGCGGCCTCGTTCTCCTCCAGTGCTGTACGTAGACAACAAGGCCGCCATTGCCTTGTGTCATGAGCACAGACTGGAGCACAGAACGAAGCACATCGCTCTGCGTTACTTCCTTGCTCGAGAGTTGCAGCAGCGTGGTCAGCTTCGTCTTGCTCACGTGGCCACTCAGGCCAACACTGCTGATATATTCACCAAGGCACTTTCACCTGGTGATCATCAGCGCTTTTGTACTTTGTTGGGCCTTGTGCCAACGTCTCCTCACTTGCTGTAGGCTCTGCCTGTACTGTGATATATATATATATATATATATATATATATGTATATATATATATATATATACCTGCATGCTTGCTCCTGGTAGGTAGAGATCACTGTGCTGTTGTTGTTGCATATATACCTCAACATGTGAACAGGCCTTGTGGCCCTTTGCTTGTGCTGAGTGTGTGTGGTGATCCACCTTGAGCTTGCTTTGCTTCTCTTGACTGGTCTTGTGACCCCTTGCTCTCCCCCACTTTGCCTATGGGGGTGTGTCAAATTATATGCGTGTTATATATGTGTAGGCTGTAGTGGGGTAGCCAATATGGGATACAACCCCATTAGGGTTTCATATTTGTACCAAACCCTGATCTAGTCAATTCATTCCTTCTACTAGATTCTAACAGATTGGTGTCCGTAGGTCGGCATCCGTAGCTCGGCGTCCGTAGGTCGCCGCTCAATCGACGATCACCTTCGTCAACCACTAGGGCTCAATGCCGTCCGTCGGCTTCACTTCCTCGGCTTCACCGTGGTCAGCGTTGCTATGACCGTCTTCGCCTTCGCCAACTTTGCCGTGGTCGACTTGTCGGCTAACCGTTGAAGTTGGCTGACCAAACCTACTTAATCCTCCAAGTCGACGTCCACCATGGAGTCAGCTCCGGCGTCGCCACAAGTCGGCTTCGCCGTGGTCGGCTATATCGAAGTCAGCTTTGCTGATGATAACTCCATCGAGGTCGGCCAACCAAGCCGACTTGTTCCTTTTCGTCGGCGCTGGCCACAAAGACTAACCGACTGCACACCTTGCAAGCCGGACAATGAAGCCGGCTCCGCCCAAGCAAGGGCGAGGCCTCTTATAATTTCTACCCGCTTAGCGGACCAATTCTGTTCATAACAGAACGAGCTGATCTTGTCAAGCTGGCATATGAACGTCTTAAAGAAATGAGCCGTCTACTTTACGAGTACTTGTTCAAGACTCGAATGGTTTCGACGTGTGTTCCATCTTGCACCCACACCAACTCCAACATCACCGACAACCATAACAGGCTCGCCGTCTTAATACGAAACTGTGGGACATCGCTCAATCTCGACGACTTATGTTGCCAGGAGAGAAGGAAACATCGTGCATTGTACAACACACATGAGGACATTCTGATGAGCGTACACTGCCATTGCAATAGCTTCATGGCTGATTTGAGTGCGAAAACGATGCAAAGCGTGAGCACAAGATGCAACGCAATATCCCTAATGTTTCATACCCAATCGATTTCTGGTATGACAACTCATTGCATGTTTTGTACTACAAGCATCATGTTCACTTATTGTTTTTTACTATAAGCATCATGTTGAGCGTCAATTATGGTATGTCACACAGTGTCCAGCGAATTTTGTTACAAGAGTAAGCAGAACGAGGAGCCATAGCTAGGGTTTACCTAGCTAGGCAAGAGAGAATTAAGGAGAATTAAGCCACTTCGTGGAATGATACTATGTGGGTTGATATAAATGCAAAGCAAGATCAATAAGCCTGATAGGAAGACGAAATACACTGGGCTGTTGTGATATTGTTGTAAATTCTGGAATGTCTAATCGAGGATCAAAGTTTGTGACCCTTACCCCATACCTAATATGCGACTCGACAAAAGCAAGGCACCTTGGTTCGACTTTGCAGCTGCGGTCCCAGCCCCGTCCCAGGTCTGCCAAGGGCCAAAGCGAGGGCCTTTTTGCAGGTCTCGAGACATGGTGAATGCGGCCCGGAGCTTCGCGTTTGCAGTTGCGCCCCTGTTTCCCTTCGACCAATCGTAGCACTTTTCCCAGCCCCGAATTCGCCCCTGCATAGTCGCATTGCCTCGCCAGATCGCATGCGCCCGCTAATTTGCAAACAAGGTCTTGAAGTTGCATTGTCGTGCGTCGCATCCCCAGCTACAGTGCAGTGGTCACGTCGTTCAAACCCTACCCAAACCGTCGTTCATTTTTTTTTATGGTGAACTTCGGCCAACCACAATCGCCCGGGGCGTAGCAAGCGATGCACTTGCCGGCTGATCATCGACAAAACGAACGACAATTGCGAGCTTTGCGAGCCAACCACTACTACCATTCCTACCATCCCAGCACCATCGCCCTCACATGTGATCGCATGCAGATCTAAACGCTCGCCAGGAGAGTCTGCGACGAAGTCAAAATCTTGGAATCCAAATTTACATTCCCGCCAACCAAACCCCGATTTCTACAAAGAAATCCTCAAGCTCGAGGCCATCCCGCGCCGCAATTCGCCCTTCCAACCTTGGAAATGTCATTTCGTCCATGCTTCTGTGATAGCTCACTAATCAGTGGAACTCAGCAATAATTGTTCTGGTCGTTCTAGCCTAGGAAGCCCTGGTTACGAAGAAGCTGTAGGATAGCTCTTTTCGCTGTACTTTCTTGCGGAAGCACGTCCACTAGACATAGAACAGCACGGCACCGTAGTACACGTGGCGAAGTTTCATCGCGTTGACCGAAAGAACCGAGGGGACACGTGAAAACAGCTAGTGGTTTTGGAATTAAGCGAGCTCATGGTTCGGCCAAATGTCTCCGCTGCAGCTGCCGCAGCTGCCAGGAGTTTCGTCAGGGAAATCTAGCGGCACCCAGACTCTTGACGCCGAAACCAAGGAGGAGATAGCGACCGTCGGTCCTCCTGACGAGCCGTCGCATTCCGATCTGCTCACGAAGCGAAAGCGAGTCAACCCCCAACCCGACGCTGCTAACTGCGCACCAACTACTAGTAACTACGATAGCCCGCCGCCGTGTTTTCGTCATGACGAACCCAGCTGCATTAGCGGATCTGCTCTTAGTGAAGCGCCGGCGTGTTTCAAAGAACCGTCTGACGCGCCGACTGACGCTAACGAGCTGACCAGCCGCGGACAACCGAGTTCTATCAGCAGCCATGTCGCAGCCGCCACCTCTTATCTATCTGCGCATCAGGAAAGCGCTGGAGTTTCGGCAACCACGAGAACGTGTCTTTCTGCAGTAATGGCTGCAGAAGGTGAAGACCTTGCGAAGGCTTCCGCTCGTCCTGGCTTAGCTAACGGCGGAAGCTTCGTGGCTCCCGCGATTTGCCAAGGAGCAGAAGCAACCGGCGCAAGCAGAGACGTGGAAGCAGCAGGAACGGCCGCGGAGGACGCAGCGGGAACGGCGGCGGGAGAAGCAGAAGGAGCGCCCGACGCGATTGGTGCGTCCACCCCGCCTCGTGAGGCGAACCCGACCAGTCCGTCGCATGCAATCCGTGCGAGCCTCTCCGCGCCCCCGCGCGTGACGAGCAAGAAGCCGCCCGACAGCATGCCGCTGCTGCGCCTACCGCTGGGCCTGTCGCCGTCCGCTTGGCCGCAAGGAGGGAAGCGGCAGCTTGGGCGAGATGACACGGGAGATGACAAGCGGCTGGATTTGAGTATGCCGGGACTAAGCTCTCAACAGGGAGGGGGTTCGGGCGGCTCGGATGGTCCTTGCTGGAAGAAGCGCGCCGTTGGGGGTGTTTCACCGGGCGTAGCCGCTGTAGCAGTGTCCTCGGGTATACAGTCCCCGGGTGCACCGTCCTTGGGTGCACCATCCTCGGTATTATCTGTTCCAACTCCAACAGCCGTCGCGTCTACTTATGTCGCCTCCCCGTCCTCTTCCTCCGCCTCTCCGCTCCGCCTTCCCTCTCCACTTCGCCTCCCCTCCTCCCTCCGCCTCAACTCCCCTCTGCGCTTCTCCCGCCGATCTTCCCCGGCCCTTGCGCCGGTTTCTGGCGGTCACGCCCTTCCAGTCCCCCCCGGAACCCCGAATAACGGCGCGCCACCTTTCCTCTCGCAACCGTCAAACTCCCCCCTTGGGTTGTCGCTTCCTCCCTCCAGCACCTCACCCAGTCCTCACGCTGCGCGGGCGCACGGTCCGCTTCCGCCGCTATCCCTTCCGCCCCCCGCCGCCCCGCTCCCTGCTCAACCTTCCCCCGCGCCGACTCCTGACGGCGGGTGGCAAGGGACAGCTGGCGCAAGTCCGCGCAACCCTCCGAACCAAGGGGGACCGCAAGAACCTGCCAATTCCCCACACTACCGCGGGGTGCGGTTGCGCCCATGGGGAAAATGGGCGGCGGAAATCCGCGATACCGCCAACAGCGCGCGCCTGTGGCTGGGCACGTTCCCCACGGCGGAAACGGCGGCGCTGGCGTATGACGTGGCAGCGATGGCGATTCGAGGAAACAAGGCGAAGCTTAATATGGAGCAGCACAGAGAGCTGGCGAACGAAGTTCGCGATCTGGTGAGAACGCTGAAAGCGGCGGCAAAGGCGGCGCAGGATGCGGCGGCGGCGCGCGCGTATGCGGAGGCGATGGCGGATGCTGGCGGAGAGGAGGGGAAGCCGCCAGGGCTGAAGAGAGAAACCGCGACAGGGAACGGCGAGGACCGAGCAGCGAACGGCGACACGTTGAGTGAACGGCTGGGAACGGTTAGGGATGGTGACACTGGTTTAGAGGCATCTCGAAATGAGGGGGGCGGAAACGAGAAGTCAGCGGGTCGGGAATGCGCGAACTATGCGCCGGTGGCGGAAGGTACAGGCGGAGCACGCAGCGCGCAGGAGAAAGACCAGATGGCGGAGCCGCGATTCGGGCAGGGAAACGGGCAGGGAAACGGGCAGGCGAACGGGCAGGAGAACGGGCAGGGAAACGGGCAACTTCCAATGCTGCGACAGGACCCGCCACAGGCGCCGCTTCTCCACGTGGTGATGGGGAAGGTGGTTACCACCATGGTGGATAAGTATGGCGGGGGAATGGGGAATTGGGCCAGGGGCGTTGGCGCTAATCAGGGCGCGCTGGGGAGCGGAGGAAGCGGGGGAGGCGGAGGAAGCAGCGGGGGAAGCGGGGGAAGTGGAGCTCCTGAGGGTATTGGGGCAGGGGGGGGAGTTGGGGGAGGTGCGGCGAATGGGGGAAATTGGGGGAATGGGGAAACAAAAACGGGTGCCGTGGGAGGGGGTGCTGTGGGTGCAGATAGGGAAGGGGTTGGAGGGAACGCGGGGCAGCAGGTGGACAGGAAAGAGTTGGTTACATCCCCCTTACAAGCTCTCTCGTTAAACCAGGGAGTCTCGCCCATGCAATGCCAGGCCTCCTTCATAGAAAGGAACACGTCCCCTGTACTACCCCAAGTGAAGGTCGAGCACGTTCCTGCTTTTACCGAGTCAGCTTACAAAGTTTTGGTGTTGCAAACAGGAGGGCAGTTCGTGAGTGGAGCAACTGCGTTTGCTGGTAACCATGTAACCAGTTCGTGTGTGGTTGCGCCCAGCGTCACACCTCCGCCTGTAGCTGTACCGAGTATGCTTACAGGGGGGATGACAGGAACGCACTCAGAGGTGCCTGCACTTCCTAAGACTGCGTGTAAGGGGGACGCCTGTAGAGGGGATGGGGGGAGCAGCAGCAGCAGTAGCAGCAGCGGTGGCAGAAGCAGCAGGCAGAGTGGGGGAGAGGAGATGGGCGATGGCATAGGGGGCATGAATGGCACGGGTGGGGTAGGTGGCATGGGCGTGGGGGGTGGGGCAGGTGAAACAGAGAGGATGGAGGTGGATGGACGGACACAGGAAGCAGGGCGAAACTTTGAAGGGTTGGTGGGCACAGTACAATGTGCGTTTGAACATCTCACCCCTAAATCGCCTCACCTTATGCAGCAGGGCGGTGGCGGGAACGCTGGGGTATTATTTGGCAGTGAGCGAACGACGACACCTGGCATGGTATCAGGGTCTCGTGGCGTGGATGATGTGCCACGTGGCATGGTATCAGCGTCACGGGGCATGGATCAAACGCCACGTGGCGTTGCACAGGCGCCTGCTTGCCTGTGCCACCACGCCCACGTGAACATGCAGGCTCACACCCATGCTTCTGTTTCTGAGGCACCTCAGAATCACGTGCACATTCATGCACAAACCTGTGCATTTGATGACACACGCACTCAGCCTTGCACCTTGTCACTCCCTCAGCCTCACTCTCAGTCACACACTCACTCACAGACTCACTCACACACTCAGTCACACACTGAGCCACACTCACAGCCTGCAATGCTGCAACCTTATCACACCCACGATCACCCCAGCAGCACTATCTATGCCACACAGTCGTTAGACATGCCTGTAGCAGCATTGCAAGCGCCCATGCTACCCCCACCTGTCATGCAAACGCCCTTGCTGACCTCCCCTGCTGGTGCTGCTTCAGGTGGTTCTTCAAGCGCGGCTTCTGTTGCCCCTTCAGGTGTTGGCACAGGTATTCCTTCAGGTGGTCCTTCAGGTAGTGCTTCAGGTGGGTTTTCAGCTCAACCCTCTGCCGAACGACCGGGATGGCATTACACAGAATCTCATCAAGCAACAGAGAAAGCAGCAGAGGAGATTGGCAGCGTAAAGAAAGAGAATGTCGCCTCTACTGGTGGAGGAAGAGGAGGAGAAGTAGGAGTAGAAGGAGGAGGAGGAGGAGGAGGAGGAGGAGGAGGAGGAGGAGGAGGAGGAGGAGGAGGAGGAGGAGGAGGAGGAGGAGGAGGAGGAGGAGGAGGAGGAGGAGGAGGAGGAGGAGGAGGAGGAGGAGGAACGGAGATAAGTGGGATCTCCCAGGGTACCAGCCTTGGCGATCCCAGGTTCGGGGCCGAAAATCACAGGCTCGGGGTCGAAGACCTCAGGTTCGGGATCCTTCCAAACCAGGAGGTTGATGGGGAGGACGAGCCGTGCCTGCTGCCCATGCCTGATGGTCAGGAATGGGAAAGGTTCGGTTCGGACCTGCCGTACCCACCCGAGCAGGCTTTTTCTGGGTGGCGGTTAGTGAGTGACTCAGTAACGGAGACAGGCACAGAAACCACAGGAACCGTGCCTACAGTAACAGCTGTTACTGATACAGGCGCCACTGTAACGAATACAGGTGGCACTGTAACGGATTGTGACGGCCTGAGCAGTGACTTTAAAGGGCTGACTTGTTCCGGGCAAAGGGGAGGAGGAGGAGGAGGGGGAGGAGGAGGGGGTAACCAGGTCGGAGCGACAATAACCCTTGAGACACCTGAGAGGTCTCTGACCTGTTCTGCTAGGAGCGAAGGGGCGAGAGGCGATAGCTTCTCAGCGTCAGTGCCTTTTGAGAATCACACGCTAGAGACGTTAGAGAATCCTCTGACAGGCTCTGGGAGGAAGGAGGGGGTGAGAGGAGGGGTGAGAGCGGCAGGAATCAGGACTGCCCATTTCCGCCCTAACGCTGCAATTGTGGAGGCATTTAGAAACGGTGAGGGGCGGTTGGATGGGGTGGAAGCAGTGGTGTTTCAGGCGCCTCAAGGTTCGGTTTGCTTTCAGCAAGGAGTGGTGCAGCAGGGATTGATGCAGCACGGTGGAGTGCAGCAAGGTGGGTTTCAGCAAGGAGTGGTGCAGAACGGTGGGACGCAGCAAGGTGGGGTGCAGCAAGGTGGGGTGCAGAACGGTGGGATGCAGCAAGGTGGGGTACAGCAAGGCGGGGTGCGACAAGGTGGGGTGCAGCACGGAGGGATGCAGAACAGTGGGGTGCACCTGACGTACTCTCAGCAGGAAGCAGGTCAGAGGCAGCAGCAGCAGTGGCAGCAACAGCAGGACCAGCAGCAGCAACAGCAGAATCAGCAGCACTTTCAGCATCAGCAGTATCATCATTATCAACAGCAGCAGCATCAACAGCAGCAGCATCAACAGCAACTGAATTACCTTGACCAGCAGCAGCAACAACAGAGCCAGTCCCGGCAACAGCAGCAGCAGCAGCAGCAGCAGCCGCTGCAGCAGTATCAACAGCAGCAGCAGCAGCAATATCAGCAGCAACAGCAGCAGCAGAATCAGCAGGAGCAGCAGCAGAAAAATCAGCAGGATCAGCTGCAGCAGTATCAGCAGCAGCATCAGCAGCAGTATCAGGAGCAGTATCAGCAGCAGCAGCAGCAGCAGCAGCAGCAGCAGCAGCAGCAGCAGCAGCAGCAACAGGATACGCAGTGGCATAGTCACCAGCAGCAGCAACAACAGAACCAATCCCAACAGCAGCAACAGCAGCATCAAGTGCAGCAATATCAGCAGCAACAGCAGCAGCAGCACAACCCAATCCACACAGAGCAACAGGCAGAAGGGAAGCAAGAGCAGCAGGAGAACGCATGTGTGCAGCAGCCACAGTGCCAGTGCTGCCAACCCATGTACCCGCGTGCGCGAAATGAACCACATAAGCAACAAGAGCAACAGCAGCAGCAGCACCAACGGCAGCAGGAGCAGCAGCAGTGGCAGGAGCAAGGGAAGCAGAAACAAGGGCAGATGGAGCAGCATCAGCAAAGGCAGCAGCTGCACAACCAGCAGCAGCAGAGGCTTATTCAGCCAAACCAGCAGCAGCAAAGCCAGTACCAGCCTCAGAGCCAGCAGCAGCCACAGCAGAACGAGCAGCAGCAGAGCCACTACCAGCAGAACCACCACCAGCAGCAGCAGAGCCAGCAGCAGCAGCAGCAGCAGCAGCAGCAGCAGCAGCGCCAGCAGCAGCAGAACTACCAGCAGCAGCAAACCCAGCAGCAGCAGAGGCAGTATCAGCAAAACCTGCAGCAACAGCAGCAGCAGCCGCAGCAACAGCAGTCGCAGCAAGAGCAGCATAATCAACAGCAGCAACTTTATCAGCAGCAGCATCAGCAACACCTGCAGCCGCAGCAACAGCAGCATACTCCGCAGCAACAATACCAGCAGTATCAGCCGCAGCAACAGCAGGGCCAGCAGCAACAGGCACAACAGACGAACCAGCAGAAGCAATACCAGCTGCAGCAGCAGCAACAGCAGGCACAGCAGCAGCATAATGAACAGCAGGAGCAGTACCAGTTGCAGCAGCAGCAGCAGGAATACCACCAGCAGCAGCAGCAACAGCAGGGACAGGTGCAATCACAAGGTTACAGGTATCACCAGTCAGGCCATTCTGGCCAATCGCTGACATGCACCTGTACACCCTCCGAGTGTTCGCACTCAAATCGCACCAGCCATACCGTACCTGCTGCTGCTGCTGCCACACCTGCTACACCCGCTACAGCTGGCGCTGCTGCTACAGCTGCTGCTGCAAATGCTATAGGGGCTGTGGCTCGTGAAACACAAGTTTCAGCTGCCGCAGCCACAGTTTCATTAAACAGCCGGCAGCAGCAGGGTTATTTTCCTGCTACAGCTGCTGCTACAGCTGCTACTTCTGCTACAGGCGCCGCTACAGCTGCTGCTACAGCTACCGCAACATATGCTGCAAAAGATGCTGCTACATATCCTGCTACAGCTTCTGCAAACGCTTCTACATATCAGGGTGCTTCTGGAATTTCCGTTCCTCGCTGCAGCTGCTGTAGTGGAGGGGCTAATCACACTGTGACTCATGGCATGCCACCTGGCAGCATGCCACCTGGGAGCATGCCACCTGGCAGCATGCCACCTGGGAGCATGCCACCTGGGAGCATGGCTGGAAGCATGGATGGAAGCATGCTGGCGAGTACTGTTCATGGGTCATGTGGTGCGGTGCATGCGAGTCGTGATTCCTCTTGTCATGGTGCCATGCAAGGCGTGTATGCTGGCATGCAAAGCATGCATGGTGGCATGCAAAGCATGCATGGTGGCATGCACAGGACGCATGGCAGCATGGGAACAGCCATAACAGCATCCCCTCACGCATCACCCCTGCCCCCCGCACCCCACCTTCCCAGCACAGCACGCAGCAAGAGCCTATCCTCTCTCCCTCCCCACCTCCACCCACACCCCATTGCTGCCAGAAGCTTTTCCTCTAAGCATCCTCACCCGGGTCCCCACAACTCTCGTTACAGTCACAGCAACAGCAGCAGCAACTGTGACAAAAACGGGGGTTTCTCTCCCAGCCCTGCCCCTTTATATGCTCTCAGTAGCTATGAAACAGCCTGCCTTGCACCACCTTCACGGGAACCGGTTCACAACTACTCAGCTGCTTCCCACCAACAACACCAGCAGAATCCTCTCCAACCACCCCACCTTCCTAGCACCACTCTCAATCGAACTGCACCTGCTTCTCCTGCACCCGCCTCTCTTCCCACACCTGCTTATCCTCAAGGCATCTCTACGCACATTCATGCATCCAACCAGGCCTTTCTCCCGTCCTACCCCACCCAGGGATCATCTGCCCCCGGCTTTTCTGCCCCCATTTCCCTGCCTCCTGCGTCCATGAGTCCACAGTCGTTTCATCAAAGCAGCAATATCGCCACTGCACCACCACAGCACAACACTCCTTTTTATCAGAACAGCAACACCACAATTGCACCACAGCCTGTTTATCATCACCCCAACACGATTTCTGGGGCGCCTCTGAAGTCTGTTGCTGTTTCCCATCCTCCTGCCACCACGCCTTCCCAGTTCAGTTCTCATCACAGCAACAACACCCTCCCACAGTCTATTTATCAAGCCAACACGGTCAACAACACCAACAGCACCATGCCTGCACAATCTGTCCATCAGACAAGCACTAAGTCGCCATACCCTCCACCTATTTATCACACCACCAACAACACCCCTGCACCTTTACCCGGTGCAGGTGCATCATGCCCAGGTGCATCTCACTTATCCTCCTTCGTTCACCCCTCTCCCTCTCCTCCTGCTGCTCTTCATGCGTCCTCTGCCGCGCCACCTGAATTTTCACCTGAACGCATAACTGCCCCACCTGAAATCCCACCTCCCCACCTTTCCTTTGAGACCGCCTCATATATTCCCCAACCGTCACACTACCCCACCGCAACCATTCCCACCCCCACCCCAGCCCTTTCCGGCCCTCCATTCTCCACCGCACCGCACTCCTTCCAATCCCAATCCTCTCTCTCAGCACCCCCTCGCATCCCACCCCAGCCTGCTTCAGACCCATTCTTTTCCCCCTCTCCTTCCACCACTCCCCCATCCTCCTCCTCCCCAATCCTTCTAGCCACCGACCCTCAGCAAAAACACACACCCGCCTCCCACTCATCGGCTCGTGTGCTCATTTTCAGCGATCCCTCCCCCTCTCCTGCTCATTCCTCTGCTGCATTTGAGAACGAAACTTGTGGCTCTGCTGCTACCAAAGCCTCTGGTATTTCCCCTGCAGCTGCACCTACATCTGCTCCTGCTCCTGATCCTGCTCTTGCTCCTGCGCAAGCCTCGAGTCAGGTAACTCCTGAAAGTGGTCACCGGCAATTGGGGAATTCCGGTATATTATCCCCTTCAGCTTCTTCCAGCCCACTCGAGTTCGGCCTCTCAGTCAAACCCGGCTCTTCTCCTGCTGCGCTGACAGCACTGGAACAAGCTCCTTCCTTCCCTGTTCAGCCCACGTCAGCAGCGTCAGCACCAGCACTTGAACACACTCATGCACAATCCGCAGCTCCTGCCGCTGATGCTTCACTTCATCCCACTCCTCCTTCTGGGACTGGCTTCGGTCATATGGCCTTATCCAGCCTTCCTCTCTCCCCTCCACCGCACCCTGTCACTAACATTCCTACTGTCTTCAGCACTGCTCCAAACCAATCAGGGAGAGCGGAGCTAGAGCCCTGGCAAGGGGAGGCATGGCCTGGGGAGGGCTTATCTAGTGAAGGCTTCTTTATTGAGGAGTTTAATGGGCCTGATAGGTGGGATGGAGATGGGTGGCTGGGAGGAGCATGGGAAGCCGATTGGACAGAAGGGTCGCAGGGAAGCGGAGGTGGACAAGGAAGTGCATCTCATGGTGGGTTAGGACTCGCATAGTGAGTTTGTGGTTTTTTAGGACAAGCCCAATGTGCCCAACAGTGAGTCTCAAGGTGCTGATTTTTTGGGAATAAGCTTAATGCATTCCCCTCATGCATCTGTGTGTATAGGAGTAGGAATACATAGGATTTGACTTGGTGTGTTATCAAGTGTTTGTGGTTTGTGGTGAGTACGAAACACTTCTTATAACAGCTACAGCAACATTCTGCTTTAAAATACCAGTACCAGCCCTACTAGTTGTCAGGACCCCACTGAGCCCACTGACCAGCAATCCTCTTTCTACCTTCCCGCCAACTACCGGTGTTACCATCGCCTCGAGCCTGTCGCTGCGCCCTCGCTTCTTTCGCTAGGACCTCGGGATCGTCGCCCAATCTCTGACTGTCTGACAACCACCAATTTGCTTCAGCCGACGCAGGCGTGGTCGGGCTTGGGACAAAATCACCGATCTCATCCCAAGGTTTCAGGTTGTGTCATGTCATGAGTGAACTTCAGCGCTTCAGAACGGTTTAATACGGTGAAATAGCGGCTTGTCGGAGTTGTGAGCGAAAACGAACCCTCACGGTAACCTCCTAAAAACCCTCATCAGCGAAGTCAAGTTGAATTCAAGGGTGAATCTGTAGAATTCTAGGGTAGGACGTCCTTGCTTTGACAAGTCACCTTGTCACATCCTTCAGCAGGATCTTGCTTTGTTCTTATGACTCAGGGCCGGGAACAGCTACTTAATCTTGTATTTTGTGATCGGAGGGTGGTCGCATTCGGCGGACCCGTTTGCAACTAGGGCTTCTTAGTGTGCATAGTTCTGACCTTGGCATAACGGCCGTCAGATCTCGTCAGCATGACTCTGACATTCAGTTTACGTTGTAGGGTGCTTGCTGCTGCTCTCCTGGCGGCTGTCATTGTCGCCGATGCTAGTGCAAGCGACCATAGATATGGCCAAGGGGACAAGGTGCCTTTCTACGCGAACAAAGTCGGTCCTTTTCACAACCCGAGGTGCGACGCTGTGTTTCTGATTCGTCGCTTCGTTGATGATTCGTTGGCGATCCGTTGACGGTTCCGTGACGCTCGTCTTCTCTGTCTGATTTCGCCTGACGCTTTGATGACGCTGGGAAAAGTCTCACTCTTTCTAAGTTTTCGTTCTAACTTGCTGTGGTTCATTCGAGGATCTTTTGCATGTGTCTCCTGAATTCGGATTTCCTACTCGTGAAGCCAACGTAGGCGTATTTCCTGTTAATCGTTTTGGACCCATCTTGTTTTTCGCAGCGAAACGTACAAGTTCTTCGATCTGCCGTTTTGCCAGCCAGGTCCGTCTCCCGTTCATAACGTGTTGCGTTTTCAGATAGTAGTAAATGCTCACCGTTCATGCTTGCTAACCTGCTCTTCCAACTCCCCTGTTTCAACGACGTTCGCGCATTCGAAGCTATCGCGCATTCAAAACTAACTTCGCCGTTTCACGCTCATTCTTCTTCTCCTGTATGTTTTCTCAGGGAAGATAAACGAGAAGCTGGAAGACCTCGGCGAGGTTCTGAACGGCGATCGCATGGTTCAGGCCCCTTACGAGCTGAACTTCCGCGTAGATCACGAACGCACCACACTCTGCAAGCGAACTCTCGCCGTTAAGGACGTCCAGAAGTTCCGCGATGCGGTCATGAACGACTACTATTTCCAGATGTACTACGACGATCTCCCGATCTGGGGTTTCATCGGCAAGGTCGACACGGATCCCAAGAACCAGCACTTTTTCCTCTTCACGCACGTGCATTTTGAAGTAGAGTACAACAATGACCGCGTGGTGGAGATCAGCGTGGCGACTGACGCTGGTACCGCGGTGGACATTACCGAGGATAAGGAGATGGAGGTGGAATTCACGTATTCCGCCAAGTGGAAGCAGACGGACAAGTCATTTGACAAGCGCATGGACAAGTACTCGCGCTACTCGTTCCTCCCGCAGCATCTGGAGATCCACTGGTTCTCCATCATCAACTCGTGTGTCACGGTGCTGCTGCTTACCGGCTTCCTGGCCACCATTCTCATGCGCGTCCTCAAGAACGACTTCATCAAGTATGTTGACTCGACTCATGAGGTACAAAATGCGATTTTGTCAGGTGCGAAACACGATGTCAGCAGGTACCAAACACGCTCGTATTGGTATCGAAAGATCTCATCAGGTGCGAAACACGATTTCATCAGGTGCGAAGCACGAAATCATCGCGTACGACAAACGCTGAGATCCCATATATTTCAGACGAATTAGGATCTTATCAGATGCGTTAGTCGACTTCCTCCTCGGACCAGGAAATGCCTTCAGCCAAATGAATGCAGTCGCCAGGCGGCTATCATCATTTTCAAACTGCCGTTTTCCGTTTACATTTGTTGAGAATAGGGTACCTTATAGAAATCTGATCTGGTTGTGGAAGGTTGGTGTACGGGACCAAGAGGGGGTTGCTGCAGCGTGTCTTACAAAATTTGCTTTCTTCTTTGCGTGATCCAGGTACTCGCGTGACGAGGAGTCGTCAGAAGAGCAGGAGGAGACGGGGTGGAAGTACATTCATGGCGATGTCTTCCGCTTCCCCAAGAACAAGGACTTCTTCTGCGCCGTTCTTGGCAGCGGCACTCAATTGCTCTTTCTGTAAGTTTGGCTTCTTTACACGGAGAGTCTCTTGCTGAACGGTTTGCTCTGGGTATGATTAGAGCACGATGGCAGCCTCCACGCGTCATGTATCGTTGATCAGAATCATGAAGCTGCTCCTTCTCGTTTTGGGTCCCAAATCCGTGTCTTCTCCCGTGCTTGCTCTCTTTCGTTCAGGGTCATCTTCATCTTCATCCTCGCTCTTGTGGGGGTGTTTTACCCTTACAATCGCGGTGCTCTGTGGACGGCGCTGGTGGTGATCTATGCGCTGACCTCTGGAATTGCTGGGTACACGGCTGCGTCTTTCTACAAGCAGATGGAGGGCACCAACTGGGTGAGTGCAATGCAGTTTTGGAACCGACCAGGGATACAGAGAAAACGAACCAAAGATGTCTGTAATATTTTGGTATAAAATCTTGGTATTGCAACCACGCAGGTTAAGGTATTCGTTGGACTCCCTTCGGCTGGACCAATTAAGATTAGGCTTCAGGGACATGCGAGTAAGGGTTCTCTAAAAAGGTGCAGGGATTACTCTGCACAGAAACCTGCTTTCTCTGCAGTTTTATGCGCTATTATGAACATCAATTCACCCTACGTTCAAGTCCATCCGTGAGGTGTATCAAACTCCTGCCGAATTTCCCTCACCGATCCAGTCATTCTCATCCGCTCATCCTTTTCCTCACCCATTCATACCCCTCTTCCCCCTCTCTCCTATTCCCCTCCATCTTTTCTTCCCTGCCTCTCTCCTCCCCCCTTCTCCCCCTCTCTTTCCCCCGCCCGATCACCTACAGGTGCGCAACATTCTGCTGACGGGGTGCATGTTCTGCGGACCGGTGTTCATCTCCTTCTGCTTCCTCAACACCGTCGCCATCGTCTACAACTCCACCAACGCCAAGCCCTTTGGCACCATCGTCATCATCATCCTCATCTGGGCGCTCATCACTTTCCCCCTCCTCGTGGCTGGCGGAATCGCCGGGAAGAAGAGCAACGCAGAGTTCCAGGCGCCCTGCCGGACGACTAAGTACCCGAGGGAGATTCCGGTGCTGCCCTGGTATCGCCACACTGTGCCTCAGATGGCCATGGCTGGGTTCCTGCCGTTCAGTGCGATTTATATCGAGCTGTATTACATCTTTGCGAGCGTGTGGGGGCACAAGGTGTACACGATCTACAGCATCCTCTTTATAGTGTTCATCATTCTCATCATTGTGACGGCGTTCATCACGATTGCGCTCACATACTTCCAGCTTGCTGTGGAAGACCACGAGTGGTGGTGGAGGTACGCTACCTTCCAACCTTAAAACCTGTCAGCCTTTCTACCACCCTCAATCCAATCCTGCTGGCTCTTGGCTTTCTCAAGCATAGAAACGAATCCTTGTTTTTTCCAGTATAAACTTCATTCTGTGATAGCTCCACCTTACTCTTCATCCTCGACTACCATACCCCGCTCTCTCTTTTCCTCTTCCACCACCTCTTTCCCCTTTCCCATTGCTCTCAGGTCTGTGCTGTGTGGTGGCTCCACTGCACTCTTCATCTTTGGCTACTGCTTCTACTACTACTACGCTCGCTCAGACATGACCGGCTTCATGCAGACGTCTTTCTACTTTGGCTTCATGGCCTGCGTCTGCTACGGCTTCTTCCTCATGCTCGGCACTGTGGGCTTCCGCGCCTCCCTGTCGTTCGTGCGCCACATCTACCGCTCGATTAAGTGCGAGTAAGTGTCCCTTAGGAGGAGGGAAGGGAGCTGCGAGGGGAGGTGAGGGGGAGGAGGGGAGTAGGGGTGTAGGGCATTCTGCGTCCTGCTGTCGTTTGTGGGCCACTTCTACTGCTTTATCAAGTTTGAGTATGCTTTTCCAAAAATGAAGGGGGATACGAGGGGGAGAGTGTGCTGAGGGCTGATCAGGGAAGTGTGGGTGGGGGGAGACTTGGTGGATAATAGGAGCTTTCTAGGCATGGTTGTCTTTCGTGCACCACATCTACCGCTCCAGCTAGTGCGAGAAAGTGGTTGAGGGAATGAGGTGAAGAACGGCAGGGGAGGGGGAGGGGAGGGGCAGAGGTGCGGCCGGTTGAGGGTAGACTGGGGTGGTGTTTTGGGGAGAGTACGGGCTCCGCGCCTTGCTATCCTTTGTGTGCTGCATCCACGCCTCAATCAAGTGTGGGGAAGTATGTTGCAGGAAATTTATTTTTGAGGCGCCTCAAAAACAGTGGGAGGAAGCATGTTCCAGGAAGAAGTGGGGCTGAGTGGAGGGAGAGAGAAGTGGGTGATTGAGGGTGGTCTGCGGCGATTTGGGAAGGGTGTTTGGCAGAAACTCGGGGGATTTCAGGCTTTGATGTTCTGGTACGCCACATGTACTGCTCCTTCAAGAGCGAGTGAGTGTTCTTTTGTAAATGAGCGAAATGAGAGGGACAGGGTGGTGGGGAATTTGTGGGGAGAGCTGGGGCCCCGCTCTCCTTCGTATGCCACATCTACCCCCCCCCGCCCCCCCTCCTCCCAAACCCTCATATAATGTGAGTTAGTGGCTCTTACAGGGGATGGGAGAGAGAAGTGCGAGTAAGTGACTGTTGTGAGGGGGTGGTTGGAAGATCAGGGACTAGTTACCTACCAAGAAGGGCAGTTTTGGAGTGGTTATTTCTTGGGGGAGGAAGGTTGGGAGTTGGGGGGGGGGGGAGTGGGGACATGGAAGGGGAGAGTATTCTGACGTTTTCACTCACATTTGCATATGGCTTCCCTCTCGTCCACCCACCCATTCTCCCTTGCAGCTGAATGGCCGAGGCCTGAAGGAGAATGATGATGCTAGATGCGATGTTAAGCTTAAAAATGCTGTTGTGGCATGCATGGGATTGATATTATACTACACAGTTTGGGTCTTCTATGCTAGAAATTAGAGGTAACGTTCAAGGCTAGTCTAGATGCAACCGTTTTACATTTTTTTACTTCGAAACTTCCATTCATCAGCACACACCACGACAAAGCAGGGCTAGATATAGATTAAACGTTACCATGCTGCTAGCCTAAGTTTTTTTTGCAGTGTTGGTGCACTACGAATATGCAATGGACCTCTCGTCCCACTTCGCCAACACCCGATACAAGACTGTGGGCATACGACTGGTTGGTAGTTTTCGGCAGATGTAATCCCCGTTATCAGCAAAGCTCCTCCCGCCACGATTTTTCTCTTCGGTGGTCGCGTCAACTTCTAGGCTGAATGACAACCCCAAGGCGGAAGGACAGGCAAACGCACTCCTTCCACATTCTGCTGTCAGTCGCGCTAGTTATTTCGAACCATACCAGTTCGCGTACTGATAGTCTCGCCTGTTCTTAATGACTTGACTTAGAAGCATTGTAGCAAACGGTTGATGGCTCGCGCGTCGTTAGAGTTTCTAGTTCAAATGCTGCTTCGCATTTCTAGAGAGTCACGTTGTCTCATAGTTTCGATACTCGTCTAGAAACTGACACGCGAAATGTCATGATGGCCCGGACGATGATCGAAGGACCCCCTAAATGCTCTGCTATAGGAGCACGGCGTTCACTTATAAGAGGTCGTAGTACGGTGCTTGCACCGCGTACGGGGGTATTCAGGCAGCAAACGAAGCCTAAGCGGTTCATGCTGTTTCAGCAGCTACGGAAGCACAAGGATACGTCATCCCGAAAGCTGTCGACGCTGTCGCATCAGCGCCGTACGCGTGCTGAAGCGGGAGCTTTCGTTGTTGTCACACCAGAGCCGTTGGCGTGCTATCAGTGTAACAGTCGTGCCGTTAAGTCGATTTAAGCATCGCGAGGGGGGAGCCTGTCAGTCAGTTAATCATGGGAAGAATCATTCAGTTCGGGAAGCCCGGTAGCCTCCGGTGGCGTGCCATTACTGTTGATAACGACGGACGAGGCGTGTCCACGTGGCACCACGTCCCGCTATACGCCTCCCCAAGATGCCACGTCAGTGGCCGGACCGACTTGGCAGCTTCGTATCTGTCACCAGTTGCGGGATACGCTTCCAGCGTGACAGAATGCGATTGGTCAGAGCCTTCCAGTGCGCCTTTGCTACACATGGTGGTTACCACGCCACGTGGCTCATGGTTACGGGTGGAGCCTGCAGCTGACGAGGATTTCACTCCATTGCGGATAATTGCACACGATGGCAGGCCGTCTCACTATTCCCATAACGCACCATACAATATCGGGTTCCTTCCTCAGACGTGGGTTCAGATCAGCAGCAGCAGTGGGAGCAGCAGTTACGGCAGCAGCAGCAGTTTTGTCAGCAGCAGCAGCAACAACAGCAGAAGCAGCAACAGTAAGAACAGGAGCAGTGACCTTTCTAGGAGCAGTTTCGACGACAGCAACGGGTTTGTTCGAGACTCTAATGATTCCTATTTCAGTAACATCACTAATCCTACCCACCCCTCTTTTGGTTACCCTGTTACTGGCAACGGAGTTTCTCCATATCAAGCCGTCCAATCAGGAGCGCCGATGCAGGCAGTGGAAATCAGTGGAGCAGCAGCCCTCCCAGGGGATGTTCTTGTAGTGAGGGTTCTTGGAGCCTTCGCTACAGTGACGGATGCAGCTCCTGACGCAATTTCGTGGAAACTAGTGACCTGTGCAGTTTCAGAAGTTCAGGATCAGCAGCAGCAGGTGGAGCATGAATTTGGTCATATGGGGGAGCAGGGAGAATGGTTAAGGGTATGCGGGGAGATTAAAGACGCACAGGAGTTAGAAGCTAAAGCACCTGGCGTGGTGGATAGTGTACGGGACTGGCTGCAGAGTTGTGATCAGATTCAACCTGGCGATTCTCCTGTTTCTTTTGAGCTTTCCGGGCAGCTTGCGCCCCCGCGAACGGCTTTCAATGCTGCCCGGAATGCTGCCCAAGCGTGGGGTGTGATGACTGCGGATGGCCGGGCAGTCAGACCGGTCCACGTGGCGTTTTCTCGGGCAGGAGGAATGCTCCCGACACACCGGGCAGATATTGAAAAGATCTGGGAGGCGAGCTACCTGGAGAATCTCAGCTTAGCATCAATTCCTTTGAGCTGCCCGGAGAAAAATTCTGGCGTCAGTGGCACTGCTGGTAGCAGAGGGACCGCCACTGCAGACTCACCACTGCAATCATCATCACCACTAGCATCAGCATCAGCACTACCAGCATCAAGAAGATCCTACCCTTCCCTCTCCTCCTCTTCCGCTGTCTCATCACACCACCACTTCAACCTTTCTCCACCCGCTTCCTCTTTCCACACTGCAGCATTCATAACAGACCCGCCCATCCCCCACAGCACTGCACAGAACCCCCCACGCACCCCCACCGCTCGCCACAGCCACAAACACCAGCTCATGGCCAAACTCTTTTCGAAGCTGCCCAACACGCACTCTGGGCAGGAGAAAGAAAATCCTCGGCACAGGCAGCAGCAGCAAGAAGCTTCCGCCCAGTTTCAGGAGAGCCGGTACGTGTTGTTGCCTCAAGAAAGAAGCTTCCTCTCTACTTCCCAGCTAACCAGCTCGAACCACATCCCAACCACCAACCCCAGGCCTTCACAGGTGTTCCCCCACCCACAGGTCTCACAGGGCTCACAGGGCTCGCAGGGCTTAGATAGGGACCGATCAAGGGGTGCAGCAGGGGATGAGAGGATACTTTCGGCCGCTGGATTGACTGTTCCTGCTGCTGCGCCTTCTTCGTTCGGTGCAGTTGGGTCTGTTCTTACGGCTGGAGAAACGGGTGGTAACCCGAGTGCTGCTGGTAACCAAGCTATGGTTACAGAGGCGCCAAGCTCCGTGCTTCCCTTCCTGGGCTTCTCTAGGAGCTCCCTCCACGCCCCTAGGTTCCTGCGGCCCCCTAAACTCCTCTCCTTGTCCCTGATGCCTGGTGGTGGTGCTGCTGCTGGGAAGGCGGGGATGGGCAAGGAGGAGGGAAGGGGTAAGGACGGAAGAGGCAAGGAAGAGGAGGGGAAGGAGGAGGAAAGGGGGAAGGAGGAAGGGGTGAAGCAGAAGCAGAAGGGGAAGGGGAAGAGGGTGGGGTTTGGTGCGGTGGAGTGTGTTGCAGGGCCTCCTGCCGCTGCTTTATCGGGTATGTGGAGGGCGGAGGAAAGGTGGGAGGAGGAAAGCAGGGAGGTGGAGAGGGGGGAGGAGGAGTGTGGGAGAGGCAAGGAGAACAGGGGAGTGAAGAGAGCTAGTGTGAGTGGAGTGGAGTGTGTAGCAGGGCCGCCTGCATCTGCTCTTGTGGGCATATGGAGGGAAGAAGAGAGTCATGAGGAGGAGGAGAGTGGATATGTTAAGAGAAAGGAAAGGGAAGGGAATGGGGCTAAAATCGTGGGTTTGGGTGCTGCGGAGCGTGTAGCAGGGCCATTGGGTTCTGCTTTATCGGGAGTGGAAGGTGCAGGTTTGGAGGAGAGGTTTGATGCGGGCAGGTTGAAAAAACAGATGGCTTGTGAGCTGGAAGCAGCACTGGCGAAGCAGGAGATTATAATGAAGCGGCAGGAGATGCTTATAAAGGAGGGGAAGAAAAGGGAGGAGAGAGCGAGAAAGGAGAAGCAGAGGAGGGAGGAGAGGATGAAGAGGAGGGAGGAGAGGGCAGGTGGGAAGGCCGGGGAGAGAGTGTGGAGGGAAGTGGGGACGGAGGGGGAGAGGGAAGTGGAAAGGGAGGAGGAGGGAGAGGGGGAGGGGGAGAGGGAGGGAGAGAGGGAGGGGGAGAGGGAGGGGGAGAGGGAAGTGGTGAGGGAGGGGGAGGGGAAAGGGGAAGGGGGGTATGGAGCTGCATCGGAGGAGAGAGGGGCAGATGGTGTGGAGGCAAGTGCAAGATTTGATCATGTGAAGGGTGACAATGAGTCAGGACGTGTGGGAGCATCCATAGCAGTATCTGAAGCAGCACCTGTAGTGGAGACTGTAGTAAAAGCTGTAGCAGAGACCGTAGCCACACCTGTAGCAACAGCTGTAGCAGCAGAGCCTGTAGCAGCATCTGTAGCAGAGCCTGTACCAGAGGCTTTTGCATCATCTCTAGCAGAGCCAGCAGCAGGGTGTGACAATGAATCATCAGCATCTCTTACACTGCGGAGACCTGCACTTGAAGCCATAGCCCTTTCATCTGGTAGCGACAACCAAACCCTACTGTGCGAGGAGACAATTTTCGAGGTGCCTCAAGAACCGTGTGCACCTGGCACACCGCAGGCACCTGCACTTGAAGCTACGGCTTGTACATCTGTTCTCGAGGAGCCTCAAGAACACCCCACACTGCACAGACCTGCACTTGGAGCTATTGAAGCTATGACTCCCCCACTTAGTAGCAGCAACCAGGCAGTTCTGTCAAGGGATAGCTATGAAACTGTGCAGGAGACTGGGAATTCGCAAGCAGCATGTGATGCAGCCCCTGAGTTGCCTTGTATAGAACCGGTGGCAGCATCATCTGTAGCATCATCTGCAGCAGCAGCAGGAGTGGCAGCGTCTGTTGCATCGCCTGTAGCAGAAACAGAGGCAGCACCATCTGTAGCACCATCTGTAGCACCATCTGTAGCATCATCTGTAGCACCATCTGTAGCATCATCTGTAGCACCATCTGTAGCATCATCTGCAGCACCATCTGTAGCATCATCTGCAGCACCATCTGTAGCATCATCTGTAGCATCATCTGCAGCACCATATGTAGCATCATCTGCAGCACCATCTGTAGCATCATCTGCAGCATCATCTGTAGCATCGCCTGTATCATCATCTGTAGCAACAGCTGTAGCAGCGGATGTGGTAGGGCGTGTAGGTGCGCATGTAGCAGCAGGTATAGGACAGGATGTAGCAGGGTCTGTAGCAGCAGGTATAGGACAGGATGTAGCAGGGTCTGTAGCAGCAGGTATAGGACAGGATGTAGCAGGGCCTGTAGCAGCAGGTATAGGACAGGATGTAGCAGGGTCTGTAGCAGCAGTTATAGGACCGGATGTAGCAGGGCCTGTTTCGTTTGCAGTGGATGTAGCAGCAGCGGCTGCTGCTGATGTATCTGGTGCTGATGTGGCTGTTGTCGATGGCGATGTGGCTGTTGCTGACGTGGCAATTGGAGATGTGACTGAAGCTGACGTTGCTAAAGGCAAGGGCGCTGGGAAGAAAGGCACGAAAGCTGCAGCAGTGACTAAAAGAAAGGGCGTTCTTAAAAAGGGGGGAAAGGGGAATAAGGAGGGCGACAGGGGCAGTGCAGCAGTGAAAGCGGGTGCGAAAGCAGGCAAGGGAGAGAAAGAGGGACAAGGTGCCAGCAGCGTTCAGACTGCCGTGAGCGCTACAGCCGCCACTGCTACAGCCGCCACTGCTACAGCCACCACTGCTACAGCTGCTGGCAGTGAGCAGTTTACTGTGCACGCCCCTCCTCCCAGCATTGCCCGCATTCAATCGTTGAGCGACAGCTGGCGTGCAAGCCACGAGGAGATGTTTTTCCAGCTGCTGTGCTCGCGGGGGGCAGCACTGCTGGGAGGGATGGGGGGAGGTGCAGGGCTGGGGGGTGGGGCAGGGATAGGGGAAGGGGCAGGGCTGGGGGGAGGTGCAGGGAGAGGGGGAGGAGGAGATGGGGAAGCAGGGAGAGGGGAAAGAGCAGTCGGCGGGCTGCTGCCGTTGGGGGGAAGAGGGGCAGGGAAGAGGGGAGGGGTAGACATGGGGGGAGGGCCAAGGATGGGGGGACCGAGAGGGATGGGGGGAGGAGATGGGGGGCTGCTGCCGCTGTTGGCAAGGGCTGGGAAAGGAGGAAAGGGAAGAGGGGAGGAGGATGGAGTGGGGAGAGGAGTGGAAAAGGCGGACGGGAGTAAGGGGAAGGGTTGTGGGGAGGATGGTGGAAGCAGGCGGGAGAGGAGTGAGAGGGAAGAGGATGAGAGTGAGTGGAAGAAGGTGAATGATACTGAGAATGTATGCGGGAGTGAGAATGAGAACAGGAATGAGAGTGGGAGTAGGAGTGGGAGTGGGAATGAAAGTGGGAGTGGGAACGGGAATGCTGGTTTTTATGGTGCTGTCACCTCATTGGATGAGGCCTTCCCGCCGGCCAGGGTGCTGCAGTGCATCATTGCGGCAGAAGAAAACGAGCCCTTGCCACCCGTTACCGCAGCTGCCAGCATCATGAACAGTAGTTTTTGCAGCATGAGCAGTGTTGATGGAGGGATGTCCATCTCGGAAGGGTGTGGGAAGGAAGCAGACGTGGGAAAGGCCAAAGATAAGCTGACGGGGAAATCAAAGGGAGTGGAGAAGGGGAAGGGGGCAGGAAAGGGGAAGGGGGTGGGGAAGGGGAAGGGGGGTTTGAAAAAGAAGAAGCAGATGAACAGCAAAGACAGAGATTCTGTTTTGGGTGCTGCTGATGCTGCTGCTGCTGCTGATGCTGATGATGGTTCTGGTGATGGTGCTGGTGCTGCTGTCAGTTTGGGTTCTGATGATGCTGCTTCTGGTGAAACTGTTTATGGTGATAGTGAGGTGGCGTATAGTGAACCATTTGATGATAGTAGCCTACAAATACAGGCACTAAAGGACACAGAGGACGATACTGCAGCTGCTTTCGAGAAGAGAACTGCCTCCAAAAACGGGACTGTTAATAATGGGGATATTCCGACTCTGACTCCGATGGGTCTGGGGGGGCTTGGACTGGGAGGAAGGGCTGGTGTGAGAAGAGGAGTGAGTGTGACGGAATGTGATTATGAAGAGGGTGCTTTTGAGCTGACTCAGGATTCACCTCGTCTCAATGTCACAAGGGTGAAACTAGAAGGAGCGGGTGTGACTGAGTGTGGTTGGGAGGAGGAGGGTTGCTGTGATGTGGGGGAGGGCAACGACAAACAGAGATTTCTGGGAATGCTGAGAGATATCTCATCTGGGGAGGAAAAGGGCAAGCAAACCACACTTCCTCAGTCGAAGCGAGGAAAAGGGAAGGCTAAAAAGAAGGTAAAGCCCACTCCAAACCCATTGTGTTTTGAGAATTCTCAAAAGGAAAGGCTACTAAAAGGAAGGTAAAGCTCACTCCAAACCCATTGTCTTTTCCTGAAAGAAGGGTGTCATGCTGCGAGTTCCAGGTTTCAGGTTCTGGGTTTTGGATTCCAACTTTCAGCAGCTTTTGAATATTGGTCTTTCGGTTTCGTGCCTCAGGTCAGGTTTGGGTTCCCGGCTTCCAAATTGCAGGTCTGGTTTAAGGCTTTGGCTTCTAAGTCTCGGTTCAGCTTTATGTTTTCGCTTCGTTTTCTTGGGTCAGGTTTAGGGTTTTAGCTTCCATGTTTTTGTGTCAGGTTTAGGGTTAGTCTGTCCAGTTATTTCTTGCCAGATTGGTGTTCAATTCCCTTCTTTCCTCCATGTCTTGCCACTGTGCCGTCTGTGTCCTCTTGGGCCCCTTTCTCACCGATTGCTGTTCTGAGTCGACCCAAAACGTTCTCACCGATTGCTGTTCCCATCTTTCCTCGTGATCTGTCCCAGATTTGTCGGCCTCGGAACTTTCTCAGTTCGTTTTTTTCTTTCTCGCTCTCTCCTTGTGATCTGCCCCCAACCAACCTTGTCCTCCTTCTGACAGCAGGCGCCTCTACAGCTGGTAATTTCCGGGGAAGCTTCCAACTTCTCCTCTTCGCCGCTTTCCTCCTCTTCCTCCTCCTCGTCGTCTCGCCCCCCTCACCACTCTCCCGCTTCCTCTCCTGCTGCTGGTTTGGCTGCTGTGGAGCGCACAGCAGGCGGGAGGCAGCCCAGGCAACAACACCTGGCCAATGCTACACACAAGAAAACTGGGAAGCCGAAAGGCGCTGCTCGTGGTGCTGGTGCTGATTCTGCTGATACTGGTGCTGCTGGTGCTACTGCTGTTGTCGCTGGTACTGGTTCTGCTAGTGCTGATGCTGATTCTTCTGCAGACTCTGCTGCTGACTTAGACGTGTCTGCTGCTGCAGCTAGTGCAGAGCGTGACAGCAGTGGTGATTCCAGGTCTTGGGGCAATTGCGATTCTCCTCGCCCCAACAGTGCTGATAAGGTTTTCCACTCCTCTCCTTCAGCCTCCTCTTTCTCCTGCAGCAGCACCAGCAGCAGCAGGACCACCACCGGCAATACCAGCAGCACTCACAGCCGCAGCAGCAGCACCAGCAGCACTTACAGCCGCAGCAGCAGCGGCACTCCCAGTCGCAGCAGCGTGTTCAACATTTTCATGGGAGCTCCTGAGGACCGGGAATTTCTCTTTTCAGAGATGGATGAAATGGAGCCTCTAAAACCGCCAGAGGACCGGACGTTTCTCTTTTCAGAGATGAGTGGAATGGATGGAAGCGGAGGGGAGGAAGAGGAGAGGAGGAAGGACACGGGAGAAGGGAAGAAGATTGATGGAGAGGTGGGGAAAGGAGAGGAGGGGAAAAGAGGGGAGGGGAAAGGAGGGGAAGGGAAAAGAGAGGAGGGGAAAGAAGAAGAGGAGAAAGAAGAGGAGGGGAAAAGAGGGAAGAGGAAAGGAGAGGACGGGAAAGAAGAGGAGGGGAACAGAGGGAAGGGGAAAGGAGAGGAGGGGAAAGGAGAGGAGGGGGATGGAGAGGAGGGAACGACAGAAGGGTCTGTTTTTGTTGAAGATCAAAGAAATGTGGAGCAAGGAGGGTGCGCTGACCGCCCAAGCATAGAAAAAGCTAAGGGAGGTGCAGGGGGAAGGGCAGAGGCAGGGGCAGAGGCAGGGGAAGAGGCTGGGGCAGAGGCAGGGGCAGAGGCAGGGGCAGAGGAAGGGGCAGAGGAAGGGGCAGAGGAAGGTGCAGAGGAAGGGACAAAGGAAGGGGCAGCGGCAGGGGCAGAGGAAGGGGCAGAGGCAGGGGCAAAGGAGGGGGCAGAGGCAGGGGCAGGGGAAGAGGCAGGGGAAGCTGGTGCTCCGCTAGAGGCTGATGCATTACAAGGCCATGAAGTGAGACAGCTAGAGGCATATGCGCTACAAGGCGGTAGAGAGACAAGAGCTTTATCCCCTCTCACGGCAGATGCATTACAAGGTAGTGTGAGGGAGAACGGCATCAAGAGCCCGCGCAAGCCTAAGAAGCAAAAGGAGGTGAAAGAGAAGGTGAAGGAGAAGAAGAAAGAGAAGGAGAAGGAGAGGGAGAAAGAGAAAGAGAAGGTGAGTGGGGTGAAGGCAGGTGGGAAGAAGGGGAGGGCGAGCACAGGAAAGGTGGATGCTGGAGGGAAAAGTGTCACTACTGCTGCAGCTGGTTCCACAGCCATTGCGACAACCACTGTTGCAACTGCCGCTGCCAGTGCAACAGCCTCTATTCCAGAGCATGGAAAAGCACGGGGAATGGGCAGCGGCACAGCAGAAGAACCAGCAGAAGGTGTTCTACTGATAAACGGCAGCAAAAAAGCAGACGAATTAGAAAATGGGGTGGAGGGCGGAGCAAGGGGAGGATCAGCAGCAGTTTTGAAAATCCTAGAAAACGGTTCAGATATTGAAGGCAGCTTTCTTGCAGGAGATATGGAGAGTGGTCTGGGGAAGGAAACAACAACAGAGGCTGGGGAAGGATCAGAAGCAGGGGAGAGCAAGGGGGAGGAGGCTGTAGGAGGAGGATTAGCAGCAGGGGATGGCGGAACTACAAAGCTGGGAGCGTCAGCTGCAGCAGATGCAGGTCCGGAAGATGGATCTAGAAAGCTGAGCACGAGCAGTAGTGAAGTGAGAGCGCTGGCAATGCTGGTGACTGAACTGGCCTGTGGGCCGGGGCAAGGGCGCGAAGACGTGACTGTTGAGGCGCCTCATAAGGCTACTGTTGTGGCAGACTTGGCTTGTGTGCAGGTGCAAGGGCGAGAGGAGGTGAGAGAGGTGCAGCAGCGAGGGGAGGTGAAAGAGGAGGATACTCCTGCTGCTGCTGCTGCTGCTGCTGCTGCTGGTAAAAGAGCACATGCGCTGGGGGAAGAGGAGTTCAAGGAGGCACGGCAAGAGGAGGCGTTTGGAGTAGACCTGGGGCATCAGGCAGAGCCGGTTGCTGCTGCTGCTGCTGCTGCTGCTGGAGAATTTGCAAACCCTGCATCTGTTGCATGCTCTGCTGCAAATTCTGCTGCTGCAGCTCCAAAGGGTGCAAGCACCCCGGCACAGGGACGGCAGAGGGCAGTGTCCTTCCACCCGGATGTGCTTGTAAAGACCTTTGCAGTGGAGGCGGGGCAGTTACGGCGCAAGGTGGTGAGGAAGAGGCGGCACCGGCAGCAGCTGATCGACGTGCCTGTTGCTGTGGTGGCTGCTGCTGTTGCTGCTGCTGAAGCTGCCGCCGCAGCTGCTGCTGCTGCTGCTGCCGCCATGCAGGAAGCCTCAGCAGCAGCAGCAGCAGCAGCACCAGTACCAGCACCAGCAGCAGGAGCAGCAGCAGCAGCAGCAGCAGAAAATGTACAGATACGAAGAGAGGGAGAGGCAGAGACACAAGCAGCAATGCAGGGGGGCCCAGCTGGAGAGGCAGAGGCAGGAACAGAGAGAGAAGCAGAGGGAGAAGCAGAGGGGCTAACAAGAGGAATACAAGCAGGGGCAGAGCTATTACATGGACAGGCAGTTACCTCAGAATCAGCATCTGCTGCTGCAGCAGCAGCAGCACCAGCAGCGTCACCATTGGCTGAACCACAGGAGAGCGAGCAAGCAGTGAAGCCATCACCAGATTCCCTCCCAGGGAGTTTCATGGTTTATCAAACAGCAGATGCCCTCCCAGGAAGTTTATTGGTGTATCAATCAGCAGATGCCCTTCCACACGTTGTCCCACATGCCATGCCACACCCCGTACAGCTAGCTTGGATCTTGCATCAGCTCCCCTTCTTTCAGACCCCTCCATTACAGCTGCAGAGCGTCCACAGGTCTTCCGTCCCACTTCAGGCTCCTCTTCAGGTGCCGTTTCTGCCGCCGCCCCAGGTGGCTCCTCAGGTGCCGTCTCAGGTGCCTGGTGACGTTCCTTGGCCGGGCCTCCAGGCACCTGATCAGGTACCTTTTGAGCTGCTTAACAGAACGCCTGTGGAGATGGGACCAATCTGCCAGGGTGCAGCAAGTAACATGGAGTGCTGTAACCAGTATGCTTTGCCTGAGTCTCGGTGTGTGTCAGCAGCAGCGTCAGGAGAAGCAGAGGGGGGTGCTTTGTCAGCAAATGAGGTCTTTGGGCTGCGGCAAACAGTGGTTGATGGGGAAATTGAAGGTGATGGTGATGGGGCAAGAGGAGAGGAGGGTGGTTCTGGTGAAATGGAGGGTTGCGGTTTGGATGGGACATATGTGATGGCGAATGGGCTTGAATGCCAAGAGCAGCAGCGAGGGGAAGGGGTAGCGAAGAAAAAAACCAAGGGAAAACAAAACACAGGAAAAGAGAAAGGTAGTATCAAGAAGAAACAAGCACCTGGCAAGGTGAAGTAAATACATGTATTGCAGCAGTTATGCGTACATAAATCATTAGTATATCCGTACTGCATTGTAGAATGTGCCTGTCAATGTCACATATATTTTCGCTGTTACTTCACCCAACCTCTTTTGAAAGTATGTAGCTTATAAGCGAGTTGGCCATATGCAGATCTACCGTAGTTTTATGAGAGGTGCAGTATAATCAGTCAATTTCAAATAGCAGCCATGAGGTCTAGGATCATGTCCTCTTATAGCGGTATGGTGGCTGCTGTTAACGAGTTACCTGATTCTGACGTGGCGCCTGTCCCAAGTGACGCCAATCACTGGTGACGCCCCGTCAGCCAGCACACCTGCGATGCGTCCAGGCCTTGTATCAGGCGCTGATTCGCTCCGCAAGGAGCCAATAGGCGAGCTACACCGGGCCGATGACCTGATGGGTGGTAGCAGGAGAGGTCGCAATCTTTTGCTTTCGTCTGCCCGTTCATGTACATAAACTTAACTAAGAGTTACGTAGGCCATATACTGCTGGTCGATATCCTCCTAGCGCGCACGCACACAAAGGGGACGCCCCCAGTGTGCGAGCCAACAAGCATGCGTCTACAACAAGCATCCAAAGACCAAAGCTATCCAATCAGTTATCAGCGCGCTCTGAAACAAGTTGAGGTATGGTGGTGTCCCTAGGTTCGCGTTGCCCACCTAGGCGTTGTTCTGCTGGAGTTCTCGTCGCTGCACCGTTGGTGGATTGGTAAACCTCGCAATAACTTCAGGTGCCTTTTTGATTGACTTGGCAACACATGAAGGTTCAGTTTTAACCGAGGTAAACTTCTCGTTTGAACAGCTCAGCCAACTCGGGTCTGCCCTTCTGAACACGGTCTGGCGAAATGAGAACCGAGGGTTCTCATCTTGGCAAAGGCAACGATACGGACTTCTTGATCAGTCACACATGAAAGAGTATCGAGCAGCAAGAACGTAAGAAGATTTTCTTGAAATCTGAACGCGGTCAAGTGTTGGGCGTTCAAGCCTACCACGAGCAAAAAAATGGGCTGCTGGTTTCTGCCCCGCACCAGTGGTGCGGAGGTGATTTTACCTCGAGAGGTCGCACCAGTGATGCGGACCATTTGCCTGGAGAGGAAATGGCGTGGAACATACGGGCGGTTCTGGTACAGTGTCACAAAAGTGCTGCTCTGCAGGTTTCCTCGGTTTTCTTGATGCGGGCAGCTTCGGACAATGCCCAACCTGAACCGACGCACCACTGGTGCGGATGGAAGAATCCAAGAAGGCCATTTTTGGCCAAAAGAACAGCGCCCTAGAGATAGGTTCTCTTTGCACAATTCCAGACCTCAGGTGGATTACTAACCGCAAAGACTTGTATGTTTAGGCGTGGAACATAGAAGTTTGAGGGCGTATCCCTGGCTGGTGGCAGGGCCACTGTAGCTGGCAAGGTTGGTGGCAACTTTCCCAAAAACACAGGGGCCCGGAAAATGCGCATGCCACGAACAGTGCCAGCTACAATTGCCCTGCCACCACCCAGGGATACGCCCTGAGAGTTCCGAAAAGTCGCCAAGGTACGAGGCACTCGTGGTTTTTATGTCACAACACAGAGAAAGCCAATTTTGTCCCTGCTGCTAGCTAGCTTGAGGAGCAGGCGATAGCGATACGTTTGTTGATTTCTTTCATTTTTTTGCTACTATCGCGCTAGCTTCAAGGCAGCAGGGTTGCCGTCTCGAAGTGTCCGCTCGTGCTGTCGCGAATAACAGAAGCGGTGGATATATTCAGGAGGCGACTTCGCTTGCGTTGCTGTCTGCTCGGCAAGGCGCGCCACGGCATTGGAGCCTTTACGCGACGCGCCTTTTCTACGCATCTTAACTTGGAATTTCCTTTCATTCACTATTCCTGCGATACTGTGAAGAACTGTCACGATTATTGCAGCCTGATTTTGAAACTCACTGTGACATCATCAATGGCGGGTGCGGGGGGTGTCACCCTGGCGTTTCGATGGCTGGAGGACGTGGCGTCCCCGTTATTCTTCACCCTGATACTAGCGTGGATGATGTACACCGTCATGCACACTGTATTTACGTTCAATAATAGCGAGATGACTATAACGAGGAAAGCCGAAGAGAAGGGAGAAGGGGAGGGGGAGGACGAGGAGGTGGAAGAGGAGGAATGGAATCAGGTAGAGATGCACGAGGCAGAAGACGACAAACCGAGCTCTCTCGGAAACGACAACGCCTTTGCCGCACACGGTGACACTAGCGATGATGATATTGTCGAAGTGCCTCCTGTCACTCCTCTCATCTCCAAAGGAAACCTAGACCCGTCGCAAGGGGAAGCACCTGTTGCTCCAGTCCCGTTAAAAGACGCACTTAATGACGCACTTAGTGACGCTTTACCCACTGTTGTGGAAGCTTCCGCCATTTCTCCCCTTAGCACTTCCGCCTCAGCCAACCCCGTCACCACGACGGTTACAGCTGCCACCGACACTTCCGCAGAAGCTTCCGCCGCTTCAGCTCCGCCCGCTTCCACCGCGTCCGCCGCTTCCGTTCCGCCTCCCTCTTCCGCCCCTTCCGCTTCTTCCACCCCTTCCGCTGCTCCTGCTCTCTCCGCTCCTCGTGACGCGGACGGAGTCAGCGGGGGGGACGGCGAGAGCGACGACGACTGGGAGGGCATAGAGGCGTCAGAGGCGGAGGATCGATTCTCGGCGGCGGCAGCTTTAGTGACGACTATGGCGGCTACGGGTAATTTGCGGATTGGAGAGGGGCTGCAGCTGCTGCTGTATGGGCTGTATAAGCAAGCCAGCGACGGACCGTGCGACACGAAGCAGCCCGCTGTCTACAGCTTCAAGGCGCGGGCCAAATGGTGAGTGAGTGAGCACTCTTTTCCTGGGCTGCTGCAGCAGCTGCAGCTGCAGCTGTACGCGCTGTACAAGCAGGCGAGTGACGGTCCGTGCGACACCAAACAGCCCGCTGGCTATAGCTTTACCGCGCGGGCGAAATGGTGAGTGAGCATCCGTTCCCCTTACGTCTTGCTGTGTTTGATGCAACAAATAAAAACAAAAACTATGGGAACGTGAGTCAGTTTATTGAACCGAGCGAAAATATGACCTCTAGCCTTTCTTTTCTATTGGTATTGGTGTGGCAGCATCAGCGACTGCAGTTTAGCGGTTGTGCGAGTTAGTTTGCTCTGTGACTTGTACTCGTTACTGTTGTCTCTCTGCTCGTTACAGGGATGCATGGAAAAAGCTGGGGAGCATGAGTCAGGACGAGGCGATGGCGCAGTACGTGGGGCTGGTGGAGCAGATTATTCCCAACCCCAACGAGGTGAGAATGAGAAGCAAGCATGCATGCATGTGAGAGGGTACATGGCACAATGGCAGCGCGAGGCATAGGGAGGCGATGGCGCAGTACGTGGGGCTGGTGGAGCAGATGCTTCCGAACCCCAACGAGGTGAGCTGTATGTATGTATCTGGGTGATGGTGTGTGAGCATGATTGCAACGCGGATTTACGGATCACGTTTGCGAAATATCAAGGGAGAACCCAGGTGAGGTGAGCTGTATGTGTGTGCGGGGGCGGGGGGGGTGGATGATTGCAACGTGATGTAACGGGAGGGAATGCATGGTGCGAAGGGCAGCGGGTGTGGGAGGAGCTTGTGCGAATTATCTGGGACATGGTTACCTGCTCTCCACCTTGCCTCGATCGCTGCGAAGTTTTTCAAGCTTGCCTCATGCACAAAATCCCTTTTCCAATCCTCTTCCCCTCAGGGATCCAAGGGCGGAGATGGGGGAGGAGGAGGGGGAGGGGGAGGGGCAGGGCGGGGGGTGAGTACAATGCTGATGGCGGAAGGAGGGGAGGAGGGTGAAGGGGGAAAGGTGGGGGAGGAAGGGGAAGGCGGAGCAAGTGGAATGGCAGCGGCGGACAGCAGTGGGTCTGGCTTCGGGTGAGTGTGTTTCCCCTCAGAACATTTTGAGTCGACTCAAAAGTCTGGCTTCGGGTGAGTGTGTTCCCCCTCAGAACAAACTCTCTGCGCTTTCCTCCATCGAGCCCTTCATCCTCCATTGCTCCCCTCATTGCTCCCCTCATCCTCTCTTGAGATACAAGAGATTTTTTTGAGACATCTAAAAAAATCCCCTCATGCCCTCTCGGCCTTCCTTCCTCCCCTTCCCTATCATTCTTCAGTCTCCTTCATGCATCTTCTCCCTCCCCTCCCGCCCCATTCATCCTGCATCCTTCCAGCTGTGACCTTCCCCTCCCGCCTCCATTCCTCCCCCCTCCCCCGTCTCTTCCTCCCCTCTTTCCGCAACCTTCCCCTTTCCCAAACCCCCCCACAACGTATTCCTTTCCAGTCGCCTGCATGCACTGGCTAGTGCTGATGTGGAGGACACGGCAGCAGTGGAGGAGTGGGTAAAGCAGCACCCGGAGGCTCTGGAACAGAGAGGTGAGATGCGGTGTAGATCGGTGGCATGCGGTCGGTCAGGGTGGTGGGATGTAGTGCAGAGTGGTTGAATGCGGTGAGTGTGGAGTGGGGAGATATGGCACAGGGGTTATCTTTGACTGTGCAAGTGCGCTTTTGTTTTGCATCAATACCGTCCCTCGAATCATCCGTTTTTATGATTCTCTCTTCTCTGTTTGTCTCTCCCACTACCAGACGACGAAGGCCGGACGGCGCTGCACTGGGCGGCAGACAGAGGCAAACTAGCCATGACTCGGTGCCTGCTGGCTCAAGGCGCTGACGTCAATCAGACTGTAAGTTTCTCACTCCCACCAATCCTCTTCCACCAATCCGCTCGTTCTGCTCCACTACCTTCCTCCTCTCTCCCTCCTCCCTCCTTTCCCAATCCAACCAGGACGACGGGGGTCAGACTCCCCTGCAAAATGCAAGTATGCAAGGTCAAGTTTGTTGCTGACCGTCTAGCCCCCTCTCTTCCCCCTCCCCTTCTTCATCCAACCAGGAAAATGAGGGCCAGACTCCCTTGCACTATTCTACAGCTTGCAAGCACAATTCAACCATCCTCCTCTGCTCGTTCTGCTCCTCTACCTTCCTCCCCACTCCCTCCTCCCTACTTTCCCAATCTAACCAGTATGAAAGGTCAAGTCTGTTGATCCAATCGTCTACCCCCCTCTTTTCCCCCTCCCCCTCCTAATCTAACCAGGACGACGAGGGCCAAACTCCCCTGCACTATGCTACAGTATGCGAGCACGAATCAATTGCCGACCTTCTGCTCGAGAATGGTGCCGATCCTTGCCGCCCGGACAATGAGGGCACATGCCCCAAGGATATTCGCCCGGCCTCTTGGTCTGCCCCGGCTTGGACCGGACCTGGCTGAGGTTCGAAAAAAGAAACATTCAGGCTCGGTGTGGGCTTGGAATGGGATAGGCTCGGATTGGCCGCTGGGTGGATGAGGAACATTTGGAAGGGAGGAAAAAGGGACAGAAATGGCTGTGTTTTGTAAATACATAGCAACACAACAGCCATGTGGGAGGAAGGCAGAAGCAGCTCTGTGGCTCTCAGACTCAGGGGCATGTGGAATGGGGATTGGATGGATGATGTTGGGTAGTTTGATCACACACTGCTGTTTAGTGTATTGCTCCGTGTGACAATGTTAGTGGCAAGGCCCGGAAAAAGGGAACCGCTTTCTGGATGACTCTTCAAACAAGCGAATGTGAAAACCCTGTACTTCAAAGTTTCCACGGCACAGTGGCAAAACGTCGCCGCCCGTGGGGCTCGAACCCACGACCACAAGGTTAAGAGCCATGCGCTCTACCAACTGAGCTAGGGCGGCTGTCTAAACTTATAAAACACAACATTATGTTTCCATAATTCTTAAAGAGACCAGCTAGCACTTGGACCTTCCTGTCCTCACATCGTGCGCCATGGCTGCGTCTCTCCTCGTCGCTCTGCTCCTCATCAGCGCCACTCTCGGCCAGCAGCGCCTCGTCGCGGCCAAACCCAACATCGCCGCCTCCCAAGGTGCCTTGCGACATCTCAGCCGCATCGCTGCTTCGCCGGCATTGTCTAATTTCCCCACTCCATCTATTTCCCTCCTCATCTAATCCCCGGCAATCTCGAATCTTTGCCGCCTCCCGAGGTGTCTTTGCGCATCTTAGTGGCATCGCTTCTTGGCTCGTCGTAGCATCGCTGCTTGTGCATCTTCGCGCCGTCGGCGTTGCCTTCGGAACTTGGTCGCGGCATCGCCTGCGCTGCGCGTCTCTTGCTTGCGCGGCTGGCACTAGCTCAAGCTAGCTCGGCGGCTTTCGAGTCGATTCAAAAGTCACCTGAACACGGCCGACCGTCCCCCTCTTTAGTTCTCGTCGGCAAGTCACTGCCACTCCATCTATCCGCGTTTCCCCTCAGCATCCATTCCATACCCTTATAGTTCTCGTCGTCAAGTCGCGTTCCCATCAGCATCCATTCAATACCCATACCATCCCAGTGACTCCCCCACGCTACCCCCCTAGGACCCCCGTCCCCCCACGCCGCCCATTCTCTCCCCCCGGACCTCCCTCATCCCCCCTCCACGTCAGCCGACGGGCTGGCAGCGCTGCAGATGGCGTGGGGTGATCCCTGTTTCCCTTCTTCCCCCTTCCCCCTTTCCCTTCCCCCTTTCCCTTCCCCCTTCCCCCTTTCCCTTCCCCCTTCCCCCTTTCCCTTCCCCCTTTCCCTTCCCCCTTTCCCTTCCCTCACCTCCGCGACCTCTTTTCCCCCCGCCCTCCTCACCCGGACACCCCCCCTGCACGTCAGCCGACGGGCTGGCAGCGCTGCAGATGGCGCGGGGAGAGCTGGAGCCATGTCGTGACGACACTGCATGTGGTGGTTAAACATACTCCCATCCCATCCCAACCCAACCATGACCGTTCCCCATCCCATCCCACCCATGTCCGTTCCCCATTCCAACCATGACTGTTCCCCATCCCATCCCACCCATGTCCGTTCCCAATCCCAACCATCGCTGTCTGTTCCTCTCCACGTCAACCAATGGGCTGGCGGCGCTGCAGCAGATGGTGTGTGGCGAGCTGAAGCCATCGTGCCTTGATTCCTGACATCACTGCACGTGGCGGGTGTGAATACGCCCATCCCCACCCATCCCCACCCATCCCCGCCCATCCCACCGTTGCACGACAGCCGATGGGCTGGCAGCGCTGCAGATGGCGTGGGGCGAGCTGGAGCCGACGTGGGCCGTTGGATCGGACTGCAGCAAGGCCTTGGGATTGTCGTGCGATGATCAGGGCCGGATCGTCGCCGTGTGAGTACGATGCCCTCCAGTAGATTCACTTGTAGAAAGTGACGTTTTGAGACGTCTCCTCTCCAGTGAGAGCCCTCAAAAAACATACACGTCTCCTCTCCAGTGAGAGCCCTCAAAAAACATACACGTCTCCTCTCCAGTGAGAGAGCTCCAGTGTAAAATTCACTTTCTACATGTGAGTGCGATGCCCTCCAGTAGGTTTACTGATAAAATACTCTCGTAGTAGTCACTGGGCTGGTGATAACCACCAGGGTAATCGTGTGAGTTTCCGAATTGAGACATGCTCTCCCACGCGTGAATCTCAGGCTCCCTATTCAAGACGTCTATGTTTTTGAGTCGACTCAATAGCTATTCAAGACGTCTATGTGACGCATATGTCTGTCTCATTCGGACCTGTGACTCCCGAAATACGTTATAATGAATATGCTCTGTCTGCCACGGTCCGTTATGGTATGATCCCGCCATCATCCAGGGCATAATATCTCCAACAGATGCTGATGCGGCACACAATGGCTGACGTGGCAGGCAGGCACACAAACACTGATATGCCTGTTGATGCCGTGTTATGCTCCCCCTCTTCCCCACCCGCTGTGCTGACGTCAGCAACATGCCAGCTGGCAACATTTCCGGGTATCTTCCCGAGGGGATCAGCGCCCTGAAGAGCCTGCAGCAGATGTGAGTGGCGGTGCGGTGTTTGGTGGTACGCTGTGCTACTCTGCGGTGTTGTGCGGTGCTCTGCTCTGTGTAGTGCTCTTTGTCCGCTTTATTCCACAGCACCGAAGAGCCAGCCTGCAGCAGATGTGAGTGGCGGTGTGGGGAGCGGTGATACTCCGTGGTGCGCTGGAGTGCTCTGTGGTGTGCTGTGGTGCCCTGTTGTGCTTTGTGGTGCTCTGCGGTTCGTCCCTGCCTACCTAGTACCTACTCATGCACACACCTGCCTACCCCTGCCTACCCATGCCTACCCATGCCCACCCCTGTGTGCCCCTG
This sequence comes from Closterium sp. NIES-65, assembly GCA_948144175.1. NCBI lineage: Eukaryota > Viridiplantae > Streptophyta > Zygnematophyceae > Desmidiales > Closteriaceae > Closterium > Closterium sp. NIES-65. Next base: position 5,290,166 of record CANXME010002275.1, on the reverse strand, counting down.
TGTGCCCCTGTGTGCCCCTGTGTGCCCCTGTGTGCCCCTGTGTGCCCCTGTGTGCCCCTGTGTGCCCCTGTGTGCCCCTGTGTGCCCCTGTGTGCCCCTGTGTGCCCCTGTGTGCCCCTGTGTGCCCCTGTGTGCCCCTGTGTGCCCCTGTGTGCCCCTGTGTGCCCCTGTGTGCCCCTGTGTGCCCCTGTGTGCCCCTGTGTGCCCCTGTGTGCCCCTGTGTGCCCCTGTGTGCCCCTGTGTGCCCCTGTGTGCCCCTGTGTGCCCCTGTGTGCCCAGTAACCAGCTCTTCAACTCCCTCCATGTGGTGTTCTTAATATGAGTGCCCACTCCTGCCCACACCTGCCTACCCATGCCCACACCAGCCTACCCATGCCCACACCAGCCTACCCATGCCCACACCTGCCTACCCATGCCCACACCAGCCTACCCATGCCCACACCTGCCTACCCATGCCCACACCTGCCTACCCATGCCCATCCCTGTCTGTGCAGATCCCTGCCCAGCAACCAGCTCTTCAACTCCCTCCCCCTCTCCGTGTCTCTGCTCACCAACCTCACTTCCATGTAGGCATTCATGCCATGCCATGCCACATGCTTGTGTCGTTCCTACATACATGCATGCATGTACTTATGCCGTCTCACCTCTTGCTCACCAACCTCACCTCCATGTATGCATTCATTCCATGTGTGTGTGTGTCTGTATGTTTCCATGCTATGCCATGCCATGCACACATGCGTCACCCCTGTAAGCCTGTAAGCCTGTACTCCCCACATGCATGTACTCCTGTAAGCCTCACACCATAGCCTGTAAGCCATCTCACATGTGTGTCCCCGTTGCTCACCAACCTCACCTCCATGTATGTATGCCATGCCATGCATGCACACGTGTATGCATGCATGCCATCGCACGCACATGCATGCATGTATCTATGCCATTGCATGTGCGTTTGGCAGTTCCGTTTCAGCTTCGAGCTGCGTTTGTAGAAAAATACTGCACGTGATGAAAACCGAGTTTTGAGAGACGCCTCAAAACTCAGTTCAGTTTCAGCTGCAGACTGTGTTTGTTGCAAATATAAAATCTCTCGCTTTTAAAACGGCTCAAAATTTCTGATCAGCTGCAAACGCTGATTGATGGTACTTTTGGAGAACTCTCACTTTTGGAGACATCTCAAAAGTCCTGATCAGCTGCAAACTCTGTTTGTAGAAAAGAGACATTATCTTTCCCACCTAGCACTCACAATCTCTCATCCCTCCTCCTGCTGTTCCTCTATGCCATCTCATCCCCGTCAGTGAGCTATCCAATAACAACATAACGGGCTCCATCCCGCCAACTTGGTTTCAGCTTAGGGATCTCGAGATTCTGTAAGCAGACACACCACCACACAAAGTATTGATTTTTTTCATTTATCCGGTAAGCGGACGCTTGAGGATTCGAGAATTTGACGTCAGGCAAAGTGTAATTTCCTATGTGTTTTTTCCCCTTCCACGTGAAAAAAGGAGTGTTCTGAGACGTCTCAAAAAATTCCTATGTGTTTTGTCCCCTTCCATTAACCCTGTAGTCCCCTTCGCACCCCATTCTCTTTATGTCCTTCTGTTTCGATTCCTACTTCAATGCTTTTCTCCCCTCTTGCAACCCCCTCCTCTCTCCTTCCACCCTCTCCCCCTCCCCTTGCACTTCCCCCTCCCCTTGCACTTCCCCCTCCCCTTGCACTTCCCCCTCCCCTTGCACTTCCCCCTCCCCTTGCACCTCCCCCTCCCCTTGCACCTCCCCCTCCCCTTGCACCTACCCCTCCCCTTGCAACCCCCCCTCTCCCCCTCCTTATACAAGAGAGACCTGTCTCGCAACCGCCTCACCTCTGTGAATGTTCCCCACTCCTTTGCAACCCCCCTCTCCCCCCCTCCCCATACACCAGAGACCTTTCTTGCAACCGCCTCACCTCCTCTCTCCCAGACGCCTTCGACTCCCATTCTTACTTTGTCTAGCCAATTACATCCCCTCTGCAACACCCTCCCCCTCCCCTTGCACCCCCCTTCCCTCCAATACACCAGAGATCTGTCTCGCAATCGCCTCACCTCCTCTCTCCCAGACGCCTTCGACTCCCTCGCTCCTCTGCAGCTGCTGTAAGCCCTGCCCTGCTCCCCTGCTGCTCATGCTTTCTACATCACCGCACATATGCATGAATGCACATATGCATGAATGCACATATGCATGAATGCACATATGCATGAATGCACATATGCATGAATGCACATATGCATGAATGCACATATGCATGAATGCACATATGCATGAATGCACATATGCATGAATGCACATATGCATGAATGCACATATGCATGAATGCACATATGCATGAATGCACATATGCATGAATGCACATATGCATGAATGCACATATGCATGAATGCACATATGCATGAATGCACATATGCATGAATGCACATATGCATGAATGCACATATGCATGAATGCACATATGCATGAATGCACACGCATCAGCCTCACCTCCTCCCTCCCAGACGCCTTTGACTCCCTCGCGACTCTGCAGCTGCTGTAAGCCCTGCCATGCCTTGACTGGCGTGTCTCATTCCTTCCACTTCACATATACCTTCCCATCCCAAGCACACCCCAATCGCCTCACCTCCTCACTCCCACACGACTTTGACTCTCTCACGTCTCTGCAGCTGCTGTAAGCTCGCGCTCGCACTGCTGCTCATGCCTCACGCCTGCTTTCTTTTCCTGTACATCATTATTGCCTATTCCAAGCACAAGCACATCCATCCGCCTCACCTCCTCCCTGCCAGACGCCTTTTGCCTCCCTCGCATCTCTATAGCTGCTGTAAGCTCACACTGCTGCTCATGCCTTTACATCATGCCTTGTTCCATCACCTCTTCTCATGCCTTGTTCCATCACCTCTTCTCATGCCTTGTTCCATCACCTCTTCTCATGCCTTGTTCCATCACCTCTTCTCATGCACACCCCATTACCATCGCTCTCACTCCTGTTCGCCCAGCCTTCCCTATCGCCCCACCCTCCCCTTGCCCCCTACTTCCCTTCTGCTCCTCTCAGCTATCGCCCTTCCAACAGCTTCTCACACACCCTCCCTCCCACCACCAGTTCGTGGCTACCTGATGGTCTTACATACACCTTCCCTTCCGCCCCTCTCTCCCTTTACTTGTTCTCCCCACCCCGTCTTCCCCTCACAGCAATCTCTCATCCAACATCTTTTCAGCCACCCTCCCACCATCCATTGGCGATCCTTCCAGTATCCCACCACCCACCTGACCCACAAGTTTTCCCTGATTTTCTGTCCCCCCTTCACAGCAATCTCTCATCCAACAGCTTCACAGGCTCCCTCCCACCATCCATCGGCAATCTCAACTTTCTTGAGAAGCTGTACGTACGATTTAATTTGATCTGCTTTTGCACCCCATATCCGTCATATCGTCCTGTACGGGCCAACACCGCGTGATAGAGATTACTTGTAAGGATTTTTTTGTCGACTCAAAAAGAGGTTTTTGAGTCGAGTTAAAAATAAGATAAACCCATATTGTCATATCATCCTGTATTGGCGAACATCAAATGATAAGTCTCACTTATGAGGGGTTTTCCATATTCGTCTTCAAAAACCGGCCAGAATACAGAATCCTTTTGGCACCTCCGTTGCTCTTAGGCTTTCTCCCAACCGCTCTTGCCCAGCTCCCCTCTCTCATTTCCCTTCCCCTCCACGTATCCACGTGATACTATTGGGTTTTGAGACGTCTCAATCAAAACCTTCCCCTCCACGCATCAATCAACCAGTGCGCTTACTCATGCCCTTTTCCTTTTCCCCTCTCTTCCGTTATCCCTCTCTATTTGTTCCTCTACCCCAGGGACCTGCACTCCAATCCTTTCTCGGGGACTCTCCCAGCCGCTCTAGCCCAGCTCTCCTCGCTCACACTCCTCGACATATCAGCCACTGGCCTCCTCTGCCCCCACTTTTTCCCTCTTCCTCACCTCCCTCTACCCCAGGGACCTGCATTCCAATCCTTTCTCGGGGACTCTCCCAGCCGCTCTAGCTCAGCTCTCCTCGCTCACACTCCTCGACATATCAGCCACTGGTCTCCTCTGCCCGCTGGAAGGCACCTGCCCTTCTACTGTCCCCCTGTCTTCCCTCTACTGCGAATTCTGCTCCTCCTTCTGCCGCTACTGCAATGACCCCAGTGAGTGCTTTGGGTGGTGCGGGAGTTGCTTCTTGGATACACCTGCAGCACCTTAGGAAGCACCACCTGACCCAGTGCTATTGTTCCCATGTCATCTCTCTACTGTGATTTCTGTGCCTCCTGCCGCTACTGCAACGATCCAAGTGAGTGGTCTGGGGGAAGAAGGGGAGTGCTTTGGTCTGGGGGAAAGCGGTTGCTCTAGTCTTTTTCCTCACAAGGCACCTGCCTCAGTCACACCGTCCCCATGTCATCTCTCTACCCACTCATCTGCCCCTCCCTCCCTCTCTTTCCCACTCGTTTTTCCTCTCCCCTCCCTTTCCTTATCACTTCCAAGCATCGACCACACCCCCCTTGCGCCAACACCAGCACCAGCACCATCCGCAGCCACACCCCCTTCCTTCCCTCCCTCTCTTCCCCACTCATAACCCAGTCACTTCCCGTATGTCTCCCTTTTCCCACTTGTCCTCTTGCTCCCAGGCATCGACCACACCCCCCCTGCGCCAACACCAGCACCAGCACCCTCCGCAACCACCCCACCAAACTCCCCCACAACTGGGGGAAAATCCCCGCCACCATCCCCAACATCATCCCCTGCACCACCAGCAGCACCACCACTTCCTAATCCCGCTCCCCAGTCACCGCCTCCCGCTGCCACCACCCCCCCTTCGACGTCTCCTCCCAGCCCACCTCCTCCCTCTCGCTCGGCCTTTTCTGCCCATTTTCACTCTCCTCCTGCCCTATTGTTCCGCCTTTTCCTCCTCCTAGTGGCTCTCTTGCTGCCTGTGCCACTGTTGTGACCAAAGGTATGAACTTAAGGTGCCTTAGATTGGCGGTTGAAGCTCCCTCCTCTGACTCCCCTCCATTGTAACGAGGTGGCTTTTGAGTCGACTCAAAACTCAAAAGGCAACTCTGAATTAAACTCGAGTCCCCTCCTCCACTCCCCTTCCTGCTCCGACTCCTCGTTGCAGCTTCCTGCTGCTTGTTCCACTTGTAGAGAGTGAGTCTTCGAGACGTCTCAAAAACCCCCTCTCTACACGTGCTTGTTCCACTTGTAGAAAGTGAGTTCCACTGTTCACAGTTGAGACGTCTCAAAAACTCACTGTCTACACCCGTCTCCACGTTGCAGCTTTCCTGCTGCTTGTTCCGCTCTTGTGACCACAGGTATGAATTTAAGGTGTCTTTAGCTCATGAGCCCGAATTCCTCCTCTCTCTCCCCCGCACGCCTCCCACACTCTTGTTCCTCCTCGTTGCAGCGTCCCTGCTGCCTTTTATGATCAAGTAAGGATAGCCAAACTTCCAAAAAGCAAAGGCACAAGCACAATCTATTCCCCCCCTCTGACACTCCTCTCCCCGACTTGTTCCGCTGTTTCTTCCCCTTGTCCAGGAGTTACCGCATGAGACGTTGCCTCTCCCGCTGTTCCTAGCAACGCCACCAGCAGCATTGCTTGAAAAGTTGTTCCTTGGCGGCAAGCCGTCTAGGTTTTAGCAACTAACCAATGCGTATTGTACGGTATATGTTTCGTTCGACCCAGGATCAAAGAAGCAACACGTTCTTTTCCTAGCAATCCGGTAGAGGTTCTTTGTTTTCTCCATATTTGTTGTGCGTATGTTGATCCATCAGATGATACGGTATTATTTGTTCTAGATGAGGCTTGACAACAGTGTTGTACCAGGTGGTACTCGTATAATTAATGTTATTTCTTTTTGCCGTGTAGACAATACTGAGAGTTTGAGGGAGGATTGCAGTGTACCTGTTATATTATACACTCAAAATACCGCAAGTGTACTATTGGTAAAAGTGACCAATCGACTCTTCCCACAACTTCTGCCTGCTGCTGTACTTGTTACAGCTGCTTATTCTTCTAATCTGCTGGTTACCACTTAACTGGTAACCGTACTCGACATCTCATCACTCGCAGTAGCATCCCCCACCTCCCCTCCACCACCCTCCTTAACCACCCCGGGCGGCGCAGTACCATCCACCACACCACCGGCCGGCGCAGAACCGGGCGGCAGGCTCCTGGCATTGAGCCACGCAATAATATCCCCGACCACCCTGGCGATGACGTCATCAGGCTCACCGCATGTGAGGGCATGCCAGCACCCCTCGTAGATTTTGATCTCCTTATCGGCACTGCTGGCTCGGATGAAGAGCTCCTGGCTGGCTGCTGGGTCCGTAACCATGTCCTTGGCCCCGTGGAGAATCAGGAGGGGGACGGTGACCTGGAGGTGAGGAGTGGAGTACAGTAATGTGGGGTGAGGTGGGTAGAAAGGACTTAAGATGCATGCACCCCATCAGTTCCTGGCTGGCTGCTGGATCCGTCACCACGTCCTTTGCCCCGTGCAGGATGACCAGAGGGACTGTCACCTGGAGGGGTGTGGGATGGGGTGGGATGGGTTTAAGTGCGGTGTGCACCCCACCAGCTCCTGGCTGGCTGCTGGATCGGTCTCCACGTCCTTTGCCCCGTGGAGAATCAGGAGAGGCACGGTGACCTGGAGAAGGGAGAGAATGCAGTGCGGTGACGAGAGGTGAGGTGGGGTACCAACAGCACAGCATGTGAGGGCGTGCCGGCACCCTCGTACATCGTCATCTCCTTGTCGGCACTGCTGGCGTGGAGGAAAAAAAAAAATACTGGTAACATATGTTAGGGTGGTTCTCCGCCCTTGCATACAAAGGACAATACCATGAAGTGCACACAGACACGAGGTCATACATGTGTAGCGAGGTTGTTTTTGAGACGTCTCAAAAATACCATGAAGTGCACACAGACACGAGGTCATACCACGTGGCGGAGGTGGGTGAGTGGCGGACCTCGTGTCTGTGTGCACCCACCTCCGCCATGTGAGCGCCCGTGTCTTGGGCGGCACACAGACACTGACACAGACACTCACCCACCTCCGCCATGTGTGCGCCAGTGTCTTGGGCGATCCGCAGCAGCTGCAGCACCGTGCCAAGGCGCCCCACCCGACAACCCAGACACGCATGCATGTATGCAAACTTGCACCCCTCACTCTCACCTCCTCCATGTGCGCGCCAATGTCTTGGGTGACTCGCAGCAGCTGCAGCGCCGTGCCCAGGCGGGGCTTGTCCTGATATGCAAAGGGGTGCTTCTCAGCCCTCTCCCTCTTCTCTGGCACCTGCACAAGCGTGCAGGCACATACAGGAACACAAGCAGGAATGATGCAGACGGAGAGTCTTGAAACGGTATAGATACACGCAGGTGCGTGATGTGCAAAGGGATGATTCTCCACCCTCTCCCTCTTCTCCGGCACCTGCCCAGGCGTGCACACAAGCGGGTGTGCACACACACAGCAACACATGGTGAGTCTTGAGAAGGCATAAAAGGCTTCAATGCAGCATGCACAATGTGCAAAAAGATGCTTCTCTGCCCTCTCCCGCTTCTCTGGCACCTGCCCAGGTGTGAAACAAACAAGGGCACGGGTGGGTGGGCGTGCAAGCATGACAGACCAACAGGCATGCACGCATGATCCAGCATAGGAAACACACATAGGAATCACAAATCATCACGCTCACGCAATCACCTTCAGGACAACTTACAAGTATACTAATAATAATAGTGGTAGCAATGATAACGATAATAAGAATAACAGTCGTATTATTAATAACGATAATATAATAGGATTGTAGTTGTCACGTTCTCTGTTGCATTCACCTGAAAGCAGTTGTCAGGGTTGGCGCTGACAGGCACAAGCTTCCAGGTGGGAAAGATGTATGAGAGGCACTTGAGAACGAAGATGACTGGTGCTGGGGGGGTCATTTCTTGCGCCATCTGAGAAGGAAAGAGGTACAGGAGTGGATTGGGGGGGGAGAAAGAGAGAAGCGGGGGAGAGAGAAAGAGAGGAGGGGAGGAAGATGTATGGAGGCATCTGAGAACGAAGATCACTGGTGCTGGGGGGGTCATTTCTTGGGCCATCTGGGAGGGAGAGAGAGGGAGAGGAGGGGATAAGATAAGAGGGGGGGAGGGTTGGCGCTGACAGGCACGAGCTTCCAGGTGCGGAAGATGTATGATAGGCATTTGAGAACGAAGATGACTGGTGCTGGAGGGGTCATTTCTTGAGCCATATGGGAGGGGAGGAGGGAGAGGAGTGGATAAGGGAGGGTGGAAAAGAGTTGGAGCTGACAGGCACGAGCTTCCAGGTGGGGAAGATGTATGATAGGCATTTCAGAACGAAAATGGCTGGTGCTGGGGGTGTCATTTCTTGCGCCATCTGGGAGGGGGAGACGAGTGCGGGGTGGGAGGAGAGGGAGAGACGAAGGAGAGACGAGAGAGAGAGGACAGAACGTTCCTGGTGGACCCCATGGAACGGCAGCACCCCCTCTTCCTCCTCGCCACTAGAATCGCCATCCACCTTCCCATGGACTCCCTGTAGCCAGCACAGCACAAGACAGCACACACAACACGACGCCTGTGCACCATTCATAACCTCGCTACACCGCACTGCACAGATCACTGGTACAGACCTTGCACATGGGCCCCACCAGCACTGCTCCGCTCCAAGGGGCGGGATCCTGACTCGCCACGGAGCACAACACAGTCGTTCAACACCAACCTGCCTGCACCACTCATAACCACACTACACCGCACTGGACCGACCTTGCACATGGGTGCCACCAGCACTGCTCCATTCCAAGAAGTGGGGTCCCTCCTTGCCACTTGAATCGCCATCGCCCCTCCCATGGACTCCCCATACAGGAAAAACGGCAGATGGGAGAATCTAGGGTTTGCTGGTGGGGACGGGGGGAAGGGGGTGTGTGGTAAAAGAGGAGACATGTTTTGAGTAGTCAACTCTAAGAACACAAATCGCCATGGCCCCTCCCATGGACTCCCCATAGAGGAAAAACGGCAGTTGGGCGAACCTAGGATTTCCTGGGGGGAGGAAAGTGGGAAGGGAGAGATTGAGGGGTGGGGAAGGAGGAAGCGTGCTTTGGGTCGACTAGAAAAAAATGAATCGCCATGGCCCCTCCCACAAATTCGCCATACAGGAAAAACGGCAGATGGGCGAACCTAGGGCTTGCTAGGGGGGAAACGAATGAGGGGGGAAACGAATGTGGGGGAAAGGAGGAGGCAAATGGGGGAGACTGGGTGGTGGGAAGGAAACAGAGGCCTTTAGAACACTCTGACGAATCTAAGATTGGTGAAACCCAAGGGAAGTGGCTTAGGAAGGAAGTGGCAGCTTAACCCTTCTGCATACCTCTGAACAGGTTGGCAAACTCAATCACATCGTCTGCCAGGCGGGTGAAGCTGCGGATGTACCCGTGGCGACCAGCACACATGCATACAACCCCTTCCACCGCACTGAACTCCTCTGCCTACCTCTGAGACGATTAGTGAACTCAATGACATCGTCCGCCAGGCGGGTGAAGCTGCGGATGTACCCGTGCCGTCCGCTGATAACTCATGCTCCTTGTTTTCCCCCTTCCCTCCCCCCAACACCGCACTGAACTCCTCCACCTACCTCTCAGCCGATCAGCAAACTCAATCACATCGCCTGCCAGGCGGGTGAAGCTGCGGATGTACCCGTGCCGTCCGGCTGTCAGCTAACCCGTGGCCCTTGCTCTCTCCCTTCCTTCCTCGAACACCACACTTAATCCTCTCCCCAGCACCGCACTCAACTCTCTGCGTACCTCTTAACCTGTTGGCGAACTCAATCACGTCGTCTGCCAGGCGAGTGAAGCTGCGGATGTACCCGTGCCGTCCGGCTGATAGCCCGTGGCCCTCGTAGTCCACTCCCACCAGCGCGTAGCCTGCTGCTGCCAGCATCACTGCCACGTCTGGTGGGAGGAGAAGGGCGAGAAGGACGCGAGGAACAGATGGATTGGTTGGAAGGGGAGAGGAGGTGGGAGGGGGGGTTAGATAGGAGTGCGTACCAGCTGATAGCCCGTGGCGAGGCGACCAGCTGATAGCCCGTGGCGACCAGCTGATAGCCCGTGGCGACCAGCTGATAGCCCGTGGCGACCAGCTGATAGCCCGTGGCGACCAGCTGATAGCCCGTGGCGACCAGCTGATAGCCCGTGGTGACCAGCTGATAGCCCGTGGTGACCAGCTGATAGCCCGTGGCCTTCATGGTCCACTCCTAGCAGTGCGTAGCCTGCTGCTGCCTGGATATCCATACGGCCCAGATAACATCCGCACCCACCCATACGTTTAAAGATGTATGTGCAGGTCTCCCCGTACCCATGGCAGAACAGCACCACGCTTCTCAATGGCTTGCGGTGCCCCACCATTGTCAACCCACACGCACACGATCACACACCCACCCCCTACATCCATACCCATTTCCCACCTTCAAAGATGTACGTGCATGTCTCCCCGTACCCATGGCAGAACAGCACCACGCCCCTCAATCGTCCGTCACTGGGCAGCCACTCCTTGGTAAACAACTCGACGCCCCGTGAGTTGATAAAATATTCCTCGGATGAAGCCACGCCTTGTGCGGCCTGTGGGAGGGAAAAGCAGGGGCATGAAAAGGCAGAGCAGCACCACAGCACGCCTCTCAACCGTCCATCACCGGGCAGCCACTCTTTGGTAAAGAGCTCGACTCCCCGTGAGTTGATGGAAATACTCCTCAGCTGAAGAAATGTCATGCGCAGCCTGGAAAGGAGTGCCGTTCCAATAAAAGGAGCAGGGAGACGATGCTGCAAAGGCATGAGACGGGCGGGCGGGAGTGTTGTTTTGTTTGTAACGAACACTCGCTGGTGAGCAGCTCCTTCAATTCACGCAGATTCACTCAGTGTTTTTGAGATAAAGCCAAGGTGTGCGATGCCTTTCGAGTCTGACTCGGAAGTCAGCTCCGCTCCACCCCACGCAAATTCAGTGGGCATCCGTGTGAATCAGAAGCAGCACGTTCAGCTCAGCTCAGCACGTGGGCGTGTGGAAAGCTATGTTCTGAAAATGGCTCAGCTCAGCTCCAGGTTCTTGAGTTGATTTAGACGACTTTCGAGGCGCCTCAAAGCTCAGCTCCACGTTGGTGAGTTGATTTAGTTCACAGAGTCACTCCGTTTAATGGGAACGGATGGTTTCTTGATTCGACTAGACGACAAAAGAATGGGTATGGATCACTAGTTTGATGGATCCGTAGAAATGGGTGCTGACGGAGGGAAGACGAAGGGGGGGAAATCGAGGAATGGGCGGTCAGGGTGTTCGGCGAGGAACGGACGGGCGAACGGACGAACTGACAGACGGAAGGACAGAGGGGGGGCGGAAAGGTGACGTGTACGGCTGGCGTGATTTCTGCCTACTGCTTGACAATCGTACTGACTGACAGACTACTTGACGGACACTGACGGACTCTGACGAACGACGTGACGGACAGACTGACGGACGACGTGGCGGACGAACTGACGGACCAGTTGACGGACCAGTTATCAAAGAAGTCGCCGATTTTCTAAAGGAACACTCACGTAGAACGAGGGAGGCTTCTTGTGCGGCTGCCGCGCTTTCCGCCGACCAGTCTCCCATTCAAGACTCAGCGCCTTTCGCGGCCTGGCGAGCCGCTTAACTACGTAAAAGACGGCGCCTCCTAAAATGACGGCGGGAAACACGGGACCCCACATGGTCTGTGGCTGCTACAGCCAGGTCTCTGAATCTAAAGTTTGCACATGAAGTTAGTATCATGGAGGTTTGCGGAAATGTTGCGCACATGGTAAATCGGTGAATTGCTTTGATCCATGTTGGATTTGGGGTGTACTACAATGTACAGATGTGAGCTTAATTTCCACGCCAGGGATATATATATATATATATGTATACATATCTCAAGAAATAATAAGAACATAACCCAAATATTACTTCTCAGACTCTTGTATTGGCGATATTGAAATGTTCATTCAACTATAATGTAGCACTACAAAGGGATTAGAATGATGCATGCACTTTCCCATACGCGTTACTAGGCCGTTGTCTTGGGATAATTCTGGGGCTAGTGAGAATGGCGCGAATTTTTTATGCTTGCATCCACCAGGACGAGAAAATCTCGTCAAAATCTCCGTCAGGTCAGGACATGGTGTCAAAGGCGTCTCCACGCGTCGAAGGCGCGTCCTATCGAAACATCAAACGCCGCTAGTTTCGACCATTTCGTCGAAGGCGCTTGCGTATTTCCGAAATACCAGAGTGACTCTGCAGAAGAGCCTCTTATGGCCACATTCTACTGCCGTTCTCTTAGCTCTATCGCGCCCTTCGCGGGACTTAGCACCAGTAGCACCCCCCTTAACCTTTTCGGAACAGCTAGGCTTCCCACGTTCCCGTCGTCGGCGCCCTCCGCGGGCCGTAGCGCCGTTAGTCGCCGTATACCTTCTGAGAAGACTCGCCTTCCCCCTCCGTTTCCCGCGCGCTTCGCGGGCCGCTCTAGTAGTCGCGACAACTCCGTCAGCTCCTCCCGCGTCTTACTCCGGGTATCCCCTTCCGCCAGCTCCTCTTCCCCGCCTCCCCCTTCCCCCGCTCCTCCCCCTCCCGGCACTCCGCTCCCCCCATCCCCGCCCTCCTCCCCCCCGCCTTCCCCCTCCTTTCAAGACGGCATCACCTGGTTCTGCCTGTCTTTAATCGCCTTAATCGCGCTCATAGACCTCTCTCCGCTGGGCCCGATCCTCCGCGCCGCGCCTCCGCAATCCGCGCCGTTCCTGCTCGCGCTCGTCCAATGGCTATTCTTCGTCCTCCCCGCGCTCTCCTGGTGTCGCGACCGCGGGTTCCCCCTCCGCGCAACACTCAAGCTGCAACTTTCGCGGGGTAGTGGCGGAGGGGAAGGGGGAAGAGCTGGGGAGCGGGGAGGTAAGGGGGACGGGGAGAGGGGAGAGTTAGCGGGGGGAGACGATAGCTGGTGGAAGGCAACTGTAGCAGGAGCTGTAGGGGGTCCTGTTCTTTGGGCTCTGCTTTTGTCTTTAATTTCTCTCAAAACAGGTGCTGGAGGGGAGGCGGCCGGGGGAATAGCAGAATTAGCAGCAGGAATAGGAGCAGCAGGAGGAAGCGGAGGGGATAGTGTGAGTGCTACAGGTTTGTTGCTGGGTCCTTTGTTGCTGCCTGATGGGACCGGAGGGGATGTAGCTGCTACAGCTGCCTCTGCTACAGCTGCCACGGCCTTACCGCTTTTTGACATGCTACAGCTGTTCCTGTGGGTGGCGGTGTCACCGGCTGTAGCAGAGGAGCTGCTCTTCAGAGGGCTGCTGCTCACAGCCCTGCAAGAGAGGCTCGGCAGGTGAGAAGCTTGGCAGGAGGCTGGGTAGTGTGGCTTGACAATGTTCTTTCACCAATAACTTGATGGGGCAGTCGCTCGACTCTCCAAAGCCCAGCCTCGCTCCCATCAATGCAACAGCACTCGTTCTTTTCCTCTTACCCTTGCCACTCTTGGTACATCTAAGTAATGAAGCCAAGGTAATGTGAACCATGGTTGTAATTGCAAGTCAACAAATCAATCGCTGTCAGATACCTCTCCTCCCTCTTCCCTCTCTCTCCCTCAGGATCGACGCGGCCATGCTCTCTGCAGCCCTCTTCGCCCTCTTCCACCTCTCCCTCTCCCTCCTCTTTCCCAACATGGCCCTTGGGATTGCCGCCGGCCTGCTCGCTGTCTACTCTAATAGCGTGCTGCCAGCTATCGCCCTGCATACCACTTACAATGCATCTGCCCTTCTCTATGCACTCATGGCAACGGCTGCTCCTTCCGTTTAGCACAAGAGGCTGCTAGTCTCTTCCTGGAATGTATATGTTCCAGAATACATTGTAAACAAAATTATGCATATCCAATTTCAGAATATATTTGATTAATCAACCGTCACATGTAGCTCGAAATTCTACACATATTTATCATCAGGCTCTATGTGTGTATGTCTTCTTGAAACCTATTCCAGCCAGCCAATTAACATAGAAAATATAGTGCAATTGCAACAATACACGACCTCACAAATACGAGTCTAACTGCGATGAGTTGTACTAAGAAGAGTGCGTGGAAGACTTTATAAAAGGATGAGAACTACAGAATGACGAGAATGATAAAGAAGCAAGCATTTGTAGGGTCGAAACCGTGGTAGGTGAGGACCTCGGGACGTGGATGGGTTGGAAGTGTCGCGATTGGTGCGGGGCGACTCGGAAGTGGCTCGAGCCGAAGTGTAGGCCGAACCCAAACTGGCGCGAACAGTTCGGGCTGTCCTCGCTAGGAGTAGCCTCTACAGTAATGAATTCACATTCATTACACTCTCCCACCTTCTAAATAAGGTGCCCTTATACGTAGGCGAGTCTTGCAGTAGCGTGAAAACTGCAGATCTCGGTTGAAACTGATCTGACGGTGCGGAAGCATGTTGACTTTCAAGTTGACGCGTGGCTGAGCGCGTTGACCAGGCGAATTTCAAAGAGTTGGGATGTCAGCCGTTGATACTGCCGATGTCAATCGGGCGGTTGAAAGCGAATGTCGATCTCAAATCGTTCGACGAAGGACGACCGTCGATGTCGCGGATGTGTATCAGATGGTTCTGGTGAATGTCATGTCGGCGGGAATTCTGACGCGTTGTCAGAGATCGATGAATCTGGTGCCGTCGATGCTGATGAAGCCATTGTGTGCGTCCGTCGTGCTGGGTGTGTCAAACGAACTATCAGAAATAACTGCCGTAATGTCAGAGGCCTGCCAACAACAGTGCGTGAGCACTCTTTCTCCCCCCCCACCCCCCTTGGAAGAGAACTGCTGCCCACCAAAATGTGCACAGCTGCGCGGGCACAAAACCACAACCCCCCTGACACCGAGGGTAGGACAGAATACCAAGTGCTATGACCTCCCGCCTGAAATTCAGCCGCTGTGTAGTCGAAATTGCTGTCGGTGGCGAAATCTTCACTGTCGAAAACCCTGAAAATCATGGTTGTTGAAGCTGTTGAACAAGGAATGAAATGACTAAGAATGAAAAGAGTACAAATATGGAAACCTAGGAGTGTGTACCCCCTATAGGCTAACCCACTGTAGCCTAACAACTACAACAATATATATAATGTTTGACACACCCCCATAGGCGAAGTGGGGGAGAACTAGGGGTCACAAGACCAGTCAAGTAAAGCAAAGCAAGCTCAGGGTGGATCACAATGTCACCACACAATCCGAGCACAAGTTCAAGGCCACAAGGCCAGTTCACATGCAGGAGTACATATAAATATATATAAGACTAAACAAGCAAGAGCAGTGATATATATATGTAACACTACAAAGAGGGTCAAGAGGAGAGCAAGTGAGGCAAGACAGACACAAGACCCAGCTGGGTACAGCAGCGCTGATGATCACAAGGCGCAAGTGCCTTGGTGAAAACATCAGCAGTGTTGGCCTCAGAGGCCACGTACGCAAGTCGCAACTGACCACGCTGCTGTAGCTCACGAGCAAGGAAGTAGCGGAGAGCAATGTGCTTTGTTCTGTGCTCCAATCTCTGCTCTCGACACAAGGCCAGCATGGCCTTGTTGTCAACGTACAGGACTGGAGGAGAACGAGGCGGCTCTCCAAGGTCGGTCAGCAGGTAGGTGCGCCAGCGAAGCTCCTGAGCAGCCATGGCCCCTGCGTAGATCTCAGCCTCACAACTGGAGCCGAGAACAGAAGACGAGCGAGTAGCCCGCCACGAAACAAAGCCGGAACCAAGGGTGAAGGTGTAACCCTGTGACGACCGCTGCGTAGCCTGATCGTCAGCCCAAGAAGCGTCCACGTGACCAGTGAGGACCACTGGACTCCGCCCTCCAAGCACTAGTCCCATGCCCGACGTACTGCACAAGTAGCGCAACACCCTCTTCGCTGCTGCCATGTGCTCTGGTCGGTGTCTCCCAGGAGCAACATAGCGCGCAAGAATGCTAAGAGGGTATGCAAGGTCAGGTCGTGTGCAGGTCATCAGGTACATGAGACAGCCAACAAGCTCTGGGTACGGGCCACTCGACTCTACGGACTCATCCGAAGGCAGAGCTGAGAGCGAGTGGCGAGTAGGCAGAGGAGTGGCCTGAGGCGAGGAGTACGTGAAGCCGAAGCGCTGAAGGACCTGCTGCACCATGTGTGACTGAGTCAGGGTAATGGTGCGGCGTGCTCTGTCCCGGGTGATCTGCAAGCCAAGGTAGCTGCGCAGTTCACCCAGGTCAGTGCACGTGTGTCTCTTCTGCAGCTCGGACTTCACGTAGGCGAGTCCAGCAGTGTCAGCAGTGGCAAAGACCAAGTCGTCGACGTACACGAGGATGTAGAACGGTGGCAGAGAGGTGTCGGTGCGCAGAAACAGCGACAGGTCGGCAGTAGAAGGAGCAAATCCAAGTGCCGCCAGCGTAGTCCTCAGTGTGTCGTGCCACTCACGTGGCGCCTGGCGTAGACCGTAGACTGGACGCCGGAGACTCGACTGGGTACCAGGAGGGAAAGACCCAGTGAAGCCAGGTGGGGGACGCAGCCAGATCTCCTCGTGCAGGCTGCCCTGTAAGAAAGCAGTGCTGAAGTCGAGAGAGTGAAGCTCGTAGTCCCGGTGAGCAGCAACGTGCAGGAGTACCCGAAGAGTGGTCATCTTCGGGGTGGGGGAGAAGGTCTGAAAGTAGTCAACTCCCTGCCGCTGACTGAAGCCACGAGCCACGTAACGCGCCTTAAAGACAGGCGGAGAACCCGGCGGCCGCTTCACCCTGAAGATCCACATGCCACTGACGATGTTCGCCCCAGGAGGGGGGACAGCGTCAACGTAGGTGCCTGTGGACTTCCAGGAAGCCATCTCTGCATCCATAGCTGCCTGCCACTGAGAGGAGTAGGGACCCTCTATCGCCTCCGCGTAAGAGCGCGGAGTCGGGATGTCTAGTGCATCCGGTTCTCCCTCAGGGGCTAGCAGTACAGACGCGAGATGAGGTGAAGCGGCAGCCAAGCACTGAAACTCCTCCTGCCTGTCCTCAAGGACGTCCGTGCCAAGGGCACACGCACCCCCGACGGACGGAGGACAGACAGACTCAGACTCAGCGACAAAACTAGCAGCGTAGTCTAGATGACAGCGAGCAGCAAAGTCGACGAGCTCAGCAACTAGGGCAGACGCAGCAGAAGACTCGAAGGAAGGGTCAGTGACGACAGTAGCAAGGAGACGCGTGACAGTAGGACTGGCAGCACGAAGAGAGTCCGACTCAGGGTCGTTAAGAGCAGGAAGAGAGGAAGCAGGAGGAGAAGGCAAAGGGGCACGCAGAGGAGCAGTGGAAGGACGCAGAGACATCCGGTGCGTGCCAGGGGCAGGAGGAGGACGTGGACGCGAACTACGAGCACTAGTGCTAGCAGGACGGACAGGCGACGCAGGGCGAGACGTAGGCTCACGACGCTCAGTAAGACCGTCAGTAGGACCAGAGTAAGGAGAAGGAGCAGGCAGTGACTGAACAGGCTGTGGACACACTAAAGGAGGGGGAGGATCAGGAGGAGGCGAGAGACCAAGAACCTGCTGAAGGAGCGGAACGAAGTACGGCTGAGGGCGCGCGGCGACTCCAGGCACAGCAGGGACAGCACCAGTGCCCCCAGCGGCAGTACCAACGCCCGAGTCCGCAGCACCAGCAGGGACTCCAAGACCAGGGTCCTCAGCACCAGTCACAGCTCCAACGCCCGGGTCCTCAGCACCAGCAGCAGCTCCAACGCCCGGGTCGTCAGCACCAGCAGCAGCTCCAACGCCCGGGTCCGCAGTACCAGCAGCAGCTCCAACGCCCGGGTCCTCAGCACCAGCAGCAGCTCCAACGCCCGGGTCCGCAGCACCAGCAGCAGCCCCAACGCCCGGGTCCGCAGTACCAGCAGCAGCTCCAACGCCCGGGTCCTCAGCACCAGCAGCAGCTCCAACGCCTGGGTCCGCAGCACCAGCAGCAGCTCCAACGCCCGGGTCCTCAGCACCAGCAGCAGCTCCAACGCCCGGGTCCGCAGCACCAGCAGCAGCAGGGTCCGTGAGACGAGGCGCGCCACTACGAAGTGTGCAACGGCGCTCGTACCACTCACGGATCCGCTCACGAGAGGGGAGCTCCCGACTAGAAGGAGAAGTGTCAACACCAGTCTCCGTAGCGCGCCTGGTCCCAGAGGTACCTCTCCGGAGGCTGCAGTACTGTAAGTACCACTCACGCAACTGCTCTGAAGAGAGGTCTCGTCCAGGCGTAGGACCCCCTGACGCAGCACCGCCAGGCTCAGCACCCCCAGTCGCCGCACCCCCAGGCTCAGCGCCCCCAGGCACAGCACCCCCAGGCTCAGCACCCCCAGTGTCCGCACCCCCAGGCTCAGCACCCCCAGAGTCCGCACCCCCAGGCTCAGCACCCCCAGAGTCCGCACCCCCAGGCTCAGCACCCCTAGTGTCCGCACCCCCAGGCTCAGCATCCCCAGCGTCCGCACCCCCAGGCTCAGCACCCCCAGCAGGACGAGAGTCGACAGCAACCTCAACGGGCTCGACCGGGTCTACCTGAGACACACCTGAGGGAGCGGCACCCTGAGGGGGGAGGGGGTCTACGTCAGCAGCACCTGGCGCGAGGAAGAGAGGCGGGGGTGGGAGCGGGGCAGTGCGGTAGGGGAAGAGGCGGTAGTAGGGGACAGACTCGTCAAAAGTGACGTCCTGAGAGGCCAAGACCCGGCGCGAGGTGGCGTGGTAAAACTGCCAACCAGGCGCGTCCGGAACAAAGCCAAGGAAGACGCAGGGAACAGCACGAGAGGAGAGCTTGTCCGCAGACGAATCGCGAACAAAAGCTCGAGATCCCCAGACCCGGAAACGCGACGCATCGCCAACCTCCCCCGTCCACAGCAGTGTGGGCGAGGTCTCCGGCAAGGAGACACGGGGCCAGAGGTTGAGCTGATGCGCAGCGTACCGGACCGCAAACGGCCACAGAAAATGGGGGGCAGCCGCATGGATCAAGGAGGTACGAGCGACCTCCATGACCAGGCCAATGCGGCACTCCGCAACCCCATTCTGCTGTGGAGAGGCCGGAAGCGTGAACGACTGCTCAATGCCGTGCTCAGCACAGTAGGCTGACAAGAGGTCGGAGGAGAACTCACCACCTCTGTCAGAGTGCAAGCGCAGGACAGGAAAGTCCGAGCAGAAACGCTTGCTGAGCTGGAGACGAGGTCTGCGGATCCAAGGGATCAAAACATCAGGGACCTCACCCTTGGTGCGCAAGGGGAAGACCGTGGTGTAGCGCGAGTAGTCGTCAACAACGATCAGGAAGTACCTCTCCTGACCCTGACCACGGACGCGGGCTGGGCCCCACACGTCCATGTGGAGCGTCTGCAAAGGAGCAGTCGTCGGGGGAAACGAGGAGGAGTGAGGAGCGGCGCGCTGCCGCCCCTCGACACAGGGAAGGCAGGGAGGAGCAGGCGAGGATGGGAGAGGAGGGAGAACCCTGGGAAGACCAGAGACAAGGTACCGGGAGTGCATGGCACGAAGGCGCTGCACAGACGGGTGGCCAAGTCGGTGGTGCCAGAGGACAGTCTCGTGCGCTAGAGAGCGACACGAGCAGGGGGCAGACAGCTGACCTGACGCGGACGCAAACGCAGACGCAGACGCAGCGACCTGAGGGGAGGCAGTAGTCAGTGTGTACAGGTCCGACCCCGGCTGCCGGGTGAAGGTAGCCAAGTGGCGGCCCGTACGAGCACACGTGCAGTGTGTCACACGCTCGTAGGCAGGGGTGAACTGGTGAACACCCCCGTCCTGGAGAGCACAACCTGCCACCAAGTTCGTGGAGAACGAGGGGAGGTGGAGACCTGACAGTGTGCCCGACGGGACCGCAGGACAGGGAAGGACAGTGGAGGAGGTCGCAATGACCGGACCCCCAGAGGGGTCAGCAAGGGAGACAGCAACTGGCCGAGCAAGGGGCTCAAGGGCAGTGCGGCCACGAAAGAAACAGCGAGAGGCACCTGAATCCAGCGTGAAGGTGTGCAGTGCTGCAGTCGACATAGTACCAGGGGGGGCAGACACGCACGCACCTAGAGCAGCAGCCTCACCAGCACCTGGGGTAGCAGACACGTGGGTACCTGGAGCAGCAGACGCACTCGTCCTAATGCCCGGGTCGGGCGGGACACTCAGGTACTCAGAACCCTCTCCACTAGTAGACATCACATACATGGCAGAGAGAATAGCATCAAAATCTAGAGCATAGATATTAATCCCCTTCTTCGGGAGATCCAGCCAGCGGGGCAGCTCAGTGGCCTGAGGGAACTGGACACGCCAAGCGTCGCTCAGACGAGCGAAGCAACGCTGTGTGGCGTGCGGTCCCCCACACGGCTGGCCAGTGCGGTCACCAGTGCGAATGACGTACGTGCAGCTAAGGCCACCCCCCCCCCCCCCCCCCCCCCCCCCCGTGCTGTGAGTACCACTCACGGACCTCCTGGGGCGAGGGAGTGTGCTGCTGTCCCTGGCCACCGCCAGTGCCGCCACGCCCACCACTCCCGCCACCACCTCCTCGACCACCCCAACCCCTACCGCCTCCTCGTCCACCGCCACCCCCACTACCTCCTCCGCCCCGGCCACCTCCCCCGCCGCTGCCGCCACCCCCACCACCGCTGCCACCTCCCCCACCCGCGCCACTCCCCCCGCCACCACCTCCCCCACCACCGCCACCCCCGCTGTCACCACCACCGCCCTTGCCCCCCTTGCCCTTGCCGCTGCGGCGTCCGCCCGAAGCAGACGCAGTCCCGACCTTGTCAGCACCAAGGAGGTTGACAGCAGCAGCAGAGGCGACAGAGGGAAGAAGGGGGGAGGGAGAACACCCCTCAAAGAACGGGGTGCGGGGGTCACCGCGAGAGGCACCTACAGCGACTATGCTAGTCTCGGCTGCAAGGAGTTCCTTCTCAAGGAGGGCAATGGTGAGCTCGGTGGGGCAGCGAGCGAGGAAGTGGTCCCTGACTGAGCGCAGCGAGTCAGGGAGGCGCGTGACTAGGTGGTAGAGAGTGATCCAGAGCGGGGGTGGGTTCGTGGCGAGGAACTCATCAGGCATAGCGGCGCGGAAGCGAGCCTCACTAGTGCGGAGGTGGGTAATGAGGTCAGCGACAGTGTGAAAAGAAGCTAAGTCGGGGAACAGGTAGGGAAGAGAGAGACGGCCTAGAGCAGCAGAGGGCGATGAGGAGTAGCGGGCAACGACAACAGTGTACAGTGCCTGTGCAGTCTTGTGCTGCCCAAAGTGCTCGCGCTCATCTATCGGCAGAGAGTTGCGGATAGCGAAGCGAGCATGGGCGTCACGAGTCTGCCACTGTGAGCAAGCAGTGCTGTCGGCAGTAGCAGCAGGAGCAGTAGCGTGGCCTAGGGCGTGATCGTACAGCGAGATGTCTTCCTTGGCAGTGAGCTGTAGGAAGAGGTGTAGGTCATCAAGCCAGGTGTTGAACTTCACTGGGCGCCCCTCAGCATCGAAGGCTAGCACTGGAGGACTAGCCATGGTAGCAGCAGTAGTAAAAGCAGTAGGTAGGTAGGGCGGCGCGGCTCGGTACAGGTAGGGCGGCGCGGCTCGGTCTAGGTAGGGCGGCGCGGCTCGGGTCGGGCGGCGCGGCTCGGGTCGGGCGGCTCGGTTCGGGCGGCTCGGTTCCGTTAGGGCCGGGCTGTTCGGTGCGGGCGGCGCGGTCTAGGTGGGGCCGTTCGAGGCGGCTAAGGGGAGCGCGGGGAGCGGGTGGGGTTGGGGACGGAGCCGACGCGGGCCTCTAGGGGTAGGATCGGGGCCGACGCGGGCTGTAAGGGGTAGGGACGGGGCCGACGCGGGCCTCTAGGGGTAGGGACGGGGGCCGACGCGGGCCTCTAGGGGTAGGATCGGGGCCGTCGCGGGCCTCTAGGGGCACAGCGGCAACGGCCTACATGTGCATACACCGGGAATCGAACCCGAGACCGCTCTGATACCATGTGAGAATCCCAACCACTAGACCATTGGGATAAAAGGGCTTGTTTCAGTAGCGGGTGAGTGCGCCCATAACCCCCCAGGCGAACGCGCCTGTAACCCTCTCCAGGATCAATCGGGCATCCACAGTGCAGATCTACAGACATGTAGGATAAGTCCGGTCGGCATGTGACGGCGGCGAAAAGTAGACGGCCCAGTTTCTGTTGATATTCCTGGATACCGGCAGACGGCAGTAGTTTGGTTTCTTCGGCTGGGTCGGGCGATAGGTGACTGTAGGGTGTTGCGACGTGCGTCAGTGTGAAGCAGAAGCGTTCGGCGATAGTGCTTGCGTATTTTGAGGCGCTGAGATGAATGGCGTTGTCTTCGTCGAGAATGTTGAGCCCTAGGTACTGCGTGACATCGGGTGAGACTGTGAAGGAGAGATCCCTTTGGAGCTCCTTTTCGAACCAGGTGACGATGGCGGTAGTTGACCCGATGTAGAGTAAGTCATCGACGTAGACGATTAGCAAGACGTAGTCGTTGTCGTGGGTGAGGCGATACATGCCCTGGTCATGGGGCAGTTGGTCGAATCCGATACGTTTAAGTCTTGCGTGCAGGTACTGCTGCCAGAGTCGCGGTGCCTGTTTGATTCCATACAGCGATTTAAGTAGTTGACAGACGCGGGAAGGGTCGTCGACGAACCCGTGGGGCGGTTCAACGAAGATTTCGGCGTCGACTGGGGCGTACAGAAAAGCGTTGGCGACGTCGATTTGTCGGAGTGGGCGGCGACGTGAGGCGGCGACGGCGAGAAGAATGCGTAGGGAAGTGTGTCGACTGACTGGAGCGAAAGTCTCGGTGAAGTCGCGACCAGATTCTTGGTCGAATCCGCGGACGACCCATCGAGCCTTAAATCGTTCGATGGTTCCGTCGGAGTTGGTTTTGATCCGGAATACCCATTTCCCAGAGAGAATGGGTTTGTCTTGTGCGAGTGATGCAGGGACGATCTTCCAGGTGTTGCGGTCTGATAGCGCTTTTAACTCCTTTTCCATGGCTTCGCGCCACTTTTCTCTGTGTTCCCCCCCCCCAGAGCCTGCTTGACAGAGCGAGGCTCTTCAGGTGGCGTCGAAGTCCCGTGCACAGCAGTGACGAGCCCCAGAACTTGGAGTCCGTTGGGGGTGTGACGGTTCATCAGGGGATCCTCGGGATAGACTGCTTCGTCTCCCGCTTCAGGATCAGGTGCAAATCCGAGGCCATAGCGTTCAAAAATGTCGGTGTTGACGGGTTGGGGTGTTACGTAACCAGTGTCGGCGAAATGGTAGTAGGCGTCGGCATTGACGCTGTCGCGAGGATTTTCGTCGTCCATGGGGATTGGGACGGAGCAGTAGGGAAGGGGTCCAGCAGCTTCAGAGGCGCCGTGACCGACGGAGCGTTGATAGAAGTCTGCGTTGGCAAAGAAGGCGGCGTGTGTTGCTGCACTTCGATGAACGGCGCGTGGTGCTGGCGTTAACTGTTGGGCGGCTATCGGTGGCGTGTCGATGATGGGAGGTGGTGGTGGCACGACGGAGGTGTCAGATTACTATAGCTGATGCATGTTTGTAGGCTATAGTGGGGTAGCACATATGGGGTACAGCTTTCTAGGGTTGTATTTGTACCCAACCCTGACTTAGTCATTTTCATTCCTGTTTGCTTATTATCACATGGTATAGAGCGGGTCCTTCTAAGGACCGTTTTTTTGGGCCCACCGAAGCGCCCCCCGAGGCGCGATTTGTTTTAGCGACCCCTCGGGTCGCCATTTCCCCTGCGGCCCCGCCGCCTTCACTGACGCGGCCCCGCCGCCGGCCCTTACGCGGCCCCGTCGCCGGCTTTCACGCGGCCCCGCCGCCGGCTCTGTCGCGGCCCCGCCCCGGCCTTTACGCGGCCCCGCCGCCTGCTCTCACGCGGCCCCGCCCCGGCTCCTTCGCGACCCCGCCGCCTGCTCTCGCGCGGCCTCGCGACGGCTTTGTCGCGGCCCCGCCCAGGCCCTTACTCGGCCCCGCCGCCTGCTCTCACGCGGCCCCGCCCCGGCTCCTTCGCGGCCCCGCCGCCTGCTCTCGCGCGGCCCCGCCCCGGCTTCTACGCGGCCCCGCCCCGGCTTTCACGCGGCCCCGCTGACGGCTCTGTCGCGGCCCCGCCCAGGCCCTTACGCGGCCCCGCCGCCTGCCTCCGTCGCGGCCCCGCCCCATCCCGGCCCAGCCGCCCCTTCGCGGCCCGGTCGCCTCCTGACGGCCCCGCCGTCCCTTCGTGACGGCCCCGCCGTCCCTTCGTGACGGCCCCGCCGTCCCTTCCTGACGGCCCCGCCGTCCCCTCCTGACGGCTCCTGCCGTCCCCTTCTACCGGCCCCGCAACTGCACCTGCTGGCCCCGCCGCTGCACCTACCGGCCCCCACCACCCCCCCCCCTTTTTCCCGTCGCCCGTCGCGGCTCCTTCGGGGGCCACAGCAGAGGGGTGTCAGGTGTGTGGCCTCCCCTGCTTCTCCTCCTCCTTCATCTCCCACTGCAGCAGCCGAGCCGCTCACCTGCAGCAGCCGAGCCGCCCCACCGCCGAGCCGCCCTGCACCCGAGCCGCCCAGCAGCCGAGCCGCCCTGCCGCCGAGCCGCCGGGTCGCTGAGCTGCTGAGCTGCAGTTGCTGCGGAGCCGCCCTGCCGCCGAGCCGCCGAGTCACCGAGCTGCTGAGCTGCAGTTGCTGTCGAGCCGCCTTGTCGCCCGAGCCGCCGAGCCGCCGAGCTGCCGAGCCGCTGAGTCGCCGAGCCTACTCTTCCCACCACTGGTGAGCTCTTGCCCTGCTAGCACGCTGCGCGTCGCCTGCTTGCCTGCCTGCCTGCCTTTTGGCTTGCCTGGCTGCCTGCCTTCCTGCTGCTAGTCCTGCTCCTGCTTCTACTTGCGGAGCCAGATGCAGCCCCAGCGACGCCTGCGTGAGTCCCTCACGCCCCAGCAGCTGCGTGAGTGGTACGCTGGTTGGGGCTGTAGGGGTGGCGGCGCTACTCCTACTACCACTCCTGCTGCTTCTACTCGTGGTGGCGGCCAGATGCAGCTCCCGCGACCCTCTCGCGTGTCTCTCACGCCTAGCCAGCTTCGTGAGTGGTACGCTCAGAGTGGAGGGTCTCTCAGTGCTGTTCGCTGCTCCTACGTGATACACACTGGTACTCGGACTGGTCAGCCTTGTGGGACACGTAGTCATACACCGTCCCGCTGCTTCACCCGTCTGAGCGACGCCTGGCGTACCGTGTTTGGCGACGAGTCTGAGCTTCCCGACTGGGTGGAGTTGCTTAGGCAGAGGGTCGATATATATGCTCTTGACTATGATGCTATTCTCACTGCCATGTATGCATTGCCTACTAGTGCTGACCGTGCCGGTCACCTGTGCGTCCCGCCTGACCCAGGTATAGGACCTGCTGCTCTAGCTACTGGTGAGGCTGCTGCTCTGGGTGCTCGTGAGTCTCCTGCTCCAGGTACAGGTGCGGCTGCTGCTCTAGGTGCTAGTGAGTCTGCTTCCTCAGGTGCGGGTGAGGCTGCGCACTCAGGTACCGCGTTGGCTTCGGCCTCCCTCACCTTTACACTTGACTCTGGGGCTTCTCGCTCCTTCTTTCGGGACCGCACCACACTCACGCCGCTTGGTCGGCCGGTTGCAGTCTCCCTGGCTGACCCCTCTGGGGGTCCTGTCCTCGCTCAATTTTCCACTGTCCTCCCGTGTCTGGCTGCCCCCTCGGGCACCCTGTCTGGCCTGTACCTCCCCTCCTTCTCGACGAACTTGGTGAGTGGTGCAGACCTACAGGATGCGGGGGTTCACCAGTTCACTCCTGCGAGTCAGCGGGTGACCCACTGCACGGACGCACGCACAGGCCGGCACCTGGCCACGTTCTCGCGTCGGCCGGGGTCGAGCCTCTACACCCTGACCACTGAGTCTCCTCCTGTCCCCGCGTCCGGTCAGGTAGCAGCGTCGGGTCAGGTGTTTGCTGCTGCGTCCAGGTCTGGTCCTGAGTCTGCCCCCTGTTCGTGTCGCCTCCTGTCTCACGAGACTCTTCTGTGGCACCACCGTCTAGGCCACCCCTCCTTGCCCCGTCTTCGGGGCATGGCTTCCCGTGTCCTTGTCTCTGGTCTTCCCCAGTCTCTCCCTCCCCTTCCTTCAGGACCAGGACCTTCCTGTGTCCCCTGTGTCGAGGGGCGCCTCAGGGCTGCTCCTCACTCCTCCCAGTTTCCCCCGACAGAGGCTCCTCTGCAGACGCTTCACATGGACGTGTGGGGCCCGGCCCCCGTCCGTGGGCAGGGTCACGAGCGCTACTTCCTGTTGGTGGTTGACGACTACTCGCGTTACACCTCAGTCTTCCCCTTGCGCAGCAAGGGTGCTGTCACTGAGGTGCTGATCGACTGGATCCGCGAGGCTCGTCTCCAGCTCAGGAGGAGCTTCGGCTCGGACTTTCCTGTTCTGCGTCTGCACTCTGACCGCGGTGGGGAGTTCTCCTCTCGCCTTCTGCGAGCCTACTGTCGTGCACAGGGGATCCGCCAGACCTTTACGCTTCCGGACTCTCCACAGCAAAATGGGATTGCTGAGCGCCGCATTGGCATGGTCATGGATGTCGCTCGTACGTCCATGATGCATGCGGCTGCCCCCCACTTTCTGTGGCCGTTCGCGGTTCGGTACGCGGCGCATCAGCTCAACCTTCACCCCAGGGTCTCTCGGCCCGCGATGTCCCCAGTGTTACTGTGGACGGGGAAGGTCGGCGATGCGTCTGCGTTCCGTGTCTGGGGATCTCGGGCGTTTGTCCGCGACTTGTCTACGGACAAGCTGTCCCCCCGTGCTGCTCCCTGTGTCTTCCTTGGCTTCCCCCCTGACGCTCCAGGGTGGCAGTTCTACCACCCCTCCTCTCGTCGTGTTCTGTCCTCCCAGGACGTCACGTTCGACGAGTCAGTCCCCTTCTACCGCCTCTTCCCCTACCGTACTCCTTCCCTCCCCCCCCCACCGGACTTCCTGGTACCAGTTCCCCCCCCGGTAGACCCCCTCCCCCCTCAGGTTCCTGCCCCTTCAGGTGTGTCCCAGGTAGACACGGTCGGGCCAGTCGAGGTTGCTGCTGAGTCTGGTCCTGCTGCGGGTGCTGAGCCTGGGGGTGCTGCTGCTGGGGGTGCTGAGCCTGGGGGTGCGAGGCCGGGGGGTGCTGAGTCTGGGGGTGCTGAGCCGGGGGGTGCTGAGCCGGAGGGTGCTAGGTCAGGAGCTGCTGAGCCTGGGGGTGCTGGGCCTGGAGGTGCGGAGCCTGCGCCTGCTGGACCTGGGGGCTCTCCGGTTCTTCAGTCTCGGCGGGAGCCGCTCTCTCCACAGGAGCTGCGCGAGTGGTTTGCTCGCTGCTGGAGGCGTGCTGCTGGAGTTGGAGCTTCTTCGCCTGCTGAGGGTGCTGGTGCTGTCGGTCCCGGAGCTGCTGGGCCTGCGGGTCCTACTGGAGGTGGAGCTACTGAGTCTGGGGGTGCTGAGTCTGGAGCTGCTGAGCCTGGAGGTGCTGAGTCTGGAGCTGCTGAGCCTGGGGGTGCTACGTCTGGAGCTGCTGTGCCTGGGGGTGCTAAGTCTGGAGCTGCTGAGCCTGGGCTTTCTCCTGCTGCTGCGTCTCGCCGGGAGCCCCTCTCTCCACAGGAGCTGCGCGAGTGGTTTGCTCGCCGCTGGAGGAGTGCTGCTGGAGCTGGAGCTTCGTCGACCGTCGACGGTGCTGGTGCTGCCGGTCCCGGAGCTACTGGGCCTGCGGGTCCTACTGGAGCTGGAGCTGCTGAGGGTGTTGGTGCTGAGACTACTGCTGTCTGTCCTGGCGGTGGTTCTGCTGCTGGTGCTGCTGGAGGTCCTGCCGCTGGAGGTGTTGGTGGCGCTGGTGCTGTCGCTGAGGGTGCTGGTGCTGTCCCTGCTGAGTCTGGAGCTGTCGCGCGGCCTCGGCTGTACTTTGTTCCGCTCCTACAGCAGGTTCTTGGTCTTTCTCCTTCGGTAGAGTGTCCACAGCCTGTCCAGTCGCAGTCACTGTTGGAGCCTTCCTCTCCTCTGCCTGCTCCCTCTCCTTACACTGGTCCTACTGGAGGTCTTGCTGAGCGTCGTGAGCCTGCGTCTCGTCCCGCGTCGCCTGTTCGTGCTGCTCGCGCTAGTGGTCGCGGCTTGCGTCAGCGTCCTCCTCCTGTCCCTGGCACGCACCGGATGTCTCTGCGTCCGTCCACTGCTCCTCTGCGTGCCCCTTTGCCTTCTCCTCCTGAGTCCTCTCTTCCTGCGCTTGCCGACCCTGAGTCGGACTCTCTTCGTGCTGCCAGTCCTACTGTCACGCGTCTGCTTGCTACTGTCGTCGCTGACCCCTCTTTTGAGTCCACTGCTGCGTCTGCTCTTGTCGCTGAGCTCGTCGACTTTGCTGCTCGGTGTCGTCTAGACTACGCTGCTAATCTTGTTGCTGAGTCTGCGTCTGTCTGTCCTCCGTCCGTCCGGGGTGAGTGTGCTCTTGGCACGGACGTCCTAGAGGACAGGCAGGAGGAGTTCCAGTGTCTGGCTGCTGCTTCACCTCATCTCGCGTTTGTACTGCTTGCTCCTGAGGGAGACCCGGATGCACTAGACATCCCGACTCCGCGCTCTTACGCGGAGGCCGTAGAGGGTCCCTACTCCTCTCAGTGGCAGGCAGCTATGGATGCAGAGATGGCTTCTTGGAAGTCCACAGGCACCTACGTTGACGCAGTTCCCCCTCCTGGGGCGAACATTGTCAGTGGCATGTGGATCTTCCGGGTGAAGCGGCCACCGGGCTCTCCACCTGTCTTCAAGGCGCGGTACGTTGCTCGTGGCTTCAGTCAGCGGCAGGGAGTTGACTACTTTCAGACCTTCTCTCCCACCCCGAAGATGACCACTCTTCGGGTGCTGCTGCACATAGCCGCTCAGCGCGACTACGAGCTTCACTCTCTCGACTTCAGCACTGCGTTCCTGCAGGGTAGCCTGCACGAGGAGATCTGGCTGCGCCGTCCACCTGGCTTCACTGGGACTTTCCCTCCTGGCACCCAGTGGAGCCTCCGACGGCCAGTCTACGGTCTCCGCCAGGCACCGCGTGAGTGGCACGACACACTGAGGACTACGCTTGCGGCTCTTGGGTTTGCTCCGTCTACTGCTGACCCGTCGCTCTTTCTGCGCACCGACACTTCACTACCGCCGTTCTACATCCTCGTGTACGTCGACGACTTGGTCTTTGCCACAGCGGACACTGCTGGACTCGCCTACGTGAAGTCCGAGCTGCTGAAGAGACACACGTGCACAGACCTGGGTGAACTGCGCAGCTACCTTGGCTTGCAGATCACTCGGGACAGAGCACGCCGCACCATCACCTTGACTCAGTCACACATGGTGCAGCAGGTCCTTCAGCGCTTCGGCTTCACGTACTCCTCGCCTCAGGCCACTCCTCTGTCTACTCGCCACTCGCTCTCAGCTCTGCCTTCGGATGAGTCCGTAGAGTCGAGTGGCCCGTACCTAGAGCTTGTTGGCTGCCTCATGTACCTGATGACCTGCACTCGACCTGACCTTGCATACCCTCTGAGCATTCTTGCACGCTATGTTGCTCCTGGGAGACACCGACCAGAGCACATGGCTGCAGCGAAGAGGGTATTGCGCTACCTGTGCAGTACGTCGGGCATGGGGCTAGTGCTTGGAGGGCGGAGTCCAGTGGTCCTTACAGGCCACGCGGACGCTTCTTGGGCTGACGACCAGGCTACGCAGCGGTCGTCACAGGGTTACACCTTCAGTCTTGGTTCCGGCTCTGTCTCGTGGCGGTCTACTCGTTCGTCTTCGGTTCTCAGCTCCAGTTGTGAGGCTGAGATCTACGCCGGGGCCATGGCTGCAGAGGAGCTTCGCTGGCTCACCTACCTGCTGACTGACCTTGGAGAGCCGCCTCGTTCTCCTCCAGTGCTGTACGTAGACAACAAGGCCATGCTGGCCTTGTGTCGAGAGCAGCGCTTGGAGCACAGAACGAAGCATATTGCTCTCCGCTACTTCCTTGCTCGTGAGCTGCAGCAGCGTGGTCAGTTGCGACTTGCGTACGTGGCCTCTGAGGCCAACACTGCTGATGTGTTCACCAAGGCACTCGCGCCTTGTGACCATCAGCGCTTCTGCACCCAGCTGGGTCTTGTGCCTGTCTTGCCTCACTTGCTCTCCTCTTGACTTTACTTGTACTGTGACATATATATACCTGCTCTTGCTTGTCTAGTCTTCTATATATGTCTGTACTCTTGCTTGTGAACTGGCCTCTGGCCCTGCTCTTGTGCTCGGACTGTGTGGTGACTTTGTGATCCACCCTGAGCTTGCTTTGCTTTGCTTTGCTTGACTGGTCTTGTGACCCCTTGTTCTCCCCCACTTTGCCTATGGGGGTGTGTCAGATTACTATAGCTGATGCATGTTTGTAGGCTATAGTGGGGTAGCACATATGGGGTACAGCTTTCTAGGGTTGTATTTGTACCCAACCCTGACTTAGTCATTTTCATTCCTGTTTGCTTATTATCACAGGAGGGACCGGGCTGTGGAGTTTTGGAAGGTGGTTCCACGACGACGGTTCGTTCTTCGACTACAGGTTCGGTGGTTGTTGGTGCTGTTTAGGCTGTTGTTGTTGTTTCGATGATGGGTACTGGCTTGGGTGTTGCTTGTGTTTGCAGGACGGCAAGCGCGTTGGTACGTTCAGCCTCGGGAATGGTACGGGAGTACCAGAAGCCTTCAGGACTGAAGTTCGGGTCAAGATCTGGCGGGTGCGTCCAAGGTGCGAAGGCGACTATGCCGTCGCTGTCGGCGGTGCCTTTGTCGGGGACGAAATCAAGAACGAAGACGTCGGTTTGTTGAATTGCGCGGCCGATGAAGACCCCCCCTTTTCCGTGGTAAAGACGAATTTCCCGGGCGTCGGAGTCACACTCCAGGTGAATGCCTTTCGACATGAGCTGGCTGACGCTCAGTAAGTTAAAGCCAAGGTTGTCGACGACAAGCACTTTGCTTAATTGAAGAATGACATTTGTTTCATTCGACTGAAGCTCCACGATTCCTTGTTTGTTGGTGTGCAGGTTTTCGTTGTTGGCGACGGTGATTATGACATCTCGCGGAAGACGTCGTTCACGTTGAAGAAACCGTGATGAAGAACACATATGGTGACCACAACAGCTGTCCAAGAACCATGTGTCGGGTCCGGTGGGTGCGCTATTTGCGATGGCGGCATACGTTGGATTCACATTAAGGGATGACGGTGGCGGTGACGGTCGCTCGTCGGGACTGTAAGTCGGTGGTGAACTTGTAATGCACGAGTCGATGTTTGACTCTGTTGTTCGTGCCATGGCGACGATTCTTGGTGTCTGTGCAGGTCCCGAAGTGGAGGTTGATGGTCGCGTTGAAGTAGTCCTTGAGGCGTTCGCGGGACGTTGTTGAGTTGACACGATATGAGGAGGCGCTGGTCGCAGATGACGAGAGAATGATGCTGGTTGTCGTTGCTGCTGAGGGCAGTTGAAGCGTGTATGTCCTGATGTCCGACACAGATGACAGTAAGGAGGTACGTGTCTTCGATTTTGGTATCTTGGCTGTTGTCGATTGGTGTAAAGAACGACTAGTTGATGATGTCTTTTGTTGTTGCGTTCTTCGAACAGGTCCATTTCCTGCTGCTCGGCATGAAGTTCGGCGCAGAGATGCATCTCGGAGAGTCGACCGTGAGCGCGAAGAAGTGAACGGGTGGTGCGCCATTGAGGTCCAAGGCCGGCGAGAACGACGGTTACAAACGCTTCTTCAGATAAGTTTCCTCCGCAGCGAATGAGTCTGTCGCGTAGTCCTTGACAACGTCTGATGTAAGGCATGGCCTTTTCTCCAGGTTGCATTTGAACTGTTGTCAGTTGTGCCATGAGTCTGCTTTGTGTAACGCTGTCGGATGCTTGATGAATGCTTCGCAGATGCTGATAAGCGAGTTCCGCGGAGTTTGCGTAGTTCCGGTAGACGCGGATGCTTTGCTGCTCGTTCGGCGACAAATTTCGAAGAAGTACGGTGTAGGCCATCAGAGAGTGATAAGTATAATTTTCCTTGTCTTTGTCTTCGCCGTTGTGTGGATATGGCCAGGTAGCGTTGAAGAATCCAAGAAGATTCGCGCCTTCCATCAGGAGTTCAAACTCGTAACTCCAAGAATAGAAGTCTTTCCCGTTGAATGGTGTGGATGTGTGCAGTCGCAGGATGTTGTTGAACTGTGCTTGTACTTGCAGGACTTCTTCAGCTTCTTGTTTGATGGCGGGAAGAGGAGTCGCTGGATGGCGAGGCGGCATAAACGTGAAGGAACCAGGTGAGAATGAGTTTGGTATTTGTTGATTATGTCGTCCGAACGATGAGTTGTCAATACTCATTGGTGTCGCTCCGTTGTTTACGCTGTTGCTGTTTGCAGGTTCTGAGGACTGCTGCTGCGACATGAAGTTGAAGAATTGCTCCATTAAGCTTGGGTCGAAGCTTGTTGGCGGCGCTACTGGCGCCTGAGTAGATCGTTCCGTCGCTTCCGGCGTTAATCCGGGCGTTGTTCCTCCTTCGGTCAGCAGCTCGGAGACCGGGGTTAGAGTAGATCCCGTAGATGACCTTCTTTCTTTGCCACTTGCCATGTCTTGCCTTTCTTAAATAAAGGTTGAACTTCTTGTTTGCTTGCAGATTGGTAGCCTGAGAGAGGCTTAGTGACGACAGCCTTGTTCTCTGACTGCTCTCATACCATGTTGGGCTGAGAATTTCAGCCTTAGGATCTTTGCAGAGAATAGACTAGTAGGTGCTAGAGAAGCACAGCGGAAGACTTGAGTGAATGTACTTGTGCTGGTGTGTGAGAACAAGTAATTGATTAAAGCAAATGTCAGAACATTATAGCTTACTTATTTGTGTAGGCTATAGTGGGGTATCCCATAGGGGGTACAACCCAATTAGGGTTTCCTATTTGTACTCACTTCGTTCATAGTCATTTCATTCTCGTTCTATTTTTCTCATGGTATCGAGCAGGTTCCCCTGTGGGAACTGTGCTTAGGGCCCACCACTACTTTGAACTTTTTATTTACCCGGAGCGCGCTCCGGGCTCTCTCTCTTACCTCTGTCGACTGGCCCTTAGCCGCCCGCGCGCCGCCCGTTCAGGCCTCACGCCGCCAGCCCGCCGCCCTAGACGCTAGCGCGCCGCCCGTCCCGGCCCCGTGCAGCCCGCGCGCCGCCCTTAGCAGCCCGCGCGCCGCCCTTAGCAGCCCGCGCACCGCCCTAAGCAGCCCGCGCGCCGCCCTAAGCAGCCCGCGCGCCGCTCGCCCGGCCCCAGGCCGCCCACGCGCCGTCCGCGCGCCGCCCGCGCGCCATCCGCCAGGCCTCAGGCCGCCCACGCTCCGCCCGCGCGCCGCCCTTAACCGCCCACGTGCCGCCCGTGCGCCGCCCTTAGCCGCCCGAAGCGCAGCCCGTGAGCCGCCTGTGAGCCGCCCATGAGCCGCCCGTGCGCCGCCCGTAGCAGCCTGAAGCGCCGCCCGTGAGCCGCCCGTGAGCCGCCCGTGAGCCGCCCGTGAGCCACCCATCAGCCGCCCGTGAGCCGCCCGTGAGCCGCCCGTGAGCCGTCCGTCCCGGCCCCGAGCCACCCGTGAACCGCCCGTGAGCCGCCTGTGCGCCGCCCGTGAACCGCACGTCCCGGCCCCGAGCCACCCGTGAGCCGCCCACCCCGGTCCCGCTCCCAGCCGCCCTCGCGCCATGCTGTCCCGGCCCTTCGACGCCCGAGCCGCCCGTGCCACCCGCGTCACCCGAGCCGCCCGAGCCACCTACGCAGCTGAGGAGCCGAGCTGCCCGAGCCACCTTTGCCGCCCGAGCCGCCCGAGCCACCTGTACCGCCGAGCGCCCGAGCCGCCTGTACCGCCGAGCGCCCGAGCCGCCCGAGCCGCCCGAGCCGCCCGAGCCGCCCGAGCCGCCTGAGGAGCCGAGCTGCTGGTCCTGTGGGGCTGCTGTTGCTACTAGGCCGGCAGAGCTGCTGTGTTGCCGTGTTGCTGTGCTGCTGAGCTGCCTGACCCGTCCTGTCTGGTGAGCACAGCTCCACTGCTACTGCGTACCCCTTCCCGCACTGCTTGCACTGCTAGTCTGTCGTCATGGCTACCCCCAGTGTCCTAGCTTTTGACGCTGAGGGTCGCGCCATTGACTTTGAGGTCTGGGTCGACGACCTGCAGCTGTTCTTACAGTGCGATAGGGCAGACGGTCTTTCTCTCTTTGACCTCACCTTTGGCGCCGTCCGTGCCCCTGCTGCTGATGCTGACGCCACTGTTCGCTCACAGTGGGCCACGCGCGATGCTGCTACACGTCTTGCTGTGCGTCGCCACCTGCCTACCGCTGAGCGCGCGCACTTTAGCCAGTACAAGAGTGCCCAGACCTTGTATGACGCTGTTGTTGCGCGCTACTCCTCCCCTGCCACTGCTGCACTGAGCCGCCTCATGCTCCCCTTCCTCTTCCTTGACCTTGCCGCCTTTCCCACTGTCGCTGATCTCATTACGCACCTCCGCACTAGTGACACTCGCTACCGCGCTGCGCTTCCTGCTGACTTCTGCGCCAAGAACCCCCCCCCCATGTACATCACTCTCTACTTTTTAGTCACTCGCCTCCCTCACTCCCTTCGTGTAGTCCAGGACCACTTCCTCGCGGTCTGTCCGACCACCCTCACAGTCGACAGCCTCGAGAAGGCCCTCCTAGCGGCGGAGAAGAGCATAGTCGCTGTAGGAGCCTCTCGAGGTGACCCCCGCGCCCCCATCTTTGAGGGGTGTTCTCCTTCCCCTCTCCTGCCCTCTGTTGCCTCTGCCGCTGCGGCCGACCTCGTTGGTCTTGAGTCAGTCGGTGCGGCGTCAGCCCCTAGCGGGAGACGCCGCTCTGGCAAGGGCAAGGGGGGCAAGGGAGCGGGTGGGGTCAGCGGGGGCGGTGGAGGTGGAGGTGGAGGCAGCGGAGGGAGTGGGGGTGGTGGTGGAGGGGGTGGCGGGGGTGGGGGTGCTAGTGGCGGCAGTGGAGGCGGGGGTAGCGGCGGCGGTGGTGGTGGGAGCGGAGGTGGCGGAGGCGGCGGCGGTGGAGGCGGAGGCGGGGGCGGTGGAGGCGGAGGCGGGGGTGGCGGTGGTGGAGGTGGTCGGAGTGGCACTTCGCAGCGGAGCAGCACTGGGGGTGGTCAGCGCCAGCAGCAGCAGCAGCGTTCTCGCAACATCCCCACCCCTCAGCAGCTCCGTGAGTGGTACACGCAGCGTCAGCGTGGTGGGGGTTTTGGTCCCTGCACCTACGTTCTTCGCACTGGCGACCGCGCTGGAGAGCAGTGTGGGGGTACCCACACCGCCCAGCGCTGCTTTGGCCGCTTGACGGACGCTTGGCGCCAGCAGTTCCCGGAGGCCGCGGAGATCCCCCGCTGGGGAGAGCTGTCTAGGGCTGGTGTAGCTATCTTTGATCTTGACTTTGATGCTATCCTTGCTGCCATGTATGCTGTGACCATAAGTGATAAGGGTGACTGTTACCGATGTTTCCCGCCCGACCCGGGCATTGGTACTGCTGCTCTAGGTGCCAGTGCGTCTGTGCTCTAAGGTACTGGTGAGGCTGCCCTCTCAGGTACTAGTGAGTCTGCGCTCTCAGGTACTGCTTCGGCTTCGGCTTCCCACACCTTCACCCTTGACTCTGGAGCGTCTCGCTCCTTCTTTCGGGACCGCACCACCCTCACGCCGCTTAGTCGGCCGGTTGCGGTGTCCCTAGCTGACCCCTCTGGGGGTCCTGTTCTGTCTCGCTTCTCCACAGTCCTCCCGTGTCCGGCGGCTCCCTCTGGCACCCTGACTGGTCTCTACCTCCCCTCGTTCTCTACGAACTTGGTGAGTGGTGCTGACCTACAGGATGCGGGAGTCCACCAGTTCACCCCTGCTCGTCAGCGAGTGACGCACTGCACAGAGGCTAGCACAGGTCGTCACTTGGCTACGTTTACACGTCAGCAAGGGTTGAGCCTGTACACACTGACCACTGCTTCTCCTCCAGTTCCTGAGTCTGGTAGGGTCCCCTCGTCAGGTCAGGTGTTTGCTGCAGCATCCAGGTCTGGTCCTGAGTCTACCCCCTGTTCGTGTCGTCGCCCGTCTCACGAGACTCTCCTCTGGCACCACCGCCTGGGTCAGCCCTCTCTGCTTCGGCTCAGAGGCATGGCCTCCCGTCTTCTTGTGTCTGGTCTTCCCCGGTCCCTCCCTCCCCTTCCTCAGGGTCGTGGCCCTGCCTGTGTCCCCTGTGTCGAGGGGCGCCAGCGTGCTGCCCCTCACTCCTCCCAGTTTCCTCCGACAGAGGCTCCGTTGCAGACGCTTCACATGGACGTGTGGGGCCCTGCCCGCGTCCGTGGACTCGGTCACGAGCACTACTTCCTGTTGGTGGTTGACGGCTACTCGCGTTACACCACAGTCTTCCCCTTGCGCAGCAAGGGTGATGTCACTGAGGTGCTGATCGACTGGATCCGCGCAACTAGTCTCCAGCTCAGGCAGAGCTTTGACTCGGACTTTCCTGTGTTGCGTCTGCACTCGGACAGGGGCAAAGAGTTCTCCTCTTGCCTTCTGCGTGCCTACTGTCGTGCGCGAGGCATCCGTCAGACCTTCAGACTTCCGGACTCACCGCAGCAAAATGGGATTGCAGAGCGCCGCATTGGCATGGTCATGGACGTCGCTCGTACGTCCATGATGCATGCGGCTGCCCCCCATTTTTTGTGGCCATTTGCGGTCAGGTACGCGGCGCATCAGATCAACCTCCACCCCAGGGTCTCCAGGCCGGAGACCTCCCCAGCCCTGCTGTGGACGGGGAAGGTTGGCGATGCGTCGGCGTTCAGGGTCTGGGGATCTCGGGCGTTTGTCCGCGCCTTGTCTGCGGACAAGCTGTCCCCTCGTGCTGCTCCCTGCGTCTTCCTCGGGTTCCCCCCCGACGCCCCTGGGTGGCAGTTCTACCACCCCACCTCTCGCCGTGTTCTGTCCTCCCAGGACGTCACGTTCGACGAGTCGGTACCCTACTACCGCCTCTTCCCCTACCGCACTCCGTCCCTCCCCCCACCCCCGCTCTTCTTGGTACCAGGTCCCCCCCCGGTCGACCCCCTTACCCCTCAGGGTCCTGCCCCTTCAGGTGTGTCCCAGGTAGACGCGGTCG
Organism: Closterium sp. NIES-65; assembly: GCA_948144175.1. Lineage (NCBI taxonomy): Eukaryota > Viridiplantae > Streptophyta > Zygnematophyceae > Desmidiales > Closteriaceae > Closterium > Closterium sp. NIES-65. Next base: position 5,253,026 of record CANXME010002275.1, on the reverse strand, counting down.
AGCCTGTCGAGGTCACTGGTGACTCTGGTGCTGCTGGGGGTGCTGAGCCTAGGGGTGCTGTGACTGGGGGTGCTGTCCCTGGGGGTGCTGAGTCTGGGGGTGCTGAGCCTAGGGGTGTTGAGCCTGGGGTGCTGAGCCTGGGGGTGCTGCGCCTGGGGGTGTTGAGCCTGGGGGTGCTGAGCCTGGGGGTACTGAGACTGGAAGTGCTTCGCCTGGAGGTTCTCCGGGTGCTTCGTCTCGCCGAGAGCCACTCTCCCCGCAGGAGCTGCGTGAGTGGTTTGCCCAGCGCTAGAGGCGTGCTGCTGGTGCTGGAGGTTCTTCGGCTGCTGAGGGTGCTGCTGCCGCGCGTCCCGAAGGTGCTCGTACTGGGAGTACTGGAGCTGCTGGGCCTGCGGGTTCTACTGGAGCTGGTGCTGCTGAGCGTGTTGGCGCTGAGACTACTGCTGGCGGTCCGGCTGGCAGTGCTCCTGATGCTGCTGGAGGTTCTAGAGCTACTAGAGGTGCTGCTGGAGGTGCCGCTGGAGGTGCTACTGGGGGTTTTGGAGCTACTGGAGGTGCTGCTGGAGGTGCTACTGGAGCGAGTACTCCTGCTGGGGGTACTGGTGCTGTCCCTGCTGTTTCTGGCGTCGCCTCGCGGCCCAGACCGTACTTCGTTCCCCTCCTGCAGCAGGTTCTTGGTCTTACACCTTCTCCTGGTCCTTCTCCTCCTACCTTAGAGGGTCCACAGCCTGTCCAGTCACAGTCACAGCTACAGCCTGCCTCCCCTTTGCCTGCTCCTTCTCCCTACGCTGGTCCGACTGGAGGTCTTACTGAGCGTCGTGAGCCCGCGTCTCGTCCTGCGTCGCCTGTTCGTACTGGCGCTCTAGTGGTCGCGGTTCGCGTCAGCGTCCTCCTCCTGTCCCTGGCACGCACCGGATGTCTCTGCGTCCGTCTACTGCTCCTCTGCGTGCCCCTTTGCCTTCTCCTCCTGCTTCCTCTCTTCCTGCTCTTGCCGACCCGGAGTCGGACTCTCTTCGTGCTGCCAGTCCTACTGTCACGCGTCTCCTTGCTACTGCCGTCACTGACCCTTCTTTCGAGTCTTCCGCTGCGTCTGCCCTTGTCACTGAGCTCGTCGACTTTGCTGCGCGCTGTCGTCTAGACTACGCTGCTAGTCTTGTCGCTGAGTCTGAGTCTGCCTGTCCTCCGTCCGTCGGGGGTGAGTGTGCCCTTGGCACGGACGTCCTTGAGGATAGGCAGGAGGAGTTCCAGTGTCTGGCCGCCGCTTCACCTCATCTCGCGTCTGAACTGCTCGCCCCTAAGGGAGACCCGGATGCACTAGACATCCCGACTCCGCGCTCTTACGCTGAGGCGATAGAGGGTCCCTACTCCTCTCAGTGGCAGGCAGCTATGGATGCAGAGATGGCTTCCTGGAGGTCCACAGGCACCTACGTTGACGCTGTTCCCCCTCCTGGGGCGAACATAGTCAGTGGCATGTGGATCTTCAGGGTGAAGCGGCCGCCGGGTTCTCCGCCTGTCTTCAAGGCGCGTTACGTGGCTCGTGGCTTCAGTCAGCGGCAGGGAGTTGACTACTTTCAGACCTTCTCTCCCACCCCAAAGATGACCACTCTTCGGGTACTGCTGCACGTTGCTGCTCACCGTGACTACGTGCTGCACTCTCTCGACTTCAGCACTGCTTTCTTGCAGGGCAGCCTGCACGAGGAGATCTGGCTACGTCGCCCACCTGGCTTCACTGGGTCTTTCCCTCCTGGCACCCAGTGGAGTCTCCGGCGTCTAGTCTACGGTCTCCGCCAGGCGCCACGTGAGTGGCACGACACACTGAGGACTACGCTGGCAGCACTTGGGTTTGCTCCTTCTACTGCCGACCCATCGCTGTTTCTGCGCACCGACACCTCTCTGCCGCCGTTCTACATCCTCGTGTACGTCGACGACTTGGTCTTTGCCACAGCTGACACTGCTGGACTCACCTACGTGAAATCCGAGCTGCAGAAGAGACACACGTGCACTGACCTGGGTGAACTGCGCAGCTACCTTGGCTTGCAGATCACCCGGGACAGAGCACGCCGCACCATTACCCTGAATCAGTCACACATGGTGCAGCAGGTCCTTTAGCGCTTCGGCTACACGTACTCCTCGCCTCAGGCCACTCCTCTGCCTACTCGCCACTCGCTCTCAGCTCTGCCTTCGGATGAGTCCGTAGAGTCGAGTGGCCTGTATGCAAAGCTTGTTGGCTGCCTCATGTACCTGATGACCTGCACACGACCTGACCTTGCATACCCTCTTAGCATTCTTGCACGCTATGTTGCTCCTGGGAGACACCGACCAGAGCACATGGCTGCAGCGAAGAGGGTGTTGCGCTAACTGTGCAGTACGTCGGGCATGGGGCTAGTGCTTGGAGGGCGCAGTCCAGTGGTCCTCACTGGGCACGCAGACGCTTCTTGGGCTGACGACCAGGCTACGCAGCGGTCGTCACAGGGTTACACCTTCAGCCTTGGTTCCGGCTCTGTCTCGTGGCGGGCTACCCGCTCGTCTTCTGTCCTCGGCTCCAATTGTGAGGCTGAGATCTACGCCGGGGCTATGGCTGCCCAGGAGCTTCGCTGGCTCACCTACCTGCTGACTGACCTTGGAGAGCCGCCTCGTTCTCCTCCAGTCCTGTACGTAGACAACAAGGCCATGCTGGCCTTGTGTCGAGAGCAGCGACTGGAGCACAGGACAAAGCACATTGCTCTTCGCTACTTTCTTGCTCGTGAGCTACAGCAGCGTGGACAGTTGCGACTTGCGTACGTGGCCTCTGAGGCCAACACTGCTGATGTCTTCACCAAGGCACTTGCGCCTTGTGATCATCAGCGCTGCTGCACGCAGCTGGGTCTTGTGCCTGTCCTGCCTCACTTGCTCACTTCTTGACCTTGCTTGTACCTTCACCTATATATACTCTTGCCCTTGCTTGCTTGACTCTTGTATATCTCTGTATATGATCTTGCATGTGGACTGGCCTTCTAGCCTTTGAACTTGTGCTCGGAATGTGTGGTGACTTTGTGATCCACCCTGAGCTTTGCTTTGCTTTGCTTGACTGGTCTTGTGACCCCTTGTTCTCCCCCACTTTGCCTATGGGGGTGTGTCAGAACATAATAGCTTACTTATTTGTGTAGGCTATAGTGGGGTATCCCATAGGGGGTACAACCCAATTAGGGTTTCCTATTTGTACTCACTTCGTTCATAGTCATTTCATTCTCGTTCTATTTTTCTCAGCAAAGAGCATACAGGAATATATAGGAAAGATAGATTACAGGAAGCAGTTATGTTTATCGAGACGCGTAACGCTTCGACTATCGAGGCGGTTACTGTTCATTGAAGCGTCGCTTGCTGTTGCGTAACCTCCAGGCGGTTACAGTTCGCAACCTCCAGTTGCGGTTTGATGTGGTACGCGCCCTTTCAAATTCGTACCCCTTTTGTTGTGCTTCAGTATCGGGTGAGGTTTGATACTAGAGAAACGCACTAAGTCATGCGTTTATATTCCCAACAGAGCTCACATACCATACTCATAAAGGCGATGAGATACAAGATTATAACTTACCTTATACCGAAACTCTGCTTTTCCCGAAGTAAAACTCCCTGCCATCCAGCGGCAGGGAGCTTGGAGTTCCATTGCCTAGCATCAGCTTTGAATCTTTCGCTGGGTAGCAACCATGGTTACATTGTCTGGCGAAAACAGTTTCGGAGCGGAGCTCCTTTCGTTCGGTCAAATCTCAAGCTTAGGCGAGAAGTTCTCGCCAATCCCCAGGGCATTCGCTTAGCACCTGCGTAACCACTCCGTATTCCTATTTGACAGTTGGTATACGTATAGCACCTGATCAAGCTGCACCGCTTGACCCTTGTGATCGTCACACTCGTCTCGTCAGTAGCTCCGAGGAACCCAGGTTTCTAAAATTGAATCCGAGGGAATTGCCCGTCATGGGGCAGCTGGATAGGTGCTGATAGTTGAAGCTAGATAGATATTCTAGCTAAATAAGAGCTCGAGGCACATCAATCATCCGTGAAGTAATATTCAGATATCGCTTCTCTAATCCGTTCACGCGAAGTTGACTTCTCGTTTCGCATCGCCAGCCAGCCAAGGTCAGCGAGGGTCCAGGCATTCACGAAGATCTCGACGAATTTGACGAATGCAACGAAATCAACGAAATTATGAACTTCTACGCCGCCTCGCGTAGATCAGCTCGCCGATCGCTATGGCTAGTGCTACCGCATACGTCACAGCCATTCGTAGATCGGATTCTCAGATATATTGCTCGTGGGACATCGCAAACGCACCGAATGGCATCGCGATCTTCGATTCCTTCCTTAACAAGCCTCGGTCGGATTGAATCGGATCGAAACGAGCCTGCGCGAATCGCGTCTTTTCAAATCCGCAACCCATACCGGAGCTTCCAGGCGCCTCAAGAGAACTTTTCATCCAAAGTCCGAAGCTTCGCCGCATGGTCCGGCGCTGGTGCGTCTTCCAGTCCAGCAAATGCAGAAGCTTTCGAGGCGGAGACTTCTTTCTCTGGGTCGAAACCACTTCCCATAAGCAAGCCTTTAATAGCGGTGCAAAAAGAGTTGAAAACGCGTACAGTGAAGGACGAGGAGAGGGGGGATGGGAGAGGAGGGCAGAGGCGCATCAGGAAAGCGGAAAGGGGAAAAATGAAGGTGGGGATGCGAGGTTGCAGAGGGTCGTACCGGGGAATGCAGCGAGGATGAGTGAGGGAGGCACGAGGAAGAGCTACGGGACGGGGGCCTGCAAGGAGGAGGAGGAGGAGGAGGAGGAGGCAGTGGCAGTGATTGCTGGAGTGCTGAGGGAGAAATTCGGGCCTCAGATTGTGAGCGAGGAGGTGGAGGCGTGGGGGAGTGGGATAGGAAGCAGCGAGGACGAAGAGGGGGTGGGAATAGTGAATGAGGAGGGGGGCGAGGAGGAGGAGGAGGAGGAGGAGGAGGAGGAGGAGGAGGAGGAGGAGGAGGAGGAGGAGGAGGAGGAGGAGGAGGAGGAGGAGGAGGAGGAAGCAGAAGCAGAAGCGTGTGAGGAGGACGCACCACCCACCACATCTTCTCCCACGCCCCCTCCTCTACTCAACGGCCAGCGGGTCGTATCTCCCTCCTCCCTCCTCTCCCTCTACCGCTTCTTCTCCTCCCACCTCGGCATCTCCTCCCCTTCCACTGTCGCTTCCCTCCTCGCTTCCCACCCCCAACTGCTCCGCTCCAATCCCACCAATGACTTCCTGCCACGTGTCCGCCTCCTCCAGTCATATGGCATATCTCATGCCGATATCCTCCACATCACTGAGATAGGTGCACGCTGGCTCCGATCCCCCCTGCCACGGATTCGAAATAGCCTTGAGCTTCTTTTGACTCTTGGCGTCCGCCGTAGCAGATTAGGCTTGGTGCTTGGACGTGGACGAAGCTAACTCTGCTGTGAGGCTCGTTCAACGAACCTGGACATTCTGGTGGAGAGAGCAGGGGTTCCTGTGGACAAGCTGGGTGTGATTATAGAGAGATGGCCGGCCACCTTGACTCGGAGCAAAGAGACGGTGAATGCGCAGATTGAGATGCTATCAGCCTATCTCAAGGCAAAATCTGGAAGGAAGGTAGAAAGCGGATACCACCAGTACAGGCCCCCTGAAGCAGCGACTAGATGAGCCTCATCTGGACAAGAGCCACCTTATCAGGCTTGTCTTGAACTTTCCAGTCATTATCGCATATTCTCCGCAAGGTTCAAAAATACGACCGTATTTTTTATTTTTTGCCGTAAATTACGGAATCGTAAATTACGGTAAAAAACGGTAAATCATTGTATTTTAATGTTGGTGCAAAAATACGGTCGTAAATTACGACCAAAATTTTGATACCGAGTTTGCAATAGCGAATTTCGGCGTTTCACAACCGTCACCCTGGGTCAGAAACATTTGTGCGGCCAAATGCACACGTGTTGGTTTTTTTTCCCGAGTCGCGCATGTCAGGTATTTCTCGAGGCGCGACATTTGGTTTTTTGGCGAACGGATTCCTGCTCTGTTGCCTTGACGAAATGTCAGTTTGCGCATTTCGCCGAAGCGCAAATATACAAATTTGCGCGATGCGGTAAACTGTACATTTGGCGAACCGTTGTCACCCGTCAACCCGTTTCGTCAGGTCGGTGGGACGATTCACAAGCTTTTCGTTTTTTTCGCCCGCGTGCGCGACACAACCGAACTTTGCGCTGCGAAACCATTTTAACCAATAGCGTTAGCCCAATCCCCATCCCATCCCATCCCACCCCTTCTGCCTTTTCCTTTCGCCAAAGCAACACAACCAAATCTAGCAAGGCACAAAGAGCAGGGCAAACAACCTACTCGACAAGTACATCTTAGCTTAGTAGGCATTTTACTGCTGCAGTCAAGCAAGTGCAGTATTCCACCATGGTTAGACCGTTCTCGGAGGTGTGGGAGCACGTGACGAAGGTCACATCTCCTAACGGCGTAGTTACCGCGACATGCAGCTATTGCCCTGCTACCGTGACCCCAAATGCCACTAGTATTCGAGAGCACATCTACGGGACCCCTCGCTCAAAGGAGAAGAACGTGACGCCGTGGCCGTCCGAATTTGCCAAACGGCTACGAGAAGCCGCCGAAAGCGATCGGTCTTCCACACCGTCAAGTTCCAACCGTGCCTCCTCCACCTCCACAACGGTCGAGATGCCGCCCGCAAGGCGTTCTAGGCAGCGGGACATCCGCGATATGGCGGATTCCGTTGCCCGCGCGCGTTTGGACTACCTGTGGGCGGCAGTTGTGGCTGAAAATGATCTTGCCTTCAACGTCTCCAAGTCTCGTGCGCTACAGGCCTTCGTTGACGCGGCTGTCGTCTACGCGAAGCCCTACACACTCCCAACCCCTTACAAGGTGTCCGGATCTCTCCTCGACAAGCTAAGGGCGGACGCCGAGGAACTTGTGAGGCCGTTGAAGGAGAGTTGGAAGACGACCGGGTGCAGTCTCTCGGTGGATGGGTGGACGTGCTTGAAGTCCCGCGCGATGGTGTGCGTCATCGCCCTCAACGACACCGCGTCCGTCATTGTGGACATCGTCGACTCGAAAACCGCGAAGAAAACGGGGGATTACCTCGCAGGTCTCATCGGCAAGTCCATCTCCGAAGTGGGGAAAGATCTCGTGGTCCAGGTCATTATGGACAACGCCTCTAACAACCGATCTGCGGCTGAGAAGCTTAAGGTGGAGTTTCCCGGGATTTTCTTCACCAATTGCGCCGCCCACTGCTTGGATCTTATGCTTCACGACTTTGGGAAAGTCAAGCCCATCAAACTCGTCTTGGAGCAAGTTCATCGGGTCGTCATGATGATCAAGGGCAGCGCCTCGGCCGTCGTTCTATTCCGCGAGCTTTTTACCAAGCTTTTGTTGGTGCGGCCGGGTGCGACACGTTTCGGCACGCAAGTCATCATGCTACGCCGATTCTTGGAGGTGAAGAAGGCGCTCCAGGAGATGGTCATCAGCGATGAATGGAAAGGGGTGGCGGTGGCGCAGAAGACCGAAGGGCAGGAGGTGCGGACGCTTCTTCTCGACGACGTATTTTGGGACTGCGTGTCTGCGGTGCTCGGCCTCCTCACGCCGGTTTATGAAGTGCTAAGGGTGGTTGACACGCGGGCGCAAATCATGGGCCAAATCTATGGCCTTATGATTGACATCACGGTCAAGACTCGGGTGGCTGCAGAGGCCGCCGGTAAGTGCAAGGCTATTTATTGGTTTTCCTACTCCTTGATCCAAAACTGTGATGCGAGATCATGCCGCGCATGCCAATCCCTACATTAACGAAAACCACCTCCATTCTCACCGTGAGCAGCGGCGGTGTTCGTCAAGAAGACGGGTCTGCTCTTGGCCAAGGACAAGAGCTCCTTCATCACATCCATCAAGGGCATCCTTGCCAAGCGTTGGGACGGGCAACTCCTCAACTCCCTGCATGCCCTCGGATGGCTTCTTAATCCCCGCAACCAATATGCGGGGGAGGTGAGAACGGATGCGGAGGTGAGGAAGGGGGCCAACGAGGTGATTCATGCCCGGGTGGGGGATGTTGCCCAGCGCATCAAGCTGCAGACACAGCTGGTGCAGTTTCACAAGGGGGAGGGCCGCCTCGGGTCGGATGACGCGCTATGGGCAGCCAGGATTTTGGTGGCGGGGGGACACATGACGGATGCGGAGTGGTGGTGCATTTTTGGAGGGGAAGTGCAAGCGCTCCAGGAGCTGGCTGTGACGTCCCTTTCACAGCCAGTCACCTCGTCAGAGGTGGAGCGGTACTGGTCCGCCCTTGCACGAGTGCAGAGGCGCGACCGGAACCGCATCGCGGCCAAGAAGATGACTGATGTCACCTTCGTGGCCTTCACGAGGAGGGCCCGCGATGCGTTTGATCGCAAAACGCAGGCGCGTGCGAAGTTGTACGCCGATCTCACCGACGGAACCCTCAAAGAGGGCATTGCCGTTCTCCTGCCCGCACCAGTGGAGGCGGTTGATGATGGGGCTGAGGAGGAGGAGGGAGCCGAGGTGCAGGAGTGCACCATTGACTGGAGCGTCTTTGGGAGCATTGGTAAGAAGAAGAAGCGCGCGGGAGAGAGCTCCAAGAGGAAGAAGAAGCAGAAGGGAAAGGGGCCATGCAAGCGGAAGGGGAGAGGAAAGAAGCATGTGGAGGAGGAGGAGGCGGAGGATGACGAGGAGGAGGACGACGAGGAGGAGGAGGACGACGAGGAGGAGGAGGACGACGAGGAGGAGGAGGATGAGGAGGAGGAGGATGAGGAGGAGGAGGAGGAGGTGGAGGAGGAGGAAGGATAGGAGGTGGAGTGCCGGAGGAGTAGAAGGAGTTGGAGGAAGGAGTAGGATTGGAGGAAGAGGAGGGAATAGAATAGGTGCAGATTTGCCTAACTAGTGTAGTGTAGTTTCTTGTAGGCTTCTCTGCCATCGTTGTAAGCTGCCTAGAATTTTCTGAAAAAAAAAAACAAGAAAAAAAAAGTCCAACAAAAAAACGGCCGTATTTTTGCCAAAACCACCGTAATTTACAACCGTAAATTACGGACCGTAATTTACGATTGCCGTATTTTTGAACCTTGATTCTCCGTATCACATTGCAGAGAATATCGCCATACTCCAGTCCTCCACTCCCCCAGGCTCGCCCTCCATTGCGAGCCCTGTGCTTCGTCGTGCCCCCAACATCCTTGGTTTCAGCAAAGAAACTCTCTCAGCTAAGCTCCAGTTTTTTGTGGAGCTGGTGGGGGAGGAGGCAGCAGGGAGAATAGTTAGGAGCTTCTCGCAGGTTCTTTATTTATCGAAGGAGAATGTACAAGGCAAGGTGGCAGTATTGGCTGATTTGATTGGCCGAGAGAATGCTGTGCGGGTGGTGGCACTATTTCCTAAGATATTATCTTCTAGTGAAGATGTCATGAGGGAAAGTTTTAGAGAGCTTGTGCGAGAAGTGGAAGAGGCATTGGAGAGCAGTGGAGAGGGAAGTGGAACGCAAAGGTTGGTGAAAGGCGAAAATGGTAGTTCATGGAAAGCAGGGAATGAGTTTCGAGTGTTTATCTCAGCAGGTGACAACAAATATAGGGCTCGTGAGTTGGTTGTGGATTTGGTGGTGAAGTACCCGACTTCGATCCATTGTAGCTGGAAAGAGAATCTGAAGCCCAAGGTGGAGTACTTAAAACGGGACATGGGCCTTTCTATAATGGAGGTTCTTGCTTACCCTCAGTTTCTTGCGTTCAGTTTGGATCGGCGGATTAAACCGCGACATGTGGCCTGGTGCGAATGGGGTATGCGATTTTGGCACACGAGGTGGTTATTCGGCCGAGTGTTGGGGGCAGGAAGGGTGTTTCAATTGATGATGGGGAAGAGAGGAGCAAGCTGGGTTCTGTGTCTGAAGTGGAGGGAGCGGAAAGGAGTGGATGGGAAGCGGAAGAAACAAAGGGTGAAAGAACGAGCGAGCCAGGGGGGAGAGCTGCTACAGAGCAGAAGCTTGTGAATTTGGAGGCGATAAAGAAGATAATTTGCTTGCGGCAGTTTCTCCACTGTACAGACAAGCTATTCGAGGAGAAGTTTGGCGTCAAACTGTAGGGCTGGTGCTGATAGGCTTCTTCGGTTTCCAGTGTGCCTGGGCTTCAAAGTCCATGCCTGGGTGAGTGAGAGGGGTGTGCGCCAATGCCTGATGTCGGTGTGTGTATCTCCACATTAGCCCCTCTCTGCAGAACTTGCCATTGCATCAACCACTGTGGGGGGGTTTGGGACGGGGAGAAGGGAGTGTTAGCGGGGGGGGGGGGGGGGAACAATAGCTGGTAAAAGGCGATCGCGGCAGGGGCTGCGGAGGGACCTATTTATGAGCTCTGCTTTTCTCTCCAGTTTTGATTTTTCTACTGGTGCTGGGGGGGAGAGAGGAGGGGATTACCAGAACTAGCAGCAGCAGTAGCAGGAGCAGGAGGAGCAGGAGCAGGAGCGGCACGAATAGGAGGGGGGGATAGTGTGAGTGCCACACCCTTGTCGCTGGGACCTTTGTTGCTGCCAGATGGGACCGGCAGGGATGTGGCTGCTACAACTACCTCTGCTACAGCCGCCGCATCCCTCCGTCTGCTGGACCTGCTACAGCCGCCACTGCTACAGCCGAGGAATTTTCGGGTAGCCTGATGAAAAGAACGGGTGGGTAGTTAAGTCGAGAAGAGACGCGGTGGGAGAGGAGGGATGGTTTGAGGGGACAGCAGGAAGAGGGGGAGGTGGGGGGGGCGAGAGGAGGTGTTGGCTTCGAGAAGGAGGTGGAGGAGGGAGAGCAGGGGTCGGTTGTTAGACACTCCTTGAGTTCAGGCCCCTTTCATCGTCCTGGTTCAGCCGCAGATCCAATACCATCTCTAATCAACCACTCTGGTGGGGAGGAGGGGAGGTGAAGAGAAGAGGGGAGGGGAGGAGGGGAGGCGGGAGAGGAGGGAGAGCAACGGGTAATTAACAGACACTCCCTGTGCGAGCACCCTCCCATCGTCCTGGTTCAGCCGCCGATCCAATGCCATCTCTAATCAACCACTCTGGTGGGGAAGGAGGGGAGGTGAAGAGAAGAGGGGAGGGGAGGAGGGGAGGCGGGAGAGGAGGGAGAGCAACGGGTAATTAACAGACACTCCCTGTGCGAGCACCCTCCCATCGTCCTGGTTCAGCCGCTGATCCAATACCATCTCTTCCAGGATTGGGAAGTAGAAGAGGGAGGAGGAGAGAAGGATAGGGGGACGGAGGGGGAGGAGGGCACGGTGAGGAGAGGCTGTTAAGCACATAGCGAGACCAGTTCTTTTAGAATCTTTTAAAAACAAATGGTGAGGAGAAGCTGTTATGCACATAGCCAGGCCAAGGATTAAATGACATTAAGAAGGCGGGCAAGGGAGGTCTCATCTTGAGACTGGCGAACTCCATGGCTTGGCGAGTGTGAACAGAGAAGCGCATGCCCAAGGGGTCTTGCAGGAAGGCCAGGGCGGGCATGGGGTAGAAGTGGGCGTGGGGTGGCAGGCAGAGGGGTGTGAGGGGAGAGGGGAGCCCTGTGGTGAAAGCAAGTGTTGGGAAGAAGAGCTCACCTTGAGACTGGCAGCGCCCATGACTTGGCGAGTGTGAACAGAGAAGCGCAGGCCCGAGGGGTGTTGCAGGAAGGCCAGGGCGGGCATGGGGTAGAAGTGGAACTGCAGGGGAATGCGGGCGAACGTTTTCCTCCTCACCATCTGAAAACCGTTCAGGTCCGTGTGAAAGATGTTGCAGACCTGAAGGGAAAGGCATGGGGTATATGAGACAGGCATGGGGCATGGGCCATGGGGCATGAGTAGGAGAGGGCGGGAATGGGGTATATTTGACAGGCATGGGGCATGGGACATGGGGCATTAAGCATGGCGCATGAGAAGGAGAGGGCGGGCATGGGGTAGAAGTTGGCTTGCAGGGGAATGCGGGCGAGTGTTTCCCTCGTCACCGTCTGAAAACCGTTCAGGTCCGTGTGAAAGATGTATGTCGTCCTGAAAGATGTTTGCAGACCTGGGGTGGTGGTGGTGAGGGGATGCGGATATTATGAGAGTGAGGAGGTGGGTGGATGAGATGGCGAGGGCGGGCATGGGGTCGAAGTTGCCCTGCAGGGAGATGCGGGAGAGGGTTTCCCTCGGCCAAGGGAGATGCGGGATAGGGTTTGGAAGCCGTTTAGGTTTGTGTGGAAGATGCTTCTAGACCTGCAGGGGTGGTGGGGGAAGGGGGGGGTTGCAGATAAGAGAGGGGGAGGGACGGCTTGGCAGGTGAGAGTTGACTGGTTTTGGGGCTTGACAACACGGGAGGCCATGTGAGGACGACGGCAGGCATGACGGCAGGCTTGGGGCCAGGCGTGGGGGCAGGCATGAGGGCAGGCATGGGGCAGGCGTGGGGGCAGGCATGGGGGCAGGCATGGGGCAGGCGTAGGGGCAGGCATACTGGCAGGCATGGGGGCAGGCATGAGGGCAGGCATACTGGCAGGCATGGGGGCAGGCATGCTGGACGTGCTACAGCCGCTCCTGTGGGTGGCGGTGTCACCGGCTGTAGCAGAGGAGTTACTGTTCAGAGGGCTGCTGTTCACGACCCTACAAGAGAGGCTCGGCAGGTGAGAGGTTGGCAGGAGGCTCGGTAATGAGGTTGGCAAGGGCTTACTGCTACCACCTTGTTTCTGGTTTGAGAACTTCCTCCATTTTCATGGCCCACACTCTCTAATCAATCCGATGTCACTCGTTCTTTCTTATCCCCACACGCTTGATATCGTCTTTCTTGTATTCCCCTCCTTTCCTCCCTGCATTATCCCCTTTCCTGCCTCTCTCCCCTTCCCTGCCTCTCTCCCCTTTTCTCCCTGTTTCCCCCCAGGATCGACGCTGCCATGCTGTCTGCAGCCCTCTTCGCCCTCTTCCACCTCTCCCTCGCCCTCCTCTTCCCCAACATGGCCCTTGGGATTGCCGCCAGCCTGCTCGCTGTCTACTCCAAAAACGTCTTGCCAGCTGTCGCTCTGCATACCACTTACAACGCTTCTGCTCTAATCTACGCACTCATGGCTGCGACGATTGCTTCTGTCTAGCAGGCAAAGAGCTGGTTAGTACAAAGACCTGGTTCCTTCGCAGGTGTGTAACATTCTGAAAACAGGAAAAAAATCTGGCTGGACAATGCCCAACTGCCGCACTAGCGGGACCACTCTGGTTCGTGCCTCCAAGTTGGTATGGACCATGGTGTCTGGATGTTCCATGTCACTTCTCCAAGATAGCGACGTTGACTGTGTAAATGGAACAGTGTGAACACGCGTTTGACGAGCCCACAAATATCCTGATGGGTGCACAATCCATACCATGTGTTTTTAAGATGAGTGGGATGAAAGAACTCACATACCATACTCATAAAGGTGATGAGATACAAAAATTCAACTTACCTTATACCGAAACGCTGCTTTTCCCGAGGTGAAACTCCCGCCACCCAGCGGCAGGGAGCTTGGAGCTCCATTGCCTAGCATCAGCTTTGAATCTTTCGCTGGGAAGACCTCGCCCGAATCCCTCCGGGAAAACCCGTTCGCCCCTGCGGGTTTTCCTCGGAGGGATTTTCGTTTTCCCGCCGTCGCCTAGCGAAGCACGCGAGGGGCGGGAGCCACCCCCCCCCTCCCACCCGAAAACGGGCACCCCCAGCTGGCGCCAGCTGCCGATGACGCCAGCAGCCCGTGCCCTCGAGCTGGCAGTGGTCCCCCTCCCAAACCGAGCCCAACCCCCCAACCGAGCCCAACCCCCCGCTCAGTTCGTCGACGGGTTCCGTCAGGTAACCCACCCGTCCCTCGCCGAGCGACGCCTTGCCGACGGAACCAGTCCGCGAAATTTCGCCGGCCAGACAAAAGCGACGCCCATCTGCGCCGCGCTCCACCGCTCTCGCCCTAGACGGGCCCGTTTCGTTCAAGCCGCTCGATCTTGGCGACGTGTCGAAGGCCCCCTCCCGAACCTTGGAAGGGGCCTTTCAGCTGCATGCAACTAAGCCCACCCCAACGACCAGGTTTCACGTCGAGGCCAATGGGGCCCCGCCGGCCTCCCTCCTCCTCCCACGTCTCGGAACGCGCCCTGCCTCCTCGCCCTTGAACCCCCCTGGTCCGTCGCGGTGGGAGGGATGGCAAACAGCTAATACCCTGCGTCCGGTCTCATTTTGTTGCTGTTTCCGATTTTTGCTTCCCTACTTCCTAGTCCCTGCTAGTTCCCAACTCCCCTGCGCGTCCGCCCTCTCCACTGCTAGAACAGACATGGCTACGGGCCCCGCCTCCGTACCCGTCATGAACGAGGCCACGGTTCGACGCGGCCTCATCCTTAGTGCAGGCGGGGTCGAGGTGGAGGTGTTTGAGGACCAGCTGAATGCGATTAGAGAGGCGCCGAAAGGGGAGCTCGACGAGAGCATGATGGTCGCGGGCGTCGTGTACGTGTCCTGTCGAACATTTTCGGTTTGCCATGTTTGGGTTTACCAATCGCTGACGTTGACTTAGCTTTCCATGCAGCCTGTTCTGTCATGAACTGCTCTCCGTCGAGCAGCTCCCCAAGGTGTCGATCGTGACTCCGGCGCGTGCGCGTGAAGAGATGGCCCGTCCCACCCCGGTCGCTTTTGCGAACAACCACCTCGACGGCCTCCTCGGCAAGCAAGTGGTTTTCGTTCTGCTGCGGACACCGTGAGTTCGACACTCTCCCGTCGCCTTGCGTGCTCCGTCTTTAGCCCTGAACCCGTTCTCACGTGCATTGGCTGTGCATGCAGACTGAGTGTGCCTCCGTTCTCCCACTCGAGCCTGTTTGTGGTATCGCGCCCCGATGATCTGCTGGCTCCGAGGCACCGTGGCAGTCGAACTCGAATGATGCACTTCGATTCGAAAGACAAGTTTCCCGATATGAACCACCAATCTTCTCTGGCGCAAGAAGTTTTCGTGTGAGTGACAGCTTTGCAACCCTGCTGTCGAGCTGCTGTTCTCGACAATCTTACTCTTCTGTCCTCTGCGTCGCAGGTGGATGAAGAGGCAGCTTCGCGCCGAGTACGCGATGACCCACCAGGCTCTGACCGAGGACGACCAAGAAGTGTTGAAGGTGATGGACCTTCGTCTGGAGTTGAACGAGGATTTCGACCATCTGGTAAGCTCTCCTTAGACCAACAGCGTTTTCGCCGAGCAAGTGTTTTGTCGCTTACGTATGTTTTGTACCCGTCGCAGACGACGACGGCCTTGTCGAGCCCCTATCAAAACGGCGCGGCAGCTCGTGTCGTGCATGGGGTGCGCCGAATTCTGTCGAAATGGGACGACTTCATCCTACAGCCTCGAAAGGGCGAACTCGTACATCTAGGGAGAACGAACCCTGGCCCGGGTGTGCTTCCGTTGTTCATGGTCAAGCTGATTTCGAGAAAGATCGACCAGCTGGCGGAGGGAGCAAGTGTGGGAGGGGGTGCCGACCACGAGGGAGGAGGCAAGAAGACGGGACGCGTCGTGATTGAGTACAGCGTCGAGGAGGAGGAGGAGGAGATCGAGGAGGATACATCGAGGCAGGCTCAGCACGGGGCGAGCGGCCCGGGCGGCGATGCGAACCAGGACGAGGACTCGAG
Organism: Closterium sp. NIES-65; assembly: GCA_948144175.1. Lineage (NCBI taxonomy): Eukaryota > Viridiplantae > Streptophyta > Zygnematophyceae > Desmidiales > Closteriaceae > Closterium > Closterium sp. NIES-65. Next base: position 5,237,421 of record CANXME010002275.1, on the reverse strand, counting down.
CTCGGAATCGAGCCCCGGCTCGAGCTCGAGCGATGAGTCGGTCGAGGACGACGGCGAGGGCGCCGGACATCGAACGGAGCGTACGGGGGAGCACGGAGTGGCGCTCGGGGAGCGGGTGGACGAGCGAGTAGAGCTTATCGAGCAGCAGGCGACAGGGGAAACAAAGACTGTCGAGGAGCAGGAGGGCGGAGCCGCTGCGCAGGAGGGTGGGGTCGGAGGGCAGCAGCAGGTGGTGGGCGAGGTGGCTGCGCAGGAGGGCGGGGCAGGAGGGCAGCAGCAGGAGGGCGTGGCGGCTACGCAGGTGGGTGGGGCAGGAGTGCAGCAGCAAGAGTTTAGGGTTGCGGCTGCGCGGGTGAGTGGGTCGGGAGGGCAGGAGCAGGAGGTCGGGGAGGCTGTTGAGGAGTATCGTCGAGGAGATGAGCGACAAGCCGCCGTAACAAGGAGTCACCGCACGGCCAGTGGCAGCGGACAGGCGGGCCCTTCGACCGGGTGCCCTTCGACGGCAGGCCAATCGACGGCGAACGTTGCACCCGGAGGCCAGGTCGTCGAGCTACTGCAGAGGGTCGAGAAGGTCGAGGCGTCTCAGAAGCAGCTCGTCGCCGATGTATTTGCGAAACACACTGAGCAAGCCGGAGTATTCAACAGGCTTGCGGCGGATTTTCGGACGGCGTGGAATACGATTTCGGAGTCGTCGAAGAGCACACTGTCGCAGTGTGCCGAGGCTGTGAAGGGTGTCACGGCGGAGAGGAACCTGTTGGAAGGGGCGCGGGCGAAGATCGACGAGATGAGCGGGAAGATCATCGAGGGGGTGGTAGCCGCCATCACAAAAGCGAGCGAGGACGCCGTCGAGAAGCAGCTCAAGCAGGTCGAGGAGCGGCTGGTTGCTGCGGTGCTGAAGGGTTTCGAGAAAGCCATCATGGAGGACATGTTTTGCTCCACTCTCCCACCCGAGACCATGAAGGAGCTGAAGGACATTGTGAGGGAAGGATACCAAGAAGCCGAAGCAGGGAGGTTGGAAGTCCTTGTCAGGATACTAGAAATGGGTTTCAGCGCTCGGCGGGCCCGTCGACGAGGTCGCGTCAGGAGGGTGTGGGAGGGGTTCGCAGCGGGGCTGAGCCTCGAGGTCACGAGCGGTCGGTTCCTCCGTCTTCTTCGGTGGGAGGACATGTCGGCAGCCCGGTTGGATCCCCACCGGCGCGTGGCCGTCATCCCGTCGCCAAGCCCGTCCCCGAAGTCATCGTACTCGACCAGTCAGCCCTCCCGAAGACCTCCGTAGCGGCTCCGATCGATCAACCTGATGCGTTTGCTTCGATGCGGGACATGCTGCAAGACCTGGGGAAAACGGGTGGGAAAGGAGTGGTCGCGGGGGAGAAAAGTGGTGCCCCGAACGAGCACGTCGCCTCGACCGGGAACAGAGCCCTAGGAATGCGAGGTGCCTCTACCCCGTCAGGCGGCGGTGCAGGGAAAGGAGCGGGAGAAGCAAGCGCTGGGTTGCTGTCGAAGCCTAAAGCGGCATCAGCTGCGCACGACGGTGGTGCTGGCCATGCTGCCGGGCTTGTGGGAAATTGGGCGTCTTCCTCAACCCCTCCACTTGCTCCTTTTGCCGCTGCTCCGTCCCTAGGCAACGTTTGCCTTAGCGATCCGGGCTCCCCTTCAAAGTCGAAGAAGAAGCCGGCTGCGACAAAGTCGTCGAAGCACGCTGCACACGCGACAGAGAGCCTTGACGTGGTGGAGCTGTCCAGCGTCCCTGGTCAGGCGCCTGTCGAGAAGACCTCTATTGTCGTTGCTGCTCGACAGGAAAAGGCGAAGAAGGCCAGGGTCACGGGTCACACCCCACCTCCTCGACCGGACGACCAAGGCAAGACGAGAGGCTGCAAACGTCCCTTCAAAGGACCGGGTTTCGGGTTGCGGAAGGGGAAGCTGGTTTCCGAGCAGACCGTCGGCGGGAGGAAGCGGTTCCTTGGCACATTTGAAACAGAGAAGGACCAGAAGTTCTGTACGGCCGTCTGCTGGCGCGTGTACTTCCCCGACGTTGTCCTTACGGAGTACGAAGGGTACACGGCGCAGGATGAGGAGGACTGGAAGGTCTACCTTGATGCGGCCGCAGAAATGCCAACCGGCGTTTGGAGCGTGGCGCAAGAACAAGGGGAATGCCGTTTTGACGAGTAAGTCCTGTCGAAGTCATGTTGCTAGACTTTGCTGTTGAATTCCTGCTGTTTTGGTGATTTGTCGAACACTAGCTGTTTTGCGGTGAATGTGCTGTCGGTCGAATTCTGGCCTCTTGACTAACGCATTTCTTGCGATGTGCAGTTACCTGTCGCTGTTGGCGACGGCAAAAAGGGAAGCGAAAGCTGGAACCGAGAGGGGAATCGCGCTGTGCGTGGCGATTGGTAAGGTCGCGACGCTTGGCCTGAAGCACGGGAATCTGATTTACCCGGTCCCGAAGGGCATGGCGGCGACACCGCACATGATGGCCATCGCAGCAACTGTGGCGAGCTTGTGGGCGGCCTGCAGGAAGTTGTCGAGGGAGGATATTAAGAAGGACGCCCTAGCTGCCGCAAACGGGGCGATCTACGCCCCGGAGACTGCAAAGAAGGCTTGTGTGGCTGCCATGTCCGCACTCGTGTCCATACTTTTGCACGTCGGCAAGACGTTCCCGGCGAAGCAGTGGCCCGATCACCTGTATTCGTCGGCTGTCGAAGGTCTCGGCTCGACGGACGCCATATTGCTGCAGATGCTGCGCGTGGCAGCACAGGTCTGTACGCAATGGTGCTGCTGTCGAGCTGCTGCCCGCTTGCTGGAGGACGCGGGCTATGGCAGCCTGGCTATGCCAGAAGAAAAGAGCAAGGCGAAGCAGGGCGTCGAGGATGCAGCTGAGACGGAAACTAGCGGGCAAGGGGAGTAGTCTAGGCGGGCACTTTGCGTGGGGGTGTTTGCCATTCTCGACAGTTGTGTTAGTTGTTTCCAGAGTTTAATCGACAGCATGTACATGTTGCATGAATCTTGACTTTCCGTGTGCGATAATGCTCAGAAGGTTCATACAGGCAAGATGGTCGGTCAGTAATGAGAATCTGCCATGCAATCTCTGAAAGAACACCCTACTCTACTTTCCCCCCTCGTCAGGGTTGCCTGTCGAACTTGGGCTCTCGCCCAATGTTTTCATGAACTCTTTCCATTTGTCTTTGAGCACGTTCTCGGCCCATTTTGTGGTTCGAAGCTCGACGCGAATGAGCTCCCGCGTGATCCTGAGGCGATCTTTGTCCTTCCGGTTGTCTTCTGCTGTCTTGACTTTGCGCTTCTTCGTGAGCTGCTTCCCCGAATCCTCTTTGAGAACGAGCCCTTCAGCCAGCATGTTGATCGAGTGGTTCGCGACTATTGAGTCAAGCTTATCAATGATCGTCGACGTAGCCGCGCTGCTGTCGTCGACCCTGAATATCTCGACGGCCCTCATGACAACCTCCATCTTCCGCAATTTCGACTCGACAGCTTTTGGGGTCGGTGGCTTTTCTTTTGGCTGGTCCACCGCAACCTGGGGAACGGTGGGAGGAGTCGGAGTGAACTTGCTGAACTTGACGGCGAAACCCCTCCTGTAAGCGTGTCGAAGACTGTGTCCGTTGTTCAGCGGGCTTGGCCCGTCCCAGTACGACCACGCCTGCCGCACGGTCTCGCAATTGCACCACGGCCACACCACTGCGTCGAAGAATGCTTGGTCGAGCTGGCTGCCCTTGCTCTGTTGAGTGGGCGTTGATTGAGGGGGTTGCTGTGGTGGCGGGGTGGTTTCTTCGGTCGCCGTCTGCGGCACACTCTCGCTCCCCCCCACACTCGCAGCTGCGGTTGTCGCGGCGGTAATCTTCAGTGCGTCGAACGCTTTCTGCAGTAGCGCGAGTGCTTCTGCCTTCGCCTCCAACTCCGCTTGCATCGCGCCCTTCTCCCGCTCCAATGACTCGACCTTCTGCTCGAGGCCCTTGATCTTGATTTCTTTTTTCCCACCCTCCTCCTTGTGTAAGTTGACCTCTGCCCGAAGTTGCGTGATGAGGTGCTTGGTGTTGAGTTGAAAGGATGCGTCCTGCGCACAAGATCACGAGCGGTAGGTAAGTGGGCTGATGCAATCTGTTGGGATTCAAAATTAGAAGGGCCATCTTACCGAAGCTTTCGACAGCGTGGGGTTGGTCCGCATCTCGATGCCGTATTTGTCGAGCAGGTACACATCAAGCGCCCATTTTTGGAAATCCATGTCCTTGCACAAACCGGACATCTGTACATAAGGGTGACGCTCGCAGTCGCAAACTGTCACTCCGTTGAAGGGGTGGTCGTCACAATGGACGTAGTACATCGCAAGATCCTCTGCGATGGGCATTCGGACGGCTTGCAGAGCCTTCAAGAAACTTTTCGCTGCGAAGAACATATGCTCCTTGTCCTGCTCGTTGTTCCATTCCATCGCCTGAACAAGAAAAAACGTGGTGACATTGAGAGATAGATGGGAAAAACTTGCATTCGATGATCACGCTAAGCGCTCGACGCATCCATACCTCGTCGAGCCACTGCTCCGCCTCTGGAAATATGTGCTCCTCGATAGCCTTCAGGACCTTCGCGGGTACTTCGCTCTTCGATCTTCCAAGGTAATAGTCACCCGGTTCCGTCGTGAAACCCGCTTGCAGCTGGATGGCCCCGCGCGGGATGCCTGTGACGTATGACCTGCGCATCTCGTTCATGTCCCATTGACCCAGCTGCGCGATGTTGTCGAGTTCACAGTTTTTGTCGGCGAGGATCTGTGCCGCAGACCGTCGAAAGATATGTGTGACTTTCGACAGGATCCACTCCGCGCTTTTCATCGCCCAGGTAACCCATTTGGCATGAGTCGCGTACGGCAACTCGGTCTTGTCTTTGTCGAAGAGGGCGAAGAACAGGTGCTTCTTTGACCAATTTTCCGGGTTGCTGAAATCCAAGGGGGGCACGATCTTATCGTTGTTGTAGTAGAGCGGCACAAGGTCGAAAATGAAATGTATCCACATGAACACTGCTCCGAAGCCGCACTGCCGGAAGTCCATGTGTCGAGTCAGGTACAGGTGGCCGAGCTTGTTGTCTTTGATGGTCTTCGAGTTGCGATAGGCGACCACGAGAACGTGGATAGACGATTCCCCCTTGCTGTTCGTGATGGGCGGAAGGACGTGAGTGAACATATTGCAGTAGCGGATCTCGCGGATGCTTATCCCCCTGCCCAGCATGTGATGCGCCATCAGGATCATCACCCTCACGGCCAAGGCCCTCCACAGCGACTGACTGGGGTAACTCATCGACTCCCGAAAGTACTCCTTGGCCCAGTACGGCAGGATGTCTGAAACGAGAATGCGGAACTGCTCCTCCGTGTAAACATCGTCGAGCGAGCCCCGGTGTGGATCGACGCACTGCCTGCATTGAGTGGGCAGATACAGCGAGTAGTTGGGTGAGAATTTGAGTGAAAAGTTTTAGAGTCCGGTGTATGGCAGCCTACTTACTCGAACTGAAAGTCGTGCAGCTGCCGCAGCTTGACCGCAAGAAGCTGCCGGGCCTCGGTGATGTCGTCCAAGGGTTTCGTTAGTGGCTCGTCGAAGAGTATGGCCTCTACTCTGCAGAAGCACGTCAGCGCAGTAAGGCGCGCCAGCATCATCGGAGGGGTGCTTTTTTTCGCCTTCCTTCCAGCGACTCTGGTCCGGCCTGTGTCCAACGAAGCCGCTTGTTGGTCGGTTTCAGTCGACATGTATTCGACGTACGCGCGCAAGCGCCACTTCGTTATTTTCGGCCCATGCAGGTGCTCCTCGTTACGCAGCGCCTCCCTCCATCTCGGCCCCATATCGTCGCCGATCTCCCTACCGATCTCGTCCTCGTAGATCACCTGCTCCTCTTTAGGCACTCCGTTGCTTCCCTCGGGTGCCAGAATTTTACAGGCCCAAGCTTTGTAGTGCATGCTTCCAGAGACATAGTTCGGCCGTGTGGAATCCTGGTCAACTCCCAGCAGCGGAACCTCACACCGGAGAATCCTGCTTTTAAGTGTTCCGGTCGCCAAGTACGGATTGTCTGCGCCCGGTTGGTCGCCGAGAATGTGCGCGGCATCCTCCTCTGAGATATTTGCCGCAGAGGGTCTGGTGGTTCGACATCGTCCGCCTCCTGCTGTTCTCCCGTTTGAACATCGTCATCGTCCGTCGCTTCAGGGACGTTCCTGGCTAAGTCCTCTCTGCTTGGTCTCGTCGAAGTGCGCCTAGGAGCGGCGGGGCCGGCTCGAGAAGCGGATGTGCCGGCAGGGGGTGGTTGGCGAACCTCAGGCGGAACAGCCCTCGCTCTCCTACGTCGCCCACCTGTCGAGGTAGGTGCACCAGCTGAAGGTTCCGTCGAGCGGTGGGCTGTCGACGATGGTGCACGGTGAGCAGGAGCCTCGTGTGTAAAGGGGGCATTTGTTGTCGAGATGGGTTCTACGACAACAGGTATGGATTGACCTGTCGAAGGGAATTCGGTCAGTGCACCACCCACTTCAACAGTGACCGGAATACCCGTCGAACGCTGGTCCGTAACAACCGGCTGTATTACTACCGGTATGGCTCGCGACGTCGAGGTGGGCGCTGCCACCTCCGGTATGGCACGCGTCGTCGAAGGGGCCGTCGAACGCTGGTCCGTAACAATCGGATGTAATACTACCGGTATGGCTCGCGACGTCGAGGTGGGCGCTGCCACCTCCGGTATGGCACGCATCGTCGAAGGGGGCGCGGAAGAAACAGGCGTGGCTCCAGACGACGAAGGGGGTGGTGTCGAGATGGACTCCAATTCGACAGGTATCCGTCCTACGTCCGCCTGCCGGGAAGGCGCTGTCGTCGACGGATCGGTCTCCATCAGTGCCCACCGAAAGCTAGCACTTCTCCCTAAATCCTGGCCTGCTGAGGAAAGTGTGGTGCTTCTACTAAGAATTCAGGTTTATACAGTGACCTTGGGCTGATGTTGCTCCCCGTGGAGACTGAGACATTTGACGTGGCAGTCGGCAGTTGACGTGAACGTTTGACTGCGACAGACGTAACCCGTCACCCATCCGACAGCGACAGTTCGCTCGACCGACGAGACGACAGGTCGGCCGCAGTTGACGTCTCCGTCGATTGCGACAGTCGGTATTTCGCAACCGTCGACCGTCAGCGCCACCGTGTGGGCGACATGCCACCGGGTGTAAAAAGCGTTGTCGGGGGTGCACGGTGCTCGACGGCGATTGGCCAATGTCCGTCGAGCACTGTTCGACAAATGTCCCCGAAATTGCATTAGTTCGGCCGACATATATATGAGAATAAGAATACGACATTGAACCCGCGGGTTTCGGAGGGTTTTTTGGCCTGGTCTGCCGGGAATTTCTGGGGGCCCGGAGGGATTCCGCGGGTTTTTCGTTTTGCCTCAATTCCCTTAGTGCCAGGGCGGGCGGGGCGGCATGTGATGACGTCACCCGTGTGTATATAATTGGGTAGCAACCACGGTTACATTGTCTGGCGAAAACAGCTTCGGAGCGGAGCTCCTTTCGTTCGGTCAAATCTCAAGCTTAGGCGAGAAGTTCTCGCCAATCCCCAGGGCATTCGCTTAGCACCTGCTACCACTCCGTATACTTATTTGAAAGTTTGTAAACGCACAGCACCATATCAAGCTGCACCGATTGACCCTTGTGATCGTCACACTCGTTTCATTGGTAGCCCCAAGGAACCCAGGTTTCCAAAATTGAACTTCTACGCCGCCTCGCGTAGATCAGCTCGCCGATCGCTATGGCTAGTCCTACCGCATACGTCACAGCCATTCGTAGATCGGATTTTCAGATATATTGCTCGTGGGACATCGCAAACGCACCGAATAGCATCGCGACCTTCGGTTCCTTCCTTAACAAGCTTCGATCGGATTGGATCGGATCGAAACGAACCTGCGCGAAAAGCGTCTTTTCAAATCCGCAACCCATTCCGAAGCTTCGAGTCGCCTCAAGAGAACTTATCATCCCGAGTCCGAAGCTTCGCCGCATGATCCGGCGCTGGTGCGTCTTCCAGTCCAGCAGATGCAGAAGCTTTCGAGGCGGAGACTTCTATCTCTGGGTCGAAACCACTTCCCAGAAGCAAGCCTTTAATAGCGGTGCAAAAAGAGTTGAAAACGCGTACAGTGAAGGACGAGGAGAGGGGGGATGGGAGAAGAGGCCAGAGGCGCATCAGGAAAGCGGAAAGGGGAAAAAAGGAAGGTGGGGATGCGAGGGTTGAGAGGGTCGTAGCGGGGAATGCAGCGAGGAAGAGTGAGGGAGGCAGGAGGAAGAGCTACGGGACGGGGGCCTGCAAGGAGGAGGAGGAGGCAGTGGCAGTGATTGCTGGAGTGCTTAGGGAGAGATTCGGGCCTCAGATTGTTAGAGAGGAGTTGGAGGAGTGGGGGAGTAGGTTAGGAAGCAGCGAGGACGAAGTGGGGATAGTGAATGAGGAGGAGGGGGGCGATGAGGAGGAGGGGGAGGAGGAAGCAGAAGCAGAAGCGTGTGAGGAGGACGCACCACCCACCACATCTCCTCCCACACGCCCTCCTCCACTCAACAGCCCGCGGGTCGTATCTCCCTCCTCCCTCCTCTCCCTCTACCGCTTCATCTCCTCCCACCTCGGCATCTCCTCCCCTTCCACTGTCGCTTCCCTCCTCACCTCCAAGCCCCAACTCCTCCGCTCCAATGCCACCAATGACTTGCTGCCACGTGTCCGTCTCCTCCAGTCATACGGCATATCTAATGCCGACATCGTGCGCATCACTGTGAGGGAACCAGCCTGGCTCCGAGTCTCCCTGCCACAGATTCAAAACACCCTTGAGTTTCTTTTGGCTCAAGGCGTCCGCCGTAGCAGACTGGGCTTTGTGCTCCTGCACGGACAGGGCTTAATCTGTTCCGAGGCTCGTTCAACGAACCTGGACATTCTGGTGGAAAAAGCAGGGGTTCCTGTGGACAAGGTGGGTGTGGTGATAGAGAAATATCCGTCCATCTTGACTCGGAGTAACGAATCAGTGAATACTCAGCTTCAGATGCTATCAGCTTATTTCACGGCGGAGTTTGGAGGGAAGGTGGAAACAGATAGCACCAGCACAAGCCTCTTGAAGCAGCAACTGAATGAGCCGCATCTGGTCAAGAACCGCTTAAGCAAGCTTATCCTGAGCTGTCCGGTCATCTTCTCTGCTCCTCCGTATCGCATGGCGGAGAATATTGCCATTCTCCAGTCCTTCACTCCTCCAGGCACTCCCAACATTGCGACCAATGTGCTTCAGCGTGCCCCCACCATCGCCTGTCTCAGCTCAGAAACTCTCTTAGCTAAGCTCCAGTTCTTTGTGGAGCTGGTGGGGAAGCAGGCAGCAGGAAGAGTGGCGAGGAGTCATCCAGTGGTTCTGCAACTTTCAAAGGAGAACGTGCAAGGCAAGGTGGCGGTATTGGCTGATTTGATTGGCCGAGAGAATGCTGTGCGGGTGGTGACACAATTTCCTTTGCTACTGGCGTCTACTGAAGATGGCCTGGAGGAAAGTTTCAGAGAGCTTGTGCGCGAAGTGGAAGAGGCATTGGAGAGCAGTGGAGGAGAGAGAAATGGGAGGCAAAGGTTGGGTGAAGGTGATAGAGGTAAATGTTTGGCAGGGGAAATTACTTCCTGAGCACTAAGTGTCGAGAGATGTATGGCTAAACGGTTGGTGGTGGATCTGGTTGTGAGGTACCCGACGTCTATCTATTACAGTTGGAAAGCAAACTTGAAGCCCAAGCTGGAGTACTTCAAACGGGACATGGGGCTCTCTATAATGGAGGTGCTTGCCTTGCCATTCCTTCTTGGGTACAGTTTGGACCGGCGAATCAGACCGCGGCATGTGGCACTGGTGCGCACGGGCTATGTGGTTGTGGCACGCGAGGTGGCTAATCGGAGGAGTGGAGACAGGAGGGGCGTTTCAAATGAAGCTGGCAAACAAAGGAGCAAAGTGGGTTCTGTTTCCTTGCTTCTATATCAAGTGGAGGGAGTGGAGGGGTCAACTTTAGAGACTTCTCTAGAGTCAAGGAAAGCAGTGTGCTTGCGGAAGTTTCTCCACTGTTCAGACAAGCAGTTCGAGGAGAAGTCTGGGGTCACACTGTAGGGCCAATCTTCCGGAAATGGGGAGAGGGAGCGTTAATGGGGGGAAACGATAGCTGGTGGAAAGCGATTGTGGCAGGGGCGGTGGGGGGTCCTGTTCTACGGGACTGCGTTTCTCTCAAAACTAGAGCTGGAGGGGAGGGGGGAGGGGGATTACCAGAGCTAACAGCAGTAGCAGCAGTAGCAGGAGCAGGAGCAGCAAGAGGAGGAGGAGGGGATAGCGTGAGTGCTACATCCCTGTTGTTATGTCCTCCTTTGTTGCTGCTGGATGGGACCGGCGGGGATGTGGCTGCTACAGCTGCTGTGGCCGTCGCCCTGCTGGACCTTCTACAGTTCCTGTGGGTGGTGGTGTGCTCGGCTGTAGCAGAGGAGCTGTTGTACAGAGCACTGCTGATCACAGCCCTGCAAGAGAATCGCGGCAGGTGAGTGAGAGGCTTAACAGGAGGCCTGGAAGTGAGGTTTAAAAAGCTCCAATGCAACTATCTTTTTGAAGTTGATAAGTTCCTCCATTTCCATAGAGAGGCTCGGCAGGTGAGAGGCTTAGCAGGAGGCCCGGTAGTGAGGTGTTAAAAGGCTCCAATGCAACCGTCTAGTTGGGTTTGATAAGTTCCTCCATTCCCATGGCCCACACTCTCTCGCATCAATCCAATTTCACTCTTCTTTCCTATCTTCACTCACTTGATATCGTCTCTCCTTCATTCCTCCTCTCTTTTCTCCTTTCACTATACCCTGTCCTGCCTTTCTCTCCCTCAGGATCGACGCTGCCATGCTGTCTGCAGCCCTCTCCGCCCTCTTCCACCTCTCCCACGTGATAAAGGTTGTATTTTGAGACGTCTCAAAAGCCCTCTTCTTCGCCCTCTTCCACCTCTCCCTGTCGCTCCTCTTCCCCAACATGGCCCTTGGGATCGCTGCTGGCCTGCTTGCTGGTGCGAATGTGCTATGCGGTTGTGGCACACGAGATGGTTACTCGGACGAGTGTTGGAGGCGGAAGGGGTGTTTTGACGGCAGCTGGGGAAGAGAGGGGCAAGCTGGGTTGTTGTGTGTCTGACACAGTGGAGGGGGTAGAGAGGATTGAATGGGCGATGCGGTTGGGGCACACGAGATGGTTAGTCGGACGAGTGGTGTAGACAGGAACGAGAGCTGGGGAAGAGCGGGGCAAGCTGGGTTGTTGTGTGCCTGACAAAGTGGAGGGGGTAGAGAGGATTGAATGTGGAGCGGAAGAAAGAAAGAGTGAAGGAACGGGTGACAGGGAAGAGCAACAATGCCAAGGGGAGGATTGTGGCAGTGGACTGTTACTTACGGGTTTCTTAGGAATGATGAGCCAGGAGGGAGAGCTATTATAGAACAGCAGCTTGTGAATATGGAGATGGCAAGGAAAACAGTGTGCTTGCCTCTGTGATTTTTGAACTGTAAGGGCGCGTCATTTTCATTTCATTTCTGCTCAATACCCATCCCGACCAGTCTGAACATTGATTTGACCGATGCAGAACGTGGAACATCTCATTGAGCCGCATTCAAACGGACGAAAAAGATCCACCCTAAAACTGTATTTTTTAGCTGATATCAGCATACCTCTCTGCCTGTGCCATCTGAGAAGTTCCACAAGGCAATGTTTAAGGTCCTCATTAGGGTTCAGGATAGGTAAAAAAGCAGCACTGGAAGAAGTAAAGGTTAACTCGAGGCATTCGCATGGGAAGCCAATGTTGATCTTAGGTCTGGGTTGCCCGGGAACAGTGGACAGGACAGTCACCCACATACCCCCCAACCCCTTCTTTTCCCCCCATCAATGACCAGATTTACCGATAGATCCTTGAAGCATTCACACAGTAAGCCAATGTCAATCTTGGGCCTGGGCTGGACTGCCTGGTCATTCATCATGTTAAGGTATCTCAGCCCAACACGTCAGTCACATACGTACCCCTCACCTCCCACCCTCCTCCCCCCCCCCACACATCTGCCATCTGCTAACCCTACAATAGGTCCTTGAGGCATTCGCACAGGAAGCCGATGTAGATCTTGGGTCTGGGATGACTGGGAGCAGTGGTCAATCACCCACATGAAGCCCCATCCGCCTCCCCTCAACTGCTAACTCTATGACAAATCCTTGAGGCATTCGCACAGGAAGCCGATGTCGAACTTGGGTCTGGGCTGACCGGGCTTCGTTCAATCACGTATAACCTCTCTCACCCCTTCCCTTTTCCCTTTTCCCTTCACACATCTGCTAACCCTATGACAAGTCCTTGAGGCATTCGCACAGGAAGCCGATGTCAATCTTGGGTCTGGGCTGCCCAGGGGCTGTGGTGCCTTGCGAGGCCATCTCTATGAACATGAGGAGCTTCTTGATGGTCATCTGATGAATGGGGATGGAGGGTGGGATTCAGGGTGATGTTAAGGACAGCTCTATGGATGGGCAGCAGTGGAGCCTTGAGAGGCCATTTCTATGAACATGAGTAGCTTCTTGATGGTCATCTGAAGGGAAGGGGGATGGGCATGGAATGGTGGAAGGGGATGGAGAGAGACATGAGGAGAGACAGAAGAGGGACAGTGCTGATGTTCTCTTAAAGTGGAGAAGTGGGGAATTGAGAGGCCATCTCTATGAACACAAGGAGCTTCTTGACGGTCATCTGTGGAAGGGGGGGTGGAGAGTGGGGGGGAGGATTCAGGGTGATGTTAAGGACAGCTCTTTGGACGGGGAGCAGTGGGGCCCTGAGACGCATCTCGACGAACATGAGGAGCTTCTTCATGATCATCTGAAGGAAGAAAGCATGGGATAAGGAGACTGGGAAGGAAGGGACAATGGCGTGTGAGTGATGGATGGGGAGCAGTGGAGCCCTGAGAAGCCATCTCTATGATCATGAGGAGCTTTTTCTATGGTCATCTGAAAAAGGGGGTGTGGTTCGTGGGTGCAGAAGAGGCAGGTGGGGAAACGTGGGGAGGGACACAAATTCATGGATCATGCGGGTTAGCATCTAGAAAATGGCTCGTCTCTTGCACTGTGTGGTGCGGCGTGAAGAGCATCTAAAAGATTGTGCAGTGCAGTGCAACGTGGTGCATTGCAGTGCAGTGCAGTGCAGTGCAGAGTGGTGCGGTACAGTGCAGTGCAGGGCTCACCTCTTCCACTGTGGAGTGAAGAGCATCCACAGCAGTGTCAATGTCGTCTGCTTCGAACACGTCCAGCTCTTTCAGTGCCTGGGCAAGGAAGGGGCCAGTTGGCAAGGGAGGGGAAAGAGTGAGAAAAGGTGAGGGTGGTGGGAGGATAAGAGCATCCACAGCAGTGTCAATGTTGTCTGCTTCGAACACGTCCAGCTCTTTCAGTGCCTGGGCAAGGAAGAGGAGAGAGGGAGTGCAAGAGAGGAATCAGTGATGACGTGGCATGCACAGCAGTGTTAACTTTGTCTGGGCATCCAGCTACATCAGCGCGGTGACTTTTGAGTTGACTCAAAAGTCACCTTTGTCTGGGCATCCAGCTACATCAGCGCCTGGGAACAGTGACATAACAAGGAGGGAGGCAATTAGAAAATAAGGGGAATGTACTGTCGGGAGTATATGCTTCAAGCACTGGAGGTAACACTAGGGCAACTGGTTTCAACGCATGATGGTGTGGGCATGGTGTGGGCATGGTGTGGGCATGGTGTGGGCATGGTGTGGGCATGGTGTGGGCACGGTGTGGGCATGGTGTGGGCATGGTGTGGGCATGGTGTGGGCATGGTGTGGGCATGGTGTGGGCATGGTGTGGGCACGGTGTGGGCATGGTGTGGGCATGGTGTGGGCATGGTGTGGGCATGGTGTGGGCATGGTGTGGGCATGGTGTGGGCACGGTGTGGGCATGGTGTGGGCATGGTGTGGGCATGGTGTGGGCATGGTGTGGGCATGGTGTGGGCATGGTGTGGGCATGGTGTGGGCATGGTGTGGGCATGGTGTGGGCATGGTGTGGGCATGGTGTGGGCATGGTGTGGGCATGGTGTGGGCATGGTGTGGGCATGGTGTGGGCATGGTGAGAACAGCGTTGAAGGAGGAGGAGGGGTGCATGGCCTGCTGAAGAGAGGCTTACTCACCCCAACCATCCATTCTAACCCACTATGCTGACGCAGGAAAGGCAACTCACCGCCCTGGTTTCGATGCGGGAAAGCGTGGGCACGGTGAGAACAGTGTTGAAGGAGGACGACAGGTGCATGGCCTGCTGAAGAGCCTCGGGCAGACTCGTGGTTGCGATCACGTACAGCTTGTGACCCTGTATGAGATGAAGGGAGAAGGCGGGGAGAGGTGGAAGGGAAAGCGCGGGGGTGAAGGAAGGAGGACGAGAGGTGCATGGCCTCCTGAAGCGCCTCGGGAAGACTGGTGGTTGCAATCACGTACAGCTTGTGACCCTGGAGCGGAGGAGGGTGGGGAAGTAAGACATTGGGGGGGAAGCGGCAGAGTGCGGAGAGGGGAAGTCAAGACGAGCACGAGCAGCGAGTGCAGCACGAGGTTGGAGAAGCAGAGAGGGGGAAGGTGCGGTTCAAGGGGGTTGATACCACTGGCAGGACTATCGCTTCATTGGAGTGACTTTTGAGAATTCTCAAAAGTCACTCCAATATTCAGGGGGGTTGGTTGCTACCACTGGCAGGACTATCGCTTCTCACCTCAGGGAAAAGCCTCTTGACGAGCACGAGCAGTGACTGCAGCACGAGGTTGGAGAAGCGCAGGAGAAGGGTGTTGGTGAGAGGGTGGTGGTGGTGGTGGTGGTGGTGGTGGTGGTGGTGGTGGTGGTGGTGGTGGTGGTGGTGGTGGTGGTGGTGGTGGTGGTGGTGGTGGTGGTGGTGGTGGTGGTGGTGGTGGTGGTGGTGGTGGTGGTGGTGGTGGTGGTGGTGGTTGTGGTGGTGGTGGTGGGCGAGTGGGTTTTGACCATTGGAACACCCTTGTGATCAACGTACCTCAGGAGGAAGTCTCCTGACAAGCACGAGCATGAGGTTGGAGAGCGCTGATGAAGGCCACCGGCCGAAACGCGCGTACGCTCAGGTTTGAATGACAATTTCTTACCTATTCAATCCCTACTAGCCTAAGCTCAACCTAGAGGAGATTAGGAAGAGATTAGGACGAGTTACCTGTTGGATCCAGGTTGAAACTGTTTTCCTGACAAGCACGAGCATGAGGTTGGAGCAGCGCGGGAAGGGGAAGGTGCAGGTGGGGGGTGGGTGCTATCACCGGGGAGACGGACCAGCTAACCCACCTCAGGGGGAAGCCTCTTGACGAGCACGAGCAGCGACTGCAGCACGAGGTTGGAGAAGTGGAAGGTGCAGTTTGGCGGGAAATTTTGCTACCACTGGGGAGATCATCCCAACCCATCCCAACCCATTTCAACCCATCCCAACCCATCCCAACCCATCCCAACCCACCTCAGGCGGAAGCCTCTTGACGAGCACGAGGAGCGACTGCAGCACGAGGTTGGAGAAGCGCGGGCCGATGCTGACATACTCGAATAGGCGCTCTATGTCGTCCAGAATCACGATGCTGAATGCGGATTTATATGCGTCGTCAAACACCTGCGGATAAGGGGAGGGAAGGAGGACGGGACAGCAGGTGGGCTGATGGGGCGCCTGGGAAGCCGATGCTGAAATACTCAAAGAAGCGCTCTATGTCGTCTGAATGCTGAACGCTGGGAAGCTGACGCTAAAGCCGATGCATTGTCAAACACCTGTTGGATGGGAGGGGGGGGAGGAGGATTGGCCCTATCCAACACACAAACCACCATTTTTCCTGCTGGTATTTGATTTAAGAACACGTGTGGAAAGGAAAAAAAAAAAAAAAAAAAAAAAAAAAAAAAAAAAAAAAAAAAAAAAAAAAAAAAAAAAAAAAAAAAAAAAAAAAAAAAAAAAAAAAAACTTACTAGACAACGGAATACATAACAGTACATGATATGCTCAGTAGAAGTTCACCCACCTTGGCTATGGCTGAGCATTTGGACGGCTCTGACATGCCCACCATCGTCTCTGCTGAGATCTGGTCCGTTGATATGGGAGAGAGAGTCATGGAGAAATGATAAGAGAATAAATAAGTGAATAATTAGAGACGCGAAGAAGTTGGAGGAGAGGAAATTAATGAAACAAGCCATTTCATGTATCAGGGGAAGGTAACCAGGTAGCAAGGTGACAATGGGACGAGGTGACAAGGATAATGTTGAAGAACGCAACGGGAGAGTCGCAAAGCCACGTACCATCTTAACAAAGGGGAAACCGCTTTCCATGGCAATCGTTGCAGCAAGAGCCGTCTTTCCACTGCAGTGAGAGCAGAACGGGTGGAAAGTTGGAAACACGAATGAGTATGGGACCACGCATACATGGCATGACCAGATGGTGAGAAACGGCTCGTCCCACAACGGCTCATCTCCCAACCCAACGCAGCGAGAGAGAGAAAAAACATTCGTATCCCTCAGCAAGGATATAAAAAAGCACAAGTACAAATGTGAGATTCTGGTCTAGCTCTAACAGTGAGATCAGGCGTAGTTGCATTCCCATTCTCGCCTGTCTCCCTATCCCCACACACACACTCACCTCCCTGGGGACCCTTCCAGCAGGCACGTCAGCAGGGGCGTTCTCTCGCTGCTCCGCACTTGCAGTGGGTGTTACGGCGTTTTCTTCCTGCCCCTCTTTCTCTCCTTCCGCTACCCCCTTTCCTCCAAACCACGCTCACCTCCCTGGCGACCCTTCCAGCAGGCACGTCAGCAGGGGCGTTCTCTCGCTGCTCCGCACTTGCAGCACCTGGCGCTTAGCGGTGGAGAGGATGTGGTGGTGCGCTGTCAGGGACTGCAGCATGCCGTTCAGACTGCAAGGGAGGGGAGGAAGGGAGGGGGAACGTAGAAAGGATGTGCTGAGTGTGCTGCCTTTCCTTTCGCTTGCAGCGCCTGGCGCTTGGCGGTGGAGAGGATGTGGTGGTGCGCTGTCAGGGACTGCAGCATGCCGTTCAGACTGCAAACAAGAAGGGGGAGATGCGGGATGGAGGGCATGGGATGGGTTGACGTCACGCTGTCACGGCGGTGCTCAGAGTGCAAACGGCACGCTCTGGGACTGAATCGGAGCAGCAACGAACTCACCGGTACATGTTGAGCTGCTCTGTGTTGGCGCCATAGGCCGGGCGCACCTCCTTGAGCGCCTCTTCGAAATCCACCGTGGTCACCCGAATGTTGTCCTCGTCTATCGCCTTGGTCAGGTCGGACGGGTGCAAGAGGCGCTACTCAGAGTGCAAGAATTCGAGCACTGGAGCTGGAGGGAAGTAGCGGCTGACTCACCGGTACATGTTAAGCTGCTCTGTGTTGGCGCCATAAGCCGGCCGCACCTCCTTGAGCGCCTCTTCGAAATCCACCGTGGTCACCCGAATGTTGTCCTCGTCTATCGCCTTGGTCAGGTCGGACGGGTGCAAGAGGCGCTACTCAGAGTGCAAGAATTCGAGCACTGGAGCTGGAGGGAAGTAGCGGCTGACTCACCGGTACATGTTAAGCTGCTCTGTGTTGGCGCCATAAGCCGGCCGCACCTCCTTGAGCGCCTCTTCAAAGTCCACCATGGTCACCCGAATGTTGTCCTCGTCTATCGCCTTGGTCAGGTCTGACGGGTCCGTCTGCCTTGACAGCGCGAAGGAGACAGCGCTCTTGACTAGCCCTTCTAGCTCTGCTCCACTGAAATTCTTGGTGCGGGCAGCTGGGAGGGGGAAGAGGCCAGCACAGCGGGGGGAATGGTGGGAGAACATAGGTCACTCGGATGTTGTCCTCGTCTATCGCCTTTGTCAGGTCAGACGGGTCTGTCTGTCTTGACAGGGCGAAGGAGACAGCGCTGTTCACTGGACCTTCTAGCTCCGCTCCACTGAAGCTTTTGGTGCAGGCAGCTGCGGGATTTAAGAAAAGAGGTTGAGAAAAAAGGATGTTAGAGGGGGATGCGAGAGGGGGGTGGGATAATGGAGGTGTTAATGAGAGAGTGGAGGGCACTCGGATGTTGGCCTCTTCTATAGCCTTGCTCAGGTCTCCCGGGTCCGTTTGCCTTGACAGGGCGAAGGAGATGGCGCAGCACTCTTCATCCTCTGAGCTGTATCCGACTGAAGTTCTTGGTGTGAATTGCTGGAGGGGGGCGGATGGGAGGGTGGGAAGAGGTAGAGGGAGGGGTGCAAACTCTTGACTAGTCCCACCAGCTCTGCTCCACTGAAGCTCTTGGTGCGTGCAGCTGGGGTGAACGGGAAGGAAGGGAGACAAAAGTTATTTGGTCAACCCCAAGCGAAGTTATGGAAAACCATTTCCAATTTACAGAACGAAAGAAAAGAAAAGAAGAAGAAAAGAAGGAACAATTCTTGGCTTACCCAAGCTGTGGAGGTCCACGTCAGCACCCATGAAGGAGTTTTCACGCATCTTGTTGGAATGGATGCCCAGGATCTTCACTCGCCCCTCCTCGTCTGGTAACCCTATTTCGATCTGCACCTCCAGTCGACCCGGTCTGGCGAGGATGGGGAAAGGGAGAGAGGGAGAGTGGAGGTGGGGGGGGGGTAAAAAGGCGGGATGGATGGCCTGGACAAAGTGGACCTCTTCACTTGGCCCTCTTTGTCTGGTAACCCTATTTCGATCTGCACCTCCACCAGAATAAATTGCTCTAACTACAATTCAAAAAATACACAACCTCAATCACACTTCATACCACATCACTGACACTGCATCACATGCCTTTTCATTCCAACAGACCACACAGCACCGCACTGCACCTAAGCAGAGCCTCGTCGAGCATGTCTTTCCGATTGGTCATGCCGATGAGAAGAATGTTGTTCAGCGACTCTACTCCATCAATCTGTGCACAATAAGAGTGAGCAGGAAAAGGGGGGATAGGTGGGCAGGCGGGAGGAGGAGGAAAGGGTAGGAGGGAAGAGGAGGAAAGGGTAGGAGGGGAGAGGAGGAAAGGGTAGGAGGGGAGAGGAGGAAAGGGTAGGAGGGGAGAGGAGGAAAGGGTAGGAGGGGAGAGGAGGAAAGGGTAGGAGGGGAGAGGAGGAAAGGGTAGGAGGGGAGAGGAGGAAAGGGTAGGAGGGGAGAGGAGGAAAGGGTAGGAGGGGAGAGGAGGAAAGGGTAGGAGGGGAGAGGAGGAAAGGGTAGGAGGGGAGAGGAGGAAAGGGTAGGAGGGGAGAGGAGGAAAGGGTAGGAGGGGAGAGGAGGAAAGGGTAGGAGGGGAGAGGAGGAAAGGGTAGGAGGGGAGAGGAGGAAAGGGTAGGAGGGGAGAGGAGGAAAGGGTAGGAGGGGAGAGGAGGAAAGGGTAGGAGGGGAGAGGAGGAAAGGGTAGGAGGGGAGAGGAGGAAAGGGTAGGAGGGGAGAGGAGGAAAGGGTAGGAGGGGAGAGGAGGAAAGGGTAGGAGGGGAGAGGAGGAAAGGGTAGGAGGGGAGAGGAGGAAAGGGTAGGAGGGGAGAGGAGGAAAGGGTAGGAGGGGAGAGGAGGAAAGGGTAGGAGGGGAGAGGAGGAAAGGGTAGGAGGGGAGAGGAGGAAAGGGTAGGAGGGGAGAGGAGGAAAGGGTAGGAGGGGAGAGGAGGAAAGGGTAGGAGGGGAGAGGAGGAAAGGGTAGGAGGGGAGAGGAGGAAAGGGTAGGAGGGGAGAGGAGGAAAGGGTAGGAGGGGAGAGGAGGAAAGGGTAGGAGGGGAGAGGAGGAAAGGGTAGGAGGGGAGAGGAGGAAAGGGTAGGAGGGGAGAGGAGGAAAGGGTAGGAGGGGAGAGGAGGAAAGGGTAGGAGGGGAGAGGAGGAAAGGGTAGGAGGGGAGAGGAGGAGGAGGAGGAAAGGGTAGGAGGGGAGAGGAGGAGGAGGAGGACGACGAGGGGCACATGCATTTCTGAGCGACTGGTTGAACATGCTGTTGTGCATTCCCGCACCATTGCAGCATGGGGGTATAGTATGGGGGCAGGAGGGGAGAGGAGGAGGGGAGGGAGGAGGGGGGGCAGAGGAGGGGAGGAGGATGAAGCGGCGGCAGGGGAGAAGAGGAGGGGAGGGACATGGACGTACCTTTGTGAGCAACTGGTTGACTATGCTGTCATGCACCCCCGTGCCATCATAGTATTAAGGGTATAGCAAGGGCAGGAGGAGAGAGGAAGAAGGGGCAGGAGGGAAGCGGAGGAGGGGGAGTGGCATGCACGTACCTTTGTGAGCAGCTGGTTGACAATGCTGTCATGCACCCCCGTACCATCACGGACAGACCCTCGACTCTGATGGGGAAGGCGAATGGGGAGAGGGCGAGTGCGAGAGAGGGGAAGAGGGAGGGAGGAGGGAGGGGAGCGGTTGGTTGACAATGCTGTCCTGCACCCCCGTGCCATCGCGTACAGACCCTCGACTCTGATGGGGGAAGGTGGAGAAAGGAGAGAGGGCGGATGAGAGAAGGTGAGACGGCAGGAGAGAGGGGTAGGTAGGTGAGAGAGGAGGTGAGACGGGAGGAGGGAGATATGAAGGAGGAAGTGGCGTATGCTATTGAAGAGGAGAGGAGGATAGGTGGGAGTGAGTGTGAGGAAATGCGGATTGGCCAGTGTGAGTGATGATGTGAGGGATGCTCCTATAACTATGAGGAAGCAAGCGGGAGCGACAATGAAGGCCCCATGATACCTTACAAGATCCTATCACGATAAGAACTCTCACCTTACAGATGGCGTCGATCTCATCAAAGATGACGATGTGCAGGTCACTCTCATCGCCATGCTCCTTCCGGGTCCTTCTCAGCTTCAACAACCAAGAACCAGAGACCTTTCATAAACAATCTCCTTCAATCCACCACGTCTCACCTTACAGATGGCATCGATCTCATCAAAGATGATGATATGCAGATCGCTCTCGTCCCCGTGCTCCTTCTGATCCTTCTCAGCATCCGCAAACAGGTCTCGGATGTTCTTCTCTGCTGCTCCCACGTACTTGTCCAGAATCTCAGGGCCGTTCACCACCTGGAGGGAGCATAGGAAACGGTGCAGAGTGGTGGAGTGGGGTTTATTGGAGTGAAAACAGGTCTTGGATGTTCTTCTCTGCTGCTCCCACGTACTTGTCCAGAATCT
Source organism: Closterium sp. NIES-65 (assembly GCA_948144175.1). Classification (NCBI taxonomy): domain Eukaryota; kingdom Viridiplantae; phylum Streptophyta; class Zygnematophyceae; order Desmidiales; family Closteriaceae; genus Closterium; species Closterium sp. NIES-65. Next base: position 5,216,293 of record CANXME010002275.1, on the reverse strand, counting down.
CAGGGCCGTTCACCACCTGGAGCGATGGAATAGGGAAAACGTAGGGCGCAAAAGTGGTTTAGAGCGGTGTAGAGTAGAGTGATAGAGAGTGGTGCAAAAAGGTCTCGGATGTTCTTCTCTGCTGCCCCCACGTACTTGTCCAGGATCTCAGGGCTGTTCACCACCTGGAGAGAGGGCACGAAGAGTGGTTTCAAGTGGTGTAGATGGGTGCAAGCAAACAGGTCCTGGATGTTCGTCTCTGCTGCCCCGACCTACTTGTGAAGGATTTCAGGTCCACTCACCATCTGGAGTGATTGTGTAGGGTTAACATAGGACACAGAACGTGGTGTAGAACGGTCTAGAGTGATAGGGAGTGGTGTGGACAAGTCGCGGATGTTTTTCTCCACTGCCCCATCAGCCAAGCCCAAGACGTCCATATTGCTTTTGAGACGTCTCAAAAGACACTCCCACCCTCCATCCCCACCACCCACCCCACCCACACCTTGGGTGTTCATAGGCGGATCCATGCCGTTGAGAAGCTTGCCTATCTGCAATGCGATCAGCGTCTTGCCCGTGCCGGGTGGGGAGAGAGGGGAGAGGAAGGAGGAGTATACACACACCAACAACCCCGAGAAGCACTAGTACCACCATACCTTAGGATCCATGCCGTTGAGAAGCTTGCCTATCTGCTGTGCAATCAGCGTCTTGCCTGCCCATGCCGGAAGACCCACTCCAGAGCTCATCCGCTTGCCACACATGCAACCAGCAACAACAACACCAACCAGCCTCCAGCAACAGCAGAAACACCCACCTTAGGCTCCATGCTGTTCAGCAGCTTGCCTATCTGCCGTGCAATCAGCGTCTTGCCTGTGCCGGGGGGAAAGAGAGGAAGGGGAAGCAGAGAACACCCCCACCCCTGTGCTCCTCCGCTTGCCACACATGCAACCAGCAACAACAACACCAACCAGCCCCCAGCAACAGCAGAAGCAACCACCCCCACGAGATCCCCCCATACATTGGGCTCCATGCCGTTTAAAAGCTTGCCTATCTGCCACGCAATCAGCGTCTTGCCCGTGCCGGGGGCGGTGGGGAGAGGAGGAGAGCAGAGTCTCACCCAGCACCAGCAGCACCGCCCAGAAGTATTGGAGTGACTTTTGAGAATTCTCAAAAGCCCAGAAGCCCCACCCACCCAATCATCTACCCACACTCCATTCCCCCATACCTTGGGCTCCATGCCGTTCAGCAGCTTGCCTATCTGCCGCGCAATCAGCGTCTTGCCCGTGCCGGGGGGCCCGTGCAGCAGCATGCCCTTCACATGCGTGATGCCCAGGCTGGGGGGGAATAGGGTAAGGGCAGTGGGAGAAAGAAGGAAACGACCAGGCTATCCGTGTCTTGCCCGTGCCAGGGGGACCGTGCAGTAGCATGCCCTTCACGGGCAAGATGCCCTGGCTGGGTGGAGATGATAAGGGACGAGTTGGAAGGGGCAGGGGGGAAGAGGGGGGGGTTGGAGGCATGCCCAGGGGATCAGCACCTTGCCCGTGCCAGGTGGACCGTGCAGCAGCATGCCCTTAACGTGCGTGATGCCCAGGCTGGGGAGGGATGAAAAGGAAGCGGGGGAGAAGGGGGGGTAGGGGGAACACATTGTGAAACGATTCTAAGAAAGCCAAAATGAGACACCCACTGTATCAAAACGGCTCTCTTCCCTCACCGAGAGATGATGCGAAAGTCCATCTAACAATGGCAATACACAACGGGAGATGATGTGGGGTGGAAAGACGCGGGAGGCGAAGGCTCAGTGAAAAATGTCAGCCAACTGTGCCTTTTCTTAGAATTCTCAAAACCCATTGTGAGATAAAAGCAAAATACTCACCGCGAGATGATGTGCGGTGGGAAGACGCGGGAGGCGAAGGCTCGGCGGAAGATATCAGCAAACTGGGCATCAAGACCTCCGATGCCAAGCTTCTCAAAGTTGAAGTCCTTCTGCTTGAATAGCGCCGCTGCCTTGCCGCCCCCTGTCCTCTGATTCACCACCTGATGAGAGGGGGGAAGGGGAAGAGGAGAGGGTGGAGCACGGACAAGGCAAGGCGCAGGAGAAAGTGAGAAAGGGAGGAGAAGAGAGGGGAAAAGGGAGTCCGGGATCGGAAAATATCGGCAAACTGGGCATTGAGACCTCCAACGCCGAGCTTCTCAAAGTTGAAGTCTTTCTGCTTGAATAGCGCTGCTGCTTTGGCACCCCCTGCCCTCTGATTCACCACCTGATGAGAAGGGGGGGGAGGGGAGGAGGGGAAAGGGAAGGAGGGAAAAAAAAAAAAAAAAACAAAAAACAAAAAAAAGGAGGGAGGGAGGGGCACGTTTAAGGCAAGACGCAGGAGAAAGAGAGAGGGAGAGAAACAGAGAGAGGGGGAGCACGGCATGGGATGGGAAGACATGGATGAGAAAACTGGGCGTCGAGCCCTCCAATGCCGAGCTTCTCAAAGTTGAAGTCCTTCTGCTTGAACAGTAGTAGTGATTGGCAGAAGCGATTTGGCACCTGGGGGGGGGGAAGGGGAAGGGGAGGGGTACGGGCAAGGCAAGACACAGGAGGGTCAGGGGTCACAACAGGGGTCTGCTGCCTGCTGCCCCTCAGGCGACGGGAACTCCACGAGGAGCACGGAGAGGGCGGAGCTGGTTGGTTGGTTGGTGACTTTTGAGTCGACTCAAAAGATTCCGCTCAGGCGACGGGAACTCCACGAGGAGCACGGAGAGGGCGGAGCTGGTTGGTTGGTTGGTAACTTTTGAGTCGACTCAAAAGATTCCGCTCAGGCGACGGGAACTCCGCGAGGAGCACGGAGAGGGCGGAGCTGGTTGGTTGGTTGGTGACTTTTGAGTCGACTCAAAAGATTCCGCTCAGGCGACGGGAACTCCACGAGGAGCACGGAGAGGGCGGAGCTGGTTGGTTGGTTGGTGCTGCGGCTGGTAGAGCAACGAATAGAGCTAGAGCTAGAGCTAGAGCTAGCGCTAGCGCTTGTAGATAGAATCTTGAGCCGACCCAGAAAAGAACCCACCTTGATGCCTGAGCCAGCAGCAGCTTCATAAAATAAACAATGTTGCTTCACCAGCAGCCCTCTCGTGGACGCAAACGCACACACACCCTGCTGTCCCTCCTGCATTGTTCTGGCTTTTGAGTCGACCTAGAAAAGAACCCACCTTGATACCTGAGCCAGCAGCAGCTTCATAAAATAAACCATGTTGCTTCACCAGCAGCCCTCTCGTGGACGCAAACGCACACACACCCTGCTGTCCCTCCTGCAGTGTTCTTCTGGCTATTGAGCCAACCCCAAACAGAACCCACCTTGATGCCTGAGCCAGCAGCAGCTTCATAGATGATCCCGTCTGCTTCACCAGCAGCCCTCGCGTGGAGGTAAACGCCCGTGCGCCCTCCTGCCCCTCAGGAGCTGGGAACTCCACGAGAATGACAGTGAGGGCGAAGTTGGTGCCGCGGAACTCAAAGGAGATCTTCTGAGACGTCTCAAAGATCTTCTACCCCTCTGCCGCACTTTCAGCACTTGCACAGACTCTTGAGCCAACCCCAAACAGAACCCACCTTGATGCCTGAGCCAGCAGCAGCTTCATAGATGATCCCTGTCTGCTTCACCAGCAGCCCTCGCGTGGAGGTAAACGCCCGTGCGCCCTCCTGCCCCTCAGGCGCTGGGAACTCCACGAGAATGACAGTGAGGGCGAAGTTGGTGCCGCGGAACTCAAAGGAGATCTTCTGCCCCACTGTCAGCACCTGCCCTGCAAAGCGCTTCAGCACGTCCTTTGATAGCTCTGCTGCGTCCAGCTGTGTGGGAAGCGGCGAGCGGGAAAGGGGAGTGGGGGAGAGGAGGAGCGGAACAGAAAAACAGAGAAAGGAGAGGAGAGGAGCGCAGGGTAGACAGTCGATTTCACACGGTTCAATCTGCACGAGAATGATGGTGAGGGCGAAGTTGGTGCCGTGGAACTCAAAGGATATCGTCTGCCCCACCGTCAGCACCTGCCCTGCAAAGCGCTTCAGCACGTCCTTTGTTAGCTCTGCTGCGTCCAGCTGTGCGGGAGGGAGGCAGGGGATGGGGAGAGAAGAGAAGAGGGCGACATGAGTTAGGGGAATGAGGGCAATATGATTGAAAGGAGACCTTCTGCCCCACTGTCAGCACCTGCCCTGTAAAGGGCTCCAGCACGACTTATGATAGCTCTGCTGCATCTAGCTGTGCGAAAGGAGAGAGGAGGTAGAGGAAGAGGGGGAGGAGGGCAATGTCAGTAACGAGGATGAGAGGAACCCAGAAGGAGATCTTCTTCCCTTCAGCACGTCCTTTGATAGCTCTGCTGCGCCCAGCTGTGAGGGAGGGAGGTAGAGGGCGGGGAACCTAGAAGAGTGGAGAGGAGAGGAGAGGAGAGCAGGGAGACAAGGCTTATGCTGTCAGGACTTTCGGAGGTTACACACGAGTGCAGAGCAGAGCGGAGAAAAGAGAAGACAAGATGTCCTCATTCATATCCCTCACCTGCTCGGCTCTGGATCAGCCCTTGGAGTGGAAGTCGATTTCCAGAGTGATCGTCTGCAGCTCAAAATTGATTGGCGGGGGACGAATCCTCTTAGCATGTACTCTCACTCACCTGCTATGCTCGCCCCTCAGTCATCTCGAAACCCTCACCTGCTCGGCTCTGGCTCGGCCCTTGGAGTGGAAGTCAATCTCCAGCGTGGTGGTCTGTAGCTCAAAGTTCATTGGTGGGGGAACGAACCTGGTTTGATGAGGGGGAAATGGGGACCGGAGAGGAAAGGCAGAGGAGAGAAGAGCGAGGGAGAGGAGAGAGAACAGGAGGATCGGGAGGGAGAGGTGAACACAGGGAGAAAAAATCGCTTTTGAGTCGACTCCAAAGGGAGAGGTGAACACAGGGAGAAAAAATCGCTTTTGAGTCGACTCAAAAGGGAGAGGTGAACACAGGGAGAAAAAATCGCTTTTGAGTCGACTCCAAAGGGAGAGGTGAACACAGGGAGAAAAAATCGCTTTTGAGTCGACTCCAAGGGGAGAGGTGAACACAGGGAGAAAAAATCGCTTTAGAGTCGACTCAAAAGGGAGAGGTGAACACAGGGAGAAAAAATCGCTTTTGAGTCGACTCAAAAGGGAGAGGTGAACACAGGGAGAAAAAATCGCCAAGATTGTGACCGCATCCAATCCAATACACAAATAAACTGCACCCTGTCTTCCCCCCTCCTTTCTCTCCTACCTCCCCACAGGCACCCTGTCCTCCCCCCTTTCCCCCACAGGCACCCTCTCTCCCTCCCCCCTTTCCCCCACAGGCACCCTCTCTCCCTCCCCCCTTTCCCCCATAGGCACCCTCTCTCCCTCCCCCTTTTCCCCCACAGCTCCCCTACCTCCCCAAAAGCACCCAATTGCCCGCAGACACCCGCGCGTTGCCGCGCTGTACGATGCTGAGCGCCACTGCCCCCACCAGGCCACTCCCCCTGACCTCCCATCCCAGCCATCTACTCCACCAACCTACCCGCAGCCACCCTGTCGCTCCCCCCGGTCGCTATCGCCACCACCCACCTCCCCACCGGCACCCGGTCGCCCGCAGAGACGCGCGCGTTGCGGCGCTGCACCGCGTTGAGCGCCACGGCCCCCACCTCCACGCCTTCGTGCGCTGTGATTGGTCGGAATCCGCCACCATGAACCGATGATTGGACAGGAAAAAGCGCGACGAAGGCACGCCGCCGCAATACAGAGGGGGTCGAAGTTAAGGGTAACTTGAACAAGGAGAGAGGAGACGAGGGTAGTGCAAAGGGGGGAGCTTGGGGTAACAAGGCTGGGGGGGAGCAAGGGAGCGGAGACAAGGGTTGAGCATAGGGCGGAGTCTAGGCATGGATAGGACACCACACACTGGAACGGAGGCAGGAACGAAGGTACGAAAGTTTGAGTCGAGCCTGATAAGAACTGAAGGATACAGAGGATACGCGAAGGAGTGCGGAAAGACAGACCATGACAGACCATGACAGACCATGACAGACCATGCGAAGAGACGGGTTAAGACGAGACGGAACTAGACTAAGATTGCGACGGGAGGGACGCGGTTGAGAGGATATGCAACGGTGAGGATATTTCCTCCGATCTCGATGAATCCGTGCGGGCTCCCTTGGAACGCTGCGAAGCAAGGCAGCTCCGTTCGCGAAAGAAATGCGAAGTTCGTCAACGCGAGATCTGGCGACGGACAGTTGACGACTTTTAGACTCTCGGGGACCGCTGCAGCAGCCATAGGTGCTCGCGCGCCGTACGCTGCCGGCTTTCCCACTGGCGCCACGGACGCGCCGCCTCTAGACCACATGGCGGCTAAGCGTCGATCCCCTAAGACACGTCGCTTGGAGCAACACAAGTGATTAGCAAGCTACCGAAGCTTGGGAGCGAGGAATCAGGAAGAATCACTCACCATTCTGACAATCAAACTTCGAGGAATTGCTTATGTTTGCCTCGTTACGGGATTTCGAATCTGAGCTTGGGGATCAGGAAGGGGTACCGAGAGGTGTAGATATGCTCAGAGTGAATGTGTGTGGTAGATGGTGGTAACGATGCTTTTCGGTTTCAAACACAACTGTCATTGAAGAATCTTGAGGTTTGGTGCCTAACGACCAAGAATTTGGTTGCTGCGATTACAGATGGTGGACTGTTCTGACATTTGCAAAAGCATTACATGGGTAATGGAATGCAGAAAGGTGTAAGTAATTTTCTCGGCGTTCCTTACGGAGTCCGACTACATCGCGTACAGCAACGGCCGTTGTTCGCCCGTTACTGCTAACGGGGCTTCGCCAACTTCGTGCGCACTGTTTTGCCAAACCTCGCACTGCTGGCCCGGCCGTGTCGGCCTACACTTCGGGACTAGCCCAAGCCTCGCTGCCAGCATAGCACTAGCCAGCTCGCACGCACCGCGTTACCGTTTGCATGTTTCGCGTATAAATGTTCGCTCATGCCTTCGCTCACATTTTGTACTCGTTTGACACCTTAGTGCAATTCTCGCTACCTCGATCCATTGCACCCGTAACACTTGGTATTCAGAGCCTCTCTCCTTTTCGGACCGCGCATCTCCGCACCCCAGGAAATCAACTTTTGATTTTTCACTCGAAGGGACTCACGCACCTTAGCACCTAGGAGCCGTTGTCCTCGCAGTCTCTCGTAAACGCGTGCAGCCACGACTGCGCCTAGACTAAGACGAGCCGACGCCCTTCGAAATGGCTGAGCATATCGACGTCACGACTCTCACGCAGGAGCACTTGAACGATCTGCTGCGACAAATCCGCGAGAGCGCTAAAGAAATCGCGACGTTGACGGCAAAACGCTCGTCCCTGCAAAATGATCTCACACGAGCACAACAAGCGCAATCTCAAGCACCTGGCACTCCGGAACAGCCCACACCACAAGCATCGCAACACGGAAGCGTGGGGCAACCCGCGAGCGCGGCCAGTGATGGCGTCGTCCGCCCCGACGGAGACGACGACCACGGCACGGCACATCCCGAAGCGACGAATGCGGCCCGAAGCCAGCCACGCGTCACAATTTCGGCACCAACCGACGATTCGGCACTGCCGTCACCGATGCCGCTGAATCCGGAGCGTCCGCCATGCTTCGATCCCAGTCAAAGGGGTGGTCCTACCGTTCAGGCGTGGTTGTTCACGATGAACGTGTTTTTCGACGCCAACTACGTCTCGGAGGATAGGGCGAAAATTCGCTACGCCATGTCGCTGCTGCGAGGACCCGCCATGGATTGGTGGCGCGTCATCGTCACAAAGCCGATGGACTACGCGACTCTACCGATACGGGAAGGACAAACCGGACCCTGGGCGCTGTCGTACTTCGTGGAGGTGCCCCAGTATCGCACATGGGACGCGTGGTGCGAAGGTCTGCGCGCTCGTTTCGAGCCAATCGCGGCTTCGATCGCGGCGCGACAGAAGCTCCGCACTTGGCGCCAACTCGGTTCCGTCCAAGACTACACGAGCGGATTTCTGGCGCTATGCGAGCAGGTGGGATATACACCGCGGAAAAGGAAATTTGCGATTTTGGGGGTCCGAAGGTTTTTCTGCAACAAGTCTGCGGTTTTCTTGCGCCAAGTATACAGAAAACAACGACCCCAAAAAGCAACTCTGAAGACACCAATTGCGAAAGTGCATACCGGCGCCAAAAGGTCACTCGAAAGTAATGAAAATATCGCGTATTCGGTTTCGAGCAGTCAAGACAGATTGAAAACGGTTCCTTCTTTTGTTTGTCCCCATGAAAACTAGCGAAAATGTGAGTGTACATACAACAATTTCGTGAATACACTAGTCAGAACACATTCGCTTTCTCGACACTTGGACTGTACACGTGGTCACAAAACATTCGTTTTCTTCAAATCTGCATCCCAACCACCCAGCCTAAACCACACACTCACACCTGGTTGGTTCTGAAGGGTGACGAGTGATCACACCAAAATCCTACTCAGCCAATCATTGTTGCTGTATACTCACTCCAAGTAATCACCACCCTTCAGCTTCTACACGTCAGCATGCTATACACTCCAACCCAAGCAACATTCGTCCTCATCCTCCTCACACTTCTACTCCGTCCTTGCAAATACCTAGTCAACCTTCAGTTTACAGTTTCACGAACCACAACTTCATCTTCAATGCTCACCTAGAGCTTCGACTCCTATCGCTCTAGGTCCTTTTTGTCAGAATCCCAACCACTAGACCATTGGGATAAAAGGGCTTGTTTCAGTAGCGGGTCAGTGCGCCCATAACCCCCAAGGCGAACGCGCCTGTAACCCCCCCTAGGATCGATCGGGGATCTCACAGTGTAGCTCTACTGACACCCCCTCACACTGGGAGGCCCAGGACTAAGCACAGCGGCACCGGCCTACATGTGCATACACCGGGAATCGAACCCGAGACCGCTCTGATACCATGTCAGAATCCCAACCACTAGACCATTGGGATAAAAGGGCTTGTTTCAGTAGCGGGTCAGTGCGCCCATAACCCCCCAGGCGAACGCGCCTGTAACCCCCCCTAGGATCGATCGGGGATCTCACAGTGTAGCTCTACTGACACTTTTCACTTAGCTCACGTATCTCTTGGGGCACCATCAGTCAAGTTTTTGTACTCATTTCATTACGATGTCAGATCTATTTCTTCGTACGTACCACTGTGCGTCCCTATCATACGTAGTAGCCTCAGCCTGGACTGTCTCCATACCCTTGCAACCATCCGTTCCCCTTGGCAGATCGACGGATTTGGGCCATCGCGGAGGTCAGTCGTGCACTTAGCGACGTGAAAGCGCATGCTCAACAACTATTTCAATGAGACGTATTCGTTTCGCTGGTAAAGTATGCGTTTTTTTACACGCGATGGTATTCGTTTCGCTGGTGAGGTATGCGTTTTTTTCCACGCGATGATATTATTGTCGCTGGTAAGATATGCGTTTCCTTCTACGCGATGGTATACGTTTCGCTGATAAGGTATGTGTTTCCATCTAAATGATGGTATTCGTTCTGGTGTTAAGGAATACGTTTATTTATACGCGATGGTATTCGTTTCGCTGGTGTAGTATACGTTTTTTCGCATTCGTAGTCTCTCAAAACGAATCCATCTTGCATACAACTATCTATTTGTTTAACACATCTAAGAAACCCTGTACATCGACGATTTCTCCCACCCGCTCCCTCTCCTCCCCTCCAAACTCCAACCTCCCATGACACTTTGCAGCCCGTCGACTTGTTTTGTCTATCACTTGCGACTAATGCTGTCGCAATGGCATATCAGGATGACGGTTTTCAGGTCGACGGTTTTCAGGTCGACAGATGTCAGCCTTCTCGCGATGGGCTTGAACGCAAGTATCGCCGCGAAGTATCCAGTTTAGGCCATTGTGTTTGCAGTTCCTATGTTCCGTAATTTTTACTGTTTTTTCTTTTTGCAACTCCTTACATCCCTATGGCGCAATGTCAGCGGAATGCGTGTGTGTGCATGCTTTGCAGCTCCAACCAGTTTATGCAGTCCTCGTCAACCAGAATCGTACGATGCATGTTTTTCACCGTTAAGCATACTCCATCTCTTAACACCAATGGTGAGTGGTGGAATGGCAGACTTGTTATACTTGTTTAACACGACTTTCATTTCTCTGTTTGTGCAGATTATATTCAGTTTCTTATTAGAGGAGTTCATACATCTTTTTAGCTGCGCGTTACAGTAGTAATTTTACTATGGTTGGGTAGATTGTGTCAGAACATATAACTTACTTGTTTCTGTAGGCTATAGTGGGGTATCCCATAGGGGGTACAACACAATTAGGGTTTCCTATTTGTATTCACTTCACTTCATAGTCATTCATTCTCGTTCACACTTTCTCATGGAATCAGAGCAGGTCCCTTCTTAGGGCCTGTTCCTAGGGCCCACCGAAGCGCGCCCCGAGGCGCGCATTTTTTTTAGCGACCCTCCGTGTCGCCCTCCCCGTCGTGCTCCCGCTTAGGCCACTCGTCGGCCCCGCCTAGGCCCCTCGTCGGCCCCGCGTAGCCCCCGTCGGCCCCACTTAGGCCCCGCGTCGGCCCCACCTAGACCCCGTCGGCTCCTCGTCGGCCCCGCCTGGGCCCCACGTCGGCCCCGCGTAACCCCCCGTCGGCCCCGCTTAGGCCCCACGTCGGCCCCGCGTAGCCCCGCTTAGGCCCGTCGGCCCCGCTTAGGCCCCGCTTTGGCCCCGCGTCGGCCCCGCCTAGACCCCGTCGGCCCCGCGTTGGCCCTGCTTAGGCCCCGTCGGCCCCGCGTTGGCCCCGCTTAGGCCCCGCCGGCCCGCCTAGGCCCCACTTCGGCCCCTCGTCGGCCCCGCCCAGACCTCGTCGGCCCCGCCACGGCCCTACGCTGGCCCCGCTTCAGCTGCTGTCGGCCCCGCTACAGCCCGCCACTGGCCTCGCTACACCCCGCCACTGGCCCCGCTACAGCCTGCCACCGGCCCCACTACGGCCCGCCGTTGGCCCCGCTACAGCCCGCACCGGCCCCTGCTACAGCCCGCCGCCGGCCCAGCTACAGCCCGCCGCCGGCCCAGCTACAGCCCGACGCCGGCCCAGCTACAGCCCGCCGCCGGCCCCGCTACAGCCCGCCACCGGCCCCTGCTACAGCCCGCCGTCGGCCCAGCTACAGCCCGCCCCGGCCCCGCTACAGCCCGCCGTCGACCCGCCGTCGGCCCCGCTACAGCCCTCCCCGCGGCCCCTGCTGCAGCCCGCCCTGCTGCACGTGAGCAGCCCTAGCAGCCCGCGCCGCCCGTGAGCCCCTACGCCACCCGAGCCGCGCGAGCCGCCCGAGCCGCCCGAGCCGCCCGAGCCGCCCGAGCCGCCCGAGCCGCCCGAGCCGCCCGTGCCGCCCGAGCCGCCCGAGCCGCCCGAGCCGCCTGAGGAGCCGTGCTGCTGTTCCTGAGCTGTGTTCCTCTGCTGCTGACCTACCCGACTCTCCCAGCCCGGTGAGACTTTCAGCTGCTGCCATGGCCACCCCCAATGTTCTTACTTTTGACGCTGAGGGGAGGGCCATTGACTTTGCCGTCTGGATTGAAGACCTGCAGCTGTACTTACTGTGTGATGCGATAGATGAGGTCTCTCTCTTTGACTTTGTCTCTGGCGCTGTCCCTGCCCCACCTGCTGATGCTGACTCTGCCGTTCGCTCCAAGTGGGCGACCCGCGATGCTGCTGCACGTCTTGCTGTGCGTCGCCACCTCCCTTCCTCTGAGCGTGCCCACTTTAGTCAGTGCAAGACCGCTCAGGCCTTGTACGACGCTGTAGTTGCACGCTACTCCTCCCCTTCCTCCGCTACCCTTAGCCGCCTCATGCTACCGTTTCTCTTCCCTGACCTCGCTTCCTTTCCCACTGTCGCTGACCTCGTTACCCACCTCCGTGCTAGTGACACCCGCTACCGCGCTGCCCTTCCTGCTGAGTTCCGTGCTGCGAACCCTCCTCCCATGTACATCACTCTCTACTTTCTCGTCACCCGTCTCCCTGAGTCCCTTCGTGTCGTTAGGGACCAGTTTCTCTCTGTCTGTCCCACCACTCTCACTGTCGACCTCCTTGAGGAGTCCCTGCTAGCGGCTGAGAAGAGTATTGTCGCTGTAGGGGCCTCTCGGGGTGACCCTCGCACCCCCATCTTTGAGGGGTGTGGTCCTTCCCCCCTGCTGCCCTCTGTCGCCTCTGCCGCTGCGGCCGACCTCACTGGTTTTGAGTCGGTCGGCGCGGCGTCTGCCCCCAGCGGCAGACGCCGCTCTGGCAAGGGCAAGGGGGGCAAGGGAGCGGGTGGAGCTAGAGGGGGCGGTGGAGGAGGCGGTGGGGGTGGCGGGGGGAGTGGGGGTGGCGGTGGGGGTGGTGGCGGGAGTGGAGGTACTGGTGGCGGCGGTGGAGGCGGAGGTGGCGGCGGAGGTGGTAGCGGAGGAGGCGGTGGGAGCGGTGGGAGCGACGGTCCTGGTGGGGGAGGTGGCGGTGGAGACGGAGGTGGCGGTGGAGGCGGGGGTGGCGGTGGAGGCGGGGGTCGGAGTGGCTCGTCCCAGCGGAGCAGCTCTGGGGGTGGTCAGCGCCAGCAGCAGCAGCAGCAGCAGCCGCAGCAGCAGCCACAGCAGCAGCAGCGCTCTCGCACCGTCCCCGGCCCTCAGCAGCTCCGTGAGTGGTACTTGCAGCGTCAGCGTGGTGGTGCGCTTGGTCCCTGCCCCTACGTTCTTCGCACCGGTGACCGTGCAGGGGAGAGGTGTGGAGGCGCCCACACAGCCCGCCGCTGCTTTGGCCGCCTGACCGACGCGTGGCGTCAGCAGTTTCCGGAGGCCGCTGAGATCCCCCGCTGGGGAGAGCTGTCTAGGGCTGTTGTAGCTATTTATGATCTTGATTTTGATGCTATTCTCTCTGCTATGTATGCTGTGACTGGTAGTGATGAGGATGACTGTTACCGGTGTTTCCCGCCCGACCCGGGCATTGGTACTACCGCGTCAGGTACTAGTGAGGCTGCTGCTCTAGGTGCCAGTGCGTCTGTGCTCTCAGGTGCTGGTGAGTCTGCCCTCTCAGGTACTGTGTCGGCTTCGGCCTCTCACACCTTCACCCTTGACTCTGGAGCGTCTCGCTCCTTCTTTAGGGACCGCACCACTCTCACGCCGCTGAGTCGGCCGGTTGCGGTGTCCCTGGCTGACCCCTCTGGGGGGCCTGTCCTGTCTCGCTTCTCCACTGTCCTCCCGTGTCCGGCGGCCCCCTCTGGCACCCTGACTGGTCTTTACCTCCCCTCGTTCTCGACGAACTTGGTGAGTGGTGCTGACCTCCAGGATGCGGGTGTCCACCAGTTCACCCCTGCTCGGCAGCGGGTGACCCACTGCACGGAGGCGGATACAGGTCGCCACCTGGCTACGTTTACACGTCGGCCAGGGTCGAGCCTGTACACACTGACCACTGCTTCTCCTCCAGGTGCTACGTCTGGTAGGGTCCCTTCGTCTGGTCAGGTGTTTGCTGCAGCGTCCAGGTCTGGTCCTGAGTCTGCCCCCTGCTCGTGTCGTCGTCTGTCTCACGAGACCCTCCTCTGGCACCACCGCCTTGGCCACCCCTCTCTGCTTCGGCTCAGAGGCATGGCCTCGCGAGTCCTTGTGTCTGGTCTTCCCCGGTCTCTCCCTCCCCTTCCTCCGGGCCCTGGCCCTACCTGTGTCCCCTGTGTCGAGGGGCGCCAGCGTGCTGCCCCTCACTCCTCCCAGTTTCCTCCGACAGAGGCCCCGTTGCAGACGCTTTACATGGACGTGTGGGGCCCAGCCCGCGTCCGTGGACAGGGCCAGGAGCGCTACTTCCTGCTGGTGGTTGACGACTACTCGCGTTACACCACAGTCTTCCCCTTGCGCAGCAAGGGTGAGGTCACTGAGGTGTTGATCGACTGGATCCGCGCAGCTCGTCTCCAGCTTCGGAGGAGCTTTGGCTCTGACTTCCCTGTTTTGCGTCTGCACTCGGACAGAGGCGGAGAGTTCTCCTCTGCCCTCCTGAGTGCCTACTGTCGTGCGCGAGGCATCCGTCAGACCTTCACGCTTCCGGACTCACCAAAGCAGAATGGGATTGCTGAGCGCCGCATTGGCATGGTCATGGACGTCGCTCGTACGTCCATGATGCATGCGGCTGCTCCCCATTTTCTGTGGCCGTTTGCGGTCAGGTACGCTGCGCACCAGATCAACCTCCACCCCAGGGTCTCTCGACCGGAGACCTCCCCAGCCCTGCTGTGGACGGGGAAGGTTGGCGATGCGTCGGCGTTCCGGGTCTGGGGATCTCGGGCGTTTGTTCGCGACCTGTCTGCGGACAAGCTGTCCCCTCGTGCTTCTCCCTGCGTCTTCCTGGGGTTCCCCCCCGACGCCCCTGGGTGGCAGTTTTACCACCCCACCTCTCGACGTGTTCTGTCCTCCCAGGACGTCACGTTCGACGAGTCGGTACCCTACTACCGCCTCTTCCCCTACCGCACTCCGTCCCTCCCCCCACCCCCGCTCTTCTTGGTACCAGGTCCCCCCCCGGTAGTCCCCCTCCCCCCTCAGGGTCCTGCCCCTTCAGGTGTGTCCCAGGTAGACGCGGTCGAGCCTGTCGAGGTCACTGGTGACTCTGGTGCTGCTGCGGGAGCTGAGCGTGGGGGTGCGGAGTCTGGGGGTGCTGAGCCTGGGGGTGCTGAGCCTGGAGGTGCCGAGCCTGGGGGTGCTGTGCCTGGGGGTGCTGTGCCTAGGGGTGCTGAGCCTGGGGGTGCTGCGCCTGGGGGTGCTGTGCCTGGGGTTGCTGAGCCTGGAGGTGCCGAGCCTGGGGGTGCTGTGCCTGGGGGTGCTGTGCCTAGGAGTGCTGAGCCTGGGGGTGCTGAGCCTGGGGGTGCTGTGCCTGGGGGTGCTTCGTCTAGCCGGGAGCCACTCTCCCCACAGGAGCTGCGTGAGTGGTTTGCCAGGCGCTGGAGGCGTGCTGCTGGTGCTGGTGGTTCTTCGGCTGCAGAGGGTACTGCTGCCGCGCGTCCCGCCGGTGCTCGTACTGTGGGTGCTGGAGCTGCTGGGTCTGAGAGTTCTCCTGGAGCTGGTACTGCTGAGGGTGTTGGCGCTGAGCCTGCCGTTGGCGGTCCGACTGACGGTGCTCCTGGTGCTGCTGCTGGAGGTTCTGGAGCTTCTGGTGGTGCTGCTGGAGGTGCTGCTGGAGTGGGTGCTCCTGCCGGGGCTGCTGGTGCTGTTCCTGCTGTTTCTAGCGTCGCCGCGCGGCCCCGACCGTACTTCGTTCCGCTCCTGCAGCAGGTTCTTGGTCTTCCACCTCCTCCTCCTCCCTTAGAGGGTCCGCAGCCTGTCCGGTCACAGCCACAGCTACAGCCTGCCTCCCCTTTGCCTGCTCCTTCTCCCTACGCTGGTCCGACTGGAGGTCTTACTGAGCGTCGTGAGCCTGCGTCTCGTCCTGTGTCGCCTGTTCGTACTGAGCGCACTAGTGGTCGCGGGTCGCGTCAGCGTCCTCCTCCTGTCCCTGGCACGCACCGGATGTCACTGCGTCCGTCCACTGCTCCTCTGCGTGCCCCTTTGCCTTCTCCTCCTGCTTCCTCTCTTCCTGCTCTTGCCGACCCGGAGTCGGACTCTCTTCGTGCTGCCAGTCCTACTGTCACGCGTCTTCTTGCTACTGCTGTCACTGACCCTTCCTTCGAGTCGTCTGCTGCGTCTGCCCTTGTCACTGAGCTTGTCGACTTTGCTGCGCGCTGTCGTCTCGACTACGCTGCTCGTCTTGTCACTGAGTCTGAGTCCGCCTGTCCTCCGTCCGTCGGGGGTGAGTGTGCCCTTGGCACGGACGTCCTTGAGGACAGGCAGGAGGAGTTCCAGTGTCTGGCCGCCGCTTCACCTCGTCTCGCGTCTGTACTGCTAGCCCCTGAGGGAGACCCGGATGCACCAGACATCCCGACTCCGCGCTCTTACGCGGAGGCGATAGAGGGTCCCTACTCCTCTCAGTGGCAGGCAGCTATGGATGCAGAGATGGCTTCCTGGAAGTCCACAGGCACCTACGTTGACGCTGTTCCCCCTCCTGGGGCGAACATCGTCAGTGGCATGTGGATTTTCAGGGTGAAGCGGCCGCCGGGTTCTCCGCCTGTCTTCAAGGCGCGTTACGTGGCTCGTGGCTTCAGTCAGTGGCAGGGGGTTGACTACTTTCAGACCTTCTCCCCCACCCCGAAGATGACCACTCTTCGGGTTCTGCTGCACGTTGCTGCTCACCGTGACTACGAGCTGCACTCTCTCGACTTCAGCACTGCTTTCTTGCAGGGCAGCCTGCACGAGGAGATCTGGCTGCGTCGCCCACCTGGCTTCACTGGGTCTTTCCCTCCTGGTACCCAGTGGAGTCTCCGGCGTCCAGTCTACGGTCTCCGCCAGGCGCCACGTGAGTGGCACGACACACTGAGGACTACGCTCGCGGCACTTGGGTTTGCTCCTTCTACTGCTGACCCGTCGCTGTTTCTGCGCACCGACACCTCTCTGCCGCCGTTCTACATCCTCGTGTACGTCGACGACTTGGTCTTTGCCACAGCTGACACTGCTGGACTCGCCTACGTGAAGTCCGAGCTGCAGAAGAGACACACGTGCACTGACCTGGGTGAACTGCGCAGCTACCTTGGCTTGCAGATCACCCGGGACAGAGCACGCCGCACCATTACCCTGACTCAGTCACACATGGTGCAGCAGGTCCTTCAGCGCTTTGGCTTCACGTACTCCTCGCCTCAGGCCACTCCTCTGCCTACTCGCCACTCGCTCTCAGCTCTGCCTTCGGATGAGTCCGTAGAGTCGAGTGGCCCGTTTGCAGAGCTTGTTGGCTGCCTCATGTACCTGATGACCTGCACACGACCTGACCTCGCACACCCTCTTAGCATTCTCGCACGCTTTGTTGCTCCTGGGAGACACCGACCAGAGCACATGGCTGCAGCGAAGAGGGTGTTGCGCTACTTGTGCAGTACGTCGGGCATGGGGCTAGTGCTTGGAGGGCGCAGTCCAGTGGTCCTCACTGGGCACGCAGACGCTTCTTGGGCTGACGACCAGGCTACGCAGCGGTCGTCACAGGGTTACACCTTCAGCCTTGGTTCCGGCTCTGTCTCGTGGCGGGCTACCCGCTCGTCTTCTGTTCTCGGCTCCAGTTGTGAGGCTGAGATCTACGCTGGGGCTATGGCTGCACAGGAGTTACGCTGGCTCACCTACCTGCTGACCGACCTTGGAGAGCAGCCTCGTTCTCCTCCAGTCCTGTACGTAGACAACAAGGCCATGCTGGCCTTGTGTCGAGAGCAGCGACTGGAGCACAGAACGAAGCACATTGCTCTCCGCTACTTTCTTGCTCGTGAGCTACAGCAGCGTGGACAGTTGCGACTTGCGTACGTGGCCTCTGAGGCCAACACTGCTGATGTCTTCACCAAGGCACTTGCGCCTTGTGATCATCAGCGTTGTTGCACGCAGTTGGGTCTTGTGCCTGTCTTGCCTCACTTGCTCTCCTCTTGACCTTGCTTGTACCTTTCGCCTATATATACTCTTGCTCTTGCTTGCTTGACTCTTGTATATCTCTATATATGATCTTGCATGTGAACTGGCCTTCTGGCCTTTGAACTTGTGCTCGGAATGCGTGGTGACTTTGTGATCCACCCTGAGCTTTGCTTTGCTTTGCTTGACTGGTCTTGTGACCCCTTGTTCTCCCCCACTTTGCCTATGGGGGTGTGTCAGAACATATAACTTACTTGTTTCTGTAAGCTATAGTGGGGTATCCCATAGGGGGTACAACACAATTAGGGTTTCCTATTTGTATTCACTTCACTTCATAGTCATTCATTCTCGTTCACACTTTCTCAGATTGTGCGTGCGCAAGCCTTGTTATACAAACTATGTATATTGTATATTTTATTTGTGCTAAAAAACGCATACCAATAAGAGAGAAGCGCAAATCGAAACTGTCGCTGTTTCACTCGCCAGCCAATAAAATTTCGATATCGCATTCCATAAACTCTTGTCTGATTGGTCCACGTGGCTAGTTTTCGTGCGTCGTTATGAATCCGATCCGACGGTTATCATTAGCGTACAGTGTCAGCCACGTCAGCATGTTTCAGTTTCATCTCGAGTACGTTGTATGCCACGTGGCGTACTCGTGACACTTTTGCAGTGGTTGCTCAGAAGTGACTTTCCGCAACTTTGAGGTTGATTTACCGCATACCGGGTTAGTTGCGAACTGGTATGTAGTTCGTGACAGTAAGGTGACGGAAAAGTTGCTTCGCAAGTCACTTCAGCACCCACGATTTTGAACCTTGACTTTTTTCTTGCGTTTTTCAAGTAACCCTTGAGTTGCGGTTTTGTTACTTTCAAGTTGCTTTTCGCACTTCCCTTTTCCGCGATGTATGCACGAGAGCGAGCGCATCGACCGCTACATCGGCGGCCTGAAGGAGGACATCGCTCAGGAAATCCAGCTTCGCGGCGTCACCGACTTTCAAGAAGTTCTCGCTATGGCAGAGAAACTCGACTTCTTCCGCCGACCGAGACCGGGGTCCTACGGAAGCAGCCATTGGGGACATCGGTCTCGTGGGACAAACGAGGGCACTACGATACGTGCCGTCGCCGCAAATGCCGCTTCCACACCGTTCAAAAGGCGCTGCTTTGCGTGCAATCAGCCGAGACATCGCAAGAGCGAATGCCCGGAAAACGCTAAGGGAAAGGGGGAAGCCGAACAGCAGAAACAAACCAAGTAGCAGGGAAACGCTGGAAGTCAGTAGCATACGTGCCCTCTACTGAGAGGTCCTGCCGCTCGCCCGACCCAACCGACCCTCACCGAGTGACTATGCCGGCTCACGCAATCGACCACACTCGGCCGAATAAGGAGGGTACCGCGGTAGACAACCCCATACTGCTTAGGCTTCCCAGAATACTTGATAGCGTTCTTGTCACGGCAGTGCTTTTGGATGTGCCCCATCCTTCCACATCCCCTGCACTGCTTGTCGGAGAAGTCCGGCTTGTTAGGACCATGACCTCCCCCTCCGTTAGGCCTCTTGGCCTATGGACCAGGCTGGTGATCACGCTGCTGGAAAGGCCTTTTGTTCCAACTGCTTCCACCCTTCGCATTCTGGGGCCGGTTCCCATGACCACCAGAGCCTTCAGCACGGGGCTGCTGGCCTGTCTTTTTGGGGCAAAAAATATACGTGCGAATGATGTTGTCGGTTTTGATCACCTGCTCCTTCATCTCCTTGTAAGTCGTTCAATTGGTCATGCCGCCGGTCATGTGTGCCTCCTGCAGGTTGACAGGGAGGCCCTTCATGAATATGTGCATCATCTCCTCCTCAGCCAAGGGCTTTTGGAGCAAGCGTGCTACGGCCTCAAACTCGACCGCATATTCCTGCACCGAACGGTCATGACACTTGATACGCTCAAGGCGTCCGCGCAGTTCCAGGTCGGATTTCTTGACCATGAATGCCTCTTTCAGTGCGGTGCGGAACTTCGGCCATTCAAACGGTCCATGTGCCTGCTTCTTAGCGCCATACACTGCCCTGCGGGCCACCTCGTCCAACACACGAGTAGCTGCAGTGACGCGAGCCTCGGGACGCACATTCGCAAGGATCATGGTGGAATCCACCAGGTCGAGCCAAGGATGCACCTCCGTCTTGTTATGGTTAAACTCAGGCAGAGGCGCCGAGAGAGACCCAAAGGGCGAGGTCTAAGTTGGAGGTGGCTGATGCATTGTCGTCGCAGCGCCTACCGCCGGGGGTGCGGGCGGAGCGGGTGCCGGTTGAGCAGCAGGAGCAGGCCTACGCCCAGGAGGAGGTTCGTAAATACCCTCCCTCCTAAGATGGGTCAACTGCTCATTGAGCTTGTTGAATGATGCTTGCAGATTCTTGCAAGTCTTCTGAGGCGCGTTTTCCTTTTTTTTTTTTTCGCGACCCGTTGTGTCGCCCCCAGCGGCCCGTCGCGCCGCCCTTCCCTTAGCGGCCCCGCCGCCCTTCGATCGCGGCTCCGCCGCGCTTCCTTAGCGGCCCCGCCGCCCTTCGATCGCGGCCCCGCCGCCCTTCGATCGCGGCTCCGCCGCCCTTCCTTAGCGGCCAGGCCGCCCTCTGCTAAGCGGCCCCGCCGCCCTTCGATCGCGGCCCCGCCGCCCTCTGCTAAGTGGCCCCGCCGCCCTTCGATCGCGGCCCCGCCGCCCTCTACTAAGCGGACCCGCCGCCCTCTGCTAAGCGGCCCCACCGCCTTGCTCACGCGGCCCCGCCGCCCTCTGCTACGCGGCCTCGCCGCCGCGTCGCCCGTGCACCTGCCCGTGCACCCGCCCGTGCACCTACCCGTGCGGCCGCCAGTGCAGCCGCCCGTGCACAGCCTACGAGCCGCCCCAG
Organism: Closterium sp. NIES-65; assembly: GCA_948144175.1. Taxonomy (NCBI): domain Eukaryota; kingdom Viridiplantae; phylum Streptophyta; class Zygnematophyceae; order Desmidiales; family Closteriaceae; genus Closterium; species Closterium sp. NIES-65. The sequence goes on along the minus strand of CANXME010002275.1, from coordinate 5,195,967 downwards.
CCGCCCGTGCAGCCGCCCGTGCATCGCCCGTGAGCCGCCCCAACCGCCCGTGCAGCCGCCCGCGAGCCGTCCCAGCCGCCCGTGCGGCCGCCCGCGAGACGCCCGAGCCGCCCGAGCCGCCCGCGAGACGCCCGCGCCGCCCGAGCCGCCCGAGCCGCCCGCGAGACGCCCGCGCCGCCCGAGCCGCCCGAGCCGCCCGAGCCGCCCGTGCCGCCCAAGCCGCCCGAGGAGCCGATCTTCTGCTCCTGTGAGGCTCCTACTGCTCCTGGGCCGGCGCAGCTGCTGTGCTGCCGTGTTGCTGTGTCGCTGTGCTACCCGACTCTTCCTGCCCGGTGAGACTGTCAGCTGCTACAATGGCCACCCCCAGTGTCCTGATTTTTGACGCTGAGGGTCGCGCCATTGACTTTGCAGTCTGGATTGAGGACCTGCAGCTGTACTTACTGTGCGATGCGATCGATGAGGTTTCTCTCTTTGACTTTGTCTCTGGCGCTGTCCCTGCCCCTCCTGCTGATGCTGACCCCACTGTTCGCTCCAAGTGGGCCACACGCGATGCTGCTGCACGTCTTGCTGTGCGTCGCCACCTCCCTTCCTCCGAGCGTGCACACTTTAGTCAGTGCAAGACCGCTCAGGCCTTGTACGACGCTGTAGTTGCGCGCTACTCCTCCCCTTCCACTGCTACACTGAGCCGCCTCATGCTACCGTACCTCTTCCCTGACCTTGCCGCCTTTCCCACAGTCACTGACCTCTTTACCCACCTTCGCGCTAGTGACACTCGCTACCGCGCTGCGCTTCCTGCTGCCTTCCTCGCCGAAAACCCCCCTCCCATGTACATCACCCTCTACTTTCTAGTCACCCGTCTCCTTGAGTCCCTTCGTGCTGTTAGGGACCAGTTTCTCTCTGTCTGTCCCACCACCCTCACTGTCGACCTCCTTGAGAAGTCCCTGCTAGCGGCCGAGAAGAGCATAGTCGCTGTAGGGGCCTCTCGTGGTGACCCGCGCACCCCCATCTTTGAGGGGTGTTCTCCTTCCCCCCTGCTACCCTCTGTCGCCTCTGCTGCTGCGGCCGACCTCGTTGGTTTAGAGTCGGTCGGTGCGGCGTCTGCCCCCAGCGGTAGGCGCCGCTCTGGCAGGAGCAAGGGGGGCAAGGGAGCGGGTGGAGCTAGCGGGGGCGGTGGCGGAGGAGGTGGGGGCGGCGGGGGGAGTGGGGGTGGCGGTGGGGGTGGAGGCGGGAGTGGAGGTACTGGTGGCGGCGGTGGAGGCGGAGGTGGCGGCGGAGGTGGTGGCGGAGGAGGCAGTGGGAGCGGCGGGGGCGAGGGTGGCGGTGGCGGCGGTGGCGGCGGAGGCGGGGGTGGCGGTGGTGGAGGTGGTCGGAGTGGCTCGTCCCAGAGGAGCGGCACTGGGGGTGGTCAGCGCCAGCAGCAGCAGCAACAGCAGCAGCAGCAGCAGCACCAGCACTCTCGCGACGTCCCCGCCCCTCACCAGCTCCGTGAGTGGTACTCGCAGCGTCAGCGTGGTGGGGCGTTCGGTCCCTGCACCTACGTCCTTCGCACCAGCGACCGCGCGGGTGAGCAGTGTGGGGGCATCCACACCGCTCGCCGCTGCTTTGCTCGCCTGACCGACGCTTGGCGCCAGCAGTTTCCGGAGGCCTCTGAGATCCCCCGCTGGGGAGAGCTGTCTAGGGCTGGTGTAGCTGTGTTTGATCTTGACTTTGATGCTATCCTTGCTGCCATGTATGCTGTGACTGTTAGTGATGATGGTGACTGTTACCGGTGCTTTCCGCCCGACCCGGGCATTGGTACTGCTGTGTCAGGTGCCAGTGAGGCTGCTGCTCTAGGTGCCAGTGCGTCTGTGCTCTCAGGTGCTAGTGAGTCTGCCCTCTCAGGTACTGTGTCGGCTTCTGCCTCCCACACCTTCACCCTTGACTCTGGGGCGTCTTGCTCCTTCTTTCGGGACCGCACCACTCTCACGCCGCTTAGTCGGCCGGTTGCGGTGTCCCTGGCTGACCCCTCTGGGGGTCCTGTCCTGTCTCGTTTCTCCACAGTCCTCCCGTGTCCGGCGGCTCCCTCTGGCACCCTGACTGGTCTTTACCTCCCCTCATTCTCTACGAACCTGGTGAGTGGTGCTGACCTACAGGATGTGGGGGTCCACCAGTTCACTCCTGCTCGTCAGCGGGTGACACACTGCACAGAGGCTAGCACAGGTTGCCACCTGGCTACGTTTACCCGTCAGCCAGGGTCGAGCCTGTACACACTGACCACTGCTTCTCCTCCCGGTGCTGAGTCTGGTAGAGTCCCTTCGTCTGGTCAGGTGTTTGCTGCAGCGTCCAGGTCTGGTCCTGAGTCTGCCCCCTGTTTGTGTCGCCGTCTGTCTCACAAGACTCTCCTTTGGCACCACCGCCTTGGCCACCCCTCTCTGCTTCGGCTCAGAGGCATGGCCTCCCGTCTTCTTGAGTCTGGTCTCCCCCGGTCCCTCCCTCCCCTTCCTCAGGGCCCTGGCCCTGCCTGTGTCCCCTGTGTCGAGGGGCGCCAGCGTGCTGCCCCTCACTCCTCCCAGTTTCCTCCGACAGAGGCTCCGTTGCAGACGCTTCACATGGACGTGTGGGGCCCTGCCTGCGTCCGTGGACTCGGTCACGAGCGCTACTTCCTGTTGGTGGTTGACAACTACTCGCGTTACACCACAGTCTTCCCCTTGCGCAGCAAGGGTGATGTCACTGAGGTGCTGATCGACTGGATCCGCGCAGCTCGTCTCCGGCTCAGGCAGAGCTTTGGCTCGGACTTTCCTGTGTTGCGTCTGCACTCGGACAGAGGCGGAGAGTTCTCCTCTGGCCTTCTGCGTGCCTTCTGTCGTGCGCGAGGCATCCGCCAGACCTTCACGCTTCCGGACTCACCGCAGCAAAATGGGATTGCAGAGCGCCGCATTGGCATGGTCATGGACGTCGCTCGTACGTCTATGATGCATGCGGCTGCCCCCCATTTTCTGTGGCCGTTTGCGGTCAGGTACGCGGCGCATCAGATCAACCTCCACCCCAGGGTCTCCAGGCCGGAGACCTCCCCAGCCCTGCTGTGGACGGGGAAGGTTGGCGATGCGTCGGCGTTCCGAGTCTGGGGATCTCGGGCGTTTGTCCGCGACTTGTCTGCGGACAAGCTGTCCCCTCGCGCTGCTCCCTGCGTCTTCCTGGGGTTCCCCCCTGACGCCCCTGGGTGGCAGTTCTACCACCCCACCTCTCGACGTGTTCTGTCCTCCCAGGACGTCACGTTCGACGAGTCGGTACCCTACTACCGCCTCTTCCCCTACCGCACTCCTTCCCTTTCCCCGCCCCCGCTCTTCTTGGTACCAGGTCCCCCCCCGGTAGACCCCCTCCCCCCTCAGGGTCCTGCCCCTTCAGGTGTGTCCCAGGTAGACGCGGTCGAGCCTGTCGAGGTCACTGGTGACTCTGGTGCTGCTGCGGGAGCTGAGCCTGGGGGTGCTGAGCCTGGGGGTGCGGAGTCTATGGGTGCTGAGCCTGGGGGTGCTGAGCCTGGGGGTGCTGAGCCTAGGGGTACTAAGTCTGGGGGTGCTGAGCCTGGGGGTGCTGAGTCTGGGGGTGCTGAGCCTGGGGGTGCTGCGACTGGGGGTGCTCCACCTGGAGGGGCCTTGCCTGAGGGTGCTGGGCCTGGAGGTTCTTCACCTGGAGGTTCTCCGCCTGGAGGTGCTTCGTTGCGCCGAGAGCCACTCTCCCCACAGGAGCTGCGTGAGTGGTTTGCCCGGCGCTGGAGGCGTGCTGCTGGTGCTGGAGGTTCTTCGGCTGCAGAGGGTGCTGCTGCCGCGTGTCCCGGAGGTGCTCGTGCTGTGGGTGCTGGAGCTGCTGGGCCTGATGGTTCTCCTGGAGCTGGTGCTGCTGAGGGTGTTGGCGCTGAGACTACTGCTGGCGGTCCGACTGGCAGTGCTCCTGGTGCTGCTGGGAGTTCTCGAGCTGCTGCTGGTGCTGCTGGAGGTGCTGCTCGAGGTGTTGCTGGAGCGGGTACTCCTGCTGGGGGTACTGGTGGTGTCCCTGCTGTTTCTGGCGTCGCCACGCGGCCCCGACCGTACTTCGTTCCGCTCCTGCAGCAGGTTCTTTGTCTTACACCTTCTCCTGGTCCTCCTCCGCCTCCCTTAGAGGGTCTACAGCCTGTCCAGTCCCAGTCACAGCTACAGCCTGCCTCCCCTTTGCCTGCTCCTTCTCCCTACGCTGGTCCGACTGGAGGTCTTACTGAGCGTCGTGAGCCTGCGTCTGGTCCTGCGTCGCCTGTCCGTCCTGCACGCACTAGTGGTCGCGGTTCGCGTCAGCGTCCTCCTCCTGTCCCTGGCACGCACCGGATGTCTCTGCGTCCGTCCACTGCTCCTCTGCGTGCCCCTTTGCCTTCTCCTCCTGAGTCCTCTCTTCCTGCTCTTGCCGACCCGGAGTCGGACTCTCTTCGTGCTGCCAGTCCCACTGTCACGCGTCTCCTTGCTACTGCTGTCACTGACCCTTCCTTCGAGTCTTCTGCTGCGTCTGCCCTTGTCACTGAGCTTGTCGACTTTGCTGCGCGCTGTCGTCTAGACTACGCTGCGACTCTTGTCGCTGAGTCTGAGTCTGCCTGTCCTCCGTCCGTCGGGGGTGGGTGTGCCCTAGGCACGAACGTCCTTGAGGACAGGCAGGAGGAGTTCCAGTGTCTGGCCGCCGCTTCACCTCATCTCGCGTCTGTACTGCTCGCCCCTGAGGGAGACCCGGATGCACTAGACATCCCGACTCCGCGCTCTTACGCGGAGGCGATAGAGGGTCCCTACTCCTCTCAGTGGCAGGCAGCTATGGATGCAGAGATGGCTTCCTGGAAGTCCACAGGCACCTACGTTGACGCTGTTCCCCCTCCTGGGGCGAACATCGTCAGTGGCATGTGGATTTTCAGGGTGAAGCGGCCGCCGGGTTCTCCGCCTGTCTTCAAGGCGCGTTACGTGGCTCGTGGCTTCAGTCAGCGGCAGGGAGTTGACTACTTTCAGACCTTCTCCCCCACCCCGAAGATGACCACTCTTCGGGTACTGCTGCACGTTGCTGCTCACCGTGACTACGAGCTGCACTCTCTCGACTTCAGCACAGCTTTCTTGCAGGGCAGCCTGCACGAGGAGATCTGGCCGCGCCGCCCACCTGGCTTCACTGGGTCTTTCCCTCCTGGTACCCAGTGGAGTCTCCGGCGTCCAGTCTACGGTCTCCGCCAGGCGCCACGTGAGTGGCACGACACACTGAGGACTACGCTTGCGGCACTTGGGTTTGCTCCTTCTACTCCTGACCCGTCGCTGTTTCTGCGCACCGACACCTCTCTGCCGCTGTTCTACGTCCTCGTGTACGTCGACGACTTGGTCTTTACCACAGCGGACACTGCTGGACTCGCTTACGTGAAGTCCGAGCTGCAGAAGAGACACACGTGCACTGACCTGGGTGAACTGCGCAGCTACCTTGGCTTGCAGATCACCCGGGACAGAGCACGCCGCACCATTACCCTGACTCAGTCACACATGGTGCAGCAGGTCCTTCAGCGCTTCGGCTTCACGTACTCCTCGCCTCAGGCCACTCCTCTGCCTACTCGTCACTCGCTCTCAGCTCTGCCTTCGGATGAGTCCGTAGAGTCGAGTGGCCCGTATGCAGAGCTTGTTGGCTGCCTCATGTACCTGATGACCTGCACACGACCTGACCTTGCATACCCTCTTAGCATTCTCGCACGCTATGTTGCTCCTGGGAGACACCGACCAGAGCACATGGCTGCAGCGAAGAGGGTGTTGCGCTACTTGTGCAGTACGTCGGGCATGGGGCTAGTGCTTGGAGGGCGCAGTCCAGTGGTCCTCACAGGGCACGCGGACGCTTCTTGGGCTGACGACCAGGCTACGCAGCGGTCGTCTCAGGGTTACACCTTCAGCCTTGGTTCCGGCTCTGTTTCGTGGCGGGCTACCCGCTCGTCTTCTGTTCTCGGCTCCAGTTGTGAGGCTGAGATCTACGCCGGGGCTATGGCTGCTCAGGAGCTTCGCTGGCTCACCTACCTGCTGACCGACCTTGGAGAGCCGCCTCGTTCTCCTCCAGTCCTGTACGTAGACAACAAGGCCATGCTGGCCTTGTGTCGAGAGCAGCGACTGGAGCACAGGACAAAGCACATTGCTCTCCGCTACTTTCTTGCTCGTGAGCTACAGCAGCGTGGACAGTTGCGACTTGCGTACGTGGCCTCTGAGGCCAACACTGCTGATGTCTTCACCAAGGCACTTGCGCCTTGTGATCATCAGCGTTGCTGCACGCAGCTGGGTCTTGTGCCTGTCTTGCCTCACTTGCTCACTTCTTGACCTTGCTTGTACCTTGACCTATATATACTCTTGCTCTTGTTTGCTTGACTCTTGTATATCTCTATATATGATCTTGCATGTGAACTGGCCTTGTGGCCCTTGACCTTGTGCTCGGAATGTGTGGTGACTTTGTGATCCACCCTGAGCTTTGCTTTGCTTTGCTTGACTGGTCTTGTGACCCCTTGTTCTCCCCCACTTTGCCTATGGGGGTGTGTCAGAACATTATAGCTTACTTATTTGTGTAGGCTATAGTGGGGTATCCCATAGGGGGTACAACCCAATTGAGGTTTCATATTTGTACTCACTTCATTCATAGTTCATTTATTCTCGTTCTTTCTTTCACACCCAGGCTGCGGCGAAACTTAGTAACCTCCTTCATAGTAATGCCCAGCCTAGCCTCGAGGTCCTGAGTGTGCTTCTTGAGTCCATCAATGGACGTCTACTGCTGCAGGATGGTGATATTCTGAGTTGCCACTTTAGCCTGGAGTTGGACAATCTCCTCGGAGATAGGATAAGTCATGCCTTCACCCTCAGTGAAGTCATTTTCATCACTAGTGGCCTCCTTTCCACCGGTGTTATCCTCTTCCCTAAGGTTGTCAGCTTCACCATAGTTCTCAACTTCACCATGGTTATGCTCATCTCCAAGGTCCAGGTCCAAGTCCTCAATATCATCCAACTCAAGGTCAGCCTTTGCCTCATCTTGATTGAGGTCAATCTCAGCAGCATTGTTCACCACCTCATTAGGTGCAATGGGCCCTTCCTCCCTTGCCATATCCTTCTCTTGGCCAGATGCCATAAGAATTAAGGGAGCTTGTAAGATCTGGGTTGATTCTGTTAAAGTCTTTTTACCACCTCAATAGTAAAGCAAGAAATTCTTATAAAATAAATTTCTTCTACAGAATAATCCAAAGTTACCAAAGGTAACAGATTTGTTGTCAAACACTTCCAATCACCTAAGTGAAAGGGCAGGGTCTATCCAAATCTCAATAAAGAGAAATTGTATAACCCTCAACAAATCATCCAGATCCAATTTTATACTCCACTACTCAACAGTAGAGAGTCTTCCACCAAAAGGTGGGCAAGAGAGATAAATCTCTCTTCTTAGCTTGAAGTTGCAGTTGTAGATCTTATAGATCTTGAACTCTTCAAGCTTCCAGATCTTGAGTGTTCCCTTTAAAGAGAAACCACAACTCCAAGATCTATGTATAAAAAAAAAATCTCTAGGGACAAAATCCCCACTAGGCTTAGGATAACCCTAGCTCTAGATACCAATGTAACAACCACGGCCCTTATAAGAACGGGCACTGTGTGTTAAATATAAATCACCCTTGACAATATCTATAAAATCAAGATACAAGGCTTGAAATTATCTAACTAATCCCACCAAGCGATAACCAAGCCTTAAGCTAAGCTTGAAGGATCTTGAGAGGAGAAGTTGAAGTTGTTGATGAAGCTTTAGCAAGTAGGTAGATAGCTTCTTGTAGAGCTTGTCCTTGAAAAATCACTAGTCTAGTTGTGTAGGAGAGTTTGTTAGGAGAACTTGTAGACTTAGAGAAATCCCATTTCCAAATTGGTAAGTTGGAGTTGGGAAGTGGGAATGAGCTTGAGAGCTCCAACCCCTTCCATCATACCCCTTGGGGCTCTTCCCAACCATGGCTTCCATGGTTGGGGAGCTAATAGGCTTGGAGCCTAGGTGGCAATTTAGTTTGGTTGGGAAAAACCCAACTTAGCACAATTGTATGGCTGTTTTAAGTTTGTGTGGATTGTAACAACATCTGGCAAGTTCTAATTGGTTGGAAATCCAACCATTCAATCTTCACATTTTGCTGGGTTGGGAAGTTCCAAGCCTCAAACTTGAGGTTTGGAACTGTCAAACCAATCTTCCCCTCCAACCCAACCTTCCCAACCCGTCCAACACAATTCCCGTAGTCTCATTTCCTTGTCGAGAAGAGTTTCGACATTGACTAGGGAGGTTAGTTAGATGGCAAGTGGTAGGTCTCCCGTTACAGTGAGGATGTTTCCTCCGATCTCAATGAATCCGTGCGGGCTCCCTTGGAACGCTGCGAATCAAGGCAGCGCGAAAGAAATACAAAGTTCGTCAACGCGAGATCTGGCGACGGACAGTTGACGACTTTTGGACTCGCGGGGACCGCTGCAGCAGCCATAGGTGCTCCCGCGCCGTACGCTACCGGCTTTCCCACTGGCGTCACGGACGCGCCGCCTCTAGACCACATGGCGGCTAAGCGTCGATCCCCTAAGACACGTCGCTTGGAGCAACACAAGTGATTAGCAAGCTACCGAAGCTTGGGAGCGAGGAATCAGAAAGAATCGCTCACCATTCTGACGATCAAACTTCGAGAAATTGCTTATGTTTGATTCGTTACGGGATTTCGAATCTGAGCTTGGGGATCAGGAAGGGGTACCGAGAGGTGTAGATGTGCTCAGAGTGAATGTGTGTGGTAGATGGTGGCAACAATGCTTTTCGGTTTCAAACACAACTGTCATTGAAGAATCTTGAGGTTTGGTGCCTAACGACCAAGAATTTGGTTACTGCAATTACCCAGGACAGATGGTGGACTGTTTTGATATTTGCAAAAGCATTACATGGGTAATGGGACGTGGAAAGGAAAGTATGTACCTGGGAGTGTACATACAAAGGACCTTTCCAACACGGGATCGCCCGTTGAATTAGAGGGAGATTATAAATATTATCAGATATTTATGCCATGAGGTTGTTCTGTGTAATATAATTTTGGAGGCATGTATACATATGGTACTTTTTTATATATAATTGATAAGTATACACCGAAAAACAAGCATGTACTCCCAAAACGGTCGTAACTGAGCTTGAGGAACAGAAGGCTTCTGCTCCAGCTGAGTTTCAAGAGGGCCTTTGTACAGTGTGCCCTGCCCTCGCAGTTATCTAGGGGGGTTGATACACCAAATGCCGAAATATTCCTGCTTGCCTGCCACAAAAACCTCCTGTTCCATTGTCACACTTCAGCCCTAGCAAAAACAGCATGATACACCCCTCCTGTTGGTTCTGTCGCTTCATCAGCTTTGGTGGCTTGGCTCCTCCAAACATGCATTGCCGAGCCTGGTGAGGTTGATTTGCTACCCTTGTTCGATGCTTCAGCCGAACAGGGTGACGAACGCGTCTCATCCCTGTTGCAATCACTCGCGGCAGTTGCTTGAGTGGTGTGACGGGAGCTACCTCAACTGATTGAAGTAAGAAAGCAGCATGGGGCTCGATAGCAACAGGTCTAGCCTTTCTTTAAGAGGGGTGGAGAGCGGTTTCAGCTGCAACCGAGATCTGATGTCCACACCAAAGTTGCTCGGTTGGCGTAGCAATGATACATCCGATCATACGTGGTGCCGCTGCTGGTGTGCGTGCTCTGAACTTCTGTGTAGTGACCAAGGAGATTCCAGCTTGCTCGCGCTTGACCCGGTCATGACGCCATAGATTACTCTCATCAAGTTGCATGAAAACTTTTTGATGCTTTTCAACGGTAGAGTCCATCACGTATGTTTCCTGAATATATTCGGTGTCTTCGACGGTAATCATTGCTGCCTTCTGGTAATCCATGATAGTAGCAGGGAAACATTATCCTTCAGTTGCTTCGGTAGCCATAGAAAAACCAAGTAATTCTTCACGATCCTCCAATGCGAGGTTCTCTGCTCCTTTTGATCCATCTCCTAACTCAAATCTGGAGTTATGCTTCAATATTCCCTGCCGTGTCGAATTTAAAGCAACACAACCAGAAGCTCTTTGCAAGAAAAACGTAGATTGATTCCGCTTGTCAGTCTCTGCTTTTTATCGAATACGCTGCATGAAAGAGAAGGCCGATAATCTGAATACGCTTCGTTGCTTTAACTTCTTGTATGGATTCCACGAGAGCAAGACGAAGCTGACCACGCTGTTGCAACTCTCGAGCAAAGAAGTCACGCAGAGCGATGTGCTTTGTTCTGTGCTCCAATATGTGCTCTTGACACAAGGCAATGTCAGCCTTGTTGTCTACGTACAGCACTGGAGGAGAACAAGGCCGCTCTCCCAAGACGGTCAGAATGTAGGTGAGCCAGTGCAACTCCTGTGTAGCCATGGCAGTGGCGTAGATCTCAGCCTCACAACAGGAGCTGAGAACTGAAGACGAGCGTGTAGAACGCCAAGAAACTAAACAAGAGCCAAGGCTGAAGGTGTAACCCTGTGACGACCGCTGCGTAGCCAAGTCGTCAACCCAAGAAGCGTCTGAGTGCCCAGTGAGAACAACGTCGCTCCGTCCTCCAAGCACGAGCCCCATGCCCGATGTACTGCACAAGTAGCGTAGTACCCTCTTAGCAGCATCCATGTGCACCTTTCGGTGCTGACTAGGAGCCACGTAGCGAGTTAGAAGGCCAAGAGGGTACGCAAGGTCAGGACGAGTGCAGGTCATCAGGTACATGAGGCAGCCCACTAGCTCTGGGTAAGGACCACTCGGCACTACGGACTCGTCCGAAGGTGGAGCTGTGAGCGAGTGACCTGTAGCCAGAGGAGTGGCCTGTGTCGAGGACCAGGTGAAGCCGAAGCGCTGAAGGACCTGCTGCACCATGTGTGACTGAGTCAGTGTGATGGTGCGGCGTGCTCTGTCCCGAGTGATCTGTCAGAATGAGAAACAGGAATGTGTGTGACTAGCAAGAACAACAGTACAAATATGAAACCCTAAACTGGTGTACCCCCTATGGTGTGACCCACTACAGCCTAGAACCACACAAACATATAATGTTTGACACACCCCCATAGGCAAAGTGGGGGAGACCTAGGGGTCACAAGACCAGTCAAGGCAAAGCAAGGCAAACAAGCTCAGGGTGGATCTCGAGGATTCCACACAAATTCCGAGCACAAGTAAGCGGTCACAAGACCAGTTCACATGCAGTTTTATAACAGAGCAAGAGGTACAATGATCACAACCTAGCAAGGGTAAACATGCAGGTATATATATAATGATCACAGTACAGGCAAGGTCAAGAAGTAAGCAAGTGAGGAACAGTCGGCACAAGGCCTAGAAGAGTGCAAAAACGCTGATGGTCAACAGGCGGAAGCGCCTTGGTGAACACATCAGCAGTGTTGGCCTCAGTGGCCACGTAACGCAGAAAAATCTGACCACGCTGCTGTAGCTCTCGAGCTAGAAAGTAACGCAGAGCAATGTGCAACGTCCTGTGCTCCAGTCTGTGCTCCTGACACAAGGCTATGGTTGCCTTGTTGTCGACGTACAGCACTGGAGGAGAACGAGGCTGCTCTCCAAGGTCAGTCAGCAGGTAGGTGAGCCACCGAAGCTCCTGGGCAGCCATGGCCGTGGCGTAGATCTCAGCCTCACAGCTAGAGCCGAGAACAGAAGAGGAACGAGTAGAACGCTAAGAGACAGAGCCAGAGCCAAGACTGAAGGTGTAACCCTGAGACGACCGCTGAGTAGCCTGGTCGTCTGCCCAAGAAGCGTCTGAGTGCCCAGTGAGAACAGGCAGGTCTCGCCCTCCAAGCACTAGCCCCATGCCCGACGTACTGCACAAGTAGCGCAACACCCTCTTAGCTGCATCCATGTGCTCCTTCCGGTGACGGCCGGGAGCGACATAGCGTGCTAAGATGCTGAGAGGGTATGCAAGGTCAGGTCGAGTGCAGGTCATCAGGTACATGAGGCAGCCCACAAGCTCTGGATACGGACCACTCGGCTCTACGGACTCATCCGAAGGCAGAGCTGAGAGCGAGTGTCCCGTAGGCAGAGGAGTGGACTGAGGCGAGGAGTACGTGAAGCCGAAGCGCTGAAGGACCTGCTGCACCATGTGTGACTGAGTCAAGGTGATGGTGCGCCGTGCTCTGTCCCGGGTGATCCGCAAGCCAAGATAGCTTGTCAGTTCACCCAGGTCTGTGCACGTGTGTCTCTTCTGCAGTTTGGACTTCACGTGAGCGAGACCAGCTGTGTCAGAAGTGGCAAAGACCAAGTCGTCGACGTACACGAGGATGTAGAACGGCGGCAGTGAGGTGTCGGTGCGTAGAAACAGCGACGGGTCAGCAGTAGAAGGAGCGAACCCAAGAGCCGCAAGTGTAGTCCTCAGTGTGTCGTGCCACTCACGTGGCGCCTGGCGGAGACCGTAGACTGGTCGCCTGAGGCTCCACTGGGTACCAAGAGGAAACGACCCAGTGAAGCCAGGTGGGCGGCGCAGCCAGATCTCCTCGTGCAGGCTGCCCTGCAAGAAAGCTGTGCTGAAGTCAAGAGAGTGGAGCTCGTAGTCACGCTGAGCGGCGACGTGTAGCAGAACCCGAAGAGTGGTCATCTTCGGGGTCGGGGAGAAGGTCTGGAAGAAGTCAACTCCCTCTCGCTGACTGAAGCCTCGTGCAACGTAACGCGCCTTGAAGACAGACGGAGAGCCCGGCGACCGCTTCACCTTGAAAATCCACATGCCACTGACGATGTTCGCCCCAGGTGGGGGAACCTCGTCGACGTAGGTGCCAGTGGACTTCCAGGAAGCCATCTCTGTGTCCATGGCTGACTGCCACTGAGAGGAGTAGGGACCGGCCATCGCCTCTGCGTAAGAGCGTGGGGTCGGGATGTTTGGTGCATCCGGGTCTCCCTCAGGGGCAACAAGCATGGACACGAGATGGGGCAAAGCAGCGGCAAGGCAACTAAACTCCTCCTGTCTGTCCTCAAGAACGTCCGTGCCAAGAGCACACTCACCCCCGACGGACGGAGGACAGACAGACTCAGACTCAGCAACAAGACTCGCAGCGTAGTCTAGACGACACGCAGCTGCAAAGTCGACAAGCTCAGTGACTAAGGCAGACGCAGCAGCGGACTCAAAGGAAGGGTCAGTGACAACTGTAGCCAGGAGACGTGTGACAGTAGGACTGGCAGCGCGAAGGGTGTCTGACTCCGGGTCAGCAAGAGCAGGAAGAGAGGACGCAGGAGGCGACGGGAGAGCGACACGCTGTGGAGCAGTGGACTGACGAAGCGCCATCTGGTGAGTGCCTGGGACAGCAGGAGGATGCTGACGCTGGACACGACTACCAGTGGTAGTAGCACGACCAGGCGACGCTCGACGAGACGCAGGTGACACAGGACGTGACGCAGGCTCACGTCTCTCAGCAAGACCTCCAGTCGGACCAGTGTAAGGAGTAGGCACAGGGAGTGGGGAGGCAGGCGGTAACTGTGGCTGTGACTGGACAGACGGCGGACACTCTAAGGCGAGAGGAGGACAAGGAGGAGGAGTCTGACCAAGAACCTGCTGAAGGAGCGGAACGAAGTACGGCCGTGGCCGTGCAGCAACTCCCGAACCAGTAGAGACACCAGCGGCAGGGTCCTCAGCACCCGCAGAAGCTCCACCCTCCGGGTCCCCCACTCCAGCGGCAGCAGCAGCACCTCCAGCAGCACCAGCAGCACCTCCAGCAGCAGTAGCACCTCCAGCAGCAGGGTCCGCAGCACCCACAGCAGCTCCAACGCCCGGGTCCTCAGTACGAGCAGCACCTCTAGCAGCACCGCCAGCAGCAGCAGCACCTCCAGCACCAGGGTCCGCAACACCAGCAGCAGCGTCAACTCCTGGGACCCCAGCACCAGCAGCTCCACTCCGGAGACTGATGTGCCGAGCGTATCACTCTCGAAGCTGTGGGGAAGAGGGCGGCTCCCGCCGTGGTGGGGAAACACGAGTACCAACTCCAGTAGCACCACGAGCCCGAGACGTACCCTGCCGGAGGCTGCAGTACCGTGAGTACCACTCACGTAGCTGCTGCGAAGAGGGAGGTCCTCCAGGCGCCTCACAGTCAACTGCAACACCACCAGGCTCAGCACCCCCAGACTCAGCAACGCCAGGCTCAGTACCCCCAGACCCAGCACCCCCAGGCTCAGCACCCCCAGACTCAGCACCCCCAGGCTCAGGACCCCCAGACTCAGCACCCCCAGGCTCAGCACCCCCAGACTCAGCACCCCCAGGCTCCACCCGCTCAGGCTCCGCACGCTCAGGCTCCGCACGCTCAGGCTCAGCACCTCCAGCAGGACGCGAGTCGACAGCTACCTCGGCAGGCTCAACCGGGTCTACCTGAGAGACACCTGAGGGAGCGGCACCCTGAGGGGGAAGGGGGTCTACCACTGCAGCACCTGGCGCGAGGAAGAGAGGCGGGGGAGGGAGCGGGGCAGTGCGGTAGGGGAAGAGGCGGTAGAAGGGCACGGACTCGTCAAAAGTGACGTCCTGAGAGGGGAAGACACGGTGCGAGGCGGGGTGGTAAAACTGCCAGCCAGACGCATCCGGGACAAAGCCAAGAAAGACACAGGGAGCAGTGCGGGAGGAGAGCTTGTCCGCAGACGTGTTGCGAACAAAAGCTCGGGATCCCCAGACACGGAAGCGTGACGCATCGCCAACCTCCCCCGTCCACAGCAGTGTGGGCGAGGTCTTCGGAGCGGAGACACGAGGCCAGAGATTGAGCTGATGCGCAGCGTACCGGACCGCAAACGGCCACAGAAAGTGGGGGGCAGCCGCGTGGACTAAGGAGGTACGAGCGACCTCCATGACCAAGCCAATGCGGCGCTCAGCAACCCCATTCTGCTGTGGAGAGGCCGGAAGCATGAACGACTGGCGAATGCCGTGCTCGGCACAGTAGGCTGCCAAGAGGTCGGAGGAGAACTCGCCACCTCTGTCAGAGTGCAAGCGCAGGACAGGAAACTCCGAGCGAAAACGCTCTCGCAGCTGAAGACGTGCTCTGCTGATCCAAGGGATCAGGACATCAGGGACTTCACCCTTGGTGCGCAAGGGGAAGACCGTGGTGTAGCGCGAGTAGATGTCAACGACGATCAAGAAGTACCTCTCCTGGCCCTGACCACGAACGCGGGCTGGGCCCCACACGTCCATGTGGAGCGTCTGCAAAGGAGCTGTCGTCGGGGGGAACGAGGAGGAGTGAGGGGCAGCGCGCTGCCGCCCCTCGACACAGGGAAGACAAGCAGGAGCAAGGGAGGGTGGGAGGGGAGGGAGTACGCGAGGAAGACCAGAGACAAGGTACCGGGAGTGCATGCCCCGAAGGCGCTGCACTGACGGGTGACCAAGTCGGTGGTGCCAGAGGACAGTCTTGTGCGCTAGAGAGCGACACGAGCAGGGGGCAGACAGCTGACCTGACGCAGACGCAGACGCAGATGCCGCTACCTGAGGGGACTCAGTGGTCAGTGTGTACAGGTCCGACCCCGGCTGTCGAGTGAAGGTAGCCAGGTGACGGCCCGTCCGAGCACACGTGCAGTGTGTCACACGCTCGTAGGCAGGGGTGAACTGGTGAACACCCCCATCCTGAAGCGCACAACCCGCCACCAAGTTCGTAGAGAACGAGGGGAGGTGGAGACCTGACAGTGTGCCCGACGGGACAGCAGGACAAGGAAGGACAGTGGAGGAGGTCGCAATGACCGGACCCCCAGAGGGGTCAGCGAGCGAGACAGCGACTGGTCGAGCAAGGGGCTCAAGAGCAGTGCGGTCACGAAAGAAACAGCGAGAAGCGCCTGAGTCTAGAGTGAAGGTGTGCAGTGCCTCAGTGGACTCAGTAGTACCTGGGGTGGCGGACACACAAGCACCTAGAGCAGTAGCCTCACTAGCACCTGGGGCAGCAGACACGCAAGCACCTAGGGCTGCAGCCTCACTCGTGCGGATGCCTGGGTCAGGCAGAACACACAGGTACTGGTCCTCCTCTCCACTAATAGTCAATGCATACATGGCTTTGAGAATAACATCAAAATCAAGAGCATAGATATCGATATCCTTCTTGAGGAGATCAGCCCACTGAGGGAGCTCAGGAGCGTCAGGAAACTGAGCACGCCACGCGTCATCTAGGCGAGAGAAGCAGCGCTGCGCAGTGTGCGCCCTCCCGCACGTCTGTCCCTTGCGGCGACCAGTGCGGATGACGTACGTGCAGCTAAGGCTACCCCCCCCACCCCCGTGCTGTAAGTACCACTCACGAAGCTCCTGGGAGGACTGAGGGTGCTGCGCGCTCTGGCTAGTGCCAGAGCCTCCACGACCACCACCGCCGCCTCCACCACGACCACCACCGCCCTTGCCGCCTCCACGTCCACTGCCGCCACCACCACCGCCCCCACCCCGGCCACCGCCGCCGCCGCTGCCTCCACCACTCCCACCGCTGCCACTAGCCCCTCCAGCCCCGCCACCACCCCCACCGCCGCCACCACCCCCACCACCGCCTCCCCCGCCGTCACCCCCACCGCCCTTGCCTCCCCTGCCCTTGCCGCTGCGACGCCCGCTGGGAGCGGACGCAGAGCCGACCTGCTCAGCACCAAGGAGGTCGACAGCAGCAGCAGAGGCGACAGAGGGGAGCAGGGGGGAGGGGGAACACCCCTCGAAGAAAGGGGTGCGGGGGTCGCCACGAGAGGTACCTACAGCTACAATACCCTTCTCAGCTGCAAGTAGTTCCTTCTCTAGGGCGGTAATGGTGAGCTCAGTGGGGCAGCGAGCTAGGAAGTGGTCCCTGAATGTACGCAGAGTGTCAGGGAGGCGGGTGACTAGGTGGTAGAGAGTGAGCCAGAGCGGGGGAGGGTTGGAGGCAAGAAACTCAGCGGGCATGGCTGCACGGAAGCGGGCATCACTAGTGCGGAGGTGAGTGATGAGGTCAGCGACTGTCTGGAAGGCGGACAGGTCGGGGAACAGGTAGGGAAGCGAGAGGCGGCCTAGTGCAGCTGAGGCCGGGGAGGAGTAGCGCGCAACTACAGCAGTGTACAGGGCCTGCGCAGTCTGATGCTGGCCAAAGTGCTCGCGCTCGTCGACTGGCAGGGAGTTGCGAATAGCAAAGCGGGCGTGGGCATCGCGAGTCTGCCACTGTGAGCGAGCAGTAGTAGCAGCAGTAGTAGCAGGAGGAGGGACTGTGCCTAGTGCGTGATCGTACAGCGAGATATCCTCTCTGGCAGTGAGCTGGAGGAACAGGTGCAGATCATCGAGCCAGGTCTCAAACTTAATCGGGCGGCCCTCAGCATCGAACGAGAGAACTGGAGGGCTAGCCATAGCTGAAGTAGCAGTAGCAGAAGTAGCAGTAGCAGTGGCAGTAGCAGCAGCAGCAGCGGTAGTAGTAGCAGTAGCAGTAGCAGTAGTGGTGCTGCAGCTCAGGTAAGGAGGGCGTGGCCCGGCTAGGACGGCGCGGCTCGGCTAGGGCGGCGCGGCTCGGCTAGGGCGGCGCGGCTCGGCTGGGGCGGCGCGGCTCGGCTGGGTCGCGCGGTTCGGCTCGGGTCGCGCGGTGCAGCTGGGGTCGCGCTGTGCGGCTCGGCCGTAGAGGGGCGAGCGCGGGAGGGGCCGTTCGGGGGCCGGTCGGGGCTAGCGCGGGGCCATTTGGGGGCCGTAGGAGGCTAGCGCGGGGCCTTAAGGGGCCGTGGGAGGCCGTAAGGGGCGACGCGAGGGGCCGTGAGGGGCCTGAAGGGGCGACGCTAGGAACGAGGCGCACGAGGGCGCGAGGAAAAGGCGGCGCACGAGGGCGCGGCTAGCGGAAACGGTGGGCCCTAGCGTTCCGGTCCTAGGTGGAACCTAGGCTCGTAATACCATGTCAGAATGAGAAACAGGAATGTGTGTGACTAGCAAGAACAACAGTACAAATATGAAACCCTAAACTGGTGTACCCCCTATGGTGTGACCCACTACAGCCTAGAACCACACAAACATATAATGTTTGACATGATCTTCAAGCCAAGGTAGCTGCGCAGCTCACCCAGGTCTGTGCACGTGTGTCTCTTCTGCAGCTCCGACTTCACCAAGGCTAGAGCCTCAGTGTCACCAGTGGCAAAGACCAAGTCGTTGACGTACACAAGGATGTAGAACGGCGGTAGCGAAGTGTCGGTGCGCAGAAACAGCGACGGGTCAGCAGTCGACGGAGCAAACCCAAGAGCCGCAAGTGTAGTCCTCAGTGTGTTGTGCCACTCACGCGGCGCCTGGTGGAGACCATAGACTAACCGCCGGAGGCTCCACTGGGTACCTGGAGGGAACGACCCAGTGAAGCCAAGAGGGCGGCGCAGCCAGATCTCCTTGTGCAGGCTGCCCTGTAAGAAGGCTAAGCTGAAGTCAAGAGAGTGAAGCTCGTAGTCACGCTGAGCGGCAACGTGCAGTAGCACCCGAAGAGTGGTTATCTTCGGGGTGGGGGAGAAGGTCTGGAAGAAGTCGACTCCCTCCCGCTGACTGAAGCCTCGAGCAATGTAAAGCCTTGAAGACAGGCGGAGAACGTGGCGACCGCTTCACCCTAAAAATCCACACGCCATCGACGATGTCCGCCCCAGGAGGGGGAATCTCGTCAACGTAAGTGCCTGTGGACTTTCAGGATGCCATCTCTGCGTCCATGGCTGTCTGCCACTGAGAGGAGTAGGGACCCGCGATCGCCTTAGCGTAAGAACGCGGAGTCGGGATGTCTGGTGCATCCGGGTCTCCCTCAGGGGCAAGCAGCATGGACACGAGATGAGGCGCAGTGGCTGCAAGACACTCAAGGTCCTCCTGCCTGTCCTCAAGGACGTCCGTGCCAAGAGCACACTCACCCCCAGCGGATGGATGACAGACAGACTCAGACTCGGCGACAAGACTAGCGGCGTAGTCTAGATGACAGGCAGAAGCAAAGTCAAGAAGCTCAGCTACTAAGGCAGACACAGCAGCAGACACAAACGACGGGTCGGTGACAACAATGGCGAGAAGACGCGTGACAGTAGGGTGAGCAGCACGAGCGCGGTCAGACTCAGGCTCTGGACCGTCAGACAGAGAAGACGCAGGAGGGGACGGCAAGGGAACACGCTGCGGAGCAAAGGAAGGACGCAGGGCCATGAGGTGTGTGCCGGGGAGAGCCGGCGGACGCTCACGAGGAACACGACAACCAGTACGACCAGTGCGGACAGTGCGAACAAGCGAGACAGGACGAGACGCAGGCTGACGACGCTCAGCAAGACCGCGTGCCTGCTCAGTGTAAGGAGAAGGAGCAGGCAGCAGTGAGCCTGGCTGTAACGGAAGACCAGTAGAAGACAGGAGGCTAAGAACCTGGCGAAGCACTGAGCCAGGCAGTGGCAGACACGAAGGTGACGGTGGAGCGAAGAACAGTCGCGGCGGTGCAATGCCACCAGCACCAGTAGCTCCAGCACCTCCTGCTGCTCCAGAACCCCCAGTGCCAGCACCCACAGCAGCTCCAGAAGCTCCAGCTCTAGCACCACCAGCATCATCACCTCCAACAGCTCCAGAACCTCCAGCGCCAGCACCCGCAGCAGCTCCAGAACCTCCAGCTCAAGCGCCACCAGCAGTAGCACCCCCAGAACCGGCACCTCCAGCTCCAAGGCCTCCAACCTTAGAGTCGACAGTAGCACCTCCAGGTCCAGCAGGACCTGCAGTCCCAGCAGCTCCAGTACCTCCAGTACGAGCACCTCCGGGACCAGCTGCTCTAGGAACTCCAGAAGAAACAACTCCAGTAGCAGAGTCACCAGCTCCAGCGCCTCCCGCAGCAGGGCCCCTAGCGCCAGCAGCGCGACCCTGACGGCTAACGTACCACTCACACAGCTGCTGTGGGGAGAGAGGGACAGCGCCGGCTCCAGTGCCTCCAACACCAGCACCTCCTGCAGCAGGGCCCCCAGCTCCAGAAGCTCGACCCTAACGGCAAACATACCACTCACGCAGCTGCTGTGGAGAGAGAGGGAGACAACGACGAGAGTGTAGCGGCGAGGCACCAGCGGATCGACTACAGAGACGGCCGCTCCAGGGAGACTGCTCACCAGACGCCTCAGCACCCCCAGGTGCAGCACCCCCAGACTCAGTACCCCAGGCTCAGCACCTCCAGGCTCCGCACCCCCAGGCTCAGCACCCCCAGGCTCCGCACCCCCAGGCTCCACACCCCCAGGCTCAGCACCCCCAGAAGCAGCACCCCAAGCAGGACCATCCTCAGCAGGACCTGAGTCACCAGTGACCTCAACCGGCGCAGTCAAGGGAGGAGGGTCTACCTGAGACACACCTGAAGGAGCAGGACCGGGAGCGGGGAGGGGGTCTACCTGGGGAGCACTTGGTGCGAGGAAGAGCGGCGGGGGGGGGAGAGGGGCAGTGCGGTAGGGAAAGAGACGGTAAAAGGGAAGACACGGCGCGAGGTGGGGTGGTAAAACTGCCAACCAGGCGTGTCAGGGACAAAGCCAAGGAAGACACAGGGAACAGCGTAGGCGGAGAGCTTGTCCGCAGTGGTATTGCGGACAAAGGCACGAGAGCCCCAGACCCGGAACACCGACGCATCGCCAACCTTCCCCGTCCACCGCAGTGTGGGCGAGGTCTCCGGCAAGGAGACACGGGGCCAGAGGTTGAGCTGATGCATGGCATAGCAGGCCGCAAACGGCCACAGAAAATGGGGGGCAGCCGCATGGACCATGGAGGTATGAGCGACCTCCATGACCAAGCCAATGCGGCGCTCTGCAACCCCATTCTGCTATGGAGAGGCCGGAAGCGTGAACTCCTGGAGAATGCCCTCCCCACGACAAAAGCTCTGCAGAAGGTCGGAGGAAAACTCCCCACCTCTGTCAGAGTGCAGACACAGGACGGGAAACTCCGTCCCAAACCGCTCGCAGAGCTGGAGACGGGCAGCGCGGATCCAAGGGATCAAAACATCAGGGACCTCACCCTTGGTGCGCAAGGGGAAGACCAGCAGGAAGTACCGCTCGCGGTCCTGCCCACTGACGCGGGCTGGGCCCCACACGTCCATGCGCAGGGTCTGCAGGGGAGCAGTCTTCGGGGGAAACGAGGAGGAGTGAGGAGCGGCGCGCTGCCGCCCCTCGACAAAGGGAAGACAAGGAGGAGCAGGCAAGGGTAGGAGGGGAGGGAGAATCCTGGGAAGACCAGAGACAAGGACACGGCGGTGCATGCTACGAAGGCGCTGCACCGAGGGGTGACCAAGACGGTGGTGCCAAAGGAGGGTTCGGTGCGACAAAGCGTGACACGAGCAGGGGGGCGCTAGCTGACTTGACGCAGAGGCAGACGCAGCGAATTGAGGGGACACAGTAGTCATTGTGTACAGACTCGAGCCTGGTGCACGGGTAAACGTGGCCAGGTGCCGGCCGGTCCGGGAGCACGTACAGTGGGTCACGCGCTGACCTCTAGGAGTGAACTGGTCCACCCACTGGTCCTGGAGGTCAGCACCACTCACCAAGTTCGTACAGAACGAGGGGAGGTGAAGACCTGATAGGGAGACAGACGGGACCGCCAGACACGGCAGGACCGTGGAGTAGTGCGCAAGGATTGGACCCCAAGAGGGATCTACCATGGAGACTGCAACCGACCGACTGAGCGGCGTGAAGGTGGTGCTAAAGCGAAAGAAGGAGCGGGAAGCACCTGAGTCAAGTGTGAAGGTGTACGAGGCCTCAGCAGGTGCAGTACCAGAGAGAGCAGACGCACCAGCACCTGGATCAGCAGCCGCACCAGCACCTAGAGCAGGAGACGCACTAGCACCTAGAGCAACAGCCGCACCAGCACCTAGAGCAAGAGACGCACGAGCACCCAGAGCAGCAGCCTCACCAGCACCTAGAGCAGTGGGTTCTATACCTGGGTCAAGCGGTACGCACAGGTAACAGGCACCATCAGCACTAGTATGCAATGCATACATGGCAGTGAGAATAGCATCATAGTCAAGAGCAAAGATATCTACCCTCTGCCTAAGCAGCTCCAGCCAGGTGGGGAGCTCAGCCTTGTTGCCAAACTCGATACGCCAGGCATCGCTCAGACGGGCGAAGTAGCGGGACTAGGTGTCACTACGCGTCCCGCAAGCCTGACCAGCCCGATCACATGTGCGAATGACGTACGGGCAGCGAACGGTACTCCGAGACCCTCTATCTGAGCGTACCACTCGTGAAGCTGCTGGGGCGTAAGTGTCTCGCGCGGGCGCCACTGCAGCTGCAACTGGCCTTTGCCTGACGCTCCCAGCTGACCAGTTACAGGGCAACAGCTACGACGGCTACCGCCACAACCCCAACTAGCGTACTGCTCACGAAGCTGCTGGGGCGTGAGAGACTCGCGCGAACGTCGCTGGAGCTGCATCTGGCCACTGCGAGTAGCAGCAGTAGCAGTAGTAGCAGCAGCACCACCACCAACAGCCTAGCAGCAGGGACAAAAGTAGCAGCAGTATCAGCGCGGGCAGGGCAGGCGAGGCAGGCAGGCAGGCAGGCAGGGAGGTAGACAGGCAGGCACACAGACAGGCAGGCAGGCAGATGGCGCTGCAGCGCGCAAACAAGACAGACGCGCGGGAAGCGCGGGTAGGGCAGGTGCTCACTAGTGGCGGGAAGGGCAGCCGCACGTCGGCGGCGATGGCGGGGCCGCAACAGCGGCTGCAGAGTAGGGCCGCGTCAGCTGCAGGGCTATGGCCACGACAGCAGCAGGGCAGGGCCGCGATAGCTGCTGCAGGGCGGGGCCGTGTCGGCGGCAGGGCGAGGCCGCGTCGGCGGCAAGGCGGGGCCGTGTCGGTGGCAGGGCGGGTCCAGGCGGGGCCGCGTCGGCAGCAGGGCGAGGCCGTGTCGGCGGAAGGGCGGGTTCGCGTCAGCGACAGGGCGGGGCCGTGTCAGCGGCAAGGCAGGCCGCGACACGGCAGCAGGGCGGGGCCGCGACCTGGCGGGGCCGCGTCGGCGTCAGGGCGGGGCCGCGACAGTAGGAGGGCGGGGCCACGTCGATGGCAGGGCGGGGCCGCGTCAGCGGCAGGGCGGGCCGCGACACGGCGGCAGAGCGGGGCCGCGACCTGGCAGGGCCGCGTCGGCGTCAGGGCGGGGCCGCGACAGTGGGAGGGCGGGCCCGCGTCGACGGCAGGGCGGGGCCACGTCCGCGGCAGGGCGGGGCCGCGACAGCGGCCCGGCGGGGCCGCATCGGCTGTAAGGTGGGGCCGCACTCTGGCCTGACGGGCCTGCACGAGCGGCTCGCGGGTCTGACGGACCTGAAGGGGCGGCTCGCGGGCCTGACAGGTCTGGAGGGGCGGGGCACGGGCCTGACGGGCCTGCAGGGGCGGCTCGCGGGCCTCACGGGCCTGCAGGGGCGGCGGGGTGGCCTTACGGGCCTGCAGGGGCGGCGCGCTGGCTTTAAGGGTCTATAGGGTGGTGCGCGCGTAGCTAGGGCAACAGTAGGCAGTGCGAGGGCTGCAGGACGGTGCGTGAAGCGCAGCACGTCACAAGGCAAGGCAGGCGAAGGCTAGCTCAGGACAACACGTGGGGTAGCGTGGTAACCGCAGCAATAGGTGGGCTCAGAAAAAAAAAAGGACGGTCCTACGGACCTAGTGCTCTGATACCATGTTAGAACGTAGTAGCAGGAATGAATGAACTATGAAAGGGTTGGGTACAAATGTGAAACCCTAATGGGGTTATACCCCATGTTGGCTACCCCACTATAGCCTACACATCTATGACATACATATAATTTGACACTGATGCCATCTTTGTCAAGAATGAAAGTGTTGCATTCACAATGTTGGTTGGGGTACTGTAAGGAAAATTCCTTTTCCTTACTTCGTGCCCCTGCTCAGCGCGTACATCACTGTAGCGCCACAGTCAGCACCGTTACCACTCGCTGCCCTCGCATCGACAATCCTCTCGCCACCTTCGCACGTCGCACCCCGACCTCACGGCTAGGCGGGTAACCCGCGCTGCGGGCCTCCGCCTCGACATTTCCCAACCACAGTCCCAACCTCAGTTCCAGGCCCATCGTGCGTCACCCACACTTCGTTACCGTTACCACTGTGGTCTTCGCTATTTAGTTATCACTCAATCCTTCGCTCATAGTACTTTTGCTTCGAAAGTGCAATTCTCGTTCGATCACTCAATTGCACTCGTAAAACTTGGTATTCAGAGCCTACGATCTCTTCTCGGACCGCACCCACACCTTCGCTACCCCACTATCTCAATTTTTGGAGGGGGTCGACGTCTCTCAGCGACACAGCACCGCCGCTCGTAGTGCTCTCTCGTAAGCACGCACGGCCATGACAGAGGCTCTTGCTGAGCTTGCCCGATACCCCCGCCATGGCCGAATTCACTCTCACGACACTGACGCAGGAGCAACTCGACCGACTTGTGCACCAAGTCGAAGAATCGGCGCTCGAAATTGCGACGCTCACGGCGGAACGTGACTCCGCGCATCGGCAATCCACAGTGAATACTCCCGCACCACCACACTAAAATGCACCTGCACAATCGGAGGAGCCGATCATCATCTCATCAGGCACACCGACATAAAATGACAGCGTGGGACAGCGCTCCGGCGCAGCCAGTGATGGCGCCGCCCACTCAATGCCTGGTATGGAGAGGAACAGGGTCGCGCCAAGCCCGCAGGAGCCTCGTGAAGCCCGTCGGCACGTGGAATTCGCGGCGACAAGTGGCGACCACGCCATCATGGCACCTATGTGACTGAAGCCGCAGCGCCCGCCCTACTTTGACCTGAGCCAACGTGGAGGTCCGACGGTTCAATCGTGGGTCTTCACGATGAATGTCTTCTTCGACGCGAATTACGTCGAGTCGGACGCAACGAAAATCAGATACGTTGTCTCGCTGCTGAGGGGCCCCGCTATGGACTGGTGGCGAGTCATCATGACGTCGCCACGCGCCTACGAGCCACCGTCGCAAGAGGAACCGCGATCGCCATCACCTGGAGCTCATTCCGTGAAACCGCCCAGTACAGCACGTGGGATGCGTGGTGCGCAGGACTTCGGGCGCGCTTCGAGCCAATCGCAGCTTCTATTTTGGCGTGTCAGAGACTGTGAACTTGGCGACAGCTCAGGTCGGTTCAAGATTACACGAGTGGTTTTCTCGCATTATGCGAGCAAGTCGGCTACATGCACGAAGCGGAGCGGGTGGACCGTTACGTTGAAGGGCTGAAGCCGAACATCTCGCACGAAATCATGCTACGCGGACTCTCGAATTTCAAAGAGATTCTCGCGCTCGCCGAGAAAATCGACATTTTGCGTCGTCCGAGACCGGGGTCCTACTACGGACATCGCCCTCGGGGACTGATCGAGCACGCCACCGTACATGCCGTTGAGACAAATGCAGCTCTCGCGTCGTTTAAGGGGCGCTGCTTTGCTTGGAATAGGCCGGGCCATCGCAAAAGTGAGTGCCCAGAGGAGCTGAGGCGCCGCGGAGCAGAGCAGGGGAGGGAGTCTCCAAGGCAGGGAAACGCTAGCAGTCAGTAGGAACCGGGCCAACTACTGACGAGACTGCCTGCTCGCCCAAGCCCACCGACCCTCACCAACTCACAGTACCGATTCATGCTATCGATCGGGCTCGGGCGAATAAGGAGGGTACAGCGACATTTCAGATGACCATGAACGAGGCGTTTAGGCCACTTTTAGATAAATGCGTGATAGTTTACCTCGACGGCATCCTCGTCTACAGTCGCGACAAGCAGCAGCACTTAGCAGATCTGGAAGCAGTGTTTGAAAATTTAGATGAGCATCGGCTGCTGACAAAGGGTTCCAAGTGCGAGTTTTTTCAGGGTAGGCTAGAGTTTTTGGGGCACGATATTTCAGAGGCTGGGGTCAAAATTGACCCGAAGAAGTTGGACACGGTAAAAGCCTGGCACCCCCTAACGAACATCATGGAGCTGCAGGGTTTTTTGGGGTTCGTAAATTATGTGCGTCGGTTCGTCCCCAACATGGCACGCTTAACAGCTCCACTCACAAACTTACTGCGCAAGGGGGTCGTTTTTACGTGGGGGGAGAAAGAGCATGCTGCCTTCTCTGCCTTGAAAACTGTTATCTGTTCACCACCGTTATTGCGCATTGCTGACCCACACCGCCCATTTGAAGTAGTTACAGACGTCAGCGACATCACCATCGGAGCCGTACTGCTACTGGACTTCGGCGACGGCCTACAACCCATCGCATACGAGACACGAAAACTGCATTCACCTGAGAAAAATCACCCGATACACGACCACGAAATGCTCACGATCGTGCATGCATTTGAAGTGTGGTGCTTTTAATTGACCGGCGCAGACGTGACAGTACGGACAGACCATAAATCACTACAGTACCTTCGCGCACAGCCCCACCTCAACCCACGACAGATCCGCTGGCTCGATTTCCTTGAGTCCAATTTTCAAAACACGGTCACATACCAAAAGGGGGCATCGAACATCGCCGACGCGCTGACCCGCCCCACTGCCCAGATCCATGTAATATTACTTGCCCATACTAGCCCACTACTGACAGGCCTATTTACCCACGGGTAACGAACGGATCCATTCTTCACAGGAGGAAATTTGCAGCAGTTCGTAGCAGCAAAGGGAGTTCATTACGTAAAATCCGGGACCGACCGCATCTGGGTACCAGGGTACACACTGCTACGGGAATTACTGTTACAGGAGGCACACGACGGAGTTACCTCGGGGCATTTCGGGGTAGGAAAAACACGACAGCAACTTCAGCGGTATTACTATTGGCCCGAGATGTTGACCGATGTACAGCGACACGTGGCGTCGTGCCCCACATGCCAACTCATGAAATCATCATGGAAGCGGCCGGCAAGGCAGTTGCAGCCGATACTACCCCCAAAGCGTGCTTGGCAGCAGGTAACGATGGACTTCGTCACAGGGTTACCGGCTGGTAGGAACAGTGCGATCCTGGTCGTCGTCGATCGGTTGACGAAAATGGCACATTTCGCAGCATGCAAGAAATCCATCTCAGCCGAAGAAACAGCACGCCTCTTCATCGCTACCGTTCGATTACACGGGATACCAGCAGCAATCATAAGCGATAGGGATACGAAATTCACCAGAAACTTCTGGCGAAACCTTTGGCAGCTGTTCGGCACGCAACTACAGTTCAGTTCTTCGTACCATCCCGAGACAGACGGACAGACGGAACGGACAAACCATACCATGGAGCAGCTCATCCGAGCCACGTGCGACGACCCAAGCACGTGGGAACAACAATTACCACTCATCGAGTTTGCGTACAACAACTCGCCATCCGCCACGACCCAGCAGTCACCGTTTTACCTTAACTACGGACAAGACCCCACAGTACCCATGACCACGAATCCCGACAACCCGGTGCCACGAGCGCAACAATTCGCCAAAATTTTACAAGCAGTACAGACCCGAGCAGCAGACGCAATTTAAAAATCGAACATCATCGCTAAACGCAATGCCGATCGCCACCGCCGACCTGTCACTTACCAGCCTGACGACCTAGTTTTACTCGACACCCAAAACCTCCGCCTGCCCATTACCCCAAAACTCCGCCCCAGATATTGCGGGCCATTCCGCATCAGCCACATGATCACACCCGTCACTGCCCACCTACTCCCTACTGACTGGTACGTCAGCCCGTCCTTCCCCGTCAGCCTGCTTCGCCCTTATAAGACATCCACCAGCCAACTGCCTCGCAACCGCCCAGCCAGCATTACATGACCACCGATCGAGCCAATCATCTCACCCGAAAATATTTTGAGCCACCAAGTTCGTGACCCAAGGGGAGTTCGCAGGGTCGAATTTCACAATTGGGTCCCCCTGAATAGAATTTAGAGTCACCCTATCCTCACCAAGTACCTGCGCAGCCGAAACTTCCGGCATGTACACGCGCTTTCGTAAAGAGGTCCTCCTTAAAGGGGGGGGGGGGGGGGGGGGGGGGGGGGGGGTAGTGTAAGGAAAATTCATTTTCCTTACTTCGCGCCCCTGCTCAGCGCGTACATCACTGTAGCACCACAGTCAACACCGTTACCACTCGCAACCCTCGCATCGACAATCCTCCCGCCACCTTCGTACGTCGCACCCCAACCTCACAGCTCGGCGGGTAACCTGCGCTCCGGGCCTCCACCTCGACATTTCCCAACCACAGTCCCAACCTCAGTTCCAGGCCCGTCGCCGTCACCCATAGTTCGTTACCGTTACAACAGTGGTCTTCGCTATTTAGTTATCGCTCAATCCTTCGCTTATTGTACTTTTGCTTCGATAGTGCAATTCTCGTTCGATCACTCAATTGCACTTGTAACATATACATAAACCTAACCCTAAGAGTTGTACCCCCTATGACACAGATCACTAAGACTACAACATTTGACACACCCCCATAGTCTAAATGAGGGGTGTCGAGCAAAACCAAAAGTGTACAATCACAAGACCAGTCACAAAGAAACAAAGCTCAGGGTGGATCACAACGTCACCACACACTCTGAGCACAAATAAAAGAGGTCATAAGGCCAGTCCAAGAGTTCACAAAGACATAAGGGCGAGTTACATTTTTTGAAGTTGCTGAAAGTCCGGACGGTTGTCCGGGCGCGTACGAAGATTGCGACGTGGCACGCTCGCGTTACGACCAATGCGATGTCGCAAGGAGGCAGTACGAAGAATGCGACGTCGTTTAGACCCTTACGAACTCACTGCTGAAATTTAACGAGTTTCGTAACCACACAATCGTTCGGACGATTGGCCGTCCGGACGGAAAAAAAGAAAAATGTAACACGCCCTTAGCAAAGTGTACAAGCAAAGCAAGCAGAGAACTCAACAAACGCGACAAGAACCTATGTCAACAAGGCCTAACTGCACGCAGCACCTCTGGTGGTCACAAGGCGGAAGCGCCTTGGTGAAGATGTCTGCAGTGTTGGCCTCAGACTCCACAAACTCGAAACGAGCCTGTCCACGTCTCTGCAACTCTCGTAGAAGAAAGTACCTGATGTTAATGTGCTTTACTCTGCTCTCCAGTCGCGGCTCTCGACATAGGAGAATCGACGCCTTGTTGTCAGTGAACAAGGTCGGTGCAGAGCTCGGCCGCTCACCAAGGTCGGCAAGCAAGAAGGTCAACCAACACAACTCTTGTGCCGCCATGGCACAAGCGTAGATCTCAGCCTCAGTGGTAGAGGTCAAGACCGAGGAGGAACGCGTGGACCTCCACGAAACAGCTCCAGATTCCATGCTGAAGCAAACCCCTGAATAGGCCTGTGAGTCTCAGCGTCGTCAGCGTAAGAAGAGTCACAGTGACCAGTAAGTACGACAGACTGCTGCCCTCCAAGAACCAGCCCCACGCCTGATGTTGTCGTTAGGTACTTCGCCACTCTCACAGCTGCTGTCTAGTGAACAGGTTGGTGTCTCCCTGGCGCAACAAAGCGAGGAAGGATGCTGAGAGGGAAGGCAAGGTTCGGGCGGGTACAAGTCATCAGGTACATGAGGCAGCCCATCAGCTCTGCGTAGGGACCACTAGGCTCAAACGACTCGTCAGGAAAGGGTCCAGTAAGTCTGTGGTCAACAGCAAGAGGTGTGCGCTGTACTATGGAGTGCTGGAGCTCGAACCGCTGAAGGACCGGCTGCACCATGTGTGACTGTGAGAGTGTAATGGTGCGAGCAGCTCTGTCCCTGGTGATATGAAGGCCAAGGTAGTGGCGCAGCTCACCAAGGTCAGTGCACATGTGTCTCTTCTGCAGTTCGGACATCACGTCTGCCAAGGCAACCCTGTCAGCAGTGGCAAAAACCAGGTCGTGAATGTAGACCAGAACAAAGAACGGTGTGGAGACACGACGAACGAACAACGACGGGTCGGCAGAAGACGGCTGGAAACCAAGGTTAGACAGGGTAGAACGAAGGGTGTCGTGCCACTCACAAGGAGCCTGACGGAGACCGTAGACCGGTCGCCTCAGCCTCCACTAGGTCCCAGGAGGGAAAGTGCCGGTGAATGCAGAGGGACGACGCAGCCAAACCTCCTCGTGTAGGCTACCCTGAAGGAAAGCAGTGGAGAAGTTGAGAGAGTGTAACTCGTAGTCTCTCTGTGCTGCTATGTGAAGTAACACCCGAAGAATGGTCATCTTCGGGGTAGGCGCGAAGGTTTGAAAGAAGTCAACTCCCTCGCACTGACTGAAACCTCTAGCCACGTAGCGTGCCTTGAAGACCGGAGGAGATCCCGGTGGCCGTTTCACCCTGTAAATCCACATGCCATCGACTACGTTCGCCCCAGGGGGGTAACCTCGTCGACGTCAGTGCATGTGGATTTGTAGGAGGCCATCTCTGCGTCCATGGCAGCTCTCCACTAAGAGGCCCAAGGCCCTTACACTGCCTCAGCATAAGTGCAAGGAGTCGGTATGTCAAGGGCGTCGGGGTCTCCCTCAGGTGCGAGCAGCATGGCACAGAGATTAGGGGAAGCGGCTGCCAGGAACTCTAGCTCAAACTGCTTGTCCTCTAGGGCGTCACACCCAAGGGCAGACTCACCCCCAAATAGCCAAAGGACTAGTAGGAGGAGCAGCCACAAGACTAGTGGCGTAGTCAAGGCAGCGAGTAGAGGCAAACTCAGTGAATGCGGCAGCATGAGCGGAGAGAGATGTCAGAACATATAGCTTATACATTTGTGTAGGTTGTAGTGGGGTAGCCCATATGGGGTACAACCCAATTAGGGTTAGTACTTGTACCCAACTCTTTCATAGTTGAATCATTCTCGTTTCAGTTTTCTCATGGTATCGAGCAGGTTCCCTCGTGGGAACTGTTCCTAAGGCCCTACTACTGCTTCTGCTGCTACTCGATTTTCTTTCTGGCGCGCGCCCCGAGGCGCGCGGCCCCGCTACCCCGTCGCGCCGCCCTAGCGGCCGCGTCCCGCCGCCCTCGCGGCCCCGATCCGCCGCCCTAGTGGCCCCGTCACCTACCCCTGCGGCCTCAGCGCCGGCCTTCCTGGCCCCGGCTCCGCCCTTCCCGGCCCCGGCGCCACCTCGGCTGGCCCCGTCGCCTACCCCGACGACCCCGACACCGACCTTCCCGACCTGGCCCCGCCTCTGCTGGCCCCGTCGCTTACCCCTGCCGCCCCGGCGCTGCCCTTCCCGGCCCCGGCGCCACCTCTGCCGGCCCCGACGCCGCCCTTCCCGGCCCCGGCGCCGCCCTTCCCGGCCCCGGCGCCGCCTCTGCTGGCCCGGTCGCCTACCCTGCGGCCCCGGCGCCGCCTCTGCTGGCCCCGTCGCCGCTCCACCCGGCCCCGCCGCCGTCCCCAAGCGGCCCCGCCGTCACCACCGAGCCGCCGGCGCCGCCGAGCTAGTGCCGAGCCACCCGAGCCGCTCGAGCCGCCCGAGCCGCAGCGCCACCTCAGCCGCCCGAGCCGCCGGGTCGCCGAGCCACCGGTTCGCCGAGCCGCCGAGCTGCAGTTGCTGCCGAGCAGCCATACCGCCGAGCCGCCGAGCCGCCCGAGTCACCCAAGCCGCCGAGCCGCCCGAGTCGCCCGAGCCGCCGAGCCGCAGTTGCTGCAGTGCCGCCGTGCCGCCGAGCCGCCGAGTCGTCGAGCCCGCTCTTCCCACCACTAGTGAGCCCCTGCCTTACTAGCGCGCTGCCTGCCGCTTGCTTGGCTGCCTGCCTTACTGCTGCTACTCCTGCTCCTGCTTCTACTGGCGGAGCCAGATGCAGCCCCAGCGACGTCAGCGTGAGTCCCTCACGCCCCAGCAGCTGCGTGAGTGGTACGTTGGTTGGGGTTGTAGGAGTGGCGCTGCTACTACTACTACTACTACTGGCGGCGGCCAGATGCAGCTCCAGCGACGCCCACGCGCGTCTCTCACGCCCCAGCAGCTTCGTGAGTGGTACGCTCAGAGTAGAGGGTCTCTCAGTTCTGTTCGCTGCTCTTACGTGATTGGCACTGGTGCTCGGACTGGTCAGCCTTGTGGGACGCCTAGTCACACACCGTCCAGCTGCTTCGCCCGTCTGAGCGACGCCTGGCGTACCGAGTTTGGCGACAAGGCTGAGCTCCCCGACTGGGTGGAGTTGCTTAGGCAGAGGGTAGATATATTTGCTCTTGACTATGATGCTATTCTCACTGCCATGTATGCATTGCCTACTAGTGCTGACTGTGCCGGTCACCTGTGCGTACCGCCTGACCCGGGTATAGAGCCTGCTGCTCTAGCTGCTGGTGCGGCTGCTGCTCTAGGTGCTAGTGTGTCTCCTGCTCCATGTACAGGTGCGGCTGCTGCTCTAGGTGCTAGTGAGTCTGCTTCCTCAGGTGCGGGTGAGTCTGCTCTCTCAGGTACCGCGTCGGCTCCGGCCTCTCACACCTTCACCCTTGACTCGGGGGCTTCCCGCTCCTTCTTTCGAGACCGCACCACACTCACGCCGCTTGGTCGGCCAGTTGCAGTCTCTCTGGCAGACCCCTCTGGGGGCCCTGTCCTTGCTCACTTCTCCAGTGTCCTCCCGTGTCCGGCGGCCCCCTCTGGCACCCTGTCTGATCTTTACCTCCCCTCGTTCTCTACGAACTTGGTGAGTGGTGCTGACCTACAGGATGCGGGGGTTCACCAGTTCACTCCTGCGAGTCAGCGGGTGACCCACTGCACAGACGCTCGGACCGGCACGGACGTCCTTGAGGACAGGCAGGAGGAGTTCCGGTGTCTTGCAGCTGCTTCACCTCATCTCGTGCCCGTACTGCTTACCCCTGAGGGAGACCCGGATGCACTTGACATCCCGACTCCGCGCTCTTACGCGGAGGCGATAGAGGGTCCCTACTCCTCTCAGTGGCAGGCAGCTATGGATCCAGAGATGGCTTCCTGGAAGTCCACAGGCACCTACGTTGACGCTGTCCCCCCTCTTGGGGCGAACATTGTCAGTGGCATGTGGATTTTCAGGGTGAAGCGGCCGCCGGGTTCTCCGCCGGTCTTCAAGGCGCGTTACGTGGCTCGTGGCTTCAGTCACCGGCAGGGAGTTGACTACTTTCAAACCTTCTCCCCCACCCCGAAGATGACCACTCTTCGGGTACTGCTCCACGTTGCTGCTCACCGTGACTACGAGCTGCACTCTCTCGACTTCAGCACTGCTTTCTTGCAGGGCAACCTGCACGAGGAGATCTGGCTGCGCCGCCCACCTGGCTTCACTGGGTCTTTCCCTCCTGGTACCCAGTGGAGTCTCCGGCGTCCAGTCTACCGTCTCCACCAGGCGCCACGTGAGTGGCACGACACACTGAGGACTACGCTTGCGGCTCTTGGGTTTGCTCCTTCTACTGCCGACACGTCGCTGTTTCTGCGCACCGACACCTCTCTGCCGCCGTTCTACATCCTCGTGTACGTCGACGACTTGGTCTTTGCCACAGCTGACACTGCTGGACTCGCCTACGTGAAGTCTGAGCTGCAGAAGAGACACACGTGCACTGACCTGGGTGAACTGCGCAGCTACCTTGGCTTGCAGATCACCCGGGAAAGAGCACGCCGCACCATTACCCTGACTCAGTCACACATGGTGCAGCAGGTCCTTCAGCGCTTCGGCTTCACGTACTCCTCGCCTCAGGCCACTCCTCTGCCTACTCGCCACTCACTCTCAGCTCTGCCTTCGGATGAGTCCGTAGAGTCGAGTGGCCCGTATGCAGAGCTTCTTGGCTGCCTCATGTACCTGATGACCTGCACACGACCTGACCTTGCATACCCTCTTAGCATTCTTGCACGCTATGTTGCTCCTGGGAGACACCGACCAGAGCACATGGCTGCAGCGAAGAGGGTGTTGCGCTACTTGTGCAGTACGTCGGGCAGGGGCAGTGCCAGAGGTGAGGTCAAAGAGAGAGAGACCGTCTGCCCTATCGCACTGTAAGAACAACTGCAGGTCATCTAACCAGACCTCAAAGTCAATGGCCCTACCCTCAGCGTCAAATGCGAGGACACTAGGAGTAGCCATGACCTTAGACGACCAGTAGTGCAAGCAGTAGGGTGGTGGGCAGTGCAGTGACAAAAGGAGCTGTGCTCACCGGACTGTGCAGGTCGGGCGGCTCGGAAGAAGGGCGGCTCGAACGCTCGGCGGCTCGGCTGCTGGGCTGCTCGGCGGCTCGGCTGCTGGGCTGCTCGGCTGCGGCTTGGCTGTGCAGTAGGTGACGAGCAAGGACAGGCGGTGCACGAGCGGTGAAGAGCCGGGACAGGCGGCTTGGGGCCGGGGCGAATACCGCACGGGCGGCGACGGGTCGGGGCACGGGCGGTGCACGGGCGGCGTGGGGCCGGGACGGCGGCGCGGGGCCGGGACGGGCGGCGTACGGGCGGCGAGGGGCCGGGACGGCGGCGCGCGGCCGGGACGGGCGGCGCGCGGGCGTCTAAGGGCCGGGACGGGCGGCTAAAGGGGCCACTAGGGGCCGAGAGAGAGGGGAGCGCGACTCGGACAGGGGCAGAGTGCGCTCCGGGCAGGAAAAAAAGACGGTGGGCCCTAGGAACAGTTCCCACGAGGGAACCTGCTCTGATACCATGAGAAAACTGAAACGAGAATGGATGAACTATGAATGAAGTGAGTACAAATAGGAAACCCTAATTGGGTTGTACCCCCTATGGGATGCCCCACTATAGCCCCTAAAGGAACCGTGTCAGTAAGCTGAGAAACGCACTGAACCGGTGTGTGGCTGCGGCCACAAGGCTGGCCGCGGCGAGCACATGTCAGAACGTGATAGGTGCAGGGAGGGTGGACGACATTGCGCTGCAACTGACGCTGTCCTGACCCCTGCACCAAAACCTGCTGCTGCCGCTACTGCTGCTGTGGCTGCTGCGAGGAGGGGGGGCTGCAGCTGCTGGTGCTACCGAGTTAGGTACCACGCCGCTGCTCCACCCCCTGCGTCTGGCAGGCCTGTAGGTGGCTGACGAACCAGAGCGTCACCTCCACCAGCCACTGCAGAGGAGTCACCAGCCGCTGCATGAGGAGCTCCTCCAGCCCCTGCACTCCCACCGCCACCGCTCACAACGTCACCCCCACTGCCTCCGCCGCCTCTGCCCGCACCCTGACCACCCCTCCTGCCACTCCTACCCCGAGACCACGAAGAAGTCGTAACAGCAGCTGCGATCACGTCATTAGCGGCAGTGGTGACGGAGGCAGTGAAGGTGGGCAGCTGAGGGACAGTGCACCCGTGAAACAGCGGAGGGGGCACAGCACCAGAGGCGGAGGCTATGGAGCGGAGGTTGCTCTCGACATCCTTGAGCGCAGACTCAAGGACCCCGATAGTGAGCTCAGTAGGGTGCTTCAAAATAAGCGCATCACGAACCGAGGCAAAGAGGTCAAGGAGGCTAGTGGAAGTAGTGCAAGCTGTGCATCAGTGCAAGCAGCGCAGTAGCTAGAATCGAGCGAGCGGAGGTGAGTAATCAAGTCCGCAGTGCACTTAAACGAGGCAAGGTCAGGACACAGGAACGGAAGGAACAGGAACGAGGCGACCAAGAGAGACAGTGTTGGGAGCAGCGTAGTGGGCCTTGATCGCAGTCAGGAACTCACTAACCGTGCGAAATTGAGTAAAGTGGGTCTCCTTAGACTCAAGGAGGAGGCTGCAGAGGGCGATGCAGGCCACAACGTCACGCGACTTCGACGCTGTCACGTCAGCACGCTCGCGTGCATAACGATCTCTAGTTGCGTCGTCGGGGGCAGTGCCTAAAGGCGAAGGGCTGCCGGGCGCAGGAAGGACATCGAAAGCGTGTGTTCACAAAGACTCGCCTGCCAGGACCTGACTCTCGAGGAGGTGCTACGCATGCAGGAGCCAGACAGAAAACTCGAGCGGCCTACCGTCGACGTCAAAGCGCAGCACCCTAGGGGTCATCATAGCTGTATTGAGCGGGTGGAAATGTCACTGTTGAAACCCTAAACTCTGAAAAAGCCTGAGAAGGGTATGACAGGTAGTGCAAGAAGCTTCGTGCACTATAGGACGTTAGGATAGGGCGCGGTAAGCAGGATTGAGAAAACTGAAACGCCTATGAATGAAGTGAGTACAAATATGAAACCCTAATTGGGTTATACCCCCTATGGGATGCCCCACTATAGCCTACGCAGCAGCACAAGCTATAAAGTTCTGACACACCCCCATAGGCAAAGTGGGGGGGAACAAGGGGTCACAAGACCAGTCAAGCAAAGCAAAGCAAAGCTCAGGGTGGATCACAAAGTCACCACACATTCTGAGCACAAGTTCAAGGCCAGAAGGCCAGTTCACATGCAGGAGCACATATATATATATAAGAGGCTAAGTAAGCAAGAGCAAGAGTATATATATATATATGACAGTACAAGCAAGGTCAAGAAGTGAGCAAGTGAGGCAAGATAGGAACAAGTCCAAGCTGAGTACAGAAGCGCTGATGATCACAAGGCGCAAGTGCCTTGGTGAAAACATCAGCAGTGTTGGCCTCAGAGGCCACGTACGC
Source organism: Closterium sp. NIES-65 (assembly GCA_948144175.1). Lineage (NCBI taxonomy): Eukaryota > Viridiplantae > Streptophyta > Zygnematophyceae > Desmidiales > Closteriaceae > Closterium > Closterium sp. NIES-65. The sequence continues at coordinate 5,159,609 of CANXME010002275.1, read as the reverse complement.
AAGCCGCAACTGACCACGCTGCTGTAGCTCACGAGCAAGGAAGTAGCGGAGAGCAATGTGCTTCGTTCTGTGCTCCAGTCGCTGCTCTCGACACAAGGCCAGCATGGCCTTGTTGTCTACGTACAGAACTGGAGGAGAACGAGGCGGCTCTCCAAGATCGGTCAGCAGGTAGGTGAGCCAGCGAAGCTCCTGTGCAGCCATGGCCCCGGCGTAGATCTCAGCCTCACAACTGGAGCCGAGAACAGAAGACGAGCGAGTAGCCCACCACGAAACAGAGCCGGAACCAAGGCTGAAGGTGTAACCCTGTGATGACCGCTGTGTAGTCTGGTCGTTAGCCCAGGAAGCGCCTACGTGCATAGTGAGGACCACTGGACTGCGCCCTCCAAGCACTAGCCCCATGCCCGACGTACTGCACAAGTAGCGCAACACCCTCTTCACTACAGCCATGTGCTCTAGTCGGTGTCTCCCAGGAGCAACATAGCGTGCAAGAATGCTAAGAGGGTATGCAAGGTCAGGTCGTGTGCAGGTCATCAGGTACATGAGGCAGCCAACAAGCTCTGCATACGGGCCACTCGACTCTACGGACTCATCCGAAGGCAGAGCTGAGAGCGAGTGGCGAGTAGGCAGAGGAGTGGCCTGAGGCGAGGAGTACGTGAAGCCGAAGCGCTGAAGGACCTGCTGCACCATGTGTGACTGAGTCAGGGTAATGGTGCGGCGTGCTCTGTCCCGGGTGATCTGCAAGCCAAGGTAGCTGCGCAGTTCACCCAGGTCTGTGCACGTGTGTCTCTTCTGCAGCTCAGACTTCACGTGGGCGAGTCCAGTAGTGTCAGCAGTGGCAAAGACCAAGTCGTCGACGTACACGAGGATGTAGAAAGGCGGCAGAGAGGTGTCGGTGCGCAAAAACAGCGACGGGTCGGCAGTAGAAGGAGCAAACCCAAGAGCCGCAAGAGTAGTCCTCAGTGTGTCGTGCCACTCACCTGGCGCCTGGCTGAGACCGTAGACTGGGCGCTAGAGACTCCACTGGGTACCAGGAGGGAACGACCCAGTGAAGCGAGGTGGGCGACGCAGCCAGATCTCCTCGTGCAGGCTGCCCTGCAAGAAAGCTGTGCTGAAGTCGAGGGAGTGCAGCTCGTAGTCACGGTGAGTGGCAACGTGCAGAAGCACCCGAAGAGTGGTCATCTTTGGGGTGGGAGAGAAGGTCTGAAAGTAGTCAACTCCCTACCGCTAACTGAAGCCACGAGCCACGTACCGTGCCTTGAAGACAGGCGGAGAACCCGGCGGCCGCTTCACCCTGAAAATCCACATGCCACTGACGATGTGTTCCCCAGGAGGGGGGACAGCGTGCACGTAGGTGCCTGTGGACTTCCAGGACGCCATCTCTGCATCCATAGCTGCCTGCCACTGAGAAGAGTAGGGACCCTCTATCGCCTCCGCGTAAGTGCATCCGGGTCTCCCTCAGGTGTAAGCAGTACGGACACGACGTGAGGTGAAGCAGCAGCCAAGCACTGGAACTCCTCCTGCCTGTCCTCAAGGACGTCCGTGCCAAGGGCACACTCACCCCCGACGGACGGAGGACAGACAGACTCAGACTCAGCGATAAGACTAGCAGCGTAGTCTAGGCGACAGCGAGCAGCAAAGTCGACGAGCTCAGCAACGAGGGCAGACGCAGCAGTGGACTCAAAAGAAGGGTCATGGACGATAGTAGCAAGGAGACGCGTGACAGTAGGACTGACAGCACGAAGAGAGTCCAACTCCGGGTCGGCAAGAGTAGGAAGAGAGGACGCAGGAGGAGAAGGCAAAGGGGCACGCAGAGGAGCAGTGGACGGACGCAGAGACATCTGGTGCGTACCAGGGACAGGAGGAGGACGCTGACGCGAACCGCGACCACTAGTGCGAGCAGCACGAACAGGCGACGCAGGACAAGACACAGGCTCACGAAGCTCAGCAAGACCTCCAGTAGGACCAGTGTAAGGAGAGGGAGCAGGTAGTAGGGAGGCAGGCTGGAACTGTAGCTGTGACGGGACAGGCTGTGGACACTCGACAGAAGGAGGAGGACCTGTAGAAGGTGGAAGACCAAGAACCTGCTGCAGGAGTGGAACGAAGTACGGTCGAGGCCGCACGGCGACGCCAGATACAGTAGGGACAGCACTAGTACCCCCAGAAGGAGCACCCGCTCCAGCAGCACCTCCAACAGCCCCAGAACCTCCAGCAGTACCAGTAGCATCCCCAGCAGGACCGCGGGCGGGAGGCTCAGCACCAACGCCCGCAGCAGCACCAGCTCCAGTCGAAACCGCAGGCCCAGCAGCTCCAGTACTCCCAACACGAGCACCTCCGGGACCCTCAGCACCAGCACCCTCAGCAGTCGAAGAACCACCAGCTCCAGCATCATGCCTCCAGCGCCGTGCAAACCACTCGCGCAGCTCCGGGGGAGAGAGTGGCTCCCGGCGAAACGAAACCCCCGGAGGACCTCCAGTTGTAGCACCTCCAGGCTCAGCACTCTCAGGCGCAGCACCCCTAGGCTCAGCACCCCCAGGCTCAGTACCCCCAGCCACAACACCCCCAGGCGCAGCACCCCCAGGCTCAGCACCCCTAGTCTCAGTACCCCCAGGCTCAGCACCCCCAGACTCAGCACCCCCAGTCGCAGCACCCCCAGGCTCAGCACCCTCAGCAGCACCAGAGTCACCAGTAACCTCGACAGGCTCGACTGCGTCTACCTGGGACACACCTGAAGGGGCAGGACCCTGAGGGGGGAGGGGGTCTACCGAGGAGGGACCTGGGACAAGGAAGAGCGGGGGTGGGGGGAGGGACGGGGTGCGGTAGGGGAAGAGGTGGTAGTAGGGGACCGACTCGTCAAACGTGACGTCCTGGGAGGACAGAACACGTCGAGAGGTGGGGTGGTAGAACTGCCACCCAGGCGCGTCAGGGGGGAACCCCAGGAAGACGCAAGGAGCAGCACGAGGGGACAGCTTGTCCGCAGACAAGTCGCGGACAAACGCCCGAGATCCCCAGACCCGGAACGCCAACGCATCGCCAACCTTCCCCGTCCACAGCAGGGTTGGGGAGGTCTCCGGTCTGGAGACCCTAGGGTGAAGGTTGAGCTGATGCGCCGCGTACCTGACCGCAAACGGCCACAGAAAATGGGGGGCAGCCGCATGCATCATGGACGTACGAGCGACGTCCATGACCATGCCAATGCGGCGCTCAGCAATCGCATTTTGTTGCGGTGAGTCCGGAAGCGTGAAGGTCTGACGGATGCCTCGTGCACGACAGAAGGCTCGCAGAAGGCCAGAAGAGAACTCTCCGCCTCTGTCCGAGTGCAGACGCAGAACAGGAAAGTCCGAGCCAAAGCTCTGCTTGAGCTGGAGACGAGCTGCGCGGATCCAGTCGATCAGCACCTCAGTGACATCACCCTTGCTGCGCAAAGGGAAGACTGTGGTGTAACGCGAGTAGTCGTCAACAACGAGCAGGAAGTAGCTCTCGTGACCCTGTCCACGGACGCGGGCTGGGCCCCACACGTCCATGTGAAGCATCTGCAACGGGGCCTCCGTCGGAGGAAACTGGGAGGAGTGAGGGGCAGCACGCTGGCGCCCCTCGACACAGGGGACACAGGCAGGGCCGGGGCCTTGAGGAAGGGGAGGGAGGGACTGGGGCAGACTAGACACAAGAAGATGGGAGGCCATGCCTCTGAGCCGAAGCAGAGAGGGGTGACCAAGGCGGTGGTGCCAGAGGAGAGTCTCGTGAGACAGGAGACGACACGAACAGGGGGCAGACTCAGGACCAGACCTGGACGCTGCAGCAAACACCTGACCCGACGCAGCTACCCTACAAGACTCAGCAACGGGAGGAGACGCAGTGGTCAGTGTGTACAGGCTCGACCTCGGCTGACGAGTAAGCGTAGCCAGGTGTCGGCCTGTGCTAGCCTCGGTGCAGTGCGTCACCCGCTGGCGCGCAGGAGTGAACTGGTGGACACCCGCATCCTGTAGGTCAGCACCACTCACCAGGTTCGTAGAGAACGAGGGGAGGTAGAGACCAGACAGGGTGCCAGAGGGAGCCGCTGGACACGGGAGGACTGTAGAGAAGCGAGACAGGACAGGACCCCTAGAGGGGTCAGCCAGAGACACCGCAACCGGCCGACTAAGCGGCATGAGTGTGGTGCGGTCCCGAAAGAAGGAGCGAGAAGCCCCAGAGTCAAGGGTGATGGTGAGGGAGGCCGAAGCCGACGTAGTACCTGAGAGCGCAGACTCACCAGTACCTGAGGGCGCAGACGCACTGGCACCTAGAGCAGCAGCCTCACCGGCACCTAGAGCAGCAGTACCAATGCCCGGGTCGGGCGGGAAACACCGGTAACAGTCACCCTCATCACTAATAGTCACAGCATACATGGCAGCAAGGATAGCATCAAAGTCAAGATCAAGGAGAGCTACGCCTGCCCTAGACAGCTCTCCCCAGCGGGGAATCTCACTGGCCTCCAGGAACTGCTGACGCCAAGCGTCCGTCAGGCTGCCAAAGCAGCGCTGGGCAGTGTGGGCACCCCCACACTGCTCACCCGCGCGGTCGCCGGTGCGAAGGACGTAGGTGCAGGGACCAAAGCTCCCACCACGCTGACGCTGCGTGTACCACTCACGGAGCTGCTGAGGGGACAGGCCCTCACGACCGCGCTGCTGCTGCTGGCGCGTGGCACCACCGGAGCCACTCCTCTGCGAAGACCCGCGACCAGCTCCACCGCCACCCCCGCCGCCTCCGCCGCCTCCGCCGCCTCCGCTACCGCTGCCGCCTCCGCCATCGCCTCCACCGCCGCCACCTCCTCCACCACCGCCTCCACCGCCGCCACCGCCGCTACCTCTGCCTCCACTGCCGCCATCGACCCCCCCACCCCCACCTCCACCCCCACCGCCACCCCCACTCCCCCCACTGCCGCCACCTCCACCTCCACCGCCCCCGCTCGCTCCTCCAGTGCCCTTGCCCCCTTTACCCTTGCCAGGGTGGCGTCTCCCACTAGGGGCAGACGCTGCACCGACCGACTCAAGACCAAGGAGGTCGGCCGCAGCAGCAGAGGCAACAGAGGGCAGAAGGGGGGAAGGGGAACACCCCTCAAAGATGGGGGTGCGCGGGTCACCACGAGAGGCCTTCACAGCGACAATGCCCTTCTCGGCCGCTAGTAGGGACTTCTCGAGGAGGTCGACAGTGAGAGTGGTGGGATAGACTGAGAGGAAGTGGTCCCTGACTACGCGAAGGGAGTCAGGGAGACGAGTGACTATGTAGTAGAGGGTGATGTACATGGGAGGGGGGTTCTTGGCGCAGAAGTCAGCAGGGAGTGCAGCGCGGTAGCGAGTGTCGCTAGTGCGGAGGTGCGTAATGAGGTCAGCGACTGTGGGAAAAGCAGCAAGGTCAGGGAAGAGGTACGGTAGCATGAGACGGCTCAGTGCAGCAGTGGCAAGGGAGGAGTAGCGCGCAACTACAGCGTCGTACAAGGTCTGAGCACTCTTGTACTGACTAAAGTGCGCACGCTCAGAGGTAGGGAGGTGGCGACGCACAGCAAGACGTGCAGCAGCGTCGCGCGTGGCCCACTGGGAGCGAACAGTGGCGTCAGCATGAGTAGCAGGGGCAAGGGCAGTGCCAGAGGTGAGGTCAAAGAGAGAGAGACCGTCTGCCCTATCGCACTGTAAGAACAGCTGCAGGTTATCTAACCAGACCTCAAAGTCAATGGCCCTACCCTCAGCGTCAAAGGCAAGGACACTAGGAGTAGCCATGACCCTAGACGACCAGTAGTGCAAGCAGTAGGGTGGTGGGCAGTGCAGTGACAAAAGGAGCTGTGCTCACCAGACTGTGCAGGTCGGGCGGCTCGGAAGAAGGGCGGCTCGAACGCTCGGCGGCTCGGCTGCTGGGCTGCTCGGCTTCTCGGCTGCTCTACGGCTCGGCTGCTGGGCTGCTCGGCAGCTCGGCTGCGGCTCGGCTGTGCAGTAGGTGACGAGCAGGGACAGGCGGTGCACGAGCGGCGAAGAGCCGGGACAGGCGGCTTGGGGCCGGGGCGAATACCGCACGGGCGGCGAAAGGTCGGGGCACGGGCGGTGCACGGGCGGCGAGGGGCCGGGACGGCGGCGTGGGGCCGGGACGGCGGTGCGGGGCCGGGACGGGCGGCGTACGGGCGGCGTGGGGCCGGGACGGCGGCGCGCGGCCGGGACGGGCGGCGCACGGGCGGCATGGGGCCGGGACGGGCGGCGCACTGGCGTCGACGGGCCGGGGCAGCGGCGCGCGGCCGAGATGGGCGGCGCATAGGCGGCGTGGGGCCGGGACGGGCGGCGCACGTGGGTCGACGGGCCGGAGCAGCGGCGCGCGGCCGGGAAGGGCGGCGCACAGGCGGCGTGGGCCGGGACGGGCGGCGCACGGGCGGCGTGGGGCCGGGACGGTGGCGCGGGGCCGGGACGGGCGGCACACGGGCGTCTGGGCGCCGGGACGGGCGGCGCGCGGGCGTCTAAGGGCCGGGACGGGCGGCGCGCGGGCGTCTGGGGGCCGGGACGGGCGGCGCGCGGGCGTCTAGGGGCCGGGACGGGCGGCGCGCGGGCGTCTAAGGGCCGGGACGGGCGGCGCGCGGGCGTCTAGGGGCCGGGACGGGCGGCGCGCGGGCGTCTAAGGGCCGGGACGGGCGGCGCGCGGGCGTCTAAGGGCCGGGACGGGCGGCTAAAGGGGCCACTAGGGGCCGAGAGAGAGGGGAGCGCGACTCGGACAGGGGCAGAGTGCGCTCCGGGCAGGAAAAAAAAGACGGTGGGCCCTAGGAACAGTTCCCACGAGGGAACCTGCTCTGATACCATGAGAAAACTGAAACGAGAATGGATGAACTATGAATGAAGTGAGTACAAATAGGAAACCCTAATTGGGTTGTACCCCCTATGGGATGCCCCACTATAGCCCCTAAAGGAACCGTGTCAGTAAGCTGAGAAACGCACTGAACCGGTGTGTGGCTGCGGCCACAAGGCTGGCCGCGGCGAGCACATGTCAGAACGTGATAGGTGCAGGGAGGGTGGACGACATTGCGCTGCAACTGACGCTGTCCTGACCCCTGCACCAAAACCTGCTGCTGCCGCTACTGCTGCTGTGGCTGCTGCGAGGAGGGGGGGCTGCAGCTGCTGGTGCTACCGAGTTAGGTACCACGCCGCTGCTCCACCCCCTGCGTCTGGCAGGCCTGTAGGTGGCTGACGAACCAGAGCGTCACCTCCACCAGCCACTGCAGAGGAGTCACCAGCCGCTGCATGAGGAGCTCCTCCAGCCCCTGCACTCCCACCGCCACCGCTCACAACGTCACCCCCACTGCCTCCGCCGCCTCTGCCCGCACCCTGACCACCCCTCCTGCCACTCCTACCCCGAGACCACGAAGAAGTCGTAACAGCAGCTGCGATCACGTCATTAGCGGCAGTGGTGACGGAGGCAGTGAAGGTGGGCAGCTGAGGGACAGTGCACCCGTGAAACAGCGGAGGGGGCACAGCACCAGAGGCGGAGGCTATGGAGCGGAGGTTGCTCTCGACATCCTTGAGCGCAGACTCAAGGACCCCGATAGTGAGCTCAGTAGGGTGCTTCAAAATAAGCGCATCACGAACCGAGGCAAAGAGGTCAAGGAGGCTAGTGGAAGTAGTGCAAGCTGTGCATCAGTGCAAGCAGCGCAGTAGCTAGAATCGAGCGAGCGGAGGTGAGTAATCAAGTCCGCAGTGCACTTAAACGAGGCGAGGTCAGGACACAGGAACGGAAGGAACAGGAACGAAGCGACCAAGAGAGACAGTGTTGGGAGTAGCGTAGTGGGCCTTGATCGCAGTCAGGAACTCACTAACCGTGCGAACTTGAGTAAAGTGGGTCTCCTTAGACTCAAGGAGGAGGCTGCAGAGGGCGATGCAGGCCACAACGTCACGCGACTTCGACGCTGTCACGTCAGCACGCTCGCGTGCATAACGATCTCTAGTTGCGTCGTCGGGGGCAGTGCCTAAAGGCGAAGGGCTGCCGGGCGCAGGAAGGACATCGAAAGCGTGTGTTCACAAAGACTCGCCTGCCAGGACCTGACTCTCGAGGAGGTGCTACGCATGCAGGAGCCAGACAGAAAACTCGAGCGGCCTACCGTCGACGTCAAAGCGCAGCACCCTAGGGGTCATCATAGCTGTATTGAGCGGGTGGAAATGTCACTGTTGAAACCCTAAACTCTGAAAAAGCCTGAGAAGGGTATGACAGGTAGTGCAAGAAGCTTCGTGCACTATAGGACGTTAGGATAGGGCGCGGTAAGCAGGATAGGCAGCACAAGGCGACGGGACGGGCAGGAAGGCTCGGCTCGGCAGGACATGACGTCCCGCGGCGCGGCGGGACGAGCTGGGCACAGCGCAATGGGACTGGCTGGCGTGGCGTGGCGAGATGGGCTGGCACGGCGCTGATGATGCAACGGGCTGGGCGCACACGGCGCGACGGACATGACGGATGGGGGGGGGGCGCGACGGACGGGACGGACTTGGGGGGGGGGGGGGGGGGGGGGGGGGATGGGACGAACAGGGGTGAGCGCGAGGCGACGCACGGCACGGGCCAAAGGTGGGGGAGAGGGGGGGCGCGACGGACGAACGAGACGGACGGACGGGACGGAACGGACGGGACGCGATAGACGGGACGGACGGGACGGAACGGACAGGACGCGATAGACAAGAAGGATGGGACGCGCGCGACGCGACCGGCAGGGCGCACGGAGTGCGACGGACGGACAGGGCGCACCGGGGGGGTGGGGGGTACATAAACCTAACCCTAAGAGTTGTACCCCCTATGACACACAGCACTAAGACTACAAAAGTTGACAATCTTGGGTGCCTTAAGCGTTGTATGCTCTTTTAGAACTCAAAAGGGGATACTGAACGAGCACTGTCGACGACCAAATGTTCGCTGTGTGAACACAATAATGGTGTCGATCTGAAGCTCTTGATGAGAAGTTTCCGAAAATGTGTTCAGAATCTGAAACTGTGTTGCAAAGGAGAGTTGCTGCTGCAGCAAGGAACGACAGAAGGCAACTAGGATCTATATGGTACTTATACCAACGTGGGGTACATTATGAGATACTCAGTATTTCATGTTACTGAAGCTACCTTAACAGAGGTACAACAATTTAACCTACCTTTGTGACTCAAGCCGCACACATGTGCTGTATTTCTCGGACCATCCATGTCACGTGGCCAGAGTGTCACCCTTGTGGGCGGGTGGGTGGGTGTGCTTGAATACCGTGGAACAGCTTTTCGATCTACACCGCTGAAAGCATGGCGTGGCGGCTGAATCTGCTGAAAAAACCGCCACCTCTGAACCCGCTGTTAAAAAACTCGCATGTACAGTAAGTTGCAAGCACGAAACAAGTGGACAGCGCTTTTCGCCTGCTACACGTGGCTCTGTTCACAATTGAATCTTGTGTGGGTTGGGATGGGTTAAGGTAGCTTTTGAAAGATCCTAATGCTGCCAACCTGTTTGGGATGTGCAGCACATCACCAAGCCGTTGCTGCTCCACGTCTTCGATTTTCCCCAACCCAGCCGCCATCTCCTCAGCTTCCAAAACAGGAAGATTCTCCCAACTCACCTACCTCCCCCAAACAACCCCCCCCACTTGACGCCGACCAACCAACCTCCACGAGTCGCTGCGCTGTCCGATCTCGTTTATTCCTCCTCCCACCGCCAACTTCGTTCTCGGGGGGACATTCGCGTCGCGTCTGACGAGGAAGTTTGGAGCAGTACAAAAGGAAATGGAGTCCATCTATCGGTCATCCTGCTTTCTCTCACAGATCGAAACAGCACCTTCGAATACAAGTATTCCGTATCCGCGAATTGTTCGGTTCTGAATCATCTCATCCTCACCGTCGTCGATCGCCTAAGTCGTCGCACCACAGCGGCACGATGAAATCCTCCGCAGCGATCGTCTTCCTCGGCCTCATCCTCGCCGCTCTTTGTAAGAGACCACTCTCAATTGCGCTGCATGTTACTCAGCTCATAATTGCATCGGTGGTTTTTTTTTTTGTTTATTATTACTTTAGTTCTTATTTGGGGACATTTTTTTCCTGAAATTGGCATTCATCCTATAAGCCGAGACGCTGGCCTTGCTCTCATCCTTGTCATTCGTTGATGTCGACGCGGTGGGGTGGATGCAGGTTGTTCCGTCCAGGCCCATGGCGACGGTCGCGGCGGACGCGGCAACGGGAGGTTCCGCTGGCCCATTCTCATTGGTGAGTCGCCACACCCATCCGCATCAATTCGCCATCCCTTCAAATGCAGTTGTGTGCTCTTTTTTCCGAGAGAAGTTCACCACGAGTTTTTTCACAGCGTGACGTTACCTCGTTCTCGTTTGCCACGGCTGTTGTTTGCGCGGAATGCAGCATCCGGCGAGTCTTCCTTGAAATCGTGCCCTCGCGTCTATGGCGTCAGGGGATCTGCTGCGCTCAAGAACTATCAATCACAGTGAGTCACTCCCTCCCCTCTCCAACCTCTCCCCGTCCCCCCCGCCCTTCAACCCCCCCACCCCCCCCCCCCCCCCCCCCCTCCCAAAAAACAACCATCCCCATCCTCCCAACTCTCCCACCCCCCTCCTTTCCCCTGCCCCCCTCTCCTTCTCTTTCCCTCTCTATATCATGGTAACGATGTCTCCCCATTTCGATCAAGCCTGCATTTCGAGTGTTTGTGTTGGTTCTTTGCTGGTTCCCACATTCCGTCCTCCCCACATTATAAATCTTGTTTCCCTTGCCCTCCTAATGCTCCCCTTTCCTTCAGGAACGGCTCCCTGACTCTCACCTATCAGCTGCTCGTTACAGGAACCACTTCAGCCCCCACCTCACAGTCTGTCGTAACCGGTAACCCCTGCGACACGCTGGTAACTCCAACCACTGTTACGGATCTGCCCGGCACCTGGACTTCCATCTGGGTTCGCCGGGGCACAGCCTACACTCTGTACGGTACCATGGATGGCGCTGCGCTTATGGCCGGTCTACAGAACACGAACGGCCGTCGCCGCGCGCCCAAGATGTTTGTTGTGTTCCGCGGCAACGGGACGATCTCTGGGAAGCTGGACTTCTGGTAGACTCTCGTCCGCGTTTGACCTTTGAGGTGTCTCAAAAGCCTGCAGAACACGGGTAACCATCGCCGCGCGCCCAAGATGTTTGTTGTGTTCGGCGGGTCGATCTCTGGGAAGCTGGATTTTTGGTAGGCTCTCGTCCGCGTTTGTGGCTAAATTGCTTGTTTGATAGAAGGCTGGCTGGTGGTTGGGGACAGCGTTGCGTACATTCAGGCTGTTCTGAGATCGCTCTAGAACAGGCTGAATGTAGACAACAGTTGGATGGTGGATCATTCTCTGTATGGGTACGAAATAAATACGATTTTGGAGTGTTCTTTTGTCACACTTCCTCTGGTACGGAGTTTGTATCCATTGCAAATGGTACCGTAAGTTAGTCAGTTAGTAAAACGACCTTGGTTACATTTTTCCAGTGACATGCTTTGTGGTTAAACATCGGGATGGGGAGAGGAGAGAAAGAGGGAAGTGGTAGAGGGTATACAGCAAGGAGTGGGGGTGGGGGGGGAAAGGGGGACAGAAGCAGGAGGGGGAGGAGGAGGAAGGGGGAGAGTAGTGGGGCAGTATGGCTACCGTATTCGCAATCTTTCTACAATGTATGTACCTTATGTGTTAGGCCCGACGGCCTAAGTCCGCTAAAGAATTAGCGGGGTCGACTAAGTCGAGGATGAAACGCGGCGGAAGACTTTGGCGAAAGAACTATTGGCGAAATAGGCGAAGAAGTTACTAAGTAATTGAAGAAGAGTTGAATGAGAATTGATTGATAATGGCAAGTACAAGCAAGGTTTATATAGCATGCAAGAAACAAGGTTGGAAAGTGGAATGTGGGACCAAGAATTGGAGTGCAAGAAAAGTAGAGTGCCACGTGGCACTAGAGAATCTGAGAAGATAAGGATAATGGTGACTAGGAATGTACTGTTCGGAATGAACAGTAAACACCCCTCTAACACTACCCCCCGCCCAAGGAGGCGACGTCCGCGGCGCCTGCAGACTGAAGGTACGCTTGGAGGCAAGCGTTGTCAGGAGACAGCGAGGACGAAGGAACCCAGCTGTCGTCTGCTGCGTCGTAACCACGCCAACGAACCAAGAAGTCGATGAAAGTGACACCCCCCTGGAGACGGCGACGGTGCCTGAGGATGCGCTGGATCTGGTAGTCGGGCTCGTCGGTGTCAACAGCTACCGGCAGTGGAGTGCGATCACGGCCCGAGAAGGTGGCATTGGGATCGGTGTATGGGCGAAGGAGAGACACGTGGGATGACGGGTGCATGCGGAAATGTGCGGGAAGGCGAAGGCGGTATGCGACTGGACCTAGTGCGCGCTCAATGACGAATGGACCAATGAAACGTGGACGAAGCTTGCTGTCCTGTGGCAGTCGGAGGTTGCGGCTATCCAAGAGAACACGGTCGCCGACTGCGAACGACACCTCACGACGACTGCGGTTGGTGGTGCGTGCCATGCGTGCATTTGCGAGCTCAAGGTGCTTCCTCACGTGATCATGAATGAAGGTGAGATGCTGGTGGAAGTTGTCCGCACGAGGGACTGTGGGTGTGAGATCGACACGAGTGGGGACATTGGGGTGCTGACCGTAAAGTGCAAAGAACGGTGACATGCCTGTGGCGGAGTGGTGCGTGTTGTTGTAGGCGAACTCTGCCATGCTCAGCTTCTTGTCCCATGCGGCTGCGTCGTGCATCGTGATGCTGCGAAGGATCTGCTCCAAGGTCTGGTTCACACGCTCGGTCTGTCCGTCTGTCTCTGGGTGGTACGCAGACGACATGGCTAAGCGAGTCCCAAACAGTGCGAAAAGCTGCTTCCAGAACTTCGAAGTGAAACGAGGGTCGCGGTATGAGATGATGGAATCTGGAACCCCGTGCAGTCGGACTACGTTATCTACGAACAGCGTCGCGGCTTCCTCTGCTGTGACCTTGCCGTGCGTGGGGATGAAATGCGCTGCTCGAGAAAACTTATCCACTACTACGAAGATGGCGTCGTGACCCCTAACTGTGAGCGGTAAAGCCATGATGAAGTCCATGGTAACTACCTGCCAAGGGCGGTCGGGCGGTGGAATCGGCTGCAAGAGTCCTGCTTTGCGCTGGCGAGAGGACTTCGTACGCTGACACGTGTCGCACGAGCGAATGTAATCCTCTACGTCTGCTGCAAGCCCGGGCCAGTAGTACGTGCGACTAAGCGTCTTAGCCGTCTTATCTGCTCCGAAGTGCCCTGCACTAACTACGTCGTGCGCCTCTGAGAGAAGGAGCTGTCGAAGAGGGCGGTAGGCTGGAACCCAAATCCGTGTGGTACCCTTCCGTATGTAGACACTACCCTGCACCTCTGCTCCTGCGGGCGGCTGCGGTGTGAAGTCGGGATCTACTGTGTAACCGTGCTCGAAGAGTGCTGTGAGAAGTGGGTGGCCAGCAGTGACTGTGAGACTGGCGAGCTGACAACTAGGGCGAGTGAGCGGATCTGCTGGGTTGCGCACGCCTGGCTTGTACTCTATCCTGTAGTGAAAGCTCCCTTCCATGAACTCCATCCACCTAGCCTGGCGACGACTCAGCTGCGGCTGCGACTTGAGGAAACGAAGCGAACAATGGTCCGTGCGTATAACACTATCTGCCCCCTCTAGGTAGCACCTCCACACCTTATACGCATGGATAATCGCGAGCGCCTCCTTGTCGTGTATGGGATAGTTCAAATCCGCTCCCCTAAGCTTACGCGACTCGTACGCGATCGGCTGCAACCCGCGTCCCTGGTCCTGAAGAAGCACTGCTCCTATGGCCTGATCGGAAGCGTCGGTCACTACAACGTATGGGCGAGTGGGATCAGGGTACGACAGTGTCGGTGAAGACGTGAGCGACTGCTTCATCTGCTCGAACGCCTGCTGCTGCGCTGGACCCCAAACGTACTCTACGCCCTTCCGAAGTAGGTCGGTGAGTGGACTAGCGATCGATGCGTAACCCTGAACGAAACGACGGTAGTAGTTCGCGAAACCGAGGAAGCTCTGCAACTCCTTGACTGAGGTCGGTGCTACCCAATCCTGTACTGCTGCGATCTTCTTCGGGTCAGTCCTAATGCCACTAGCGGATACGACGTGTCCTAGGAACTCGACCTCTGGAAGGAAGAACTCGCACTTCGACTGCTTAGCGTATAACTGCTCCCTCCGTAAGACCTCGAAGACCTTCTGCAAGTGCTGCACGTGCTCATCTTTCGTCTTAGAGAACACTAGGATGTCGTCTAGGTAAACGACAACGAACGACCCTAGGAACTCGGAGAGGACTGTGTTCATGAGCGTCTGAAACGTCGCTGGGGCGTTGGTCAATCCGAACGGTAGAACCCTAAACTCGTACAACCCCTGCTTCGTACGAAATGCCGTCTTGTGCTGGTCCTCTGGAACTACTCGAATCTGGTGGTAACCCGAACGAAGGTCGATCTTTGAGAAGACTCTAGCGCCCTGCACTGCATCGAGAAGATCCTCTACTCTCGGCACCGGGAATCTATTCTTGACGGTGGCGGCGTTCAGTGCGCGGTAATCTATGCACATCCGTAACCCTCCGTCTTTCTTGGGTGCGAAAAGTATCGGTGCGGCCCAAGGCGATCTAGATGGCTGTATGAAACCCTGTGCGAGAAAGTGCCTAACTTGCTGCGTCATCTTCTCTGTCTCCGCTGGACTCAACCTCCACTGTGGCTTCGCTACTGGCCTGCTCCCCGGCTCCAATTCTATTCGATGGTCTACTGCTCGGCTGGGAGGCAACTCGTCGGGGAAGACGTCTGCGAACTCTGCTAACAGTGCACTCACCTCAGCAGGAAGAGTCGCCTTCTCACTAACTGCTGCACTCCCTCCTTTCCCCTCCTCAGCTTCCACCTCCTCAAGAAAAACCGTGAAGATCCGTGCCGCACGCTTCACTAACTGTCGCACACGAACAACATTAATGATAGCTGTGGATGATGTGGCCCCATCGCTCCACTGTGGCAGCTCCCGGAACTCCCCGTCTACCTTGACGCTGCAGCTTCCCTGAGCCCAATCGAACCGAGTACTAACCGTCCGTAGCCAATCTCTCCCGAAGATAAAATCGTATCTGTTCAGCGTCGCAGAGTCGAAATCACGCCTGACTGTGATCGGTCCTAGCACTACTCGCAACTTGCGGATGATCGGTCCTATGTGAAGTGGCGTCCCATCTACCATGCGAGCGTCCTTGAAGTTGACTGCTGAATCTGCTTCGAGATGGAGACGAGAAACTAACGATGAAGAGACGAACGAGTGGCTAGCTCCGCTATCTACGAGAATCTTAACAGGAACTCCGCGAAGCTTCCCTAGAAGCACGACTGGACGATCAACAGTGTCTACCTCGTTCTCCGTAGATGACTGCTGCAAAGCCGTCTCCTCTACGTTGGTAGACGTGGCGGGTACGGGAACCTCCACACCAGCTAGCGACCCGCTATCTACTGGCGGTTTCCGTTTCCCTGCTGCCGCTCCTTAAGCTGTGGGCAGTCTCGCTTCATGTGTCCCGGCTTTTTGCAGTAGTGACAGTTCCCCCTAAATCCCATTTTCTGTGAGCCGTCACTGTTAACTGCTCCAATCTCCATGGGCGATGGTCCGTCCCTCGATCGAGCGTCGTTGATCGGTCTGTTGTATCCCCTATCGCGATCGTCACGACCCCGTCGGCTTCGTACTGCGTCGACGCGTTCTGCTGCTGCGACTACCGACTCGAAGGTGGACAACCCGTGAATCGCAATGACTTCCGCTATGTCCGGCTTCAACCCTTCGAGGTAGCGATCGCGCATCTCTGCTTCCGTGATATCGTCTATCTCGTTGCAGATGCTCAAGAACCGTCGTGTGTACTCCTGGACGTTGCCTATCTGTCGGAAATGACGCAGACGCTTCCTAGCAGCTTCGGAGGCGTTCACCAAATCGAACCTACTTTTCAGCGCCGCTTCAAATCCTTCCCATGTGGTCGGAACCGTGGTAACACCCAAAGCTAAACTCCCTAAGCTCGAAGTTGCAGCTGCATGCTCCACGCCCTGTTGATGCCCGTCCGTCTGAGCCCTTCTTACAGCAGTTTGAGTGAGTTGGCGCCACCACTCCAAGGCCGGGCCCCTCAGCAGTGTAACAGCGTACTCGATCCGCTGCTGCGCGTCCGCCTCTTGCACCCCACTCGCGGCGAAGTAGTTGTTCAGCATGAAGAGCCACGTCCGCACGTTCGCGTCGCGTTGACTTGGGTCGAACGACTCGGGTTTCTGCGGCTTGAGTGCGCTTCGACGTTCCGGCAGCGCTTCCGCGCCAGTCGACGTGTTGGGCGCAAGAGTTGGCGTGGCATGACCATGGGGGTTAGAAGCCAATTCACGAAGCTGTTGCATTTCAGCTCGTGCCTGTCGATTTTCCAGCGTCAACTCTTGAAGTTGGCGCATGAGTTCGGCAAGCGTGTTGCCCATGTCGTGGGGGACTGCGTGCATGGTTTCGTCCATGTTCGCTCAACGACTCCAAGTCTGCAAGTCGGCACCGCGGGACGATGACGTCGTAGTCTCGTCGTTGACGGTCGCTTGTTGGAAGTCGCTCCCCGCGAAGGCTCTTGATACCAAGTGTTAGGCCCGACGGCCTAAGTCCGCTAAAGAATTAGCGGGGTCGACTAAGTCGAGGATGAAACGCGGCGGAAGACTTTGGCGAAAGAACTATTGGCGAAATAGGCGAAGAAGTTACTAAGTAATTGAAGAAGAGTTGAATGAGAATTGATTGATAATGGCAAGTACAAGCAAGGTTTATATAGCATGCAAGAAACAAGGTTGGAAAGTGGAATGTGGGACCAAGAATTGGAGTGCAAGAAAAGTAGAGTGCCACGTGGCACTAGAGAATCTGAGAAGATAAGGATAATGGTGACTAGGAATGTACTGTTCGGAATGAACAGTAAACACCCCTCTAACATTATGTATTCAGAGACAGCTCAAGAAAAGAGGGGGGAAAACTGAATTCTTTTCTTAGCAGCTATTTTGTCTCAAGCTGGTCACTGCAATGCCATCCGGATCGTACATCAGAACCACTTTATTGAGTTAACTCTACTCAGTAATCACTGCCAGCCATGCCATCTCATCTACCAAATACCCCATCGTTCTCTCAGCTAATACCGTATCACCCCAACTTCCGCTCATTCAGGCGCCTCAAAAGGACACCATGCTGCCATCACCCCAACTTCCGCTCTGCAAACACTGAGCTGGATACAACCAAACCATCCGGATCGTACGTCCGAACCACTCGCCGCCGCTGCCACCCCTCCACTCCAGGAACCCCAATTCCCATCCCCTCACCTCCTTGCCCCTCCTCCCCAACTCCCACCCCCGCCCCCTTGCCCTCCTCTGGTTCCGCCAGGATGGTTTCAAAGAAGAATTTTCGCCCGCGGGGCACACAGCAGGGCGCAGAGAGAGCGAGACCGCCGGGAAGGAGGGTGATCTGCTGCCATCCATCTAGCACCCCCGCACCTTCCTCTCATCCCAGCTTCCTCTCAGCGAACACTGAGCTGGAAACAACCAACCCATCCGGATCGTACGTCCGAACCACTCGCCGCCGCCACCACCCCTCTGCTCCAGCCACCCCAACCCCCACCCCCTCGCCTCCTTGCCTCTCCACCCCAGCCCCTGCCCCCTCTCCCTCCTCTGGTTCCGCCAGGATGGTTTCAAAGAAGAAAGCTCGGCCGCGGGGCACACAGCAGGGGGCGGAGAGAGCGAGACCGCCGGGAAGGAGGGTGATCTGCTGCCCTCCGTCTAGCACAACGCGCCCGCCCCCGTCCCGCTGCTCCTGCCCAGCCTGATCTTCCGAGGCTGCAGCTTCGGTAGAGGTGGCCTCAGCTTTGGGAGCTGCCTCTGTGTGGTTGGAAACGGCACCTCGCCGCCTGAAGCAGAGGTCACCCCGTGTCTCCTCCTGGTGTAGGAACGCATGTGGAAAAGAATTAAAGAATAGGGGAGAGTTGAAAGGGGACGGAATGAAGAAGCCCCTTCAGGGGCTGCCTCTGAGTGGCTTGCAACGGCTCCCCTCCACCTGAAGAAGAGGTCACCCCCTGTCTCTTCCTGGTGTAAGAAAGCATGTGTGAACAGGTGTTGGCAAAAAGGGGTGGAGGAAGCACGAGTTTGGTGGGGGGGTAGAACGGCATGTAGTAGGCCCTTCAGGGAAGGAGGATGGAGGAGACAAGTTTTCAGTCGACTCAAAAGTGAGTCGAGCTTTGAGTCGACCCAAAACTCGTAGCAGGCCCTTCAGGGAAGGAGGAAGGAGGCGACAAGGCCGGGTGACTCACCAGTCCCAAACTCCCATCACTGAAGCGGGTGAGGAAAAAGGTTGGAGGAGGAGTGGGTCACCATCTTCCCATAGATGGCGGACGGGTGGGTGGTGGAGGTGGAGGAGGGAGGAAGGAGGCAATAAGGGGGGGTGACTCACCAGGCCCAGGCTCCTGAGTCGACTCAAAAGTTGACTCACCAGGCCCAGGCTCCTGAGTCGACTCAAAAGTTGACTCACCAGGCCCAGGCTCCTGAGTCGACTCAAAAGTTGACTCACCAGGCCCAGGCTCCTGAGTCGACTCAAAAGTTGACTCACCAGGCCCAGGCTCCTGAGTGAGTCGACTCAAAAGTTGACTCACCAGGCCCAGGCTCCTGAGTCGACTCAAAAGTTGACTCACCAGGCCCAGGCTCCTGAGTCGACTCAAAAGTTGACTCACCAGGCCCAGGCTCCTGAGTCGACTCAAAAGTTGACTCACCAGGCCCAGGCTCCTGAGTCGACTCAAAAGTTGACTCACCAGGCCCAGGCTCCTGAGTCGACTCAAAAGTTGACTCACCAGGCCCAGGCTCCTGAGTCGACTCAAAAGTTGACTCACCAGGCCCAGGCTCCTGAGTCGACTCAAAAGTTGACTCACCAGGCCCAGGCTCCTGAGTCGACTCAAAAGTTGACTCACCAGGCCCAGGCTCCTGAGTCGACTCAAAAGTTGACTCACCAGGCCCAGGCTCCTGAGTCGACTCAAAAGTTGACTCACCAGGCCCAGGCTCCTGAGTCGACTCAAAAGTTGACTCACCAGGCCCAGGCTCCTGAGTGAGTCGACTCAAAAGTTGACTCACCAGGCCCAGGCTCCTGAGTCGACTCAAAAGTTGACTCACCAGGCCCAGGCTCCTGAGTCGACTCAAAAGTTGACTCACCAGGCCCAGGCTCCTGAGTCGACTCAAAAGTTGACTCACCAGGCCCAGGCTCCTGAGTCGACTCAAAAGTTGACTCACCAGGCCCAGGCTCCTGAGTCGACTCAAAAGTTGACTCACCAGGCCCAGGCTCCTGAGTCGACTCAAAAGTTGACTCACCAGGCCCAGGCTCCTGAGTCGACTCAAAAGTTGACTCACCAGGCCCAGGCTCCTGAGTGAGTCGACTCAAAAGTTGACTCACCAGGCCCAGGCTCGCATCACTGAAGAGAGTGAGGAAGAAGTTGGAGGTGGAGTGGGTGACGGTCTCCCCATAGATGGCTGACCGGTGGGTGATCGTGGAATGGAGATGGAGGATGGAGGGCAGAGGGTGACTCACCAGGCCCAGGCTGCTGTCGCTGAAGAGAGTGAGGAAGAAGTTGGAGGTGGAGTGGGTGACGGTCTCCCCATAGATGGCTGACCGGTGGGTGATCGTGGAATGGAGATGGAGGATGGAGGGCAGAGGGTGACTCACCAGGCCCAGGCTGCTGTCGCTGAAGAGAGTGAGGAAGAAGTTGGAGGTGGAGTGGGTGACGGTCTCCCCATAGATGGCTGACCGGTGGGTGATCGTGGAATGGAGATGGAGGATGGAGGGCAGAGGGTGACTCACCAGGCCCAGGCTGCTGTCACTGAAGCGAGTGAGGAAGAAGTTGGAGGTGGAGTGGGTGACGGTTTCCCCATAGATGGCCGATCGGTGGGTGGTGGAGGTGCCGTCCCACTCGCCCAGCAGTAGTGAAAGGCGGGAGTGGGGGATCGGGGCGTTGGTGGGGTCTGGTTGCGCCTGGCGAGGAGAAGGGAGTGGGGAGTGGGGAGGAAAAGGGTGGTGATTGATTGGTGGGTGGTGACTTTTGAGAAGTCTCAAAAGTCACTCCAATATGGAGTGGGGAGGAAAAGGGTGGTGATTGATTGGTGGGTGGTGCAGGTGCCATCCCATTCCCCCAGCAGCAGAGCCAGGCGGGAAGGGGGGATCAGGGCGCTGGGGTCGTCTGGTTGCGTCTGGTGAGGAGGGAGGGTGGAGGGATAAGGGCGGAAGTGGGGGAAAGGGAGCAATGTAGGGATGGTGAGTGCTTGACCGGTGGGTGTTGAAGTGCCGTCCCACTCGCCCAGCAGTAGAGCCAGGCGGGAGGGGGGGGGGGATCAGGGCAGCGAGCGGGTCGGGTTGCGCCAGAAAAGCAGGAAGAGGACCGGAGGGCAGAGGGAGGGGAGAAGGAAGGGAACAACTGAAGACCGGTGGGTGGTGGATGTGCACGAAATAAACGACCCCAGCTGTTCCTTTTTCACTGACTCACCTCCAGCAACTCTCTGGCAGGCATGGGCCAACATGTGAAGATGACCCCTTGGCCCATGCTCGGAGCGGGCCAACAAGTGAAGATGACCCCTTGGCCCATGCTAGGAGCGGGCCAACATGTGAAGATGACCCCTTGGCCCATGCTAGGAGCGGGCCAACATGTGAAGATGACCCCTTGGCCCATGCTAGGAGCGGGCCAACATGTGAAGATGACCCCTTGGCCCATGCTAGGAGCGGGCCAACATGTGAAGATGACCCCTTGGCCCATGCTAGGAGCGGGCCAACATGTGAAGATGACCCCTTGGCCCATGCTAGGAGCGGGCCAACATGTGAAGATGACCCCTTGGCCCATGCTAGGAGCGGGCCAACATGTGAAGATGACCCCTTGGCCCATGCTAGGAGCGGGCCAACATGTGAAGATGACCCCTTGGCCCATGCTAGGAGCGGGCCAACATGTGAAGATGACCCCTTGGCCCATGCTAGGAGCGGGCCAACATGTGAAGATGACCCCTTGGCCCATGCTAGGAGCGGGCCAACATGTGAAGATGACCCCTTGGCCCATGCTAGGAGCGGGCCAATATGACCTGACCATGTTGACTTTCTTGACTATCTTGACCCGCTCCTTCTCCATTCCCCTCCCACAAACACCCCCAGCGTGTCCTTTGTGGATGCATCCCCTTTTGAGTCCAACACATGGAACCCGCGCACCCTACCTCTCCTTTCAAAAGTAATTCACTCACCTCCAGAAGCTCTCTGGCATGGGCTGCCGTTGCCCTCATCGAAAGCTCGCAACCACCACTGACTCACCTCCAGAAGCTCTCTGACATGGGCTGCTGCTGTTGCCCTTGGACCATCTTCTTCATTCCCCTCCCACTCCTCCAAAAACACCCCAAAGGGTGTCGATCATCCCCTTGGGAGTCCAACACATGGAAAGCTCTCACCCAACCTCTCCCTTTTCACTGACTCACCTCCCAATAACTCTCTGGCATGGGCTGTTGTTGCGCCTGACCCAGCTTCACCCGCTTTCTCCCACTCCTCCAAAAACACCCCCAGAGTGTCAAGCATTGCCCTAAACCTCAGCACATGGAACGGGATCCACTTTTGAGGCGCCTCAAAAGGCACCCACCGATTTTTCATAGGCTCACCTCCCGAAGCCCTCTCGCATGGGCTGCCGTTGCCCCTGGGTTCTGGGATGACCCAGCTTCACCCCCGCTCCCTCCCACTCCTCCAAAAACACCCCAAGGGTGTCGATCGTCCCCCTGGAGTCCAGCACATGGAACGCTCGCACCCACCTCTTCCTCTTTCATTCATTGACTCGCCTCCATGAACTCTTTGCCATGGACCCATGTGCCTTCTTCACTTGATCCTTTCCTGCTGCCCTCCACAAACACCCCAAGAGTGTCGATCATTCCCTTTGAATCCAACACATGTAACGCACAACCCGCCTTCTCTTCTCCTCTTTCATTGACTCACCTCCAGTAGCTCTCTAAGGGCGTGTAACTTTTTTTCGAACCACGGTCCGTACTTGGGATGGTCCGGACAACAGACGTGGTTACTGTTTTCGGCCCTATTCGTATGGCTGTTCGCGAGGTCCTTGGCGACGTCGCTGGCGTACGGACAGAATGTGACACTTTTTGACATTTCTGGCGGATATTTCCGTCCGTTCAGCGTCCAGTTGCAGTTCGGACCGTCCCATTTTGGTGCGCTTTCATTGGAGGGCGAATTCAAAAATCATGTCGCGTAACAGGTCGTTATCATTTCGTTTACAGTTCACGTTTTCGCCACAAAAAAAGTTCTACCATAGAGGTCCGTACGGGACTCGTCCGGACAAACGTCTAAAACCTTCCGAACCGACGCTGCCCGTACGGTTTGAGAAGCTGGTCCGGACATTTGACGCTTCGGAAAAAAGTTACACGCCTTAAAGTGCTCCGACTTGTCGTCACCATGTTGACCATGTTGACCATGTTGACCATGTTGACCATCTTGACCATCTTGACTCGCTAGCGGGGTGGCGTAGCGCCTGGACCAGCTTCACCCGCTGCTTCCCTCTCCTCCACAAACACCCCCAGAGTGTCGATCATTCCCTTGGAGTCAAACACATGGAATGCACGCCCCCTCCCACCCTCTCCCTTTTTAATGACTCACCTCCAATAACTCTCTCGCATGGGCTGTCGTTGCCCCTGAACCATCCTCACCCGCTCCCTCCCTCTCCTCCACAAACACTCCCAGGGTGTCGATCATTCCCTTGGAGTCCAGCACATGGAATGTGCGCACCCTCCGATTTCCCCAAGTTACATCTTCTTCTGAGCTTGCTTCGGCAGGAGGCTCGGAACCTGGTTCGGAACCTGCTTCGGAAACTGGTTCGGAGAGGAAGAGGCAGGTTTCGCTGACGAGAGCCGGGCGGCGGGACGGCAGCTTCACCCCTCGGATGACCTCTGCTGCTTCGTAGGCATCTGCTGCCTCTGCTCCCACCACCCCCACTGCCAGCGCCCTCACTAAGTCCTCTGCGGTTTGGTGGCTCAACGCGTATGCCCTGTAGTCTGGGAACCAGGCGACCTGAATTGCATACAGAGGAGAGGGGAGTCAGAGAGATGGGATTGGAAATGGAATGGGATTGGAAATGGAATGGGATGTCAGAGAGATGGGATTGGAAATGGAATGGGATGTCAGAGAGATGGGATTGGAACTGGAATGGGATGTCAGAGAGATGGGATTGGAAATGGAATGGGATGTCAGAGAGATGGGAGTGGAAATGCAAAAGAAAGAGCGGCATGTGACTGCCCTCACTGTGTGAGGGATGGGGTCGAGGGACAGAGTGGAGTGGAGATACAGCGGGGATAGGGAGTGGGGGTAGGGGAAGTGAGGGGTATGGGCAGCCGGGGTAAGGAGAGTAGAGGAAATGAGGGGCAGGGTAGGAAGAGGCACAATGTACTATGTGCCTCCCGCGGGTTGCAATGTCACAACGATGTGTCACATCATAGCAACCCGACAAAACCGAGCTGACAGCCCAAGCATCATCGCGAGCCAGCCATCTTAATCATTCTCTATTTTTGAGACGTCTCAAAAATACTATTTTTACACGAGCCAGCCATCTTAATCATTCTCTATTTTTGAGACGTCTCAAAAATACTCTTTTCACACAAGCCAGCCATCTTAATCATTCTCTATTTTTGAGACGTCTCAAAAATACTCTTTTTACACGAGCCAGCAATCTTAATCATTCTCTATTTTTGAGACGTCTCAAAAATACTCTTTTTACACGAGCCAGCCATCTTAATCATTCTCTATTTTTGAGACGTCTCAAAAATACTCTTATTACACGAGCCAGCCATCTTAATCATTCTCTATTGTGAAAAGTCCTCTGCCACGTGCCTGAAGGCGATTGGCTGCTGTGATCCGGTTGACCTCCTCTAGTTTGATTTCCACCCATTCCTCCCCTCCCACCTCCTCCCCACTTGTGCACGCTTGCTTCACACTCAACCTGTTGAGGAGGAGGGAGGGAGAATGGTGAGAAGAGGGACAAGAATGGTGAGAGGAGGGGACGGGAATGGTGAGAAGAGGGGACAGGAATGGTGAGAAAATGGGAGGGGGGGAATGAAGAGAGGTGGAAGATAACAAGGAGCAGAGGAGACGAAAATTGCTAGCAGTTCTTCTATGAGCGAGAGCGAGAGCGAGAACAAGATTGCTGCATAATCGACTTGGGCTGGAGCTGAGAGGAGGGGAGGGGAATGGTGAGAGGTGGCAGCGGGTGGTGAGAGGTGCAGAGGAACGGAGAGACCTAAGGCTCAGTAATGAAACAAAACGCAGTAATTACCACGTCTAGAAGTTGTAGCAGAGACTCACGTCTGTAGCAGGGAGCTGTTCTCTCCCCGCCCAGAGGCTGTAGCAGAGAGGCGGGTGGGCACTCTGTGCAGCAGACGGCCGTTCAGATCGTAGTGCTGGTGGGGGGAGGGGAGGGGAGGGGGGGGTTGGGCGGAGAGAGGGGGAAGCGGGGGGGAAGGGGCAAGGAAGGTGGGGAGAGGCAAGGGGGAGGAGAAGAAAGGCGGTTGGGTGGGCTCTCTGTGTATCAGGCGGCATTCAGAATCGTTGTGCGGGTGAAGGGGGGTTGAAGGGGAGAAGGAGAGAAGGGGTGGGGAGGTGAAGGGGGGTTGAAGGGGAGAAGGAGAGAAGGGGTGGGGAGGTGAAGGGGGGTTGAAGGGGAGAAGGGGAGCGGAGGTGAAGGTGGGTGGGGGGAAGGGCTAAGATTAGGAGATTGAAGCAAAAAGAAAGGAGGGAGGGATTGGGGAGCATGAATGGGAAGGACAAAGTACTATGAGCTTGAACAAAACATAAACCCGAGGCCTTAAACCCCAAACCTTCATCCGAGACTGAGACCCAAACTTAAACCCCGAACATCAACCCCAGTGGGCATGCCTGAAGGTTTAAAACAGAACCGTGGGCTCATCTTTGAAGGCTACAGCCCTTGGGTTCTCAATACAACAGCCGTGCCCTTGGGTTCTCAATACAACAGCCGTGCCCTTGGGTTCTCAATACAACAGCCGTGCCCTTGGGTTCTCAATACAACAGCCGTGCCCTTGGGTTCTCAATACAACAGCCGTGCCCTTGGGTTCTCAATACAACAGCCCTTGGGTTCTCAATACAACAGCCCTTGGGTTCTCAATACAACAGCCCTTGGGTTCTCAATACAACAGCCGTGCCTAAAAGCCCCCAAGCAGCAGCAGCAGCAGCAGCAGCAGCAGCAGCCCCCAAGTTATTTTCAAAAGAGTAAGCCTGACTTGTGAAAGTGATTCTGAGCGGACTAAGAATTCCGCTCGTAACATACGCCGCGGCCCGTCTGTCCTTTGACATCTCTGTCATGATGATTCACCATCATTAGTGCGTCTAACTCACCAGAAACGCGCCACGCCACTGGCCCTCGTTGATTTTCACGAACCGCTCCAGTTCTTTCCCGCCAAAATGGCACTTTTCCAGCTCCACTTCCTCATCCTCCTCCTCTTCCTCCTCCGCTTCTTCCCCCGCCGCCTGCTCCTCTCCCTCGCGCACTGTCCTTGAGGATTCGGAATTGCGCTCCGCCGAACTGTCCGCCGAAGCGCGGGTCACGAAACCAGCTCGGCTACGCTCGGACCTCGAGGCGAGTCGTTGAAAAGGCGGGGTTCGTGGAGAAATGAGGGAGAGATTTCGGGAGGTTGTGAGATGGGCTCGATAAGATTTAATGGATGCGCAATGTGAGGCGAATGGTAACACGGCAGTCGCGCATGTTCGTGATGTAACCACATTAGGCATAAGCGTGGGTGGAGCACCCGCTAGAAGCGCCATAATCGACACGTATCTGGTTTGCTGAGGCTAGGGCAGGAGCTTCCAGGTGGTGATGACTGTCGTTTGTACGCGTTGTTGGAGGGAGGCGGCACCAGCTTGTGAGAAAAAATATTGAAACCTACGTAAAAACTCACGGTTCTGTGTTTTGTTGATCGTGTTTTTACAAATGGAAAAGGCGCGGTGCTACACCCAAGACCGCTGTCAAACAAAGGAACTGATGTGCCTCAAAGAACCGAACTGCACCACTGGGAATGAAAACGGAGTGGAGTGACAGTTCCCACCAACCGCTCATCCCCGCTCCCCTCCCTCCCCGGGCCACAACTGGGCATGCTTTTGATCAGACCTGGAAATCATAGGTCAAATTTTTTAAACTTTCCATGCTATGTAAGGCTTGTTGGAACCACCATCTGTTCCATAAACATGGACACATTTCTACTTAGTAAGCGCCACTGAGAAAAATTGGTAGCAGTCTGTAGAGGCAGTTGATTCATGAGCGTTGAAGGCAGAGCCTTCCAACTCTGAGAACACCCCCCGTGGCCCCCGTATTCTTCAAGGGACACTCTTTAAGTGCTTTCAAATCACCTGCTCAATCTTGACCGAAATGGAAAAGCGACATGCTCCTCTCCTCCTTCCCCTTGTCTAGTTGCGGCGTTTCCAAGTGACGCCCCACCGAGGTGTATGGACGTTGCACCGAGCTCTGACAGTTTGCACCGTACCGCAACTACCAGTGATAATGACCGCTTTCCCTCAGAGAACTAATACGGTTCTGTGTGTTTCAGGAAGATTTCGTTACATGTTCAAGTGGTTAGGTGGGTTCTTGAGGGCGAGCTCTAAGGGCGGGTCCAGCGCGTACGTCTACAGGTACTATACAGTTCATTCGTAGTGGTTTGAAAAGATATCAGGCGGTGCACAATGGTTTTGAAATTTCACCGTTTGAAAGCGTGACGCAATACGGATTACCGTACTGGATGAACTGTAATGTACGGAAAACGTACGCGCTGGACCCGCCCTAAGATCGCCCTAATTGCAGGAACCTACCAAATCTTGGAGTGAACCTGCCCAAGAGCTGTCCGTTTCTAGCTGCTGTGCGGCTTTGGCGGACATGCTCGAACCATGCCACTCGCTCAACAAAAGTTTCCCTTCCCTCCCTCCTACCAAAACCTCCAAGCTCTAACGGTTGCCTCCCCTCTGCTGCGCAGCGCTACTAGCTACGACTGGCTTCGGCTCCCTGCCTGATAAAGGCAATACTATTCCAGGAAAATGCATCCTTCGAGCCGATTTTATAGTAGATTCTCTAACTTGCAATTGCTCGTCCGTGAGTAATTCACACTCAAGTCACGGATGTTAAGATCATCTCTATGAACCGTGTTGACCCGTCTTTGTCGTCCTGAGCAATGCAGCCGCCCGTGCTACGTACTAACTTAGTCTAGCAACGACACCCGTCGACTCGTGACCGCGCGCTTCGGAAACCCGAACGTAACCCCCTCTCGTTTTCCCCGTCGCGAAACTCATCGTTTTTTTCGGGAACGCCGTAGTATCTAGAGCCGCTTGGACCGCATTGTCGCATGCATATGTAACAAACAGACTCACTAACTTAACTTTTGCTCAGTGCGTCGCTGTCGACTCAAAATTTCCTTCGAGTCACGGGAAACTAGCACTCTGTCAGTACGCCTCGAGGCGCTAACTCGGACGCGACTCCTTACTCTCTGATTATATCAACCGATCATTATTCCCCCTTCTTGAAAAAAACCATAAAGCAATATTCAATCCGAAATTGCCGTACGATTTTCCATTTAGACATAAAATTGTTACACCCATCATTATGTCGACGACGACGGAATCGGCGATCGTGCAGTCAGAAGAAGACGAGCTTTTCCGCGAAGGCTGCGCCTTCGAGGGGGCTGCGGTGGTTGCGCTGGTGAAAGAAGACGGGGGGATCCACGTTGGCGGAGCGGAAGGCGGGGAAGGCGGAGAGGCCGGGGAGGGGAAAGCTAAGACTATGGAAATTATGTTAGACGACGGCGTGCTGTTTACGTTGGAGCTCGATTCTGGAGAGAAACGGCTAATGGAGCTCGGATACACGCAAGACCTGCAGCGGTCCATGGTGCGACTCTATAACGCGTACACCGCAAGTTATCTTGATTTTCGTCCTTGAAGGAAATGACGCCACCGGGTCATGATTGTCCTGTTTCTTGTGTTTCCCACTTCCTCCGATTTCCGTCCCGTCGTTTTTTTCGTACGCGTCAAAGAGCGCCTCTATCACGATTCAGTCAATTTCCTGTCTGTAAAGCGCCGCTCTGTTTTCCGTTTTCGTTTTGCGGCCCGCTGCCGCGGCGGCTAACCCCAAACCTGAAACTTCTCAATCCTGATTTCTGAACCGTCAAAAGGATTTCTTTGCCCCATGGTGACCTTGAAACTCCACACTTTTGTATCACTGGGGAATTGTTTTGAGCCGGCCCGACTGAAAAGAAAATGTTGTAACAATGTAACCCTTTCTTTTTTCGTCTGCAGAACTCGTTCGAGCTGTTCTCAGTGGCGTTCTGTGGCGTGGGCATGTTCCTGGGGATCCCCTATTATGGGTACGTACGTGCGAGGACATGGGTGAGCGCATGGGCCTATTCTTGGGATTCTCCCCTACTATGGTTACGTGCTTGGGCTTCCTGTTGCTTCCTGTTGCCTGCTATGACTTTAGAGGCGCCTCATAAGCCAGGGGGGAAAGTGGGGGGTGGATTTAGGGCTCTCTGCTCTGCTGCTTGAGGCCTTAGGAGATCACCACCTGCAATAGCCATCCCCCTTCTCCTTCACTGCTTTCTTTACCTTGCTTATAATACCACCACTTCCCTTCACACCCCGCCTTCCAATTCAGTCCCCTTCCCCCCCCCCAGAAAACGCATGTCACAGTTATTGCAGCACGGCGTATCTGAACGGCGGGGCGGTGTGCTGTGTGTGGTTCTGGTGGATCACTGCTCGACCTTCACTGCCCTCATTCTCCCCCATCACATCACCTCTTGTGCTTATCGTGTTTCGTGTTGTGCTTGCAGCACGGCGTATCTGAACGGCAGGGCGGTGTGCTGCGTGTGGTTCTGGTGGATCACTGCTCGACCTTCACTGCCCTCATTCTCCCCCATCACATCACCTCTTGTGCTTATCGTGTTTCGTGTTGTGCTTGCAGCACGGCATATCTGAACGGCAGGGCGGTGTGCTGCGTGTGGTTCTGGTGGATCACTGCTCGACCTTCACTGCCCTCATTCTCCCCCATCACATCACCTCTTGTGCTTATCGTGTTTCGTGTTGTGCTTGCAGCACGGCGTATCTGAACGGCGGGCCGGTGTGCTGCGTGTGGTTCTGGTGGATCACTGCCTTCTTTGCCCACCTGCTCGCCCTCTCCTTTGCTGAAATCGCCTCCTCCTTCCCTGTGAGCTGCTTACTCCCTCTTACTCTCACTCACACACTCGTGCCCGAGTTCCAATACATACTCTCTCACTTTTCACTCTCACTCACAAACATACACACACACACACACTCACACACACACACACACACACACACACTCACACACACACGCACACACACACACATGCACACATGCCTTTTTCGTTGCCTTCCTTCTCGTCCCGTCTCCCACCCATCCTCTCCTTTCCTCCTCCCCTCCTCTCGTCTTCCCCTCCCCTCATCTCATCTCCGCCTCACCTAACCTCCTCTCGTCTCCGTTTCTGCCCCTCCCAACCCTCCCCCACTCATGTCTACAGACAGCTGGCTCGCTCTATTTCTGGGCGGCTGCTCCACAGGGAGGCTGCTTCTTGGGACACCGCAAATCTCCTCTCCGCCCCCAACCCTCATCTCTCTACTGCACCTCCTTCTCCCTCTCTCCCGCACTCTCCTACACAGACAGCTGGCTCGCTCTATTTCTGGGCGGCTGCCCACACAAAGGCTGCTTTTTTAGAACCGCTCAAAACTCCTCTCCACCCCTCCCCCTCTCCTCCCTCACTCCCCTCCCTACACAGACAGCTGGCTCGCTCTATTTCTGGGCAGCTGCTTTTTGGAACCGCACTGCGCAAAACACCTCTCCACCCCTCCCCCTCCCCTCCCCCATTGCCCTATACAGACAGCTGGCTCGCTCTATTTCTGGGCGGCTGCTCTCGCCGGCCCAAAGTACGGCCCCTTTGCAGCATGGATCACTGTAAGCACAGATAGAGGTTGTGCATGCATGCACCACCATACATCATGGTGAGATTTGGCATTGCTCTCCGCATGGATGATGGATCGCTGTAAGCACAGATAGAGGTTGTGCATGGATGATGGATCGCTGTAAGCACAGATAGAGGTTGTGCATGGATGATGGATCGCTTTAAGCACAGATAGAGGTTGTGCATGGATGATGGATCGCTGTAAGCACAGATAGAGGTTGTGCATGGATGATGGATCGCTGTAAGCACACATTATGGGTGGTTGTTGTGGAGGGAGGAGTGCCCTTGGGGGTCCATTTTCATTTTCAGTCGCCTCAGATCAGATTTCATTTTACCTCTCCCTCCCACTCCTCTCCACCTCCCTCGTGCATCCCCAGGGCTGGTTGGAGTTCGTGGGGTTGTCAGTGGGGGTGGGCGGAGTGGCGTTTGGGGGAATGAGTGAGACGACTCAAGAGTCACATCTACTTTTTCCCTCACTCTCTCCCGTCAATCCCTCCCACTCCTCTCCACCTCCCTCGTGCATCCCCAGGGCTGGTTGGAGTTCGTGGGGGTGTCAGTGGGGGTGGGCGGAGTGGCGTTTGGGGGCATCCAGCAGATCATGTCGCTCGTCCTGCTTGCCACAGGTGGGTGGGTGGCTGGCTGGCTGGCTGGCTGACTGGCTGGCTGACTGGCTGGCTGGGTGGGTGGCTGGGTGGCTGGTTACGACTAACACTCCCCCCCACCACCCCACCGTCTGCCGGTCCTTTTTCTTCGTACGGTGGCGGATACAACTTCCCAGACTACCTGCAGTTCCTAGCGTGCGTGGCTCTTACTCTTTCTCCCCCATCCCCATCTGTTTCTATACCGTTCATTCCACCTGCTTTTCCACCGCAGCAGGCAACAGCAACGGTGGCGGATACAACTTCCCAGACTACCTGCTGTTTCTAGCCTGTGTGGCGCTCATTCTGTGTGGCGCTCATTCTGTGTGGCGCTCATTCTGTGTGGCGCTCATTCTGTGTGGCGCTCATTCTGTGTGTGCCACATGTCTTCCCCCATCGACCCCTTTGCTTCCCCTTTGCCCCCCAGGCGGCTCCAACGGTGGCGGATACACCTTCCCAGACTGCCTGCAGTTCCTAACTAGGCTAGCGCGGGTGGCGCTCATTCTTTTCCCCTAATCCTCACCCCATCTGTTTCTATACCGTTCATTCCACCTGCTTTTCCCCCAGGCGGCTCCAACAGTGGCGGATACACCTTCCCGGACTACCTGCAGTTTCTAGCGTGTGTGGCGCTCATTCTCATGTGTGCAGCCATCAACGTGCTTCCCATCAAGCGCGTGGGGCAAGTGCTGGCAATTGGAACGGTGCTGCAGGTGAGGAGAGAGAGAGATAGGGACTGCGAAAGAGTGGGGTGCAGGTGTGACGTGTATATGCCGATTGGCCCATAACCCATCATCCTCGACAGTGCCCCCATTGACATGCTTCCCATCAAGCGCGTGGGGCAAGTGCTGGCCGTGGGGGCAGTGCTGCAGGTGAGCATGAGTGTAGATGAATGGTACATGCAGGTGGTGGGGTAAGTGCTGGCCGTGGCGACAGTGCTGCAGGTGAGAGATAGTGGGTGAGAGAGGAGAGGGTGCGTGAGTGGTGCAGGTGTGACTTATGCAAGACAATGAACCCATGAGCGCACACATTTTAGTTTTGATGCGCCTCAAAACCATGAGCGCACACCTTCTGGTCTGTGCACCCATCAAATTTCTTCCCATTAAGCGCGTGGGGCAAGTGCCGGCAGTAGGGAGAGTGCTGCAAGTGAGGGACCGTTCTCTCTCCCCCCTCGTTCACCAGATCCCAGTGGAACTGGTGTTCATTATCACTCTCCCTGCTGTGGTCGCATTCACACTCACGCTCTTCTTCACCCTCTGCCACCTGCCTGTTTTTCCCCCTCCCTGTTTCTTCTCTCCCCCCCTCATTCACCAAATCCTAGTGGCACTGGTGTTTGTAATCACTCTCTCTGCTGGCACATTCACACTCATAATCCTCTTCCGCCCTCGCCTCATCTCCCTGTTTCTTCCCGCTCCCACTCCCTTTAGTCCACCATTTCCTAGTGGCATTCGACTTTTGAGACGTCTCAAAAGCATTCGTGTTCATAGTCACGCTCCCTGCTGTCGCACTCTCATGCTCTTGTTCACCCCGCACCCCCCTTCCCTCTCCCTGTTTCTTCCCGCTCCCCCCCCTTTGCCCCACCAGATCCTAGTGGCTTTCGTGTTTATAATTACTCTCCCTGCTGTTGCAAAGACACACCAGCCAGCATCGTGGGTGTTCGGTCACTTTGAGGTGCAATACAGCATCACAGGCATCCCCAACGGGGTGAGTCTTTCTGTGGGAGACGTAATTATGGTTCTTGCAGTGTTTATGACCCAACCCATCTGCCAGCCTCGTGGGTGTTCTGTTGGGTCTCTTTGAGGTGCAATACTCACATCACATCACAGGCATCCCCAACGGGGTGAGTTGTTGCCCAATTCTGCCACTTATTTACCCGGCGAAGAGACAAACAAACAAACAAACAAGCAGCATCCTGTTGGGTAACTCCGGGGGTTCCCATCAGTGAGCGTAATTCCTGAATTTCTCCTCACCCCCTGCCCTGGTGTTCACGTATACACAGTAATAGCAGCAGGCCTCCTCAAGTAACAGTACTTCTGAGAATTCTCAAAAGTCACACCAACAGTACACGCTCCTCTCAAAAGTCACACCAACAGTACACGCTCCTCTCAAAAGTCACACCAACAGTCCACTCTCCTCTCAAAAGTCACACGAACAGTCCACGCTCCTCTCAAAGGTCACACCAACAGTCCACGCTCCTCTCAAAAGTCACACCAACAGTCCACGCTCCTCTCAAAAGTCACACCAACAGTCCACGCTCCTCTCAAAAGTCACACCAACAGTCCACGCTCCTCTCAAAAGTCACACCAACAGTCCACGCTCCTCTACGCAGGCATCCTGTGGGGTTTGTCTCTTTGTCCTAAGAACAACAAGATTTGATGGAATGGAATGGAAGTAAGGCCTCCGCAGCCCACCTGTCCGCCACTGACACCTCAAGTAACAATCCACGCTCCTCTCCGCATTTGATGCTCTTCCTTCCGTTTCTCCCCTCAATTCTCCCGTTCGATGCAGCGGCACACACGTCAGGAGAGAAGAGACAACAATATAGACCACTCCTTTTACTCCGTTCTCTTTGGTTGTTCCCATCCCAGGCCTACGCAGTGGTAGCCGGGCTGCTCATGTCGCAGTACGCGCTCTACGCATTCGATGCAGCGGCACACACGTCACAAGAGGCAAAACTACTCAACGGTTCCTTCTCTTCGCTCCCTTCTTGGTTGTTCCCATCCCAGGCCTACGCGGTGGTAGCCGGGCTGCTCATGTCGCAGTACGCGCTCTACGCATTCGATGCAGCGGCACACACGTCACAAGAGGCAAAACTACTCAACTGTTCCTTCTCTTCGCTCCCTTCTTGGTTGTTCCCATCCCAGGCCTACGCGGTGGTAGCCGGCCTCCTCATGTCGCAATACGCGCTCTACGCATTCGATGCAGCAGCGCACACGTCAGAAGAGGCGAAGCGGTCTGACGTAACGACTCCCTTTGCGATGATAGCTGCCCTCTCGGTCATCTGCTTTGTGGAGTGGGGCGTCATTGTGGCCCTCACATTCTGCATCCAGGTGGGTAGGTGTGTGTGTGTGTGTTTGGTAAGGCGGACCTTTTGGGTGCGCACATCGCTTTGTTCCTCTCCCCTTTCGCTGTGCCTGCGTGCCTGCAGGACCCAGACCCAGAGAACCTGCTTTCAAATCACTCCATGACTGCTGGGGACTTTGCAGAAGTGCAGATTCTCTTAGTGAGACGTCTCAATAAGTCTTGGAAATGCGAAAAGAGACTTCTCCTAAGCTGCAGCTCGCCCAGTCTCATGGCTGAAGGACCCGGAGAACTTCCTTTCAAAGGACACGTTGAC
Organism: Closterium sp. NIES-65; assembly: GCA_948144175.1. Taxonomy (NCBI): domain Eukaryota; kingdom Viridiplantae; phylum Streptophyta; class Zygnematophyceae; order Desmidiales; family Closteriaceae; genus Closterium; species Closterium sp. NIES-65. The sequence continues at coordinate 5,125,597 of CANXME010002275.1, read as the reverse complement.
AGGGGGGGACTTTACAGAGGTGCAGGTTCTCTTTTTGAGATGTCTCAAAATTTGCTCCCATTTCACCGTGGGTGTCTGCTGGTGCATACATGCAGGACCCGGAGAACTTGCTTTCAAAGGACACGGTGACAGGCGGGGATTTCACGGAGGTGCAGATTCTCTGGGATGTGTTCTATGGCAGGTGGGTTGGTTCCCTTCCCAGAGCAGGTGGGTTGGGTCCCAGAGCAGGTGATATGTGGGGAGTTTGCAGACGTTTCAAGGGAGTGCACAGAGGTGCAGGTTCTCTGGGACGTGTTCTATGGCAGGTGGGTTGGGTTCCAAGGCAGGTGGGTTCCAGGGCAGGTGGGTTCCACCAGGGCAGGTGTGAGGGGAGGCAGGTGTGTTGGTGGTGATTTTATGAAGGTTCCCATAGTAAATAATTGAAGGTTAATTTAATGATTTTCTTCCTGTGCATGCCTTCCCTTCCTGTCATTATATCTCTCTCCCTGTCAGGTTCGGCAGTGGCGCGGGTGCATGTGTCTTCCTGGGTCTCTTCTTCACCTCCTTCTTTTTCGCCACCATCACTCTCATCCTTGCTGCTGCCCGTGTGGTGAGTTGGATTGTGGTGTGCTGTGCGGTTTGGTGCGGTGCGGTGCGGTGTGGTTTGTTCACGTTCCCAGTGCTAATTTCACCTCCTCGTCTCCCTGCTCTCCTCTCCCCACTTCCCCAAGGGCTACGCCCTGTCTTGCGACAGGGGCCTGCCTGCCTCTCTCTTTCCTGTGGCGGCGAGTCAACTCCCACGAGGTGCCAGTGAATGCCCCATTGCCTGCACCAGTGTCATCAACTTCCTACCCCCATCCTGCTGCAGGGTGTTTTTGAGAATTCTCAAGAATGCCCCATTGCCTGCACCAGTGCCATCGACTTCCTGCCCCCATCCACCCCCCACCCCCACAGGGCTACGCCCTGTCTCTCGACAGGTGCCAAGTGAACTCCAGCAAGGTGCCAGTGAAACGCCATTGCCTGCACCAGCAGTACCTTCAACTCGTCCCTCCCTTTCCCTACCCGCTTTCCCCCAGGGCTACGCCTTGTCTCGGGACAGGGGTCTCCCTTTGTCTTTTCTCTGGCGCCGAGTGAACTCCAGCAAGGTGCCAGTGAACGCCATAGTGTGCACCAGCAGCACCCGTCGCCCTGTCCCTCTCCTCCCCCATGTCCTTCTCAACCCCCCCCCCCCCTACAGGGCTACGCCTTGTCTCGCGACCGCGGGCTCCCTTTATCTTTTCTCTGGCGCCGAGTGAACTCCAGCAAGGTGCCGGTGAACGCCATAGCGTGCACCAGCGCCATCGCCATTGTCTTCCTCATGCCGCTGCTCGGAGGCTCGGTGGCCTACTTTGCCGTCACAGGCATGGCCACCGTGGGGTGGTTCGGCGCTTACGGAGTGCCTGTGTTCTTTCGGATCATTCAGTCTGATCAGGACTTTGCTCCGGGGCCTTTCTTTCTTCCCAACTACATCGGGCACACGGGCGGGTAAGAGGGAGGAGAGAGGGGAGGATAGGAAGGAGGAGGGACGGGTGGTTTCTTTGGGTGTTTCAGTCGTCGTGCTTCTGCTTGGCGGGTTCTTTCCGTGGCCTACTTTGCCATCACAGGCATGGCCACCGTGGGGTGGTTTGGTGCATACGGAGTACTGGTGTTCTTTCGGATCATCCAGTCTGATAAGGACTTTGCTCCGGGGCCCTTCTCCCAACTACATCGGACACACGGGCGGGTGAGCAGGGGCGGGAGGTAGGGGTGGTTTGGAGACAGAGGGGCAGTAGCAGACAGAGGGGGCGATAGCAGACAGAGGGGAAGGAGGGGAAGAGGAGGGGAACGGTGGGTGTTTCACTCCTTGCGCTTCTGTTTGGGGGAGTCTGTCTGTCACCCACTTTGCCGTCACGGGCATGGCCACCGTGGGGTGGTTCGGCGCGTACGGAGTGCCGGTCTTCTTTCGAATTATCCAATCCAATAAGGACTTCGTTCTGGGGCCCTTCTTTCTGCCCAACTACATTGGGCACACGGGCGGGTGAGCGCGGGCAGAGGGGTGCGGGCAAGGGAGGGGAGGGAGGGAAAGGAGCGAGAAGGGTGCTGTCTTCCAGTCGGACAAAGACTTGTTCATCCAGAAGGGGCCGTTCTATCTGCCGAACTACGTCGGGCACACGGGCGGATGAGGAGGGAAGGGTGGGGAAGAGGAAGAGATACTGATTGGAAGAGAGGGGAAAGAGGGGGAGAGGGGGAAAGAGAGGGGGGATGAGGAAAAGCAAGGGGGCGAGGGATGGTAAAGTGAAGGATGTATATCCCCCCTCCCCTTGCGTTACACCCCTTCCGATTCATCTGCTTCTCTTATACCCCTCCCCTTTTACTCCTTCACTTATGCCACTCCATTAATCCTCCTTTTTCTTCATCCTTCCCCTTATCCCCCACTTCCAGCAAATGCGTCCACATCCTGGCTCTCACATACGTAGTCTACACCATGGTTGTCTTTGTTATCCCGACCGAGTATCCCGTAACGGCGGAGAATTTCAACTATGCTGCCGTTGGTATTGTGGTGGTGGTGGCTGTGTTTCTTCTATGGTGGTTTCTTGACGCTCACCGGTGGTTCAAAGGCCCGAAGATTGCAAAGCAAGAGGACCAGGTGGATGCAAAGCCGCAGGAGCAACAGGAGCAATACCAGGTGGGTCGCTGGTTCCAGTAGTTGTGGGTTACGTTGGACTGGTGTGGCAATAGAGGTATACAGACAGCCTCTCAATGTTCTGGATTAGCAGCGTTACATTTTCTGTACCACATTTTGATATAGCATATGATTGCGTTGGGGACATTATGAGGAATCAGGCTTTGCTGTTGTTTTGAACTTTCAATCTCAACCTTTCATCAGCATCTTGATGTGTTGGAAAAATCTCGGTTTTGCACTTTCTGATTAGCCGACGATCACTTTCACCAATGGATGCTCGAGAAGGATATCGGCCAGCCCCATTCCAAACCAGCCCCACGATCCGCGGACATGGAATCTCAATCCACCAACGATTCCCTTTCCAATGTCGAACCTGCGCCGACGTGCCGCGGTGCTAATGGTGACCTCCTTTTTCCACACGACAGGCTCGTAGAAAAGGCCAAGTGTGCACCTCTGATGGTCTTCGACCACCATCGATGACCCGTTACGCGTCAGCACGAAACGAAACAGACGCAGCGTTGACCACTTGACACCGTGTGTCAAGAAGCATCGACAACATAGCGTGTGCATGGGGCAATGACTCGTTGCCACGTGGTCCTCCATTTTCATCCGCACAGCGCTCGAAAGCACATGGTTGGCTGTCAGTCCCCGTCTTTTGAGACCTCGTGCCACGCTATTCGCTTCGCTTTCGTCCCTCACACACCTCGCGCGTGTGCTGGTTTCAACCATCGCTGATCGCACAAACACATCATCATCATCACACGCTGCGATGGGTGGGGTGGGGGGTCACGGGGTGTACACAAATCCACCAATGCTTCGTGAAAGATCATCTTTCGTTTCACATCGTATCCGTTTGTTTCCGCCTCGAGGGAATCTGCTGGCCGCATCGCCGAATCTCAACCCTCCGTTGAGTTCAGTGCACATACAACTGAGTATATTCCCGAAGGAGCACCCAACTGTACACCTTGCAAGCACATCCAGCGCTCACTAACATCTCCTCGAGGATTACGAACCATCACCTCCCCACTCGTAGCCAGCCGAAACTCACCACTCCAAGATCGACGTTCCCATTTTTTCTCGGGGAATCCCTTTCATCACTCCCATATTCACCCACATCGCTCCGACCACCGCCGAATCCTCGCGCCCTACCCCTTTCCCAGCCGTGACTGACGGAAAGGGTATAAAGTGTCAGTCCCGCAGTTCTTGATTATTTTCTTCGGCGGAGCGCGCGTTGCCGAGGCGTTCTCTCCAGCTTGGTCTTGGTGGGGCATAACAGCTTGCAGCAATCCAAAGCTCCAGAGCTCCTTGCCTTTCGCTTGTAGGGTTGAGCACCCTCCGGATTGGCGATTGTGTATCTAGCGACAACCTTAAGACGTGCCTCAGAAACCGATCGCTTTCCGCTGCGGCGTGTCGTGGCTGTTTCGATCGGAAGCCGCTCGTTGCGCCGCGCGTGTGTGTTCTTAAGCTCCTCGCCTTGAGCTTCAACGCGAGCAGTAACCATGGCGACGGGAGTAGCCACAACCGCCTTGCGGACTCCTTCAGCAGCACATCGCTCCCTCGTACAGTCACACAGTTCACCACAAGCCCTCTCCGATGTCACGGCTATCAGACTACCCTACAGAACTGACTATTGCCGTGAACGATGCGTTTCAGCCTGGCAAAGCCTTTCGGCGTTTCATGCCAGAAATACGCAGAACCGATTGGTTAGGAGCAATCCAGCTCGGTACAGCTCGGTTCGGTGTGCTCTTCAAAAGGAACGGAAACGACATGAGTCTGACAGACTCTGGGATGTCCCTAACGGCGTCAAGCTCATAAAACCTTTCCATGACGCCTCTTATAACGAGGACAACCATGGAGTCTTCCCGCATGACGTGATTCTGGAGTCGCGTCAAAACGCGACTGCTCATCGAGTGAATCCCGACTCCACCCATCAAGAAGCAGACGCGAATGCCTCTCCCGAATTTTCGCTGACAATACCGACCCACTCACAGCCTGCTGACGTGGCGATTGAGAAGTCTGGTGACGTGGCAACTGACGTGGCAGCTGACGTGGAATCCGACTCGGACGAGGTTGTAAGCAAGGAAGCCGCGATCGGCGGCACGCTGGCCGCGGGAGCATTGATAGTAAGCGTCGTCGCGTCACTTGCGCTTCTGGGATATTACTATAAGGACGACATTTCCAGCGCGATTGACTACTTCACAACGTACATCGAGGGAGCGGGATCCGGGGGATATGTGACGTTCGTGCTAGGGTACTCGCTTCTCGAGGTGCTCGCGGTTCCGGCTATTCCGCTGACGCTGTCCGCCGGTGTGCTGTTCGGCCCGGTCATGGGCACGTTTCTCTGCAGTCTCTCCGGCACGGTGCGTGACTGTAACGCGCGGGGTGTTTTTCTTGCGGGTGTGATGGTACAGGGATGTTTGTTGGTAGTCGGTTGATGGGTCTTGCTTGCGTGTGCGTGAATGCCCCTCAGTCGCTCCTCCGCGATGCCGTCCCTGACCTTTCTCGGCCGTTAGGATTGACTCGAAACGGACATTCGTATGGGACACACACAAAACTGGTCTGCTTTTGCCTCCTTCCTGTTCTCCTCCTTCCGACTGTCCATCTCCTCAACTTTCTCCGCTTAACACCTTCCCTCGCTCACTCTCACCCTCTTCCCCCCCCCCCCTCCCCCCATCATCCCCCTTCCGCCGCTTCCCCGCGTGCGCCAGATCTCCGCCACAATCGCGTTCCTGATTGCGCGGTATGTGGCGCGCGATCGCATTCAAGATATGGTGCGAGGCAACAAGAAGTACGAGGCGATCGACCGCGCAGTGGGGAACAACTCGTTCCGCATCGTCACTCTGCTGCGCCTCAGCCCCCTCATGCCCTTCTCCCTCGGGAACTACTTTTACGGGCTCACTTCCGTGAAGCTTCTCCCATACATTTTCGGAACGTATGTTTTAATGTGGACTTGTTTGGACTGTTGTACGCATCACCACAATCCCATCGTCACTCTGCTGCGCCTCAGCCCCCTCATGTCGTTCTCCCTCGGGAACTACTTCTATGGGCTCATTTCCAACTTCTTCCATTCATCTTCGGAACGTATGTCCTCGTGCAGATTGTCTCGCATGTTGCTGTAGGTTTGTCGAATCACCTCTCTCCCTACGTCACCCTTCTCCCTGCATCACCGTTCTCCCTGCATCACCCTTCTCCCTGCATCACCCCTCTCCCTGCATCACCCCTCTTCCTGCATCACCCCTCTCCCTTTGCCCCTCTCTCTGCTTCACCCCTCTCCATTCGCCCCTCTCCCTGCTTCACCCCTCTCCATTCGCCCCTCTCACTTAGCCCCTCTCTCTGCATCACCTCTGCACCATGCCTCTGGTCTCTCGTATCCATGTGCTGTTTCTGAAGTGGCACACGGGCACGGGTCATCTCTGGACGGCTTCTTGATCCCAGGTGGATCGGCACAGGGTGCATGGCACAGGGGATTTTGTCAGCTGTTTACCCCTTTTGTGTCGGTCCAAAGGGTAACCCCCTCACCTTACGACTTTGTCTCCGTGTTGCCCTGTTACCACACGCCAGGTGGATAGGCATGCTGCCAGGCACGTGGGCGTATGTCAGCGCCGGATCCTTTGGCCGCTCCCTTTTGGTACGCCTCCCTTTGATCGTGAGGTCCTCTTATGATGCATCTTCTTCTGGGTTACTTCATCATGACTTCCCTTCGTGTCCACATTCATCAGAGTGTTGCTTTCTGTGATTCGTCAAGCCAGACCTTCATCTACTTCCAAGCTTAGTAACCATTCGGCACGATGGCATGGACACTACAAACACTGCTTACTACTGCTGTTTGTCTCCTTGGCCGACCCCCCTCTCCCCCCCGACCTCCCCGTTTGTCAAACCCATCCCTCCCTGCCTTCCATTCTCACAATCTAAGAGGTGGAGAGTGGAAGCTCGTTGCTGGGGGACTCAACTCTTGGCACGGTTCTTAGGCGCCTCAAAATAGACCTATTTCCCGGTTTTTTTCTCTCTCTCTCAGGAGGCGGAGAGTGGGAGCTCATTGCTGGGCGACTCATCGCTCTATTCGCTGCTGGGTGGGGTGGCCCTCACAGCCTTTGCCGCCACTTATATCACCAAAATCGTGCAGGTAAGGGGTTGGGTGGAGTTTACGCATAGCACTGCCCGTTTAAAGAGTTTCTACCTTGCAGTAATTTTCCTTTCCAGTCGTCAGCTCTTTGTACTGTGCCCACTGTTACTATTGAAGCTGCTGTAGCCTTTTGAGCTGTCCCAGAAGTAGTGATGTGCTGTACTGTCCATTCATTAGCTACACTACGCATTGTATCCGTGTAACCGTTGTGTTACTGCTTTTCCTCTTTTACCTGGTTTTGCCCAGGATGCTGTGAAGGAAGCGGAGTAGAGCAAACAACCATTCACTGACTCACTGCTCTTGTGCATATACTACATTAGCTGGAAGAGGATTGAATGCCAGGGCTTCCAGGGTAGGTGGGGTTCATGTGGGGAGTCTAATGATTTTCCTGAGGCAAGTCCTAGTGTGTGCCTTCAATGCTTGTGTTGGAATACAGCTATGAGGCTTTTAGTGATAAGAAATGCACGCTCTTCGAAACAAGTACATATTAGTTACAAACAAAACACGAGAGAATATAAAATACCGTAATAGATTTCAAAATATAAAATCGCCTTAGACCAACTCGGCCATCATGTTCACAATTTCCTTTTTGCTAACACCTTTGCACTCCATTAGGACTTTCTGTACATAGTGTAAATACTATAAGTCCATGTACCTAGGAACATTGTAAATGAAGTCTTGTCTAAGGCGCCGGTTTCAGGTACTGCTCCGAAAGGGTATGGGTTCGAATCCCATTCCTGACACCTTCTTGGAAAACTCGAGCTTTTCTGTTCGATCTAACCTGTGCAGGTCCAAATTGCAACGTAGCGTAAATAGGTTCCAATATGTTGATTGCGTTAAGCAGGAATTAAGTGTGGTGAAACCCCTGTGTTTCAGAGGTTACTTCGTGGGGACCCCTGGCGTCACACGTGCAACTTCAAGCTCGGTATCGAACTTGCCCAGTGAAGCGAAAAGATCCGTGTTCTGTTTTGACCCCTGGAACATGCTACTTGTAACGCGTCCTTAAAGCTCGCGGCCCAAATTGTTCGACCTTAGTAAGGACGCGTTGAAAGTGCAAATATCGCGGGATCGCGAGCATAAATCGAGCCCCACAATCGAGTGGGCAGATCGATTGGCGAAACATGCAGACCGATACGTTGTAACGATCGCACCTGAGCATTGTGGTGGATGTTCCAGGACCGAGATTACTGCCGTGCAAGCTACTCGCACCCAAAACACATACGTTGTCCATACCCACCTGCGACACTCGCAGCCAACAGGGCAACCACCCCGGCGATGTGATGTTTACAGATTTAGCCAAATGTGGACGATTTGGGCGACAGCGATTCCTGGCTCTGCGAAATTTCAGAAACTCGCAGGCATCAGAATCAATCGCGCCAGGTAGGCTCGGTTCGAGAGCATCAATGACGCTTTGATGCCTCTCACTGATCTCCCACGATCAGTGATCAGTCGCATTCACACACTGTGCTCAAATTTTGGCCAGAAACCATACTGTAGCAAGGTTAAAGCACAGTAAATAGGGTTACAGATCCGCACATCGATCGCCACCCACGATCGATCGTCTACTTTCAACGCGTCCTAAGGTTGACCTTTGGGTGGCTGGAGAAGAAGTTGACTTGTTGGGAGTTGGGCTGTTTGTTTTCGCCCAGTTTCGCGCTAGACCCTTGGGGTTTTCGTTGACACGGCAAACCGCTGGGAGCAACCTGGGTTTGCTTCTAGAGACCCAAATTGCAATCAACATATTGTTGTTGTTCCCTGCTCTCCCATTCGACAAAAAATATCTGGCCAATCAGATTGCATCTCACTTCTCGTAACCACCGTTCGCAACCCAAACAGCACTCAAAACATCACCCCCGTCAACCTTAGTAAGCTTGGCCAGCGCGCCCCGCAATTTGGACTGCGAGCTTTAACGATTGTAGAGTCGCGTTGTTACCATCTGCACCATTCCATGAACTGCTTTTTGCCAGAGGTGGCGGTAAATTCGACGAAAACAAAACCGGCAACGACGAGTTTCGCTACACGGGCAGATCGTTTCGCTAGGTCACTCATTCGCCATCCCACAGTCGCCATAGGCATCCAGAGCGCAGCAAGTGGACGCGATGTCAGCGGCGCGAGAGAGGATGCGTGAGGGCTGCGCGCACGGCCAGGCAGGCTGGGGAGGTAGAAGTGGAAACTTGGGCGAAGCGGGGAGGGGAGGGAAGGGAGGGGGATTGCCTCCCCTTCCCACCTGCGCCTCGTTTCGCCCCGTCGTCACTGCTGTGCTATGCCTAGGAGAAATTTCCTGCTGCGACTAGCTTGCAAAGTGTTTCCTGCTGGAGGCCCGAGGTGCAGAAGCCTGGCGCTGGAGATTGGGCGCAGCAGCTTAGTTGGCAGCAGCTCGTAGCTAGGCTGGCACTATCCGCGCCGGTTCGGAGAAACGTGCTTCTTGGCTAGCCAAGAAGCGTCAATGGCGATGTTCGTCTCTCAAGTACTACTAGTAGTAGAAGTACGTTTGCGCGTCGCTAGAAGCAACGAAATTTGTTATCGGCGGCGACGCAAGAGAAGAGTCAAAGGTCTTTTCACGCCATTTCCTACTACTTTGATAGCAGTCGGTGGCATATGTCACGAGATCCAATTTCAGCGAACCCTAAATCCGTCTCGCTTGAGCCATACTTCGAGATCAGACAAGGCTTCTGATTCTCGCTCACTATTTTTCAGAAGGTTGTCATTTCATTTAAGACTAGAATCGGAGATTCGTTCTTCTCTTTCCTTCCGTTAAACCACTGGACAGATTCTCCAGTACCAAAACCGCCAGACAACCGGGGACGACTAGTAGGTTCGCAAGTTGTCATCGGACTGGGTACGGAAGGTTCCTTTTGAGGCGTCTCCACTGGAGCTGGTGCGGAGGATCTGAACTTAGCGGAAAAGGGATTGCGTGCGATGGAGATTTGTCGATGTCGCTCAGTTTCCTGGTCAAGGGCCAGCGTGGGTTGCCTGCTAGCACTACTTATCCTCGCCAGAAGCAGCCTCGTTTACGGGCAAGAAGGTGAGAGCTTGACCAATGTGATTTAAGGGATTTTTTTTTCTGCTGCCGCAATGTGTCCGATTGTCATGCGTATGCCTTATCATGCTCCTGATTCTAAAATTTGGTTCGTTTGCAGCTGACCAATCAGAGATCATCTTGGAGCCCCAGCAACCATCGCAAAATGACGCTTCGAAAGCCGCTCCGCCGCCCGCACCTGAAATTCCACCTGAAACTGCGCCTGAATCGCAACCTGCGCCGACTCCTGAAACGCCAGAAGAATCCTTTAACGGGTCGGCCTCCAATGTAACGGGAAACCCGCCGGATATTCCGCTACTGGACAAACCAGTCGACAAGGTTATCCCTTCTTCCGTATCTGACGTTTACATCATCCGCCTTCGCGCCGCCCCGCCAATCGCGGGATACACTGGCGGAATCAACGGGATTGCCGCCACTGCAGCGGAGGCTGTCAGAGACTCTGTGTCTGACGTCATCAATTCAGTGGCCGGCCGGATTCGCAGGGGTCGTCGCCGAGCGAATCGCCAAGCGACGCGAATGAACCTGGGGGCGCCAGCAGTCGCACAGTTCAAGCAGTGGCTCGATCGGCTGCAGGATGGAGTTGCGAATGACGTGCGTCTGCCGCGCGCGAATGTACTGTACAAGTGAGTTGTAACAATCAATAGAAGCTAATATGCTACTGTAGATGCACTGCACTCGATTTTTCAAACCTATTTTTTCCCTCTGCCAGCTCATCACCCTTTTTCCTTCTGCCCACTTCCCCCCCATCGTTTCCAGATTCAAGCACGTCAGCAATGCCTTTGTGGCGCGATTGACACCTAAGCAGCTGCAGCAGCTGAAGCGGCACCCAGCAGTTGCAGAAGTCAAGTCCAACTACCGAATCAGCAAGCTCACCACCGACTCTGCAAACTTTTTAAACCTGCCCGGGACTCTTTGGACTGCCCGGGGCCGCGAGCGGGCAGGGGAGGGCGTGGTGGTCGGAATAATCGACACGGGTATTTGGCCGGAACACCCGTCATTTTCCTCAAATTTTACCCTACCCGAACTTGCGTACCCTAACCCTCCATCTACCTGGAAAGGCACCTGTCAGGTGACATCTGATTTCAAGTGCAACAGAAAGGTGATTGGCGCGAGATTTTTCAGTGCCGGGTTCCGGGCGTGGTTCGGGCAGGAAGACTTGCGCGCTGATTGGGCGTCGGCTCGAGATGCGGATGGGCACGGCACCTGGTGTGCATCGTGAGTGATTCATCCACACCCCTTTACCTCGCCATTTTTTGCTTTCCAATTTTACACTCTGAAGGACCATCATGCTATGTTCCATATCTTTCTCGGATCGTGCCTTTCCCTTGTTCAGTTCCACCTGGAAAGGCACATGTCGGCACCACCATTGGCCTTCCTCTTAGTCCACAGGATCAGACGTCTTTTTGTCTGTTTCTCTTTTCCCTTCACCTCATATGGCTGTAGTAATCCAACGTTTTTTTAACTCCTTTCCCCTCTCCATTCGCCTCCCGCTGCTTTCCTCTCCCCTCCATTGTGCTTTTGAGTCGACTCAAAAGGGAGAGGTGAACACAGGGAGAAAAAATCGCCAAGATTGTGACCGCATCCAACTTTTGAGTCGACTCAAAAGCCTCCCGCTGCTTTCCTCTCCCCTCCATTGTGCAGAGTCGAAATCACTTTCGATATAGCATGCTTTCCTCTCCCCTCCATTGTGCAGAGTCGAAATCACTTTCGATATAGCATGCTTTCCTCTCCCCTCCATTGTGCAGAGTCGAAATCACTTTCGATATAGCATGCTTTCCTCTCCCCTCCATTGTGCAGAGTCGAAATCACTTTCGATATAGCATGCTTTCCTCTCCCCTCCATTGTGCAGAGCGGCAGCAGGCAACAGCAACGTGCCCATTGTGCTACCACCCCGCAAGACCACCATCGGCAATGCAACCGGCATGGCACCCCGAGCCTTCCTTGCAGCCTACAAGGTCTTCTGGGGCAACGCCAACGCAGGCGGGACCACTGCCACGTATGCTGACGTGGAGGCAGCAGTCAACGCGGCTGTTGCTGACGGGGTTGACGTCATCTCACTCTCTCTGGGCGGCGCAGACCCCAGTGCCACGTATTTCAGCGATCTGCCGTATTTATACGCGAATCTGGCCGGCACGGTGGTGGTTTATGCAGCGGGGAACTCCGGTCCGCCTCCTCTCACCTCTTCAATGTATCGCAGCATCTCCAACTTCTCGCCGTTCTACCTCACTGTTGGCGCCAGGTGGGTTTCAGGTGTTTTTTTCTGTTGGCGCCAGGTGGGTTTCCAGGTGCCTTTCTGTTGGCGCCAGGTGAGATTTCAGGTGATTTTCTGTTGGCGCAAGGTGAGTGCTCAGGTGCTCCAAGGGTTGGCGTAATGTGTTCATTAAACGTCATGGGCGTGTGAAGGTCTTGGGTTATGTGTTCATTTCTACCCCATCTCTGCCTGCCTCCTTCCCCCTCCTCTTCTTCCTCTCCCTCTTCTTCCTCTCCCTCCCTCCAGCACCATTGCTCGCAGCTACGTCTCTTCAGCCACGCTGGGCGATGGGCGGGTGGTGAAGCTGTACGGGTTTGGCTCGGGAAACGTGGGAGTGCAGAGGCTAGGGCTTGTGGATGGGGTTGCAGTGAGAGCAGCAGGGAAGACTGAGACCGAGGTAGGCATAGGGAAGGGCACATGTGCCTGAAACTAAGTCTCTGGATGGCTTTCAGGCAGGGGCTCGTGACTCGTGATGTATGACTTGTGAGGCAATACTGGTGGTGAGTGTGCCAGTAAGACCATTCCCCATTTATGAGTGACAATGTTACTTGTCCTCACTCCTTCCCCTCTGCTACCTCCCCTCTCCCCCCCTCCCTCCCTCCACCACCACCACCACCTAGCAGCGCCAGTACTGCTTCGCAGGCTCTCTGAACGCCACCAACGGCATCTTAAAGCCCGATATAATCGGTCCCAGCGTTTCTCTATGGGCCGCTCGTATGGATGGACCAGCACCAACCCATCCCTCGTCTATTCCCTTTCTCCCCCCGTTCCTCCTGTTCCCCTCCGTCTACCGAACCTAGCAGCGCCAGTACTGCTTCGCTGGCGCACTGAACGCCACCAAGGTCGAAGGGAATATCTTTTGAGAATTCTCAAAAGTCAATCCAAGATCGCAGGGAAGACCGTACTCTGCTTGTATGGATGGACCAGCGCCAACCCATTCCTCGTCCATTCCCTTTCTCCCCCCTTTCCTCCCGTTCCCCTCCCCCACCTTGCAGGGCCAGTACTGCTTCGCAAGTGCACTGAATGCCACCAAGACTGCAGGGAAGATAGTGCTGTGCTCGTATGGACGGACCAGCGCCAGCACCAACCCATCCCTCATCCATTCTCTTTCTCCTCCCGTTCCTCCCTTTCATTCCCTTCGCCTACCCCACCTACCAGGGCCAGTACTGCTTTGCAGGTGCACTGAACGCCACCAAGATCGCAGGGAAGATCGTGCTGTGCTCTTATGGATGGACCAGCACAGGCAGCAAGGCAGCAGAGGTTGCTAGCAAGGGCGGAAAGGCAGTGATTGTGGTGGATGTGCCGGCAGCAGCGAGATCATACCCCATTTATGAGGCTCGGCTGCCTGTCATGGGAGCAGAGGCGAGCGAGACGGGTGTTCTGCGCATGTACACCCGCATTATGGTTAGGTGAGGGGTTACTACACTCACTTTCTGCGCACAGCAAGTTTGTCCGCAGACGTATGCCACCCCTCCCCTCCTGTTCCCTCTCTCTCTCCCTTTCACCAACCCAACTGCTTCCTTCGAACCTGTAAGGCAGACTCAACCACTGACCATAGCCTCTTTTGACTTGCAAGTTCTCACTGTTTTTTAGGCGCCTCAAAAAAATTTGGACACGCCTTGAAAAATTTGTTCTGAGGCGCCTGAAAAGCCATTTTTGACTCGCAAGTTCTCCTCACCTACCCATTCCTGAGGTTCCCCTGCTGTCCCTCCCCTCCCCGCTTCCTGCAGCCTGACTGCTTCCTTCGCATACACTTCTAAGTGTCGCTTTTATGGCAGACCTAACCACCAACCAGCCCTCAAAGCCGCTTATTCTCTTCTGACTCACGAGTGTCCCACCGTCACTTACCAGTTTTTCCCCTCCTTGTCACTCTCCCCCCGTTCCCTCTCCCTCACCCACCCGCTAGCCCAACTGCATCCTGGTCCTACACTTTCAAGACAGACCTAACCACCGACAGGGAATCTCAAGCCTCTTCTTCCAATGGAAATCACTTTTGAGAATTCTCACAAGTGATTTCCATATAACAGACCTAACCACCGACTGGGTACCCTGAGCCTGCTTCTTCTTTTGACTCACGAGTCTCCTCTTGTCCCATACCCATTCCCCCTCTTCCCCTTCCTGCTCTTCCCTCCTCTCCCCCTTGCTCCCCCCTCCACCAGCCCGACTGCTTCTTTCTCATACTCATTCAAGACAGACCTAACCAGCGATCAAGCCCCTGAAGTCGCGTATTTTTCGTCTGCTGGTCCACTCGTCAACCCCGCTACTGCAACCAAACTTTCTTTCCCCACCAACGACATCTTAAAGCCCGATATAATCGGTCCCGGCGTTTCTCTATGGGCCGCTGCGCGGTCCTCGTCTCTCGCATCAGCTTCCACCCCCGCGTATGCCATGCTTAGCGGAACGTCTATGGCTACTCCGCACTTGGCGGGAATCGCTGCGCTGCTCGTCGAAAGATACCCTGCTTGGATGCCGTCGCAAGTCATGTCCGCGATCATGACTACAGCGAGCGTGACTAATAACAACAACGGGCCGATTGAAACGAGTTCGACTGGAAACAAGGCGACGCCGTGGGATATGGGAGCGGGACACGTCAATCCCAATGGTCTGATGGACCCTGGGCTCACTTTTCCCACCAACGCTGCGGATTTTTACAACTTTCTTGCCGGCCAGAATTTGGTGACCGCCAAGTCTTTCGCGCCAATCAAAACGAAGATGTCCCCGATTCCGGCGTACAATTTGAACCGTCCAACAATTTCCGTCTCGCGGCTGAATAAAACGGTGCTAGTATCGCGAACGGTGCAGAACGTCGCGAATAAGGTATCCAGCTACACTTCGACTATCGTTACACCGCCTGGTGTTATCACAGCAATAAGTCCCAATAAATTCACCATCCCTCCTATGGGGACTGTTTCGTTCAGTGTCCGGTTCACTGTCGCAACAGCGTCTCCTAATTTCCAATTCGGAAGCCTGACATGGAAGGACCAGTTTGGCCACGCGGTGCGGTCGGTGCTGGCGGTGCAACCCCTTTATAGGTAGAGAGCGGATTGAGTAAGGCATGTCAGGAGGAGTGTGCTGCATTCCTTCCTAGAGCTGACATGTCGATCTGCTGGAGCTATGCTCGGATGGGACATCGGGATCCGGGCTTGATAATAAAGGGCATGTACTGCCCCCTGCGCAACGCCTTGTGGATGGAACATGGTCCCATGCACCCACCATTCCATATCAAGGCCAAGAGCGATGTTGGCATTGGCAAGCAATGTGCAGCAATACAGTAAATGTAATGTGTACTGTTTTTGTGAAGGTACGCACGAAGCAAGCAGCCGTACTGCACAACTTGATACCTATGTTTTCTATTCAAGAATATCATGCATGCACCTACCATTAACCAGCATTTGGCGCCAAAACAGCTCCTTGGTTCATGGCCTTCAACAAAATTCACAGCAAGTCATGGTCCACACACTCAGCTTCACCCTAGGCTTTAATCCAAGCTTTTGCCCCCTCTGAGAATGAAGGTACGTTCCTTTCAGAATTGTACAATCTTATCCAGTAACCACATGTGTGAAGTCCATCAGACCTACCCTACACATGGAGATTTTATGACTCCTTGGAAAACGCCTTGTGGATATTCTTCACAGCATACTGTAGTAGACACTACAGCCAGCCCCCTGTATAAGAATCAAAACATTAGTCATGTAGCTACTCGTAAAGCTCTTTCAACTCCTTGGCGAACGTTTTATGGATCACGTTGCGTTTAATTTTCAGGGCAGGTGTCACGAGGCCGCTTTCGGGCAGCCATGGATCGGGCAGCAGCTTGATCCTTGCGGGCACCTCAAACTTGTTGAGGCCCGCGTCTTTGCTCACCTGGAAGGAAAAAGCATGGAAGATAGAACGGAAGAAATGACGGAAGAAAGTATGAAATAAGCTATGGGACAAGTCATTGAAAAAGCATTTGAATTTTTAACCAAGTACTACCTATGGAAGGAAGAATGCAAACAGAGACGGGAAAACACACCTTCTGAACGCATCTCAGCACCTCCGCAACCACGTCCTCTCTTGCACACAGCTTCGCAAAACCCCCCTCCTCAATCCGGTCAACCAGGTGAAAGAGTAGGAAACAAACGCACCTTCTGCAGGAATCTCAGGACTTCCACCACAACAGCCTCCCTCCCACACAGCTTCGCATAATCCATCTCCTCAATCCCTCTACTCTTAGAGAAAACCGTCACCGCAGCCGGCACCGACACCACCAGCGCGGCGGCAACTGCCTTGGTGGAGTCGGCAAAGACCAACAGAAATTCCACAAAGGGGCTGACTGACTTGCAGCATGGGCTGAGACAGATGACCTTTGAGACAGCCTACCTTGTTCCACTCAGACAACGCACCTTCTGCAGGCATCTCAGGACTTCCCCCACCACGTCCTCTCTTCCACACAGCTTCGCATAATCCTCCTCCTCAATCCCTCTACTCTTGGCGAAATCCGTCACCGCAGCCGGCACCGGCACCACCAGCGCGACCGCAAACGACTTAGTTGAATCCGCAAAGACCAGCAGATTATCGACAAAAGGGCTGACTTGCAGCACGGCTTCCACCTTGCCGAGGGAGACGTACTCCCCGTGCTGCAGCTTGACTATGTCCTTCTTGCGGTCGATGATCTGAATGCACCCGTCTGCATGCACTGCCCCTATGTCCCCCGTGCGGAACCACCTCATGCCCTGTGCGTCCTCCTGTTGGGAGGTTGTGGGCAAGTCATGACAAATGGGGAAGAAAAGGATGGAGTGGAAGACACTATTCAAGCACCGCTAACACCTGTTAGCGTCCACCTCTAACATACCGTATGCTACATGTCGCCGCTAACAAGTAGATGTTCACACGTGTGAAATTACCTCACACCTTGCTTGCAATATGGGTGTGCGTCCAACTGTTTTGCAAGTGAAGCAAGCCAAACAAGTGAAGCAAGCCAAACAAGTGAAGACAAGTTAGTCAAGCAAGGCAGGCAACAAAGTCTGATTGAGTCAAGCAAGTCAACCACTCACCGAGAACACCTCTGCAGTCTTCTCCTTGTCCTTCCAGTACCCCAGGCTCACGTTCGGCCCGCCAATCAGAATCTCCCCCTGCGGGTGCGGGTGGTCTGTCGTGCGGTAACCGCCCTCCTCCCAGTCGATTAGCTGAGGGGATCCAAGTGGGGAAGAGGCACAGGGAGGAGCGTGGTGAAGTTAGGGATCCGAACGAGGATCGGGAACGAGAGTTGGATCCGGAATGGGTTGAGAACCCTGCACGGGCCTGTGGGGCAGGGAAACAATTCTGTCACCGTAGCCGACACAGAAAGGGTTGCCTGCCCCACACGCTCCAAGGAAGCATCACCTAGTGAGACAACTAAAAAATCCCTGGTCACCTTCTCCGGAGTCAACTCCAAGGTCACATCTAAACCACCCACCCGAATGAGGTTGCAGGGGATAGGCGGCCCGACGCGGCCCACAGAGGAGTCGTCCCACTCTGAGAAAGTTCCCCCTGCTGCTGTCTCTGTCAACCCGTAGCCCTGGCTGATGGGGATGCTGCAGCAGGCAGCGGGGTGCAGGCAGCACAGGTGTGGGAAAGGGGGGGAAGAGAGTGAAGGGAGGGGATGGGCGATGGGCGGCGCCACACGGCCCACAGAGGAGTCGCCCCACTCTGAGAAAGTTCCCCCTGCCGCTGTCTCTGTCAACCCGTAGCCCTGGCTGATGGGGGTGCTGTGGTGCAGGGATGGGTTGCAGGCAGCACAGGAGGGGAAATGGGGGAAAAGAAAGGGAGGGCATGGGCGGCCCCACGCGGCCCATTCCCACTCTGAGAAGATCTTCCCCGCCCCGCTGCTGTCTTTGCGAGGCCGTAGCCCTGACTGATGGGGGTGCTGTGGGCATGAAGCGTAGGGAGGAGGGGGAGAGAGGAAAGGAGGACACGATGATAAGAAACCTGTCTCCTTGGGAAAGATTCCCCCGCTGCTGTCTCTGTGAACCCGTAGCCCTGGCTGATTGGGATGCTGTGGGCAGCGCCAGAGGGTTTCGGGTTTAGGCCTACCGAACCTCGCTAAAAGCCCAGCCAGAACTCACTTGAAGCAGATGTTCATGAATCGTTGTGAGTCGGGAGAGAGAGGAGCCCCCCCTGATAGCATGAATCGCAGATGCCCCCCCACTGCTGCCCGCACCTGGTGAGAGAGAGAGATGGGGAGAGGGTGCACGGAAGGGAAGAGTGGGAGGGAAATCAAACCGTTGTAAGTTGTGAGAGAGGAGCCCCCCGTGACAGCATAAATTGCGTGTTTTTTGAGAATTCTCAAATGACAGCATAAATTGCCTGTTTTTTGAGAATTCTCAAATGACAGCATAAATTGCCTGTTTTTTGAGAATTCTCAAATGACAGCATAAATTGCAGATGCCCTCTATGTCAGCCAGGCAGGCTTTGACCAAAGCATACCCTCCCCTTAGCCCCCTTTCCCCCCCTCCCCTCCACCACCTTTCTACCACCATCTCACCTTTCGAAACACCAGCAGGTCCCAGAACAAACGCTCCAAGCTTCACGCGCCGAACCAGGTGCCCGCAATGGCTGCCAGGCAGTGATCACCTCACAGATACAAACCCTCCCATCCCCCTTACCCCCCAACCCTCCTCTCCCTCCATCACCGCAACACACCTTTCTAAACACCAGCAGGTCCCAGAACAGCCGCTCCACGCCCCACGCGCCAAACCAGCTGCCCTCGATGGCTGCTAGGCGGCGCGAATACGCGAGGTTGAATAGCGTGCGCCTGACTGGTGGTGCTGTTGCTATCTGGAGAAAGGGGAGGTGATGGAGGGAGGTAGGGAGCGGAGGGAATGCATGGGAGACACCTTGAGAGGCAACCCAAGAGCTAGCTGCTCTCGATGGCCGCCAGGCGGCGCGAATATGCAAGGTTGAATAGCGTGCGCCTGACTGGCGGCGCTGCTGCTATCTGGTAGGAAGGGGAGCAAGAGAAAAGAGCCAATGGGAGACGATTCGGAGCGATTCAAGAGCCAGTTTCCGTCAATGGCGGCCAGGCGGCGGATAGATGCAAGGTTGAATAGCATGCGCCTGACCAGTGGTGGTGCTGCTGGTATCTGTGGGGGGCGGGGGGGAAGTAAGACATTGTGTTGGTACCGTCCCTCAAGAACAGACAAGGATGAAGAGTGTGCTCGTGTCCAGAAGCGCTGCTGCTGTCTGCTGCTGTTTGCTGCTGTCTGGTGCAATCTGCATTCTCACTGCCTGTCTCATACACTATCACTGCCTGTCTCATACACTATCCCCACCACTCAGCCCCAATTGATCCTCACCTTTTGCCTCACAGCATCCCGAATGCGATGCAAAACAGCCGGCGCCGCCACCATCAGCGTCAGGCACAGCCGAAGCAAGGGACAGGAGACTCTCCTCAGGATTAGAAAGCCTTCTTACCATTCGCCCCCTCATCTTTCTCACCTTGCGTCTCACAGCATCGCGAATGCGGTCCAGAATAGCCGGCACCGCCACCATCAGCGTCGGCCTCAGCTGCGGCGCGTCTCCCTTGGTGCCGAGCTTGACCTTGGGCGCCATGTCCACGAGTGTGAGAGGGGAGCCGTAGCCTATGGATCCTCCAACCGATACTGCCCCTAGCTGGTGATCAAGGGATTGGGGGGGATCATGAGGGTGGGTGCAGGCAGGACACTAGTGGGGATCATGAGGGTGGGTGCAGGCAGGACACTAGTGGGGATCATGAGGGTGGGTGCAGGCAGGACACTAGTGGGGATCATGAGGGTGGGTGCAGGCAGGACACTAGTGGGGATCATGAGGGTGGGTGCAGGCAGGACACTAGTGGGGATCATGAGGGTGGGTGCAGGCAGGACACTAGTGGGGATCATGAGGGTGGGTGCAGGCAGGACACTAAGTCAGAGCAGCTGCGGCACGTCTCCCTTGATGCCCAGCTTGACTTTGGGTGCCATGTCAACGAGCGTTAGTGGGGAGCCGTAGCCTATAGAACCAACCAACGGCCGACACCACTCCTAGCTGGTGCGATGCATAGTCAGGGCAAAAGGTGGGTGGGTGGGTGCATGAGGGTGGCCCGGGAAGGTGCGTTTTGAGGCGCCTCAAAACACACCTCAATGCACGCGAGTGCATGAGGGTGGCCTGGGAAGGTGCGTTTTGAGGCGCCTCAAAACACACCTCAATGCACGCGAGTGCATGAGGGTGGCCTGGGAAGGTGCGGGGGGGAGAAAGCAATGGAAAAGCAGCGTTTTTGTGAGCCTCCCTTGCTGCAGGGCTTGACCTTGGGCGCCATGGCAACGAGCGCGAGTGAGAGAGGAGCCCTAGCCTATAGACCCTCCCACTGACACCTCTCCTAGCTGGAGCGATTGCAGGGGTGCGAGGGAAGCACAATGGAAGAGAAGATATTGGATGAGCCTCCCTTGCTTCCCGGCTTGACTTGACCTTGGGCGCCATGTCAACGAGTGTGAGAGGGGAGCCGTCGTAGCCTATAGACTCTCCCACTGACACCGCTCCTAGGTGGAAAGATACAAAAGTGGGAATGTCAATAAACAAACCCGAAACCTTAAACCTACGCTGAAACCCTGAACCGTTATCCCACCTAAACCCTGTACACGTCTCTGTGGTAAGTGAATCGAATCTTAGTACGAGCTTGCCAGCCAGCTCCCCCACTTGAGACAAGGGCAGGTAGGCACTCAAAAGATTTGATTCACTAACCACAGAAATGTCTGTGGTAGGGATGTACACATCGTTGATTGAAGCTGGCATCAGAAATTTGAGTCTCCTACTCACACGAGAGTCCCTATTCCATACACTGATGTAATCTGAATCCCCGACCCACCTCTGCAGTGAGCTCGAGCACGTGTGAGAGGGGCAGGTATGCGATGTGCACGTTGTTTTTGAGTTGACAAACTGAGTCGACTAAAAAATCGACTCAAAAACTGAGTCGACTCAAACACAGACAGGGGCAGGTAGGCGATGTACACATTGTTGTGGTTAGCGTCTGGCGACTTGAGCCATGATGCCTGCAAACACATGGTGCATTCTAAGAGAGTACTGGTAGCTCAATCCAGTCAACACACCTCTGCTGCCAGCTCGAGCACGTGTGACAAGGGCAGGTATGCGATGTAGACGTCGTTGAAATTGGCATCTGGCACTTGAGCCATGATAGCTGCAAAGACTGCCACCAGGTTGCCGTGTGATAGCATGACGCCCTGGAGGGGAGGGAGGGGGGCAGGGAGGGCAGAGAGGGAGGGCAAGTATAGCAGAGGAGGGCAGAGAGGGCAGACAGTGTGGGCACTTGAGCCATGATGGCTGCAAACACTGCCACCAGGTTGCCGTGTGATAGCATGACGCCCTGGGGGAACAGTGGGAAGGGCAGGGCAGGGAGGCGGGGAGGGAGATGGGCGAGAGGGTGGAATGCGAGTCAGTTAGCCAGTTGTCAATTAGTTGGTGTGGGCTTTTGAGCCACGATGGCTGCAAAGACTGCGACAAAGTTGACATGTGATGGCATGGCACCTTGCAAGGGAGGGCAGGGAGGGACTGAAGACAACCGTTACACCCACAACCGTGAGTGTGAAACTCTTACCACTGTGGGTGTGACATCCTCACCACCGGAAGTGTGAAACCCTCACCTTGGGCAGCCCGGTCGATCCCGACGTGTACATGATCACCGCTAGATCCGACGGCTGCGGGAGCTCTGGCGTCACCGGCGACTCAACGCCGCTCTTCTCCACGTCAGCAAACGCCAGCAGCGCGACACCTGGCGCCAGCTGTCCCGTCGCAACTTTAGCCTCTGCTTCGGTGGGCCCTTTTCCAGCCTCGGACAGCGGGCGAGGTTCGGGCATCATGATGACTCGTTTTACGGTCTTGAGCTCGCCCTTGGAGGACGCCTCCTCCAGCTTCTCCAGCTGCTTGTGGTCGCATATCACTGTCGTCACCTCCGTCTGTCGTGGGGGAAGTGGGGTGTTGGGGGGTGGAAGGAGGGTAGGAATAAAATGGAGGAGTTGTGAGTCAGCTTGACAGCCTTTCCTCCAGCTGCTTGTGGTCGCAGACCGCTGTGGTGACCTCCGTCTGTAGTGGGACAACGTGGTGGTGGGAGATGACAGTGATGACCTCTGTCCGTCTGCAGTGAGGCAGGGGTGGGGTGACAGGGGAGAGGGGTTTATTTTTTAGGCGCCCAAAAAACATACAGTGGGTACCTCTGTACGTCTGCTGTGGGGCAGGGGTGGGATGACAAGAAAAAGGGGGGAGGGTGGAATAAAAAAACACAGCAGCCAATTCAACTCAATCGCCACTATCACCAGGCTCTGCTGAAATGCGTCCACTGTAATAATCCCATCTCCAACCCCAACACTGACACCGGCCCAACACCACCCCCACCCTACCTCATTCAACGCACACACCAGCGCCTCTTGCCCCAGCGACGCATACACCGTGACCACCACCAGGCTCTGCTGAAACGGTCAACCATAACACCAACCCCAACCTAACCCCCACCGTACCTCGTTCAATGCGTGCACCAGCGCCTCTTGCCCCAGGGATGCATACACCGTCACCACCACCAGGCTCTGCTGAAACGCGCCTTGCAGCGCCAAGTAAAAGTCTGCGCGCGTCGCCGCCACAATCGCCACCGCCTTCCCCTCCCCTCTCCCTCTTCCCCATGCCATTCCAATACCCCTGCCCTCTCCCTCTTCCCCACAACACCCCAATACCCTACGGACCTACCTCATTCAGTGCGTGCACCAAAGCTTCCTGCCCCAGGGACGCATACACCGTGACCACCACCAGGCTCTGCTGAAACGCGCCCTGCAGCGCCAAGTAAAAGTCCGCCCGTGTCTCCGCCACAATCGCCACCGCCTCCCCGCGCCCATGCCCCACATTCCTTAACCCCCCGCCAAACGCCTCCGCCCGATCCAACGCTTTAGAGTACGACTCCCACTCGTACTCGCCAAATTCAAGCTTCTCTATCTCTTTCCCTTCCTCGTTGGTCACTGTTTCCCGCGAGAGAAATTTGCGCGTGCCGAGGAGCGGGCGGTGGTGGTGGCGGCGGGAGGCGATGACGAAGAGCGAGGCGACGGTGGTGGCGCCGTCAAAGGGGATTTCGAGCAGCGTGGGGAAGTGGGCGTGACGGTAGGTTAGACCGGGCGTGCCGGCATCTAGAAGCACGCCGTACAGATGCCTCTTGGGGGTCGAACTGGGGGGAGGGGGGGGATAGGGAGCAGGAATCGTTGAGAATTCATGGAGAACACCCATCAGTCAGCACTGGACCAGCGTGTACCGCAAGTGCTGCACGATGATGACAATTATGATGATAAAGACAAGAATGACGACCTGGAGCAGGAATCGCTGCGAATCTGTTGAAAACTCCCATCATCGAGCACTGTAAGCAGAGCACGGTACCTGAGGTACTGCACGATGATGACGACCAGGAAGTTTTTGAGAATTCTCAAAAACTCCCTGAATCTGTTGAAAATTCCCATCATCGAGCACTGTAAGCAGAGCACGGTACCTGAGGTACTGCACGATGATGACGACCAGGAACGCCACGCCGACGGGAATCACGAACGGATTCAACCCCTCCATCGCTTCCGCGAGACGCGGACCGATGATCGGCAGCATGCGAGCGATCTCCACCGACGCCATGGTAAAATCAGTGGATGAAGATGTAAGCGAAATCAGAGATATCTCGAGAAATACGCCTACAACAGGACAATGTGAGTGCTACAAGTCTCGGGATGACCTTGTTCTACTCAATTGGTCCGACGTTCGGAGCTACTCCCAAGTTCAGAGCTAAAACCGAATCTCAAAACTCGGATTTGGGAATCGGAAGCCTGGAAGGAAGCCTAGAAGGAAAAGAGCCTTTCACCTGCTGGTCCTGACACAGATCGACGGCGTGTGATGGATCTCTTTAAACAGCACTCTTCTATTATTACCTCGGTAAAGCGAACAGCCACATGCAGTCCTGCTGCCTGATCACACGCTACCTCGAGATCCACGCCTCGCGAATTTGGCGGAGAGCTCTGGATGACATAAGCTCCATGGTTAGGGCGTGTGTCTTTTGAAATTTAGGCCAGAGTTCATGTTTTTTAGTCGAATTTTTGCAATTGAACACAGGTCGACCTGTAGTCGACTATCTCGTCATTTCATTGTCAAGTCGCGTGTTCACCTTGACGTGGAGCACATGGCACAAGAAATGCTCGACTTTCAAAGGTCGAATTTGTACAGTAAAATCCGAGTCGCGCCAAGTTTCGTAGGTTACCCTGTCTATACAGTGAAGCTCGTTAGCACTTTCAACTCTGGTAACCTGGCGCGAAGTGGCTCGTAACCATCGCGAATCTCGCAGCTTCTTCGTGCGTGGGCAGAAGAACACACGATTGGAGAAACGTGCTCGGGGATAGTCGAATGCGAGGTCGACCCTAGTTCAGTGTCCTTCTGTTTCAGCAACTTTGAGCTTGGACACACGTTCGTCGTCAATAGATCTGTACGAAGTTAGCGAAGCTGGTTACCATCAAAGTTCGACCTTTTTTTGAGCTGCTACACCGAAAGACACGCGCCCTTACCTTTTCACATCCCCGTCCCTTTATTGCTGTGCCTGGAGTTGGCTGTGTGCGTTTAGTGATGGGTCGTATTCCTTGAATATCCTTGTCTTGTATTGGGCCTTACAAAGGACGCGAGTTGCTATTTGCAGCTTTGTGTCACAGTTCACCTCGGGGGTTCGGTACAGACCGAATCTGTCAAAGTCTGTCTTTCGTCTCAAGTAGACACGCCTTTCAGGAACTAGGTGTCGTTGCCTTCGCTTTCTGGACCACTGCGAAAGACATGTGAATAGACCAAGCATTTTGAACGAGCGGTCGGGATGAAGCCTTGGGAATTTCGACGGGTGGATATGGATGGGCGAAAAAGTCGGTGCTGGAGGAAATCGCGCATCTGGGATCCGCCGAAGTTCGCGCGCTAGGGTAAGGTGGTGGTCGTTCACTAGCAAAGTTATCAAAATCGAAACTCCAGCATTTCGCGAGGTGGGTGCAAACCCTGTAAAAAACCGCTGGATGATCCTTTATCGCATACAGCGCAGGACCACAACCAATCGCACGTGATTTGGCTCCCGCACATTCCGCGAAACAATCAAGCTTTTCCCGCCGTAGGTCCAGCAAATCAGCGTCATTTCCAGCTCACACAACAAGAGCAACGCCCACCACAAAAGCTAACCCTGCTCCATCTGTTCTCAACCACAACGCGGTTGTTGGT
The DNA here is from genome assembly GCA_948144175.1 of Closterium sp. NIES-65. Taxonomy (NCBI): domain Eukaryota; kingdom Viridiplantae; phylum Streptophyta; class Zygnematophyceae; order Desmidiales; family Closteriaceae; genus Closterium; species Closterium sp. NIES-65. Next base: position 5,100,261 of record CANXME010002275.1, on the reverse strand, counting down.
CAGATCAGAATATGCGAAGGTCGCTTAAATTCGCAGCTTCTGTGCAATCCCTTCTAGTCTACTCGAAAACGTGTTACCGTATTCGTCAAATACTCGTCAACCTCCCCTCATCACACCCTCCCCTCCCAAGACGACCTTCCAGTATCCCTGACACGTGAATCCATGGCGAGCATTCCGCTGTTGGAATTGTGACTGCTTTTCCTCAGCAGGAACCAACTTCGGAGGCGTTTGGACCATACGATTTCAAGTCCAGAGAATAACTTGGTTCTTCTCAAGAACACAAGTCTCGAGCATTAAAGGCCGAGCATTGTCGTTCTGGCCCTGCATCTCACTGCGTCGAAATTCCAGATTTAGAGCCACTATACTTACTACTTTCTCGTCACCCTTTACCAAGGTTGAGCAAATCTGTTCTGTAGGTGTCCCTGTGCACGGATTAAACTCAAGCGCGGATAAAAGAGGACGCCAATATCCGCGTGTCTATTCTCAACAGCTGCAGCAGCACTTCTCCTCACATCCATTACAGGTTCCGTGTCTGTTGTGTAGCATCAGCCAGTCCTGATGGTTGGTTCGTCAACGACCACCGCGCCACCAGCAGAAGCGAACAGCGCCGAGCATCAAAATGACGAATTTGATCCCAGGGGTACGGCGTAATGTAAATGCTCAGTAGTATACCCCGTTTCTTTTTCCGAAATAGCTGGAAACCCAAGTGGCCGAACGTGCAGACGGGACATGGCAAATGTAGGGTGACCTTCCACTTATTAACTGTATTCTTGTCCTGGCGTGAACGCTCTCGCACTTTTCACAGCGTACAAGCGAGCTCAGTAACTAGGTCTACTGGACTGTCAGGGCGTTGTTTTCCTAGGCTTTTTTCAGACGTGACAATGAGTTCCTTCACATTCCACTCCATTCTCCCATGCCGTTAACCTCTCTCGGTCATTCCTTATTCTCTGCGTCTCCTTCCTTGTCCAGAGGTGTGCATAGTGGGAGCAGCGCGCACGCCCATGGGCAGCTTCATGAGTTCACTCTCCTCGCTCTCCGCCACGCAGCTCGGCGCCATCGCCATCAGAGGTCAGGAGTCTTACTCCTTGCCTTTCGCACTCGCTGGGCTGCACCTTCTTCCCTCGCACCTTGTCTTCCCTGCGGACGTCGTGGGAAGGTGACCCGTCCGATGTGGAGGATGTATTCATGGGCAACGTGCTGCGTCCGGACCTAGGGTAGGCGCCGGCAGTTCCGTGCATAACTGAGTCCACTTTCTGCAGAGGCCGTGGGGCGGTCGGGACTGGGGCCGGCGGATGTGGAGGAGGTATGTATGGACAACGCGCGGACCTGGGGCAGGCGCCAACTGGTGTGTGCATATCTGAATCCACTTTCGTCCCTCCCTCACTTGTTCTCCTGCAGAGGCCGTGGGGTGATCCGGGCTAGGGCCGGCGGATGTGGAGGAGGTGTATATGGGCAACGTGCAGAGTGCGGATCTGGGGCAGGCGCCAACTAAATTCATGTTCTTTCCTCCCTTCGTTCTTGCAGAGGCCGTGGGGAGGTCGGGCTTGGGGCCGGCGGATGTGGAGGAGGTGTATATGGGCAACGTGCTGAGTGCGGACCTGGGGCAGGCGCCAGCCAGACAGGCGGCACTTGGGGCAGGGCTGCCTGACTCCGTGGTGGCAACCACCGTCAACAAAGTCTGTGCCTCCGGCATGAAGGGTGTGTGATGCGGTGACGAGGGGTGGGATGTGGTGATGATCAGAGTGATCAGAGTTGTGATTTGGTGACGAGGGATGCGTTTATGTGCTTCGTACGCTCTGAACGCGTGTGTTACTTGCTGCCCACTCCATCCATAATGCCGGCCCTGGATCAGTGGATGCATATATCCAACTTGCCTGTGCCTGCAGCCGTAGCCCACTTGTGATGACGCAGGAGGCCCTTTCATTGCGCCGCGCTTCCATTGCCCCCGCCCCTCCTTTGCCCTCGCCCCTCCATTGCCTTACTCCGCCCTGTCCTTGGCTCTCCTCTCCCTGTGTCTCCAGCCAAATGCCTAGCGGCATAATCCATTCATCTTGCTGGGGCTGGCAGACGTGTTGAAGCTTTCCTGTCGTGGGATGACTCAGAAGAAGGCCCCGCCCCATTCTCGTGCTTACCCCTTACTGCCTGCAGCCATATGCCTGGCAGCGCAGGCCATCATGCTGGGACTGGCAGACGTGGTGGTGGCGGGGGGAATAGAGAGCCATTCCTGTACTGACTGACACGGTGGTGGTGACAGGTAGACATTACATTGGCTGACCCCTTACATGCCTTTCTCTTGCACTCCCACTGTCTGCCTGCAGCCATATGTCTGGCGGCACAGGCCATCATGCTGGGACTGGCAGACGTGGTGGTGGCAGGCGGAATGGAGAGCATGAGCAACGCGCCTTACTACCTCAATAAGGCCAGGTGAGTAACACAGTTTACTTACTACATTATACATACACGAGGTGACTTTTGAGTCGACCCAATAGTCACCTGATGGCGGGCGGAATGGAGAGCATGAGCAACGCGCCTTACTACCTCAATAAGGCCAGGTGAGCCTATCCTAATCATACATGCCTCATAACGACATGAAGATACACGTTCAGGCAATTGAGCAACATGAAGATGCTTTATCGCCACAAAAAATGCACCTTAAAGGCAAGGTGAGCAATACTGACACGTCTTATTGCTACAAGAAATACACCCCATGGTGAGCAATGCGCCGTACTACCTTAAAAAGGCACGGTGAGCTACACATCTTACAGTCCAGTTTTGTTTTGGGGCGCCTAAAAAAAGGCACGGTGAGCTACAAACCTTACGGTCCAGTTTTGCGACGTCTCAAACTAAGGCGGCCAACGTACCTACCTCAGCACTACCCCCATGGGGTGCTTTGCAGAGCAGTGTGCGGAGGAGCATGGCATTGGGCGGGAGCAGCAGGACAAGATTCTGATGGAGCCTCAACTCAACCCGTGTTTCCTCCTGCTACCTCCGCCCCCTCTCCGCCATGTCGCAACACCCAACCCCCTTCCTCACGGCATGTGAAACAGGAGTGGGTACTGGTTCAGGCATGGGGAGATGGTGGACGGGGTGCGGAGAGATGGGCGGAGTGATGCGTACTCAGACATCCCTTTCCCTTACCACTCTCCCTCCCCTCCCTCTCCCAGCTGCGTGCAAGCAGGAGTGGGTACCGGTTCGGGCACGGGGAGATGGTGGATGGGGTGCAGAGGGACGGCCTCAGCGATGCATATTCAGAGGATCCCATGGGGTGCTTTGCAGAGCAGTGTGCGGAGGAGCATGGCATAGCGCGGGAGCAGCAGGACGAGAGTCTGATAGTGCCTCAATCCGCCCTTCGTCCACATCCCTGTGCTAACTCCCTCCTTCCCCCTCTTCTTCTTCCGAACCCTTCCCTGCTGCTGTGTCCAAACCAGGAGTGGGTATCGGTTTGGGCACGGGGAGATGGTGGATGGGGTGCAGAGGGACGGCCTCAGCGACGCATATTCAGAGGATCCCATGGGGTGCTTTGCAGAGCAGTGTGCGGATGAGCATGGCATAGCGCGGGAGCAGCAGGACGAGCATGCCACAGCCACACACGAGAGGGCTGCTGCTGCCCATGCTGACGGCGCTTTTGACTGGGAGATTGTGCCTGTGCGTGAGTGGGTGGGATAGTGTGAGGGAGTGCGTGAATGGGTGAGGGAATGGGGGTGAAGGAAAGTTTGAGTGTGAAGCCAAGAAATAAGGCTGCTGCTGCCCATTCTGATGGCGTTTTTTACTGGGAGTGTCTGTGCGTGAGTGTGTAAGGGGGAGTGAAGTAGGGAGTATGTGAGGGAGAGTGTGAGGGAGAGTGTGAGGGAAAGCTGCTGCTCATGCTGCTCATGCTGACCGTGCTGAGATTGTGTCTGTGCGTGAGTGGGTGGGGGGGTGGGAGTGAAGGAGGAGGAGCGTGAGGCCATTCATGAGTCGGTGAGTGTGAGGTAGTGTGTGAGGGAGTGTGTGAGGGAGTGCCTAATGTGCATGAGCGAATGTGTCTCAGGTGGAGGTGCAGACTCGAAGTTGGTTGTTGCTTCCCCCCCAACCCACCTCCTAACCCCCTTCCCCCTCACCCCCTACACCCCCTCCCCTCGTTCCATGGCTCAGGTGGAGGTGAAGGCCTCGAAGGGGAAGCAAACGATTCTTGTTGAACGGGACGAACCGTGTGCCAAGGTAGGTGCTTTGGGACAGAGATGCAGGGAAAAGGGGGGGTGTTGGGTGTGTGGAAGGGCGAGTGGTGTTGGAACGGGAGTGTGGCTTAGGGTGTGTATTTGGGAAAGGGGGTATGGTGTGGTGTGGTGTGGTGTGCTCAAGGGTGTGTGCGTAGTGTGGGAAAGGGTGTTGTGATGGGTACTATGGGAGGGATTGATAGGGAGCCCGAAGCTCTACTTTTCTTGAAAGGGAGGAGCGGAGTAGGTACTTGACTTGAACCTTTTGAGTGGGGGTTCTTGGAACCCTCAGTATGTTGCTGTTTGTTTTGACCTTGGAGCATCTGTTTGTTTTGACCTTGGAGCATCTGTTTGTTTTGATCTTGGAGCATCTGTTTGTTTTGACCTTGGAGCATCTGTTTGTTTTGACCTTGGAGCATCTGTTTGTTTGTTTCCATGTGTTCGTTGTATCTGGTACCTTGCTTTTAAGTACTCGTGCATCTCATTTCCTTCCTTCCCTCGCCTTGAATCCGCTTCTTCTCTTTTCTCATGTGCTTTGTTTCTTTCCACCCCCCCTCAGTTATTCGTACTGATTTCCACCTATGTGTGTTGGAACCTACCCAGAACAACCCAGAAGTGTGTTGGAACCTACCCAGAACAACCAAGCCTTTACTCGGCTAACTGTCTCCCTCCCTCCTTACATCCCTCCTTCCCTCCCTCCCTCCCTCCCTTTGCACCACCCGTCCCTCCCTCTTTCCCACGGCCAGGTCAATGCCAACAAGCTTCGCCTTTGGCGCCCATGCTTCCAGTGCATTTACAGCATTGGACGCTACTCACCACAACCTCCTACTCCACTGATTGTCTCCCTCCCTCTGCTCGCTGCCCAACCCTCCCTCTTTCTCCTTCCGACGGCCAGTTTGACGCAAACAAGCTCCGCCTGCTGCGCCCATGCTTCAAGGAGAACGGCACCGTCACAGCTGGCAACGCCTCGGCCATCAGGTAAGCCAGCTGGCAACGCCTCAGCCATCAGGTACGCCAGCTGGCAACGCCTCAGCCATCAGGTACGCCAGCTGGCGACACCATTCTGGATAGCAAAAGCCTTGGAATGTCGAAGGGAGAAGTATTTGTGTCATTGAATGAAGTACCCTAGCTCTTCCCCTGCCTTTTGAGAATTCTCAAAAACCCCTAGCTCTTCCCCTGCCTTTGGCATCTGGCTTCTCTCTACATCTAGTCATCCTCGCTTTCTGCAACCATCATCATGCCACAACCGCACTCCAACCTCAACTGTTTCCCTTGTGTTTCCCATCGTTCTCAGCGACGGGGCAGCAGCAGTGGTGTTGGCAAGCCGCCAAGCCGCCAGGCAGCACGGGCTGAACGTGCTGGCAGTGCTGAGGGGCTTCGGGGACGCGGAGCAAGCACCCAACCGCTTCACCACGGCGCCCGCCCTCGCAGTGCCCGTGGCTCTCAAGCATGCGGGGGTGGAGCAAAGCGAAGTGGATTACTGGGAGATCAACGAAGCCTTCTCGGTGAGCTTCGCAAGCGGTCCCTCAGCATTCTCAGGGTGCACGCTGATGTTATTTGTGTGATTTAGCTCCAACAGTCGCCCCCTCGCAGTGCCAGTGGCTCTCAAGCATGCGGGTGTGGGGCAGAGCGACGTGGATTACTGGGAGATCAACGAAGCCTTCTCGGTGAGTTGTGAATCACTGGTGTTGCTGGTCGTGAAGGTGGGCCCAAGGGTCGCCTCCTCGCAGTGCCGGTGGCTCTCAAGCACGTGGGGGTTGAACAGAGCGGCGTGGATTACTGGGAGATCAACGAAGCATTCTCAGTGAGTTTAGCGAGTGCTTCCTCAGCATTCTCGGTGCATTCAGCTGTTGGTCGTATGATCAGCCTCAAGGGTCCCCCTCGCAGTGCCCGTGGCTCTCAAGCATGCGGGGGTAGAACAATGCGGTGTGGCTTACTGGGAGATCAACGAAGCCTTTTCGGTGAGTGGCGAATCACTTGTGTTGTTGATAGTGTGCGTAGGTCCAACAGCCGCCCCCTCGCAGTGCCGGTGGCTCTCAAGCATGTGGGGGTAGAACAATGCGACGTGGATTACTGGGAGAAACTAACGAAGCCTTCTCGGTGAGATTCTGGGCTGGCAGAAGGGCTGTCTGACCTGAGAGGGGCTGCAGTTTTGGCACTTCTCGTCTCAAAAGGCTCACTCACTTGTGGGAGCAGTCAACAAGTGCTGCCAGTGCTGGCTGGCAGCCAAGGCACTTCTCGGCACTGGCTGGCTGGCAGTGCCTTGGATCAGCTGCCTTGGCACTGGCTGGCTGGCAGTGCCTTGGATCAGCTGCCTTGGCACTGGCTGGCTGGCAGTGCCTTGGATCAGCTGCCTTGGCACTGGCTGGCTGGCAGTGCCTTGGATCAGCTGCCTTGGCACTGGCTGGCTGGCAGTGCCTTCTCGGTGAGCTGATCCAAGGCAGCCATGCGCGTATGCCAGGTGCTTATCAACAATCAATCCAAGTATGCACTTAGCCGCTCTAACCAGCATGGGGGGGCAGCGGCTGCGAGTGGCTGCCGTTAATTGCCCCTCCCCACACTCCACTGAACGTCACCCTTCTCAACCTCCTCACCTGCCCCATAACAACCCTGCACGCCACTCCAGGTGGTGGCTCTGGCGAATCAGAAGCTGCTGGGTATTCCCGAGGAGCGCCTGAACGTGCGTGGGGACCCGGTGGCGCTGGTACTTCTCCTCCACACCGCACTCCACCGCATTTCACCCTTCCCATTCACCCCCCACCCCCACCCACCAGGTGGTGGCTTTGGCGAATCAGAAGCTATTGAACATTCCTGAGGAGCGCTTGAACGTGCATGGGGGGGCGGTGGCGCTGGGGCATCCCCTGGGGAGCAGTGGGGCGCGCATTGTCGTCTCGCTGCTGGGCGTGCTCAGGAAGCATGAGGGCCGCCTGGGAGTGGCAGCTGTGTGCAATGGTGGTGGTGGTGCATCCGCCCTGGTTGTCCAAGCCGAGTGAGTCTGGTTTGTGGGACTTATCAGAAGCGAGCTGCCTTTAGCCGCCCTGGAGTCGCTGCTGTGTGCAATGGGGGGGGTTGGTGCATCCGCCCTGGTTGTCCAAGCCGAGTGAGTAGCAGTTTATGAGAGTACTTGAAAGCTGGCTCTTGCTTGGCTGAGTGAATAGCCGAGTGACTGCTGCCTCGTGCCTAGCTGCCTGAGAGTCGCTGCCGTGTGCCATGGGGGGAAAAGCACTTCCACGTTGGTTATGCAAGCAGAGATTGTGGTTTATGTTAAGGCAGACAGACGGTTCAGGGTTGTATGGTTGACTTGGAACTTTGCCTCTTTCCCTCATTCCTTGCTTTCCGATAGTGGTTTCGCCATGTTTCATGGGGGTTTCTCCCGCTCCTACATACCGGTATGTTTTTGCTTCCCGCTTTTTGTATTGGCAGGTCTCTGGACTCATCCACATGCCATGCTCACTTGTAGCATGATATCTTTTCAGAGTGATGGTAGTTTTCCGCGCATGATTGCTGGAACTGATGGATGGATACATGCTGTACAGGAAACGTGTGTTACCACTAGTCAGCCAATTTACCCTGATTTGGGTAGGAGTTCATGATGATGTGTTTTTTCAGTACCTACGCTGATTAATCCTCCTTCCGTAACTGCTCATGCTGATCTTTCAGCTGTATACAGAGTTTCCAACCTCCTTTAGTGGAGCACTATATGTGCGGCTGTCCAACCAGAATTACAGAGACCACCACCACCACATCACACAGAGAAATGGTTAGGGAGAAAACATCCGCAATGGCAGTGTTGTGAGTGGTTGGTACCGAGCACTTGTTCATGATTTCCACTCGCTTTGTACTCCATTATACACGCACAGCACGACTCGTTTATGCAAACAACACGCCTGGCCATGTCATGACATGGATGGATGGCAGGAGCACCAATTACGATCAAATCATTGCACAGGGCAGGCAGGGAGCCATTCCCTTTATTGGTAATACCGTACTAGGGTCCCACCTGGGAATAACTCAAGGGGAAGACATATACATTGGCCGTAGGAGGAAGGTATCAGGAGTCCTTTTGAGATGCCTGACTCCATCCTTGAGCCTTATTTGGAAAGAGGTTGCACCGCCAGCACTGACCGCACCACGTGGCCAAACTGGTCCTTCCATGTCAGGCTTCCGAATTGGAAACCGGGAGACGCCTTAGCGACTGTGAACCTGATAGTGAATGTTACAACCCGCATTGGAGGGATTGTGAATTTATTAGGACTTACGACTGTAGTAACACCAGGCGGTGCAACCACAGTTGAAGTGTAGCTGGATACTGTATTCGCAACGTTCTGCACCGTTCGCGATACCAGCACTGTTTTTTTCAGCCGCGAGACAGAAATCGTCGGGCGGTTCAAATTGTACGCTGGAATCGGCGACAGCTTCGTTCTGATTGGCACGGAACTTTTGGCGCTCACCAAGTTCTGCCCGGCAAGGAAGTTATAATAATCCGTAGCGCTGGCGGGAAAAGTTAGCCCAGGGTCCATAAGACCATTGGGATTGACGTGGCCCGCTCCCATATCCCACGGCGTTGCCTTGTTTCCAGTCAAACCCGCGGCGATCGACCCGTTTTTAGTATTAGTCACGCTCGCTGTAGTCATAATCGCGGACATGACTTGCGACGGTGACCAAGCAGGGTATCTTTCGACGAGCAGCGCCGCGATTCCCGCCAAGTGCGGAGTAGCCATGGAGGTTCCGCTAAGCATGGCGTAAGCGGGGGTAGAAGCAGATGCAAGAGACGAGGACGGCGCAGCGGCCCATAGAGAAACGCCGGGAGCGATTATATCGGGCTTTAAGATGTCGTTGGTGGGGAAAGAGAGGGTGGCTGCAGTAGCGGGGTTGACGAGCGGACCAGCAGACGAGAAATACGCGACATCCGGGGCTTGATCGCTGGTTACATCTGTCTTGAAGGTGTAGGCGAAGGATGCAGTCGGACTGGCGGAGGGGGGAGTGAGGGGGAGTGGGCAGGGGACAGGAGGAAAATCCTGAGTCAAAGGAAATGAAAGCGATTTTCAAGGTGTGCTCAGTGGTTACGTCCGTCTTGAAGGTGTAGGCGAAGGATGCAGACGAGCTGGCGGAGGGGGGGTAGAGGGAGGACAGGGGGGTAGGGGTGGAATAGGGGAAAGAAACTTGTGAGTCAGAAGGGAATACGCGTCGTCCGGGGCTTGATCGCTGGTTACGTCTGTCTTGAAGGTGTAGGCGAAAGATGCAGTCGGGCTGGCGGAGGGGGGGGCGACGGGGAGAGGGGAAGGGGTGGGGGGCGGGAGGGAACTTGTGAGTCAAAAGAAACGAAAGCAATTTTCAAGGCCTTGTCTTTTGAGACTCCTCAAAACCTGGTCGCTGGTTACGTCCGTCTTAAAGGTGTAGGCGAAGGATGCAGTCGGGCTGGCGGAGGGGAGGGCGAGAAAGGAAAGGTGGGGGGAAGCGGGGGAATGGATAGGTGGGGGGAGGAAACTTGTGAGTCAAAAGCGAATAAGCGTGAGGGCTTTATCGCTGGTTACGCCCGTTTTGAAGGTGTAGGCGAAGGATGCAGTCGGGCTGGCGGAGGGGGGAGCGATGGGGAGAGGGGGAATGGGTAGGGAACGGGAGGAAACTCTTTTGTCGAAGGAAATAAAAGCGAATTTCAAGGCTTGATTAGTGGTCGAGGCTGTTTTGAAAGTGTAGGCGACGCATGCAGTCGGGCTGGCGGAGGGGGGAGCGATGGGGAGAGGGGAAGAGAGCGAGACGAAGAAGACGGGGAGAGGGTAAGGGACGGGAAGGAACTCGTGAGTCAAAACAGAATAAGCGACTTTGAGGGCTTGATTGCTGGTTATTGGAAACAGCCTGGCTGGTTCTGAGACGTCTCAAAGCGTGAGTTAAAACAGAAGAAGCGGCTTTGTAGGCTTGACTGGTGGTTACTGGAAGCAGCCAGGCTGGTGGAGGGGAGAGGGAGAGGGAGCGGAAGAGAAGGGGGGGGGGGGGAGGGAGATGGGAGGAGGGGTGGGAGGAGAGGTGGGGGAAAGCGGGAAAGGGGAAGTCGGGTCGGACTGGGTTTAGCTGTGTGTGTCCTGTGGGTATGGCAGACGTGTGAGGGGATAACCCTTGCTAAACGCAGAAAGCGAGTGTAGTAACCCCTCACCTGGCAGCAGTGCGGGTGTACGCGCGCAAAACACCCGTCTCGCTCGCCTCTGATCCCATGACCGGCAGCCGAGCCTCATAAATAGGGTACGTTCTGGCTGTTACAGGCACATCCACTACAATCACAGCGCTGCCGCCCTTCCCAGCAACCTCTGCTGCCTTGCTTCTGCTGCTGGTCCACCCATACGAGCACAGAACGATCTTCCCTGCAATCTTGGCGGCGTTCAGTGCGCCTTCAGCACAGTATTGACCCTGCAGGGTCGGGGCAGAGGGCGAGAGGAAAGGGAGGCGGAAGAGAGTGGAATAGGGATTTCTCCTGGTGCTGGTCCAATCATACAATCGCAACAGAAGACCTTTGAGTCGACTCAAAAGTCGGATCTTCCCTGCAATTGTGGAGGCGTTCAGTGAGCATTCAGTGCAGTACTGACCCTGCAGGGTGGGCGAGCAAAGGGGAGGGAATGGGAGTGGATCAACGAAGGTTGCTGCCGGTGGTGGCCCATTCATACGACCACAGAACGATCTTCCCTGAATTTTTGGAGGCGCTCAGTGAGCATTCAGCGCAGTACTGACCCTGCAGGGTGAGGGAGCAAAGGGGAGGGAATGGGAGTGGATCAGGTTGCTGCTGGTGCTGGTGGCCCCATACGAGTTGACTTTTGAGTCGCCTCAAAAGTCAACTCAGGGCAGTTTGCTGCTGGAGCTGGAGTCACGACCCTGCCTGAGTGCCAGCCAGACATTGACACTCAAGCTCATTATCTCCTTCCGAGTCTCACCTCGATCTCACTCTTCCCGGCTGCCTGCGCTGCAACACCCTCCACCAGCCCCAGACCCTGCACCGCACTGCATCTGCCCTTCGCCACACCCACCTCGATCTCAGTCTTCCCGGCTGCCCGCGCTGCAGCGCCCTCCACCAGCCCCAGTCCCTGCACCGGCACGTTTCCCGAGCCAAACCCGTACAGCTTCACCACCCGCCCGTCGCCCAGCGTGGCAGCCGACACATAGCTGCGAGCGATGGTGCTGCAGGGGGAGAGGGGGGAGGGGAAAAGGGGGAGGGGAAAGGGGGGAGGGGAAAAGGGGGAGGGGAAAGGGGGGAGGGGAAAAGGGGGAGGGGAAAGGGGAGGGGAAAAGGGGGAGGGGAAAGGGGAGGGAAAAAGGGGGAGGAGAGGTTGATACCGGAATGCACAAGGCCGTACAGCTTCACGACTCGCCCGTCGCCCAGCGTGGCTGAAGAGACGTAGCTGCAAGCGATGGTGCTGCAGGGAGGGAGAGGAGAGGAGAGGAGAGGAGAGGAGGGGAGGGGGGGGGGAGGGGAGGGGAGGGGAGGGCGAAGGCAGGGGTGGCCTTCACTTCACTTGGCACACGCATGGCCTGGATTGAACACATAGCGCCACCCTCCTGAGGACACTTAGCACTCATCTGGCGCCAACGAAAAGCACCTGGCGGCTCACCTGGGGCTAACAGAAAAGCACCTGACAGCTCACCTGGCACCAACGGAAAAGCGCCCGAAACACACCTGGCGCCAACAGTGAGGAAGAACGGCGAGAAGTTGGAGATGCTGCGATACATTGAAGGATTCATGGGAGGCGGGCCCGAGTTTCCTGCTGCACGTGCCGGCCACCACTGTGCCGGACACGCGATAAAAGTGTTGTTTTGAGACGTCTCAAAACAACACTTTTATCATGTGGATTCATGGGAGGCGGGCCAGAGTTTCCTGCTGCATAAACCACCACTGTGCCGGCCAGATTCGCGAATAAATACGGCAGATCGCTGAAATACGTGGCACTGGGGTCTGCGCCGCGCAGGGAGAGCGAGATGACGTCAACCCCGTCAACTCCTGAGGACACCTACCACTAACCTGGCACCAACAGAAAGCCACCTGGAAACCCACCTGGCGCCAACAGTGAGGTAGAATGGCGAGAAGTTGGAGATGCTGCGATACATTGAAGAGGTGAGAGGAGGAGGACCGGAGTTCCCCGCTGCATAAACCACCACCGTGCCGGCCAGATTCGCATATAAATACGGCAGATCGCTGAAATACGTGGCACTGGGGTCTGCGCCGCCCAGGGAGAGCGAGATGACGTCAACCCCGTCAGCGACAGCCGCGTTGACTGCTGCCTCCACGTCAGCATACGTGGCAGTGATCCCGCCGCCTGTGACAGAGTTGCCCCAGAAGACCTTGTAGGCTGCGAGGAAGGCGCGGGGTGCCATGCCGGTGGCGTTGCCGACGTTTATGTCGCGGGGAGATAGCACCACAGGCACGTTGCTGTTGCCCGCTGCCGCTCTGCATTATTGAATGGGAAAGAGGGGTGGGAGAGGAGGGGTGGGGGAGGCAGGCGAAGGGGGTTAAGCAGAGGGAGGGCACCACAGGTACGTTGCTGTTGCCTGATGCCGCTCTGTATAGTGGAGGGGAGAGGAGAGGAGTGGGAGACGAGGGGAGAAGGAGAAGAGGCTCAAACGCGTTTGGTACTTCAGCCTTATGAGCTGTAGAGGGAAAGAAAGAAACATGTTGAATCCTGTAGACTAAGAGGAAAGCCCGGGGTGACTTTTGAGTCGACTCAAAAGTCAGACTTATGGGCTGAAAGGGGATAGACAACAACATGACGGATCCTACAGACTAAGAGGAAGGCCCGGGTTTTGAGGCGCCTCAAAAGCTGAAGGGGGATGGATCCTGAGAGCACGGTAAGAGGAAGGCCCGGGGGCCGGGGAGCCCGATCATGCCAGTGGTGGTGCCGGCATGTGCCTTTTTAGGTGGAGTCCAACGACGGAAAAGCAAGAAAGAGTGACATTCATTATGGTCTTTCAGAGGGTTGAAGTGGAAAGTGAAAGGCAAGAAATGGTGAGGCACGGGGGTATCGTATCGATCTTGCAGAGTATTTTTGAGAATTCTCAAAAATACTCTGCAACATGATGGTGAGGCATGGGGGTGTCATATCGATCACTCACGCTGCACGCCAGGTGCCTTTTTAGTCGACTCAAAAGTCGCCATGGAAAGCAAGAAAGCGAGAGGCAAGGGGGTGTGGATCGAACACTCACGCTGCACACCAAGCGCCGTGCCCGTTTGCATCCCGCGCCGATGTCCAATCAGCACTCGCGTCAGCAGTCGACTCAAAAGCAAGAGGCAAGGGGGGGAGTGGATGGATCACTCACGCTGCACACCAGGTGCCGTGCCCATCCGCATCCCGAGCCGATGTCCAATCAGCGGTCGTGTCTTCCTGCCCGAACCACATCCGGAACCCCGAGTTGCAAATTTTCGCGCCAATCACCTTTCTGTTGCACTTGAAATCAGATGTCACCTGACAGGTGCCTCTCCAGATTGATGGAGGGTTAGGGTATGGAAGATCAGGTGGAGTAACATTCGAGGAGAATGAAGGGTGTTCCGGCCAAAAACCCGTGTCAACTATTCCAACGACTACACCTTCTCCTGCCCGCTCGCGACCCCGGGCAGTCCAGAGCGTCCCGGGCAGGTTTAGAAAGTTTGCAGAGTCGGTGGTGAGCTTGCTGATTCGGTAGTTGGACTTGACTTCTGCAACTGCTGGGTGCCGCTTCAGCTGCTGCAGCTGCTTAGGTGTCAATCGCGCCACAAAGGCATTGCTGACGTGCTTGAATCTGGAAACGATGGGGGGGAAGTGGGCAGAAAAAAAGGGGTGATGAGCTGGCAGAGGGAGAATCAGTGAACTGGCAGAGGGAGAAAATAGGTTTGGAAAATTAAGTGTAGTGCATCTACAGTAGCATATTAGCTTCCATTGATTGTTACAACTCACTTGTACAGTACATTCGCGCGTGGCAGGCGCACGTCATTCGCAACTCCATCCTGCAGCCGATCGAGCCACTGCTTGAACTGTGCGACTGCTGGCGCCCCCAGGTTCAGTCGCGACGATTGGCGACTCGCTCGGCGACGCCCCCTGCGAATCTGGCCAGTCACTGAGTTGATGACGTCAGACACCGAGTCTCTGACAGCCTCTGCTGCCGTGGCGGCAATCCCGTTGATTCCGCCGGTGCATCCCGCGATTGGCGGGGCGGCGCGGAGGCGGACGATGTACACGTCAGATACGGCGGACGGGATAACCTTGTCGACTGGCTGGTCCAGTAGCGGAAGTTCCGCTCCAGCTCCTTTTGGAGGGCCTCAGGGGCAACCTTCCGTACCAGCTCCTCGTACGGAAACTTGTGAAGGGCCTCAGGGGCGACCTTCCGTACCAGCTCCTCGTACGGAAACTTGTGAAGGGCCTCAGGGGCGACCTTCCGTACCAGCTCCTCGTACGGAAACTTGTGAAGGGCCTCAGGGGCGACCTTCCGTGAATTCACTCCCCGGTTACGGTACGGGTATGGTGGTGGAGATGGTATCTAGTCCTATAACGGAAGGAGAGTGTCCTGTGAATGTTCTAGACTCGGTTTAGATAAATGTCTTAGTGAGCTAAGCAAGAGCGAGAACCAGAAGCGAGGTCTGAGCGCGCCGTTATGCTAAAGTTGGATGAAGTTAGGGTTTCGGCAAAATAGTTCCTGAGGATATGTGTCACATGCTTCAAGTGCCAACAACGCAATGACGTGACATATCAATTGGCTCTTCGCTTGCGTCGCCGCCGAAAACGATTTTCGTTGCTTCCAGCAACGCGCATTTGTACTGCTACTTGACAGACGAGTCCAGACATTGACAGTACTACTATAGTAGTCAAGAAGCACGTTCCTCCGAGGCGGCGCAATCCTCCAGCCTAGTTGCGAGGTGCTGCCAGCTAAGCTGCTACGCTAATTTCCCGCGACGGGCGTCTGCGTCAAACCTCCAGCCGGAAACTCCGCTGCCTAATTGCGGCCGAAGTACTACGTCAGCAAATTTTACCTTGGAGTATAGGAAACTTAGGACGTGTCCCCTAGAGCGGTTCGGAAGAGGTTCGGTAACTTACAACAGACCTGAAATGTTAGCCCT